>OX243813.1:40260852-40960852 GCA_945859605.1 Lumbricus rubellus
TTGTGCATGATCACTCCTAAGTCCCTTTCTTCATCACTCACCCTCAGTGCCTTACCCCCATTTCATATGCAAACTCCTGGTTCCTCCTTCCCATATGCATCACTGAGCACTTTTCCACGTTAAAGAGCATTTGCCAGTCCTGTGACCATCTAAACATTTTTCCTAGATCTTCCTGTAGTATAGCTGCTTCTTCTTCGTTACTCACTGCTCTACATAATTTTGTGCCATACGCAAACTTAGAAATCTTTGATAGAATTCCATCATCTATATCATTAATAAAAAGCACAAACAACAGTGGCCCCAACACTGATCCTTGTGGCACTCCGCTTAGCACTGCTGTCCACCTAGAGTGTTTCTCTCCTATTCCCACTTTTTGTCTTCTATCTGAAAGCCAGCTTTCAATCCACTTGAGTACCTGCCCACTAATCCCGCATGCTTGTAACTTTTTAACTAGTCTTTTATGGGGTACTTTATCAAATGCCTTTGCAAAGTCTAGGTAAATCACATCCACTGGCTTTCCCTCATCTATCTTCTCAAAGACCTCTTCATTGGAGGAAGATAGAAACGTTTCAACCATCAGAAACACGAATCAGATCATAGAAGTAATCATCACAGTAATCATAGAAACAACGGTAAAGAATTATAGAAACGGGTTATGAGTTATGTTATGAGTTAACCTTCAGAGACAAATGGCACCGATGCAGATGATTGTCAAGCAGATCGCTAGAGTGAATCCTCCAATGGCGACCATTGCCAAAACTGAAATTAAACACACAAGAAAACACACACTATCTTGCAAAGCGCTTTGGAAGTTTTATATGAAAGAATTCATGAATATTAAATCGCATTATATTTCGTCAGATTAATTTCGATCAGATGAGATCAGATGAAATAAATTAGAGTAAGCTTATGGCAGATCAATCACAATTAGCCTAAGAGTATAAAAAAACAACCTTGTCCACTTTTTGTCAATGTTGCTTCCGAAGTCTGTCCTCGTTCAACTACCGAGTCTCTTATAACAGCGCCTGCAATAAATATTTTCAGAAAACACAGGTCGTCTATACGTGACATTTAAAGAATCTCACAGTTATTACTGACATCTATGAAAATAAACAAATCCACAGATACCCCGGTAAGTCTTCTTTCTTGCTGCTACTCCGACAATTCAGGCGACCTGCCAACCTTATTTGCGTAAGCGCTTGTAAGATCTAGTAGGTCTATAAAATATTATTTCCGCACATGTTTTATTTCCATTTAGGTAGGCCTACTGTCACTCGCACATCATCATCTGCCTCAGGCTGCTCTATCTATCACCCATCAGGTTAAAACAATAAATCTAAACCCTTCAAAAACTATATATAGGCCTATATATACCTGATTTATCTGATATTGGCTGTCTTCCAATATCTCTCTCGACCTAAACGGAACCCGACTTAGCTCCGTCTACTTTCTCGCGTCTTTTTTAGCAACCGAAGTTAAATCTCTATTCGAGATCTTCCGACCAGATATTTAGCACTCGTAAGAATGTTGAAGCTAAGCATTCATGAAAGTGGCATCTTGGAAATTTTGAGTTTGCGATTAAGATTTGTAGGTTTACATGTAGCCTGTGTGTGCTTTTTGTTTGTTTGTATGTGCACTTGTTATAGCGCCTCTTCAAGCTCTCTATCTCTCTACTCAGAGGCGCTCCCGAATGCAGAGCGGACACTGCATCGGAGTTTCACGCCGAAGCGCTGAGCAATTGCGAGTGAAGAACTTGCCCAAGGTCCCTACGCGGTGCTTGAGGGTGGATTCGAACCTCGAACCTTCCGGCTCCAAGGCAACGACGCCACCACTGCACCACCGCGCCCCACAAATGTGCATGTGTGTGTATGTGTATATACGTGTGTGTGTGTGTGCATGTATGCATAGTGCATGCTTGCACAATGCATATACGTAGGTCTATTATAGTAAGATGACCATTTTCTGGCCATCAAAAACCGGGACACTTTTTTTGGAAAACTGCCAATTGTAATTTTTAAGATACAGAACTATTGGCGTACGGTATATGAAGGCCTGTAGTTTCATAGAATAGGCTACTTCAGTCAACAGAAACTATAATAGGCTATTGTTGCTCATAGATTCTATAGGCCTATACATGTATATACGGTAGGCTACAAAACCTCTGCTATAGGCTTTGTGGAGTATAAGTCTCGTTGGGCCTACCTACAGTACAGTTTCCAAGAACTCCCTGCCATAATCCTGCTCTGCAATTAAGTTGCCATGTCTGTCGACGTGTAGCAAATCGCCAGATCTCTTCAGCCAAGCGTCTTCCGGTGGGATGATGTCGGAACAGCCAACAGCTAAACAACACAGACGACGATGTGCTAGCCTATATTTCATTTATAATATAAAGTGTAGCCTAAAATTCAGTGGCGGCGCCAGGATTTTTGGTTTGGGGGGGGGCTGAAGCCCTAAGTCCTTCCTCCCTCCCAGGGGTGCAACTGTAGAACATTGTAAGCGCCGAAGGCGCGAAGCTGCGAGTGCCGAAGGGACGAAGCCCTTACCGACTAGGGGGTCTGGGGGAGCGTCGTAAGCTCCCCCAGCGGGGTCTGGGGCGGAGCCCCAGCCACCAACGCATTTTTAGCTCTGTTGACCTCAACTGGAGCCATTTTTAGGCCTTTTTTGGACAGCTATTCATGCATGAAAAAATCTTTTTTTAAACGGGGTCTGGAGCGGAGCCCCAGCCACCAACACATTTTTTAGCTCTATTGACCTCAACTGGAGCCATTTTTAGGCCCTATTTTGACAGCTATTCATGCATGAAAAATCTTTTAAAAAACGGGGTCTGGGGCTCCGCCCCAGCCACCAACGCATTTTTAGCTCTGTTGACCTCAACTGGAGCCATTTTAGGCTCTTTTTGACAGCTATTTATGCATGAAAAATCATGAAAAAACGCGGTCTGGGGATGAGCCCCAGCCACGAACGCATTTTTAGATCTGTTGACCTCAACAGGAGCCCTTTTAAGGCTCTTTTTGACAGCTATTTATGCATGATAAAATCATGAAAACGACGGGATTTGGGGCGAAGCCCCCTGCCACATACGCATTTTTAGCTCTGTTGACCTCAACTGGAGCCATTTTTATGCTCTTTTTTGACAGCTATTTATGCATAAAAAATCATGAAAAAACGAGGTCTGGGGCGGAGCCCCGCCACCAACGCATTTTCAGCTCTGTTGACTTCAACTGGAGCCATTTTAAGGCTCTTTTTGACAGCTATTTATGCATGAAAAATCATGAAAAAACGCGATCTGGGGCTGAGCCTCAGCCGCCAACGCATTTTTAGCTCAGTTGACCTCAACTGGAGCCCTTTTTAGACTCTTTTTTGACAATTTATTTTTGCATGATAAGATCATGAAAACAACGGGGTCTGTGACGGAGCCCCAGCCACCAACGCATTTTTAGCTCTGTTGACCACAACCGTAGCCCTTTTAAGGCTCTTTTTTGACAGCTATTTATGCATGATAAAATCATGAAAACAACTACAAAACAACTAGGCTATAGGCGTAGCCCCTCAGCCGGCCGGCGGGCTGCATATGGTGTACATAACCTCATCACAGGACGGCGGCATGTTTGGCATAATATTATATATTTAGGCTATTCGGTGTATTCTATTAGGATAAGCACTCTACGCTATGATTACATAGTTGATTTCATTTCCGTTGGTCACTGTCTAGCTTTCTTTTTCGAAGTTAGCAGTTGTATATATTTTCCTCGTTTTGTTTTGGGGGGCTGAGCCGCCGATAGGGGGGGCTTGGCCCCCCTAGCCCCCCCCTGCCGCCGCCACTGCTAAAATTATGTATCTGTTACCGTAGTTGAGAAAATCCCATCATAAAGTAGGAAATAATAATAATTATCAGCTCACGAATATTTTCAGACAAGTTTAAAATGGATTTGTTACTTTGTATAGAAACACGCAGTCTACCACAACTTTCAGAAAATAAATAAATGCAATATCAAACAAAGTTAATTTCCTTAATGTTTGAAAGTTTTCTCAAGCAGAGTCACATGCGTGTCATGATGCTTGAAAACGAACTAAACATGTGATTCATGCAATGAATTTAGCTGGCAATTGGCAAAGCATCAATCTCAATGTGAAATCATATTATGATGGTTTATCAGTTCCATGCTGTGACAGGCCTATAATTATCAGCAGGTAAGTCGATGATAATGTGCTCCATTCGTTTCGAATTCAAACTGAAACCGAGCTATAATTAAGCGGTTCAGGCCAAACATTAATTAAACCAGACATTTTTCAAACTTCTTGAACATTCTCAGATTGTTTTAAATATGGGCAACATAATGAGAATTAGTTTAAATTTCGACATCAAGTATGCAGACAATGAAATTCGTGAATATGAAACTACGATCTCAACTTTAATTCGAACTTTACGAAGTAAAAATTGGTTACTGTCATTGAAAGTTTCTCTGTGTTGTTGGTCGAAAAATATCTGGACCATAATTATTACCAGCTGACAGATAGATATCCTTTCTCTCTGACAGATTGATGTGTTTTGGTTTCGTATCTTATCGACAATCAATCCATAGCTTTGACAAGACGTCTTGCTTTGCTCCGATGAATCTTGATGGGGAAAAGGAGAAGTGAAGTCCAGGAGAGTAATGCTAACTTTCTGACCTGTGGGTGCTTCCACAATCCATGGCCGGACTTTAGTTCCACAGATCCTTTGCCCTGCAGACCAACCGATTATATGAGATAGAGTCTTCTTTCCAACAACAGAACACGTTCGACCCTCATCTGCAACTGCAAATTACTTATAATTCGCTACAGAATATAAGACCTCCTAGTTCGCATACGTGACTCACAATGTTAATATTGGTACCATTTGTAGCGGATGTAGGCCATGTAAGGCCCTTGTACGCCTACTGCTGATCAAATTCATTGTTGATTTGAATGATTGAAGAATATAGGGCTTCGGAAATGCCTGGAATTGAAACCAAATTCCACGAACTTTCCTTCGTTGTCTACTGACAGGAATCTGACGCTTCATCACTCGTAGTTGCTATATACATGTACTAGCTGGGATACCAGACGATGCCCGGAAATTTTATGTAAATAGCCGTGAAGCTATGGCGACGGAATGGAAATAGCAAAAGTTTGGATTTTCGCACCCCACCGTGGACCCCTGGTGGAAGAGATTCACCATGCCCTCCACTGGGTGGACCTGACGGTCCTCTGTCTACAGGGTGGCTCAAAAAAAATGTCACACTAGGAAAAATGCAACTTCTCCGCAGCCAATCGAGATTATTCTATCAAAATAGCAGGATTTATAGAGAAAAGAATTTGAAACAATCCCTGAAAATCTCAACAATGAATCTGTATTACTTCAGAAGTTACAGCTGTGCAAAAATAGTTTTTCATTTTTTGCAATTTCCGCATAATCATGTTCCAATGCATGCGATTTCCTTACGATTTTTTTGCAAATTACAGCAAACAAAGTGATGATGGTGTCATTATGACCTCACTACGACCTATAAAGAAGCTGTTTGTGAAGCAGGCTATTAGTGTATTGGTGATATTTTATATATTAAGGTCTCAATTTGTGAATCCCATACTGAACGTCATGGACAAAGTTTCTGCAGATGATAAAATGGGAACTCGGACGTTACGTGAGTAGGGTACAAAGGCGTCTGACGCTCCAGTTAAGTATTTTTACTAACTAGTAATTAATTAGTAATTAGTTAAGTATTATTAATAATTAGGTAAGGTAACTAGTTAAGGTAATTAGGTCATATTAATTATGGCAATTAGCCTATTATATTAACTAGATCATATTAATTAGTAATTATATTAATTAGTATATTAATTAGTATAGTAATTAGGTAATTATGCTAGTAATAGTAATTAGTTACCCCTAACTAGCAGCGCTACAAGGCCCGCCCTAGGAATGACTCATCGGACGCACCACTATACTGGCTTCCACGGTTCCTCTCCCTCCCCCTCTTCCGACCCCTCTCTCTCTCTCTCTCCCTCTCCCTCTCCCCTCTCACAACATCTTTTTATGTGCCCATCTCTTGGGAATGACTCATCGGAGGTATTGCCGGTCAGTTTTCAACAGCCGCTCTCCGGCTCCCCTCTCCCTCATCTCTCCCTCTCCCTCCCCTCTCTATGTATCCCTCTCGACATATCTCTCTACCTCTCTCCATTCCTCACACCCTTTCTCTCTCTCTCTCTCTCTCTCTCTCTCTCTCTCTCTCTCTCTCTCTCTCTCTCTCTCTCCATCTCTCCCAGCGAAGCGCATTACCCATTGTCACAACGAGTCGACTCAGGCTTTGTAGTATTTAATTACTATGTCTTTCATCCCCGTCGTAGCAGCGGAGTCCGACCATCTTCCGCGGGGAGGTCACTTCATCAATATAGGTCTTTTGACTGGGGAGGTCACACCATCAACATATTTCCTATGCTTGAACACTACAGAGCAGGCTACAATATTCTCGTATGAGTGGCATTTCACTCTACAGACCTTCCCCCACCCTCCAACCCTCCATTCCACCCCTCCACACAGGAATTTTTTTATATGAATGTGAATCAGTCGAACAGGAAGCGGCGAACCCTAACAACAGGGCAATCGGTAAGCGAGAAACCCCAAATATATCCTTTCCCTACATCCACAGGCCCCAGCCTCACCCTCCAACCCTCCTTTCCAAACATCTGCACCCAAATTTACCTTATACGAATAAGAACCAGCCAAGCAGGACACGCCAAACCCTAACGACGAACTAATAAGACGACGAGAATCCCAGCATATGACTAAGAAATATAATCATTATTCATTATTTTATTCGAAAACATCAATAAATCAGACATTTTTACATTTAAATCCTACAATATTAAGTATTTCATACCTCATTATCCAAAAATTATAGCAGCCTTTCTCCAAGTCAAACGCAAAAACCGAAGAACCCAACAACATTCAAATTCCAATATGGCGTCTTTCCCAACTTTTACACATTGGCAAATACAAAAACCTGAGAACCCTTCAACGTTCAAAGTCCAATATGGTGACCTTCTCAACTTAAAAAAATATTAAAACACAAAAACCTAAGAATCCACGAACGGGCAAATTCCAACATGGCGGCTTTCCCAACTTTTACACATAGTCAAACACAAAACCTAAGAATCCACGAACGCTAAAATTCCAATATGGCGTCTTTCCCAACCTTTTACACATAGTCAAACACAAAAACCTAAGAATCCACGAACGGTCAAATTCCAATATGGCGTCTTTCCCAACTTTTCCACATAGCCAAACACAAAAACAAAAGAATTCATGAACGCTCAAATTCCAATATGGCGTCTTTCCACATTTCTTATACAGTCAAGGCCAAAAACCTAAGAATCGCTCAACCTTCCATTCCCAATATGGTGTCTTTCCCAACTTTTACACATAGTCAAACACAAAAACCTAAGAATTCATGAACGCTCAAATTTCCAATATGGCGACATGCCCAACTTTTACACATAGTCAAACGCAAAAACCGAAGAGTCACTCAACCTTCCATTCCCAATATGGCGTCCTTTCCAAGGCTTTGGCTCGTAGAAGTTAAAGTCGAATACGCTCCGACAAGGCTCTTTCAAAAATGTCCTTCACCCGCAATACGCATGAGTCTTTAACTTCATACGAACCAAAGCAGGATCGATTGGGATCGCGAGCCACCGTCGTCTCCACGCCGCTAGGGCCGAGGTCGCCCGTGAGGGAAGGGGCGCCCGCCGCGCGCCGCCGCGCAGCTCGATGGTTTCGCCGGTCGATTTTTGCATGGCAAAAATTTCGGACTTAGCATTTTCAAAGTTGACGAACACATGTTTCTGCTAAGTTGCGGTCGTCTGCTAACCCTAAACGTCTTGCAACTCACAACTCGTAACCCTAATTCGTGTTTCTTTGCATGCTAATTTCACATTTTGCCAAAGTTGGTGTCATGTTACAAATATTAAAAACCTTTGTTTTCACAAAACTTAAGAATTGGACACCCTCCCAACCCCTGCACATCCCCAACTTAACACTCTCAACCCTAAAAAGCCTTGTATCCTACTGCTTGTAACCCTAAGTTGCTATTCTTCACTCTCTAAGTTCGCACTTTACCAAAATTATTTGTGTCATACAAATAATGATTCTGCATGTTTCCACAAACTTAAGAATACACACTTCCCCCACTCCATATTTCTCGAACTTAACACGTTCAACATGCATTTTCTGTGTTTCATACATAGAAAATTACAAGTTTGACTTCGTACAATGGTAAAAGTTGGTGTCTTACATTGAAAAGTTTAACATCTGCTCGCTCGCACATCTAACATATTCAGAATTTTACCTTGCCAATGTTCAACTCGTATGCCTTTGCCGCCATACACTTCAAGTGTTTGACTTACACAACATACATTCTTCGTCGTTACATGCAAAGTTGATATCCTAAGTTAGAAAATTTGAACAAAGTATCAGCCTGTATGTTAGAAATTGAAGAGTTCATGCGTCTATGTGCTTTACATGTCCTCTGCTACTTCCAATCGTTCGCATGTATATTGAAAAGGTCCGTGTTGTTGAATACATGCTTGTGAATTTCATATATTTGATGTGTAATATGCTAAGATTTTTAAAAAAATCGCCAACTGTTGAAAGAAATGTATTTTGATTTTGTGGTTTGTACTCTTACATGTGCAAGAATGGTAGCTTGTGCGCCATCTTTGGAGTTGGAAAGTTATATGAGTTATTTACCCGTTCCTATATGTTGAAGAAATTCCTTGGGAATAGAAGGATGAGAGTTTTCATGGTCCTTGAGTTTGTGTGTGTATGTTTGTGTTTGTGTGTGTGTGTGTGTGTTTGTGTGTGTGTGTGTGTGTGAATGTACAGTATGTCGGCGTTCCACCTTGCGACTGGAATGTTGTGTGTATTTGCGTTATTTGGACTTAGCGGGCGTGAAAAATTGCTTGTGTGTTCCTTAATTGGTCATGCCTGTACAGAAAAGTCTGTGTGGGCGCTGCCTGGGGAGTAGATGATTGCTAAAGACCACCATATTGTGAAAGGAAGGTTGAGCCCTTCTTCGGTTTTTGCGTTTGACTAAGCGCGAAAGTTTGGAAAGTTGCCATATGAGGAAAGGAAGGTTGAGTGCTTCTTCGGTTTTTGAGATTGAGCGTACATGAAAGTTGGTAAAGTCCCCATATTGGGAATGGAAGGTTGAGTGCTTCTTCGGTTTTTGAGATTGATCGTGCGTGAAAGATGGTAAAGTCCCCTTATTGGGAATGGAAGGTTGAGTGCTTTTGCGGTTTTTGTGTTTGACTGTGCGGGAAAGTTGGTAAAGTGCCCATATTGGGAATGGAATGTTGAGTGATTCTTAGGTTTTTGCGTTTGAGCGGGCATGAAATTTGGAAAGGACGCCATATTGGGAATGGAAGGTTGAGTGACTCTTCGGTTTTTGCGTTTGACTATGTGTAAAAGTTGGGCATGTCGCCATATTGGAAATTTGAGCGTTCATGAATTCTTAGGTTTTTGTGTTTGACTATGTGTAAAAGTTGGGAAAGACACCATATTGGGAATGGAAGGTTGAGCGATTCTTAGGTTTTTGGCCTTGACTGTATAAGAAATGTGGAAAGACGCCATATTGGAATTTGAGCGTTCATGAATTCTTTTGTTTTTGTGTTTGGCTATGTGGAAAAGTTGGGAAAGACGCCATATTGGAATTTGACCGTTCGTGGATTCTTAGGTTTTTGTGTTTGACTATGTGTAAAAGGTTGGGAAAGACGCCATATTGGAATTTTAGCGTTCGTGGATTCTTAGGTTTTGTGTTTGACTATGTGTAAAAGTTGGGAAAGCCGCCATGTTGGAATTTGCCCGTTCGTGGATTCTTAGGTTTTTGTGTTTTAATATTTTTTTAAGTTGAGAAGGTCACCATATTGGACTTTGAACGTTGAAGGGTTCTCAGGTTTTTGTATTTGCCAATGTGTAAAAGTTGGGAAAGACGCCATATTGGAATTTGAATGTTGTTGGGTTCTTCGGTTTTTGCGTTTGACTTGGAGAAAGGCTGCTATAATTTTTGGATAATGAGGTATGAAATACTTAATATTGTAGGATTTAAATGTAAAAATGTCTGATTTATTGATGTTTTCGAATAAAATAATGAATAATGATTATATTTCTTAGTCATATGCTGGGATTCTCGTCGTCTTATTAGTTCGTCGTTAGGGTTTGGCGTGTCCTGCTTGGCTGGTTCTTATTCGTATAAGGTAAATTTGGTTGCAGATGTTCGGAAAGGAGGGTTGGAGGGTGAGGCTGGGGCCTGTGGATGTAGGGAAAGGATATATTTGGGGTTTCTCGCTTACCGATTGCCCTGTTGTTAGGGTTCGCCGCTTCCTGTTTGACTGATTCACATTCATATAAAAAAATTCCTGTGTGGAGGGGTGGAATGGAGGGTTGGAGGGTGGGGGAAGGTCTGTAGAGTGAAATGCCACTCATACGAGAATATTGTAGCCTGCTCTGTAGTGTTCAAGCATAGGAAATATGTTGATGGTGTGACCTCCCCAGTCAAAAGACCTATATTGATGAAGTGACCTCCCCGCGGCAGATGGTCGGACTCCGCTGCTACGACGGGGATGAAAGACATAGTAATTAAATACTACAAAGCCTGAGTCGACTCGTTGTGACAATGGGTAATGCGCTTCGCTGGGAGAGATGGAGAGAGAGAGAGAGAGAGAGAGAGAGAGAGAGAGAGAGAGAGAGAGAGAGAGAGAGAGAGAGAGAGGGGGGGGGGGTGTGAGGAATGGAGAGAGGTAGAGAGATATGTCGAGAGGGATACATAGAGAGGGGAGGGAGAGGGAGAGGGGAGGGAGAGGGGAGCCGGAGAGCGGCTGTTGAAGACTGACCGGCAATACCTCCGATGAGTCATTCCCAAGAGATGGGCACATAAAAAGATGTTGTGAGAGGGGAGAGGGAGAGGGAGAAAGAGAGAGGGGGGGGGAGAGGGAGAGGGGAGGGAGAGGGGGAGGGAGAGGGACCGTGGAAGCCAGTACAGTGGTGCGTCCGATGAGTCATTCCTAGGGCGGGCCTTGTAGCGCTGCTAGTTAGGGGTAACTAATTACTATTACTAGCATAATTACCTAATTACTATACTAATTAATATACTAATTAATATAATTACTAATTAATATGATCTAGTTAATATAATAGGCTAATTGCCATAATTAATATGACCTAATTACCTTAACTAGTTACCTTACCAAATTTTTAATAATACTTAACTAATTACTAATTAATTACTAGTTAGTAAAAATACTTAACTGGAGCGTCAGACGCCTTTGTACCCTACTTACGTGAACAGAGGCTGGGACATCGTGCGATCGTGGCAAAATCTCCAATGAAAAGTGGAGCCTGAGCACAATGAAGGCTATCTGCAAACGTATTTATGTAACGAAGGTCATGTGTCGGAAGAGAGGGTGGAAGTGGTCGTTTGGTCTGATGGGAAAACCGCGATATTCACAAAGTTCGCTTGGTAGTCGAAGGCATCAAGTTTGCAAAGCACATAATGGTTTTGGCTTCACATCTGCTGGCCTGCGCTACAGCTGCAAGGAAAGACTGAACTTCATCCCATTCATTAGGCTAAATGTCAAACTTGTCGTTGAACTCTCTTATTGAAGACTCATTGAACACTGAAGGTATGTTTTAACATCTGGTTTTATTTTCCTGCAGGACGGCATGCGCCTGCTTGCTCGCACGGCGAGGCTGATTATGATGCGCTACCATATTGCCTTCAACTGCAGTAAATGTTTTGGCAAAGATGAATGACCAACATACTCGCCAGACCTTAACCATCTTGATTTTTCATTCTGGAGAGCTCTGCTGGAACGCTGCAACGCATTTCATCCCAAGTTGGAGAACATTGGCTAGCTGAAGGAAGTCTCGCTGCTAATGTGGGATCAGTCGCCGCAGGACTCGATACATAAGCCCATACTGAACTTCACAAAGAGTATTCGAGGTCGTAATACAGCAGGAATTGGACACTCCCATCATACTCTAAGATAAACTGTAAAACAGAATTCTGAGGTCGTAATGAAAGTGATATTATTTGGCATGGAAATCTACAAAATAATGACGTTAATTTTTCCGCGGATATTTGAAAAAACGGAATTGAAAGTTTAAACAGCTGTAACTTTGCAAACATGAAAAGTCTCAAGTGAAACTTTCAGGGATTGTTGGAAATTCGTTCCCCTACAAATTGGGAAATTTTCGCAGACAAATGTCAATCGGTTGCGAAGTTATCGCATTTTATCCGGTGGGACATTTTTTGAGCCACGCTGTAGATGCAAAGTTTCAGATCAATAGCTGGAAAACTGCGAAAAAATTCCCCCCCCCAAATTTTTTTGCCCCCTAAACAACGCCCTGCCCCACCAGGCCCCTGCAAGGCGAGGTGTGTATTGGCTGGTGGCGAGGTGGTCCCGGTGGCGCTCTATCCAGCTGCAACTTTTCAGGTGAATAGCTGTGAAACTGGCGATGGTACAAAAATATGGAAAATGGAGTTTCGCCCCTCCCCCATTCTCTCTCTGGTGGAAAGATTCGCCAACTTCTCCACTGGGTGGACCTGACGGTCCTCTGTCTAAATGCAAAATTTGACATCAATAGCTGCCAAAAAAATTTGCCCCCCCAAAATGTTCGCCCCCGCTAAACAACGCCCCGCCCCACCCGGACCCTGCGGGGCGAGGTGGGTGTTAGTTGGGGCGAGGTGATCCCGGTGGCACCCTATCTAGCTGCAACTTTTCAGGTGAATGGCTGTGAAACTATGGCGATGGTATAAAAATAGGGAAAATTGAGTTTTTTGCCTCCAATCATTCTCCTCATGGTGGTAGAGATTCGCCAACTCGTTTACTGGGGGTACCTGACGGTCCTCTGTCTAAATACAAAATTTGACATCAATAGTTCCAAAAAATATCCCCCCAAATTCCCCCATCATGGCCCCCATGGTGTTAGAAATTCGTCAACCCCTGCACTTTTTAAGTCTGATGGATCCCTGTCTAGGTGCAAAGTTTCAGATCAACAGCGGCGAAACTGTGGGCGTGCATTCTGTACAGAGCCTCATACATACATACATACGTACGTATTACATAGTACGGTATTACATCCTTTCTTATAGATATAGATAGGCCTACTACCAGCTTCGACAACTGCAAGCAATAATCAAGGCTTATATCCCTCTCTCATAACACAACTGTGGTTCTTTGCTAATAGCCTAGTCAGATAGTAGTGTGGTGATACTTGGTGCAATGCTAGAATCATGATTAGGATTGCATGGTTGAGGTGGGTGTTGGTTGGGGCGAGGTGATCCCGGTGGCACCCTATCTAGCTGCAACTTTTCAGGTGAATGGCTGTGAAACTATGGCGATGGTATAAAAATAGGGAAAATTGAGTTTTTTGCCCCCAATCATTCTCCTCATGGTGGTAGGGATTCGCCAACTCGTTTACTGGGGGTACCTGACGGTCCTCTGTCTAAATACAAAATTTGACATCAATAGTTCCAAAAAATATCCCCCCAAATTCCCCCCATCATGGCCCCCATGGTGTTAGAAATTCGTCAACCCCTGCACTTTTTAATTCTGATGGATCCCTGTCTAGGTGCAAAGTTTCAGATCAATAGCGGCAAAACTGTGGGCGTGCATTCTGTACAGAGCCTCATACATACATACGTAGGCTACGTATTACATAGTATTACATCCTTTCTTATAGATATAGATAGGCCTACTACCAGCTTCGACAACTGCAAGCAATAATCAAGGCTTATATCCCTCTCTCATAACACAACTGTGGTTCTTTGCTAATAGGGCCTAGCCTAGTCAGATAGTAGTGTGGTGATACTTGGTGCAATGCTAGAATCATGATTAGGATTGCATGGTTGAAGAGTTCGGTCTTCAGTCAAGAATTCCACTAGGTGGAAAGTAGCAGGAGTGAGTGTAAGTGAATGAGGTGAAATTAAAAGGCAAGGTAAAATTAGATGAGCAAACTAGCGGGGGTCGTTTGTGAGTTCGTTCTAAAGAGTGCAGATACTAAAACAATGTGAACAAAAGAAACAGGGAGGGGCGCCAATTTCGTTGTTCGTCCCCGCAGAGCCGGATTAAGACATGTTCAACATGTTCGGCCGAACAGGGGCCCCCACACTTTAGGGGGCCCCACACACGAGAAAAGAAATTTTTAAAGGAAAAATTTGGTATATTGTGACGAAATTTCGACCAAACGACTAAAAAAGGTCATCAGATTTTTCGATCGAAGATCCCACAAAATTTTCCGAACAGGGCCCCCACATTTCTTAATCCGGCCCTGCGTCCCCGCGCGCCAAATAACCTAACTACGCCACTGGCAATAGTAAGGTAGACTGAGAGAAAAAATATCTAAAGGATGAAATGATTTTTATAGATATTAAGCAATGCCAACCAAAGAAATAATCTATGAAAAAGCACATTTTGCTAGCTAATTTCTGGTGGTGCCCATGCATAGGCGCAGAGGCGTAGCGACCGCCCTCCGTAGCCTACCCTCCGACCGGAGGGGGCCCCGCAAGGAAAGGGCCCAAGGGGGCCCTAAAAGTGATAAAAATTACAAGTTATAGCTAGACATTTAACATTTATTGACGCTATCGCATAATTTATGTCAGTTTTACTGACAAAACCGTGAAGTAAGTTTACACGGAATTCATGCAGACTGTACATGTATGTGTAGCCTACATAATAATTATTATGAACCCTGCATATTGTATAAAATTAATACCGCATTCAAGTTACTCTATTGTAGGGGCCGCCGCCCGGACATAATATTTATGTTCGGAGGGGGCCACGTTCTTTGTTGCTATGGCCCTGCATAAGGCGGGCCTCGCATGGCCAATTTCTGGTGGTGCCGAGCACTCACGGCCTCGCAGAGTCGGCGCCCATGAGGCCTATAATGAGTAGCCTACCGGTATTCTTCACATGCACATCAGCTGCAGCTACGAGATCCTAATCACTAGGCCTATCTATTAATAATAGGTTAATGATCGCCGTTCTAGGAATGCAATTTCTTCGCCGTCTTCTTTATAACATGACCAGTCGATTGGAAAGAGTTTGAGATAATATTATCATGTGGCACGATGTGGGTCATCTGAAGGTGAACTTCTAAAATAATGTGAAAGGCATGGAGCTGTGGCGCCACGCACGACAAAATTTGGAACATGATACGACACAAAGACTGGAGCCTTTTGCTGCATTTGGGGTCGCTGGACCCGTCTTCTAATCTCTGGAATTAGCTGCCAAATTTAGCTTAGGCCTACTGTGCCAATTCCTTGATGTCATTTAGGTCAAGAGTAACATCAGCTTGAAACGATAGATTATTAAATAGACCTTTTCAGGCGCGAATTTTTGTAATCTTTCTTAAGATCAGGTTGCGCATGTGCAAAGTCGTGTGTGGCAAGAAAGATGATATCTGTGTGGCAAACAGTGTTATTTACCGATGAAAGTCTTTAATTTAAAATTGAATTGCCACCATTTATCTTGAATTTTACGGATGCTAGAGAACGTTATTTATTCAAGCTTGGTAGTATTGGGTTGCCAGTGGACGTTTGATGATTCTATATCGAGGATCGATGCATCGAACTGAGTCGACGATGTTACTCAGTGGTCATCTCTTGAATTCGCCAGGGTTGTTTACACCAGAGAAGATTCATGCAGCATGCCTATCGTTCTCTTGACGTTTATAACGTCATGGTAAATGGATGGGTTCAGAAATGCAAGATCGCAGTCTGTCACAGAAAAGCCACACCCGCTTGGGTTGAGACTCGTGTGTAGAATCGGCAGATTGTACCTGTATGGCCGGTAAGAGTTCTGCTCATGTTCTATAAATTGGTTGTAGTTCCCAATCATATTGATGTAAGCCCAAAATATGATACTTGCAATGGTCACCGTCTTGGTGGACAATCTAAATATGTTAGGCCTATAGCATACATGATTTTTAATCAAAATGTCAATGGTTATAATTATCAGGACATGTTAATTTGCATTATATGTTTGGTATAAATATAGTCAAGATTAGGCCCGACCTTAGACACGGGCAAAACAGGCAGTTGACTGGGGCACAACAATCTATAGGGTGTGCTACTTTCACAAAAATGTATTTGACAGTTTTAGATTTTTACATTTTTGGCCAGTTTTTCAATTTCCAACAATTAATTTCATTGTAACAATAGACTTTTCTATGATTTTTAGTCTACTAATATTTAAAACAAATATGCCTCACTGTTTTATAATTGCGTTGTGGCGTGGACCGTGGAGTGGGGTTCAAAAGGGCTCTATATGTAGGCTTTGCCTTGGGTGCCAAATGCATGCTTTGCCTGGGGTGCACCACATGTTTTCTTTGTCTGGGGCATCATTTTGACTGTTCAAGATACCTGTACAAAATGATTGATTTCTTTTTCTAGACTGGGAGAGGTGTGCTGCTCTGCTGCTCAAGGTCGAGACCGCCACACGACTGCAATACAACCAGAAGTCATGTACATCCAAGCCGTCATTGCAACCAGACTTTTATCAGACGAGTACCGTAAGTCTTTGAAGTGTGATTATTTACATGTTTGCCATCTATGAGCACATGGGTTTATGTTGTCTTTTCGTATCTGCTATGTGATCTTTGAGAGTGTGAGGTGCTATGTGTAATTTTCAGACACAATGAAATTTTTTTTAGTGGACCTACTTGGTCACAAGATTATTGGATCTCTGAGCTTAAATGCTATGGCAGCAATCACATAACATTAGAATGTTCCAAAAATTGATACAGGAGTTTATTTCAGGTCTTTTTTCTCTACTGCAAATTTCATTGTGGGGGGGGGGGTGTTCAAACACCCCAAAACCTCCTAAATTAAATCTAATCAAATCAATTTATTGGTCCCTTTGCAACAACAACAAGCACACCAAGTGCAGGAAAAAATTACACAAAGCATCTCAAGTATCACCAAGTTGTTAGACATTAATCAATCCAAACTTAATTGGTCAAGATAAATTGTTCAGTCATAAGGCCTAGACTGGGATATTCTCCAAAAGAGTAGGCTAGTTAAGGATTGCTTAAACCTAGTGGTTCTAAGGTTAAGTGATACCAGTGTAGACAATTATTTCTAGACCTGGGATGCGAGGTTATAAAAAAAACTCATGCACTAGTGGCAGAGGCGTAGCGACCGCCCTCCGTACCCTCCGACCGAAGGGGGCCCCCGCAAAGAAGGGGCCTCCAAAAGTGCCAAAAAATTTACAAAATGACTAAAAAAGGTCATAAATTTTTTCCAGCGGCAAATTAATGACATTTCCCCCGAGATTTTTGCTGGATGACTAAAAAAAGGTCGTCAGAAATTTCGGTTCCCCAAAATGCCGGTATCTGCATTGTAAGGGGCCCATCGGCCATGACATTATGCTCGGAGGGGGCCACGTTCATTGTTGCTACGGCCCTGACTAGTGGACACAAATGGAGACCCAGAAGAGAAATTAAAAACTACGGCTTTGAATTGATATTTACCAATTTGTTTAATTTATTCATGACAAAGGTTAAAAGTAAAATTTGGGTTAAAGACAGATGCTATACTAGCATGCAAAATAATACTTTTCTAATCTTATTAGGCACATTTGTTTTGTTCAATGGAACTGTTTAGACCTAATTTCGAGGAATTGACACATGATGGATTATTTTGATTCAATATTATGAGCACAATAACAGAAATGATATGTCAATTAAAAAAACTTACTTTTGTCCATAGAGCAAGCTACTTAATCAATAATCAATGATTAAAATCTTAAAATACTTTACACAAGTATATGAGAGTTGATGACCAGTCCTCTGATTGCTTACTTTCATTTTATTTTAACACATCTAGACTACTAAGTGTTTTGGTTTGTTATGTCCTTAGGTTGAACCAAGGGAAGTACATGACGTCGACTTTGATCAACCGTATCGTGGAATTCTAGCCCCAACCGTAACTCCTCGTCCAGATTTTTTGCCTGGTGAACCGAAATCAGAAAGCCGAACCACACCACGGCATTTCTGGCAGACTTGAAAGTCTGTGCTCAGGATGCTGTCATGCTTACTGGCTAGAATTCAAACTTTGTGGAGTATCTCTTAGGTTTTAATTAAACAATGGACAATAATTATTGTACAATTACAGCTATGCAATTTTTCAGAAACAGAATTGAAACCTGTATGCAAAAACACATTTCAGAATTTGGTTGTAACGCAATGTGAAAGTAGTGCACTGGAAGCAGCAACAAGATTGCAGTGTGAGAGTGGCTTGTGTCATGAATCTTGAAAAGGCCGCATTACTGCATCTATCTTTTACGATGCCATGCATGCAGAGCAAAATTAACCTATAAAACTCTTTCAGAAGACAATGCACTGCAATTTGGATTCATTCTCTGTGGTTGGTCCAAGTCCAACAACCTGGAATAGGCTACCCTTAACTATGCAATACCTCCCAAACTGTTCTCAATTTCACAAACTGTTGAAGACTTTTTCGATTGATCTCTGCCAGGTCACCTCTGAGTAGCTACATTGAAGGGGCGCTATATAAATTGTTTGATTGATTGATTTTAAAATGCTACTAGGCATGAAATCGAGAATATAGCAGCCTAGCAATTTTGTTGTAATGGATCCGTTCCACATGCAGACCAGCTGAGGTATAGCACAAAAATCAGGGTCTGTGACCCGACATTGAATTTTGGGACCTGCTGGTGCTGAGTCAAATTTTGGGCAAATGACAAAAAGGTCGGCCGAACATTTTCTGACTCAAAGGCTTGTCCGCCAAAGTAGACCCGGCAACTTTTTCAAACCACTTTCAGCCCTGCTACCACTGCCAAAGCAAGATTAAATTCAAAACTGGATGAAAGCAGTGTGCACTGCCCTTGTCATTATACAGATGAAATATTGCTGCAACTGATGTGAGACTGATGTGAAAGTGGTATGACAGGTCTACCATTCCTGGGTTTTGACATAGTTTTATTGACGTTAGAAAGAATTCAGTTGCAGGTCCCAGTCTGGTCTTATTGTGTTTGATTGCTTTTTTGTATACATGTCTTAAAAGTACTTGACATGTTGAGTAATTTGGTAAGCCGTGTCCTGTTTTTTTCTGTAATTGCAGTTTACACCGTATGTGTGCCTGTCAATTTAACATGCCTGTCTTGACTGGGTTATTCTGGCTGTAGGCCGAATGAAGATCATTGGAACATAATCAATGTCCAGTTCATCATCTGCTGGTTTACCTGTTAGCAATAAAATATAGGTCCTAGATTAGTGTAATGTAGATCGGTCAATTTCTCTGTCTAATCTGAAAGGTGAACTTATCACACTAAATCGGCCATGTGCAGATTACTACTGTCTGTTGTATAATTACACATTTTGTTAAATAAAATTTTCTGTATAAAACTTTTCGTAATGGCCTTTCAATCAGTTATTTTCGATGTCCTATAACTAACCAAAACATCCCAACAACACAGCTGCCAAAATGTCTTCTTGATCTTTTCACCATCCAACCAACCCATTCCACCAAAACATCATTCCTCATTCTTTACATTCATCAAGAGGATTCAGCACTGCATAACATCTTGGAACAATCTTCCTTCTTAATTTTACACTTTTCAATTCCTCCATGCACCAATTGCACCATCACTGCTAATCATCCACCATCATCTGCCTCAGGCTTAATTTATTTATTTAGCGTTTGCAGTTCGCGCTAAGCCAGCGCACAGCATCGTCATCAGCAATGTGCAGAGCGGACAGTCCACCAGGAAAACCAGTTCATGTAGATGGGCCAAGCTGCTGATGAGTGTGCGCTTGACCGCCGACAGACCCTCGACGTTGAGTTGAAGAACTCGAAATGCAGGCCCTATGGTGCTCTGGCGCACCGAGGTCTGTCGTCAGCGTGTGACTGGGATTCATGGCTAAATTCAGTCCTGCTTGTAGGATCATTAGCTTCCCTCAGAGTGTGGGTAGATTAGAAATCCACTCGCGTCTGGGTACTAACGAGGGGCGCGACGAGAACGCTGATCCAATGCCCCCCAATCATCCACCATCATCTGCCTCAGGCTTAATCACTTCCTAGGTTCTCCACTCAAGACTTATCACCACTTCAAGAATGCATGCTGCCATCTAGGCCTAATAATATATCTACCTACAGACAGTCAAATTATCAAGTGTCAACACTCAACAGTTGATTTTACTTATAAGCATATGGCCCCTCACGAGACTGCCAGAAGCACACTAAACGTAAACAAACGTAGACGTTTAGCAATCTTTAATCATGCGATCGATGCCCTTCAAATGAGCTGTATAGGTGTAAAAATGTTACGGGCGGTATTAAAGTCCCAGTATAGATAATCGTGAAAGTAGAAATATGATAGCCTATCTTTAAGAAACTGAGCAACACATAATTATACGGGCGTGCTGTTTCGGTTGTTGCATCCCATCGAGTCGGGTGCCTTCGGCGGACGGCGGCGACAGCTAGACGCCCAAGTTTTACAATCCAGCGATTTACACGCGTAATATTAGTTAAAAGAAAGCGAATTTTTTACTGTATTTCCTCAGCCCGACTACATGGCATCTAAAAATTACTTAAAGAATTGGCAACAACAAAATTAATAACAGCTTTTGCCACCTATTAGGTTTTTTATTTTGCCACACACGGAAATCACGCGGGAGCCGTGATGCACCAAGGGAAGCTATTACCATGGTAACTATTTCCCGCGTGAAAAGGTCTATAGATCCAATAAAATAAGAATTACACAGCTTATAATATTTTACGCTTTAATTTGCAATTTATTTTTAGTTTTTAGCCTTCAGCGCTGTGTGCGTACGCCTACAGGCGCCGCTGAACATGAACATGCCTTAACAAGGCCCTGCAAGGCCAATAGCAGAGTAATCTACAAATTTATAATCTCTTCCAGAAAGCTGTTCGTTCTTTGGCCACTGCACTATTCGGCTCTTGTCACCTCTCTGCAAGGAAAATTACTACTTCGTTAAACGATACAATTTTGCTTAAAGTTTCATCACCCGATTCATCTAGTTTTATTATAATGGAGTAGGTCATGTGGTCGGAATCTGATGCAAATACAGGCTACAACCTCTAATCTCTCGAAGGCATTTTAAGCGCTAGCACCCTGACATTTTTAACCAGAGCAACTGAGAGCATAGACAGAGTCAACTAAATTCTGGACTCAACTAAATTTTACCAACGACCAAATGATAGTCTTTCAAGAAGGGCGCTTGCGTTGCTGTAGCCAGCATGCTCAAATAATTGTCCATTTCATAAGCTCCTATCTATACAATTTTTGGATCTAAAAGCAGGTTTATCTCTTTATCAACAGAGTTATTTAGCTGGACATCAATTTTTCAAAAGTGACAATATTCGAACAACTGTGGAAACAGTCACCACTGGCCATGAGAACCTGGTCTACTGGTTCCCCACCACAGCTCATGGCAGCAGTAAACTCTTCTATGCAGTGTCGAAGTTGAGCGTTTACAGCAGAGGTGTCAAACCGTTTTTAGCGGCGGGCTGCAGTGTGACCACATTCTAACAAGTGGCGGCCAGGGTTTCGAAGTTCTTGAGCAAAATTGGACAGTGATCGGAGAGGAAGCTCCGGGCTTGGTCAGCCAATTCCCAGAAAAGTCCAAATATCGTGAAAAGATCTTGATTCAATGTCAACTTTTCGCTTCTTATTAAATTTTGACAACATTTAATTGTTGTGATCTTTAGGAAAGGCTCCGCGGGCCAGAAAAAATCGTCGGCGGGCCAGAAATCGCCCGCGGGCCAGCTCTTTGACACACCTGGTTTACAGGCAAGGATTGCAGCTTCGCTCTCGATATTTGCTCGTCTCAAGAGACAACTGGCAAACAATAATCATCATCTCAATGGAATATATAACTTACATCTCATTGGTTTGTTTCGAGGACCACAAGAACATGAAACAATTGGAATATAACTTGATCATGATTATACTTAAATATTATTCTGTAATGCAACATACTCAAACTTAATTAAATAACTTGTAAATATGCAACCACAGCAAATAATACTCTAAGACTTTCCAGATTGGCAAGCCAGGTAAGCCTAATCTGTACACGTATATATCTTCTTGTGAACAGTTTCTCCAGCTACTCAACAAACCCAAATCTGCATCAAACATTAGCCCACGCAAGACGTCGCAAGTACAATATACACTAGAATAAAGCTCCTTTTACACATGGAAAATTGACAGATGCACAACTAAAAAACAACTGTCACACCAGTGAACACAAATTAACTTTATGCATCAAAACTATGTCATCACTTCTGTCAAATTAAGATCATTAATATTCACTGTAATAGATTAGCAACTACAATTGTCAACGAACAGTATTATCACCCTTTAGCACCTTATTCCACAGCTAGAGTTAATAGCATCATATTGGAAAAATAGGCAAGTTCGTAGAATTTTTTTAAATTACAAACACCTTAGGAGTCATTCAGAAATGATGCTAACAGAGGTATAAAGGGTCAGTTCAATGTCTGCACCAATATGTGGCCTATGCTTTTTTTAAGTACACCCTGTACCCTAAAAGCCTCTAATGCTTTGCATCTAATTCAAGGCAGCAGTATCAATTATCTCCAATTGTGCCTAAAAGATCAACAGGGAAGCATACATTTGTGCATTTCCTTCCAGTGGAATGGTGGAATGTTAGCAAAGAGGGAACAAAAGGGCAAACACAAATAAGAGAAAGTGGAGGTCACAAACATTGTCCTAGGTTACACAGAGACTTCACACCATTCTATACAAATCCACCCCATACAACATGGAAATCGCACTTGTTTAACCTTTCCTTTGCAAGAGTGATACGCGTCCATCACAAAAAACTAAAATGATAAGGTGACTGGTGCCTCAATGTGTGACGACAGACTATCACACAACTCCTATTAAACAAAAACTTTAGAAATGGTTGCTCAAATCATCATATACTTACAAAATGCACAAGTTCCAACACCTGGGCCAGCGTCTGCTCATGCTGCAAAGGTGGGTTGTCATGTTGCATTATCGCAATTTATGGTTTATATTAACAAGAACGAACATGCAGGAATGCAAAGAACAGAAAAGTTCTACAAATCAACAATACCACTAGTTGGTCAAAAAGTAAAAAAATATAACATGACAAGTTTGTATTTGAGATTACTCAATGCTTCAAACTAAGATTTGTATCCACACAAAGAAACGACTGTGCTCATGGTTTATTTGATGCTCAATTCTCGCACTCTCTTGACAAGTTCTTCCCGTGTCGCCGTGCTGCACCAAGATTCCAAATCATACGGGAGGGTCTCTGAAAAAATTAAGAAAATAATTTTTTTCATTAAACTTAGTACAACACTTGAATAATAATCAGCAGATAAATCTTCAATCAAATTATATCAAGTAGCCACACCCAATGCAGATAAATGCGTTAGGGGCCGTCCACTTGCGACGTTCATCTTAGCCTATTTACAACTCTATTATCCCACAGTCGTACATTCCAATGGCAATTTATTACATTATAAATAAACTAGCTGGGGTACCCTTTGTTGCCTGGGAATTTAGAATTCGGGCCGTTCCTCGCCCATCCCTCCATTTCCCCCACCCTCCCTCTCTCCCCACCCCTACCCCATCACACTCCAACCTCCACCGGTACGTCACCCTTGAAATTTTGGTTTTCGGGGAAAAAATTCTACCCTGAGGTGTGTTTGGTGGAGGCGAGGTGGCCATTGTAAAAATCTGTGTAGATGCAACGTTTCAGGTGAAAAAGAGTGAAGCAATGGCTGAAAAAGAAGGGAAACGAGGGTTTCTGCCCCCACCATCCCCCCAGGGTGGCAGAGATTCGCCAACACCCATTGACCTGCTCCGGGTCGAGCCCGAGCCCCCTGCGAAGGATTGGGGTCGATTGATTCAAAACTGTAGAGCTAACAAACAGAGCCACAAACAAACACAGACTTACAAAAATATATATTGGATTGTGTTAAAATCTTAACAGTAGACCACAACAGTTAGCAAATATGATGCTCAACAACAAAAAATAGAACCCTACCACAAGGTAAATGATGACCTCAGCTGATTAACATGTTCGAGGTGGGGTGAGACGCTGATTTTTATGCATGCATGGGGATTTTCCCCAAAAAACGTAAGAGTTGCAGCAATGGGAAGGGAAATTGAAAACACTATTCTTGCATACGTAATATATGGATAGGCCCTTATAAGCAGAGCAAGATGCAGCACCTGATGTTTGGTCCAATTTTACATCCCTGAACAAGCTGGTGCATTGTGATCAGTTTTAGAATAGCACTTTAGAAACTTGAGATTTTACGATTTTGAGAGCAACGAGGGTCATTACACAGATATGGCTTGCATAGGTGTATAAAAATGGACATCGTAAAGTTGGCACTGGCAAGGTGACTTGGTTGTAACATCTGTTCAATATTAAACGGCACAGCATAGAAGCATCACAGTAGCTTGTGTTGCAACTTACGGCATGAGCTTTGATTTACCAGGTTCTTTCTTTGTCTCTATTAATGTACTTAAGCACTTGAAACCTGCTGCTAAATCATGGTTTTATGTTGTTAAGTCACGTGCAGAACTAAATAGCCTCTGTCGAGAAAGCACTGTACAACACTCGGGGCTGAAAGTGGCTTGACAAAGGAGCCGGGTTGGAGATGGAGAGTGGCAAGAACCTGTCTGAAAATTTGTTCCCAACGACCGACCTTTCATTTTTTCTGATGTTTTTAGCCTTGGACTTAAAAATACAAATAAGATATATCTTTAAAATCTGATCTCTTATCCTATTCGCTATATGCAGATGCAAAAAGTTTGGTAATTGGTATCAAGTTTATGAACAATGCATAAGAACAAATGTTAAAAATGCGACCTGGCCAAGACCAGGCAAAGGCAGGTTACGAAAATAAATGCCAGGTCGTGAACCACGGACAGACCCGGCTTACTTTCAGCCCTGACAACACTACAGTTATATTTAGAGGTACAAAAAGACATTAAAGATGTAATACCTGATTTCAAAGCGACTGGACCGGATATCAAGAAAGCTGCACCAACGTCCAACTTAGTCTTTGTTTCTGGTTCATTCTCAACCAAACCTTTAATCAGTTCAGCAGTCTCACCTGTCAAAACATTGGAAAAATTAACATAAAACACTTTAATCACACAAGTTTTCTGTAAAGTCATGGGACAGCTCTGTTAAATAACCTAAGTTTGACAATCAAAATAGTTTGTTCTCCAAGCATAGCTTTAGACATCCCCAGAAGGCAAACAGCCGAACAGTGACACCTATGAGGTAAAAGGACAGATATCAAATACTGCAGTGGCTGGATTCTTTGCTGACCAATATACTGAACCATGGTTTAAGTGCTCATATCTTGACAAAGCCATGACCATAATAAGTGTTCACATGCAAATCCTCCAGAGTTTCAGCATATTAATCTTAATGATACAAGCACGAAGCAAATTCAAGGAACACAGAAAACTGCGGATTAAAGCATTTGCCAGTGCTCAATATTCTAGCAGACATAAGGGGTCATTGTATAATTACGCAACGCCGAAACTGACCGTTTTCGACCCCACCCACCCTGTAACGCTTCGCAACGTTTCCCCTTGACCCACCCACCCTCCCCAGCGTTACATAACGATTGTTACAAAAAATCAGTTGAGATTTAGGTCTATTGTTGGCTTATGTGAGTGCGTAATTAGCCTATAATTCATATTTTCATAGTGAATTAATATAGCCTAGTTGGCCATAGTATGTAAATTATAGGCCAATTTCACAGTAGACTAGGCTTGAAATGTACACATTACACAATGCTTTATTTATACAAATGAGTCATGTGTGAACTGCAATTTTCTTAGATTTTGTCGCAAGAATAAAATTTTACACCGCTGAAAAATTTCACGGACTCAATAGCTCATTAACAAATAATTAATCAAACTTCAGATGAGCCATTTGTTTAATTAGTCTGGCCACTTCAATAATTATTAATAGAAATATTGCCGAGTTTGTTGAGCATTAATTTTAAATGTGTGAGATCGTGTCCTCTAAGTAAAACAGGCTTCAAAGTGGTTCTTCGATGTCAAGAATTCATTGGGAATTAGGCCTACCACGTTGTCCCGTTGGTAAAACTGTGGGAGAATAGAATTGAATTGCCTGCAACTGCAGTGTCTACTGCCGTATCTTATAGAGATAAATAGACCTTCGGTTAAGTTTTAAATCAATGTCACGAAGTTTAAACTTTGATTGCATCATGTTCTGAAGTGTCATTCGATGTTGATTTAATATTCATTAATAATTTTTTCATGGCGTTACGTAACGCTCAGCTCCCCCACCTTCCCACCAGGCAACGTTTCGTAACGTTTTCAATAACCCCACCCACCCACCCTCGAGCGTTACGTAATTATGCAATGACCCCTAAGCACATATATGAAACCAACTGCTACAAGAGACTACTTACACATATCACTCATACAATTGGTAAATGATACAGCAGAGTTAGACGGCACCGAGGTTATAAGCAGTCAATCAACTTAGCAGGCAAGTTGAAAAGTTCAAATACTTAAAAACACACACAATCAAAATTGCATGAGAAATCCAGTTTTGGGGTCACAGAAGTTTACTGACCACCAATAATCCAAATTGCAACGGCAGAAGACAAATTACTGCTCAGATGAATGACAAGACAAACCTTCATAATTATGACATGTATGCAAAATTGCAAATCTGAGTATAGGCAATAAGAAGTTATAAGTTATGAATATGCATAATACAATGCAATACCCGATGGCTCGAGACTTGATGACAAAGCCACTCCAACAATGTCCGATGCCTTTCCATTTCCAGCAGACTTTTCTGCTTCCTCGGAAATCTCTGGATTATCTTCACCTCCTGTTTACAACACAATTCAATACTATATAAACATCGCAAGATAAAGTTATGCATTAAATCCCAAAATGACCAGTAGCCTAAGCGACACTCCGAATGTGGTATAGCCCATAATCATCGTAATTACACATTTTTACGTGCTACAAACTAATGACCAACCATCAACCAATGATGACGATCTACCATGATCCATCATGAGCAATGCCCGAGGTCCCATACCCAAATCGTCTCACAGGAGGGCTCAAATTCATACTCTGCGCTACAAGTCAAGTGCACTAGCCAGTCAGCTACGGTGTCCCACAGGGCACTTGGTAGAATTCAAAACAACAACAAGCATCTTTATTTTTGGTGTAACATTTCAATTCATGCAGACTAGCACAAACATCATAGCTAGTCTTAGATGACAACCATGAACTAAAGCACCTCATCACTAAATCGTTGCACATGCTAGCCAAGTGAAGCAGATGACAAGGAGAAGTGTTAACCGAAGAAAATTGGCAATCGATCAGAAGCAACTACTGAAATTTGCTAACCGACTAGAATAATTTTGTAGATAATCAACTATAATCAGAATTAGCAATTTCTCTTGTTGATTAGCTCATCAATTAAGATGCAACCAATCAGTTACCCACTGGCACAAACATTTTCGTTCTCTTAGCCTCAGCATATGACATTAAGTGACCAGTCTCCTTGTCATCTCATACAGTTACCTAGAGTTACTCCAATGTATCGAATATACCAGAAAGATATGAATCGCAAGTTGGGCTGGAATCTTGAAACAAATTTGGTCACCTTTGGCCTCTGAATCCTAGACATCTCAATGGACAGTACTTATGGTATTCTGACCGATAGACCAACGCACATCAATTGATACTCTGTACATTTGGATCCAAGTATAATGCAATATTTTTACCTGTTACACAACACAGCATCCCTTTCACCATTTCATCATCACATGTATCTTCCAGGAGTTGTGTAATTCGGCTCATACAGTGAAATACAAAACATGTCTCGTTTACATCAGCAGCATCACGCAAGAGATCATCATAGTCTTCTTTTAAGCAACTTGCCACCAACTTCAATACGTCTTGGAAAATTTTCCCTTTGCACAATGCTTCATGTTTATCATAGTGAGACATCAGGACGGTTGATGCATGAGTGACCCAAAAAAAGTAATGATGTGACTTGGTCTTTTTGGCATCCTGAAGGCGACGCAGTGCAATAGACTCAATCCTGCTTGCCTCTATGCAAAATTCGCACCAACTCGGATCACAGGATGCCATTATGTCGTATGGATTAAAAAACCTATCAAATGTTTCTTCAGGAATCGAATGGTCTAAAAAAAACAGAAAAGTTCATTGTCTATTGATTCAAAATATCATCGTCAGTTCAATGCCCAGCCAATCTTTGTACTACAAAACATCCTACTCAGTTTCTCTTAGCTTTTATCTGGTCCAACACCAAATTGGACAAGAAAACAAGAGATTCCAAAATTTCAGAGTCCAGGATCAGCATTGGAATATGACCATAATATGAATTTCTCCCTCTTATCAGCTCATATGCAGGTCCACAAATTTCCATAGAAAATAACGAACAAAAAGTCACAATTTCAAGGAGATCCTTTGGATCCGCGACCGCGGCTGAAGATTTGGTTTTTCCAGCCAAACCGAAAGCAGTTGTGTAAACTTGGGCATAATGCCACCAACCATGGTCAAAATTGTCAAACTTTGCTTTTTTCAAAGACAAAAGATGGTGGTCAAATTTCTTGTTTGCGGAAATCCTTTCTTCTTCAGAATATTTATCTGTACTTTTTCTGGATGTGCTCCATTTATCCGCATGAGCAGGTTTCTGAAGCCTATTTCGCAATTTCTTCACAATTTCTGTATGAATGTCAAGCGATTTTTCTTGACTCACTCGCAAAAAGGTCTCAAATGTCGTCTGAACATACTTAATTAATTCCTCTTTAACTAGGTAAAGAAGTATTCTGAAAGCGTTGCAATTAGAAAAATTTTCCACAAAATCTGGCAGATTTAAAATCCTAGCATATCGTTGGAGGTATTGGGTCTCTTCTGGTCTTGAACAATCATAGTTCATTTTCAATTAGGTATCCATAATTAAGGTTCTGAAAAAGAACACATATGTTGAAAAATACCCATTTCAACAATGCAGCATAGTTAGCTTTATACCAGCAAGCACGAATACTTCAATTCATTCGTTCAATTTTCAATTTTCAGAAATCCTTGCAGCCACGCAAAGTAAAATGGGGAAAAATTTTGCACTGCAGTGTAACTTTGCCCGAGTGACCAGACAACGTACCATACACAGGAAAGTATTAATGAAAAAGAGGGAAGAAAGTGAACACTGCAGGAAAATAAAGGCAGATCAACAAGGTGGACACGACGAGAACTAATCCACCTGGAGCATCATGTCGTGATTAGTTGTTGGCATCCAAGGAGATTTTGGAGGATAGCCTTGCTTGCCAAGCAGACTACTCAAAGTTCCATGGACCAGAGTGGTTGCAATGTCCTGCTGTGGCTGGTATGCGATGCATGTAATGATGAGGTCTTTGCTGTGAGATTCCAGTGTGACAAGCATCGAAACATCAAGAAACGAATGATAAAAACACTGGTTTGGAGTATGGTGTTGTATGGTTCCGAAACCTGGACCCTGAGAAAAGAAGACATAAATAAAATCAAAGCGTTTGAAATGTGGACTTGGAGAAGAATGGCTGACCCCTCGCCAGAGGGAATAATTCTAGCCTGAAGGGAAAGAAGAAGAAAGAAGAGAAGAATGTCCAGAGAAGATCAGCTGGACGGAACACCGAACAAACGAGGAAGTGTTGGAAAGGGTAGGAGAGGAAAGAACAATGATAAAAACAATCAGAGAAAGACATAAGAAATGGACAAGACATAAGCGAAGAGGAGACAATCTGGTAAAAACGGTGATAGAAGGAAAAATGGAGGGAAAACGAACAAGAGGAAGACCACGACAGATGTTGCTGGAAACGTAGATGATGAGGATCGGATACCAAAGACTAAAGAAGGCCCAGCGGAGGGAAGAGTGGCGACATTGGACAGCCGAGCCTGCCTAGGGGCAGAGAACCAGAAGAAGAGGCATCGCAATGACTTGGATGTTGAAAGCAACCAATGATGCCATTTTGGTTACCCGGGTAACACATTTTGGGCTTTGGACGATACAAGCTTCAAACTGTTGCAAAATTGGTCGCTTTGGAAGGATTTCTGATTTCTTTAAATATATGTACTTAGCACACATGAAAAATACTTTTAATTGGGAATATGTAGGTGTGTTTTAGTATGTTAGACATCAAGACCATACGTCCAAAAACATATCTAATAATATATAACATTACACTCTGCATCCAAGGTTCATCACAACTGTCGTTCATTTTAATATAATTTTAGATGTCAACGACATTTACAAGTCTCTAGCATGAGTAGCAAACAATATTAACAAGTCTTAAATTTAGACCTAAATGACACTAGTTAACAAGTCATAGCATTGGAAATGAAAAACTGAACGACATTCATAAGCGGGCTTGGTCCAGAGGTGGGGGGAGGCGAACAAGCAGCCAAAGGACAATCGCCGACGTGCGAAGCGCTGAGCAGGGAAGAAGTTTGAGGTTAGGTATGTGCCCTTCTCCAACATCGATTTTTTTACACTTCCACACTGCATGGTAGCATTTGAAGCTGTCATTTTAACCAAATTTCTCATAATTTCATTTCTGACAAACACATGGCTTAAGACTTCAATAAATGCCCATTTCCCCATTGTTTATTTTCTTTAAATTGCCATACTGTAATTGTTGTATTTTAAGCAGTCACCTTAATAAAATTGCTCATTTTTTCAGTGCCCAGAGACATGGTATATGGCTTCAATAAATGTCCCTTGCATTGCTTAGACATTTTTATCATTTTGCACACTGCAATAGTAGCATTTTAAACTGCCATCTCATCAAAATTTCTCACAATTCCATGGCTGAAAAATGCGGTTTAAGACTTCAATAAATATCCCTCCCCATTTGTTTTGATTCTTTGAATGTCCACACTGTAACATTTGGTATCATTTTTAAAGCTCTGTCAACTAAATAAACTTGCTCATTTGTCAATGCTGCTAGTTGTACATTGTACTTTAAGACTTCAGAGTGTTGCCTCCTAATCGCTTACAAAATTTGGGATTTCCACACTGTAATCGTAACTTTTAAAGCTGTTATCTTAACAAATTTGCTAATTTAATATGTCAGTGCTCAGAGACATGGTCAAGGACTTCAATAAAAGTTCCCTCCCATTGCTTAGTATTTTTACTTTGCACACTGCAATAGTAGCATTCTAAGCTGTCATCTAAAAAAGATTTCTTACAATTTCATTGTTGAAGACATTGTTTAATAATAATAATAATCTTTTCTTTATTGAAACGCCTGCAAGACGCACTGCACTTTACATTTACAAGTTATGCAGTATTCTTAATTAAACTTAACTACCAACTGAGCAGACAACTCTGCAATTAAATGGCGCAAATAGCAGCCTACAAATTAAATCCGCCCAACGGGGGCTCGAACTCACTACCTCTCGCACTCTACGCCAGCATGTTATCCATTGCGCTACCGCCCCCCAGAATTGCTATGTTGCTATGTCGTCCATAGGTTGCTGCGCACTAATTTTATTGCATTCGTTGGCAGCCATATTGTTTGGAGTACGGGCACGCAGTGTGCGTGTTTACCGAAGTTAGGATGTATAATTGCAAAACATGCAACTTTATAGGGTACTATAATTTTAATTCACCCTTTAATTTCGAATTAATTTTGTTTAGTTGAAGTTGCGTGCGCCAAGTGTGCAATAAGACAGCACGCAAAATAAGTAAGTAAGTAAAAGTCCAGCTTATATTTCAATTGCATCAGTTGTTTTAGGAATAATTTATAAAATCGATGAGAAAAATTTGCTGACGAAATAGAAGCGGGATTTATCGAACAAATTCTTACGCTGCAACGCTAGTTAGCCTATTGGTGGTCGTCAAACAGACAAGCACCCAACTTCTATTTCAATAATAATTATTTTTCAACCATCCAGCTTCAATTTACGCCAGAATATTTTCATTAACCCAGCTTAAATTTAGGTAAGAATATTTTAATCAGTCCAGCTTCCAGCGATTGTATTTTGAACTTAGGATCGCAGTCTGAACGTAGGACTAGGCTTAGGGCGATGGTTTGGACGCGTTATGGCGATTCGAGCGGTGATTTCGCATGCGAAATGTCATATTTTTAACAAACTTAAACGATTTCTTGACTAAATGGTAGATAAGAAATATTGGTAAAATTCTATGACCGCGCGGTAGCAATTCTATAACGACGCGGTAGCAAGTAAACATCATGTCGGCAAAAGATCCGCGCATAATAGAGCCCATAAATCCAACTTCTAGTTTGCCGAGAATTCTTTTAATCGATCCAGCTTCTGTTTAGGCAAGAATTTGTTCGATAAATTTCGCTTCTATGTCGTCCGCAAATTTTTTTATTCAATTTGTCATTAAAAATTATTGTTCATCAATCCAGCTTCAATTTCAGCAGAATGACTGCACTAACCCTAAAACTAACCGACCCTCACGTCGCCTAACCTGAGCCCTAACCGACCCTTACGCGTAAAATCCATGATGTTTACTTGCTACCGCGTCGTTATAGAATTGCTACCGCGTGGTCATAGAATTTAACCGAAATATTTGTTATCTAAATATAAGTCGGATTTATAGAAGCGGGTATGCGCGTCACTAAAATAATTTCGAAATAAATTCGAAATTAATTCGAAATTAAAGGGTGAATTAAAATTATGGCTGTGACTAGCGGACCGCCAAGCGGCCGTCGAATTTCAAATACTAGCGGACCGCCAGTGACGTGTAACCTGTCACATGACGAGACTTGATTCTGGCGGCCGTCCAATATAAGTAATAATACTAGCAAGCCGCCAGGCTTTCTATTTACACCAATCCACAAGAGTTTCTAATGGCTAAACTAACCCTAACACTAACCCTAACCGACCCTCACGACGCCTAACCTGAACCTAACCAACACTCACGAAAAAGATTGGTTACTAAGTCATTAAAACAAGAAAACTTTTGTCCGACATAAAACCAACTATCGGTAACGGCCGCCATTGTAACAATATTCAAGAATCAAGTCTCGTCATGTGACAGGTTACACGTGACTGGCGGTCCGCTAGTATTTGAAATTCGACGGCCGCTTGGCGGTCCGCTAGTCACTTCGTAAAATTATAGTACCCTTTATAGAAAGAAAGCCTTAAATTATATTTTTAATACTTAAGGTACATACGCAAATAATTATACTGGAAACACAAACCCACAAATTGAACGTCTAAAGCCGTAAGATACCAAAAACTATTAATGAAACGAAAATTAAACCATGAAAACTACATAGCGTGATATGATAACCATAATTTGGAAGAAACAACAGTACTATCAATCGAATTATTCGAATACCAAAAGAACTTACACAAACGACAATGACGCACCGCCTTTTCGTCCAAGAGACCGCCCTTCTGACCCTTCGTGAAGCTGACCACCTCACCTAACCGAGTGCGAAGAAAAGAACCGTAAGAACCTAAGAACAGGACTGGTATAGGGGCTGCTCAGCTGCTCAGGCTCTCAGACTTTCCGTTGCACGCTCATCCCTTTTGGCATCTATTTTTAGCTCAACCAATCACACCTCATGAAAGAACCACCAATCCTAGAATAGCTTTTACAGATATAATTTATTCGAAGTAAGTAAGTAAATACTAATCGTAAACGTAAACTTCTGATTTCTAAAGCGCCTCTAGAGGCCAAGCGCCGGGCCCCAGCTTATTCACGAGCGCTGCGTTGAGTCAAAAGGGTTATCCGTACTATACATAAATGATCTACTATGATCAAATTTATTTTATTTGCTGACGACACGAATGTTTTCTGTTCTCATGAGTCCTTGCTTAATAGATCTGAAGTAATAAACTCAGAGTTGGTCAAACTGGCATGCTGGTTCACGACTAATAGACTTTCTCTCAACATAAAGAAATCATGCTTTATAAGTTTATAGTGTTCTACTCTCCAAGCGGATCCAAGGACACCAGATAGTCTTGTCAGTTGATGGGACTTCCCCAATCCTTGGGACTTCCCTATTGCAAACTCGCTCTGCAAAGTTTCTAGGAGTTTGCGTTGATGAGTGTTTAACATGGATTGAGCACATTAATATTATTGCCAATAGGCCTAAAGTTACTAGGAAGCTTGGAATATTGGCAAGAATATAATACCTACTCCCCGTAAGCATTCGTAAAGACTTGTAGGCCTAATTAATTAATCCGTATTTTGATTATGGTAATATTGTCTGGGCTGCTAACTATTCTGCCAGGCTAAAGTGCCTTGTGCTTCTACAAAAAAGAGCGATCAGAGTCATAGCAGATCATAGATGTGCACACACAGCGAGTTTATAGATTTGAAGAATATGATATTGTGAAATTTGAAAATAAGAATTGCTATCTAGTGGGCAACTTCATGTATAAGTTTACCAAGGGTCTGTTAGCCTACCTAGCTGATGTTTTTTCTAACTCTTTTACTAGAATAGTCGATATGCATGATTATTACACAAGGACGAGTACGGGTCTGAGCGTGTCTTATGCACGTACAAATAGGGTTACCATGTCCTCTTTTTGGGCCTCTGTCCGGGGCGTCCGGGCTGCTTTCGAGAAATATGACTTGTCCGGGTTTTCTTCGCCTGTTCCCTGTATCGATCTGTGGCGTTTTACCAGGACTTGAGTCAACATGCGCGACGGGCAACCGCCCTCGTGCGCCGCCCCGCTGCGACCCATCGCCCTCAGGTTCGATGGCATCACTTAGCGGTGCCGGCTCAGCGCCCGAGAGATACTCAGTCTTACCAGGACGCCGAGAGGCTCCCGGGTCGCTTAAGGCTGACAATGCTACGAAATCGGGTACGGAATGCCTATTATGCCGGTCGCCCGAAAACCGGGACGTATGGTCACCCTAACCTAGGCTGGCTGGCATTTTTTAACAGCTAAATAAACAGAATTCCTTTATGCAAGTAATGCAAACAAATCTAAATTCATCCTTAGTGATAAAGTGTTTGCTTTTACAAAAAAGATGATCTCTGGTGCAAAACGGATAGTGACTTTGACACATTTGATAAAATTCATGAATTCACATAAAAATAAGGAATGCTCAGATTAATCAACCAAAATTTGTTAATTTAATTTCCGGACATAAAATATCCATGCAAGTTTAACTTGATGTATTATTTTGGATACAAGCTTCACATGAATATACAAAACTGCATGAGAAAGCTTTCAACATTATTTCACTGTTTGCAACATCTTTGTGAATAGCCTATGGGCTATGGATATTCTACCCTGCATGGTAACAAATGAAAATTATTTATCACGGCTTGAGGTTTAAAATGGGCTCAAATTGGGTGTTTCGAGCAGATAAACTGTGCTTGAATATACGTGCCTAAAGCTTATATTAAAACAAAATACAGGTTTTTTCTAATAAATTTCATATCATCTTATTAGTTATATAAATTTGTACTACATGAGTGCAGAGGCATAATAGGTTATAATTATAGCCTATATTACAGCACACATAGAGTCGCACAGTCGCGATAATGCGCCAAAGGCGCAAAATTTTATTGGGGGGCCGTGACCATTGAGATGTACGCTATATTTAAAAAATACGCTAGAGAGAGTATGGCCTATCTCCTCTGCATGGAAATGTGAATTCACCAACGACCTTATGTATTGCCAAAATGATGGATATGTGATGCCGCACAAGTGTTGACATAGGTCACGTCCCAAACCACGGTGCCTTTTTCCACCACGACATTAATTAGTGTGACACACAAAATATCATTGTTAAGGACAAGCCCAAGGCTGACCACCCAATGGAAAGTCTCTTTAGTTCATATCATTATATTACTATTACTATTATCATGATCATCAACATCACCACTTGCTTCAGTAAGTGCACAATCAGCTGATTTGCAACTTTATTATTGACAACAATAACCACAGAAACATAAGACAAACTTAAAACGATATATTCTACTTATCTCCGTGCTGTTGTAAATGGCAATAATTTCATAAACAATAACTACAATAGCTCTAATGTCAACTGAAAAACACTTCCTAAACACATACTGACAAAATGAATTAGTTCTAATGAAATATCAAACCGGGTGACATGGTAAAAGATCATCATCATCATCCGCTGATTGTAGATAAACAACCTGCTGTTACCTATGCGGAAGTAATTCACACGCCATCATCAAGTGCTTAAACTGAAGTTAACTGTTTAGTCAAATGTAAATCATCAAAGAATCACTACACACTGTGGCTTAACAACGAACTCAACATTCAGATGTTACATGCATAATCACACTTCATAATCACACTTCATCATCACACAATTTTCCTTTTACCATCTGCAGAAGCAACACGTTGAAGCTCAAAGAACAAACGAACTTAAATATGACACATAAATGCCAAAGAACAATGGTTGCTACCAGAATTTTCTGTCCTTCTCCCCTCCAAAAACATAAAAGTCAAAACTTCAGTTTTTCATAAAATATGCTGCATATCATTGATGATAGTTTTCCGTTTAGATTTGAGCTTGAAATGTTGTGATTGACAAACTATTTGTAAGTTGTCACAAGGGAGAAAGCTGAGAATTTGTCCTGCTTTAGTCTGAATTACAGTTAAACTACATGAACATAATGTACCCAGACATTTATGCAATACGTCCTATTGCTTATAAGCCTCTTCAAGTGTTTTATCATTAACCTAATAATGCTATAGTTCAACATAAAGTAGCAGATCAACAGCAAGTAAATAACAAGCCAAAGGTAACAATGCCTCCATTGAAACACTGCAGCACATCCAAAGGTACCAATATTTACCAATAGATTCTCATACATAATATACTGATGACAAGGTCAGAGTTTGTGGTTGATGCTGTGCATTATCTATTCTACACACAATGAATTGCAGTGTGGTAACTTAACACTTAACAATCATTACTCAAACTTTCCCTTGCCTGGCAAGTTACATGCATTGTGTCATTTTTTATATGTGTAAATATACATAATATATGAACATACAACTGCATATATACATATACATGTATATACACATACATATATTTGTCTTCCCCAGGCAAAGCATTAAGTAAAAGTACAGCACCTTATCAGCATATCGATAATAGTAACTGCACTGTAATAGCAGTGGTAGTATACGCAGCTGAAAATTCATGTACCTAAGCTGCAAAAATAATGGAATGATGCAAATATTAACAAACAAATGAATAAAAAATGAGAAACACAACGCTAAGGATCTAATGATTTGAAGACATCATCATCACTAAAAGAAGTTAGCAGTGACTGCTTCAGCCACAGATGATTTGATATGGAACAAGAATTTCAGTAACTAAATTTCAGTTTAAGAATGAACCGGATGCGACACTGGTCTTCACGGTAGATGAGATATTCGCTCTGTGAGAAGCTACTGCCGTTGAACTGCGGCTGAGGGATCGCTTTGCCCTGTGGAACGATCACCTTGTGACTGTCCAACTCAATCTCCGTATCCAGTTTGGGATCTATTGTAAAACAACAAAGAAGTTACAATTTAAATAATTCCTCTTCATAAAATATTAATAAATGTCATAAACAGCATCTATGTATTTATCCCTTTTATATTTTAGGATAACTAACCCAAAGAGAATTGTCTTTGAATAGTTTCTACTTAAAGCATCCTAACAAAAGGACACATGATACAATGACTTTCATTTGCTTTCTTTTTGAGTCCCAGCCATGTCAGGTCAGGTCAGAAGAGAGCTTGTTTTCTCATCAACGATCTTGCGACTAGAGATAGCTATCGATCGGACTGATATGACACACACAGCTTATCACAAACTGGATTGGCTTTACTGCCTACTTTAGCCCCAACGTCAGCAAATCAATGTTTTTGAAATTTCTGGTTCTGCTCTAAAATCCTAATTATCTGTGTCCGTGTACTCAGTTTATATATTTAAATGACAATAATTGAGTCAAAGCTTTGCTAACGTGTGGCATCCATCATGATTCAATGCTTGAATTTTTTTATTCACAATGTACATACCATAAATTAAATTACTTTGCAGTCATTCACTTGGATATCATTAATATGCCAAAAATTGATATAACAACATTGATATTTCTATTGACAGTTCAACTTGTGACTCATCTATGCAACTGTTGTCCTCTGCGATGAAGGCATTGAGGCCAATAAAATCTTCCTTAATCCATCAAGAAGAGACCAAATAGAAGAAGCTCTGCCTCATGATGCAAAAATACAGCTAAAATACAGTTGAAATTTTTTCAACAAAGACATCACGGAGTTTTATAAAATTTTGGCAGCTGATTGCAGAGTAGCCTGCCAGATTTATCATTAAATCTCATCTTGAAATTGCTTTATTCTTTAAAGTTCTGCAGCATTGAGCTCTTGTCTTGTAGAAATGTGCATCCCTTACATTGCTTAACTGAATTTATCCTTTCAGGAAGTTGCACATTTAAGAAGCACTTGCCAGTTTGCTTGTAAGCCATCACAATTATTTGCTTTGATGTGGCTACTATGTCCTGGAGAATTTAAAGTTTTCCAGGACAATATAAACCAGAGATAACAAAGACTGCAATTTCTCCACCCGATATGAAAAATTATGCATTCATGTGAAGAAGAGAGTTTCTGCTAACCTGGCTCAGTTGTGCCTCTTGCTACAATGCTGTCAAATCCCTTTGGAGCAACAACTAGAGAGCCATCATCACGTGTGATGTGATGCTCTTTGCCAAGCGCCACTTCATTCAGAAACATTATTCCAGTTTTATCGGCAGTTGTTCCAACTAAACAATAATGTTTTAAAAAATCAATTTAGAAAGCTTCTTCAACCACCATTCCCTTAATATAAAGACATGACATCTGTAACTTAATTATATATTTTTAAATTATTAATCAGGACGACACTCCAACCCATAACATTGCACAAAATACATGTGCCTAAACAATCAATAGCATGGTCAGAAAGATAAGTTCCTTGTGAGACCTATGTAGCTATTACAATTACTTTTTTAAATGTTGTCCTAATATAAACCATGTATTAATGTGTTTCCTGTTTATAGAAACCTCCATATCATTCAATTATAATATGATTAAGTCATTATAATTATTACTCCTTTGTAGGAACCTTATCCTTTTTATAAATGAAACTACCGTAGGTGTTGAATTTATTTATTTTTAAACAGTAATAAACATATCTACATTGAAGACCACTGACTGATCTTTACAACCATCTTTGAACTCATTGAAGTTCTTTCACTTGTTCACAAATATTTCAGAATCTGACAAAAACTAATATTCAGTGAAAATTCCTAAAGACAAAACACTGTCCCAGAATGGTTCTGCTTAAATGAACTTCACACATCAGCACCACCCATTGTGTTTCAGTCTCAAATCAACCAATAAACACATCTATAGGCTATAGTCACATGTAGGGTTTAAGCAGGTACTCAAAATATTCCACAATTGAGTTTCTTGATACATAGTTATGTACAGTCTTGTACACTGAATTAAATACTGACCATAGCCAGCTGACTTTGAATTTTCTGAGGCAAAGTAGATTCCTCTGCCAACTCTGCCTCCACTGTGAGGCATGATTCTCAGACCACTCTTCAGAATAGCCACAACAACGGCCACGTTTGTGCCATGCCAGAGTAACTTGCGATTCTCCAACTTTTCATTCACAGAAAAACGTGGTCCCTATAAAATCAGAATAAAAATTTGTACGCCAAAATATATACAAAATTGAAGAATAACTACAAAACTAACTGCATAAAATATTTCAGTTGTGTCACAGATGAACGTGACTGCCAGGACATCCTTGGAGAAACCTTTTAATGCTTTTATTGTGGATGGTATCATTAAAGTCTGACAGAAAAATGGCACAATAATTCTTTATGGTAATTAGAGGCCAATCTATCTGCCATATCCAGCATTCCATCTAAACTTTACACTCAAATCATAGAAGATTCTATGTATGCACAGTTGCACACATACAGTGGGGCACAGAGGCGTAGGGTATAGTCGCTGCCTTGCAGAAGGAAGGTTACGGGTTCAAATCCACGTCAAGCCACTGCGTAGGGACCCTGAGCAAGTCCTTCACTCACAATTGCTCATGTGCTTCTGCAACAAATTCCGATTCAATCTATCTGCCAGTGACTTTGATTAAGTGTCCACGCTGTAGTCAGGAGCACCTCCAAGCAGCAATTTTGAAAGAGTGAGCACAAAATTCTCGTATATACACACTACACATCTTCTGCCAAGAACAGATAAAAAGAAAACTGCTTTTAACTGTGGTGCCAGTTATGAATACATAGATCTAAGAAAAGTGATAAATGATTCATCAGAATTATATCACATATGAAAGCAACACACGCATACACAGTTACACACGTGTCCATGCTGTAGTCAGGAGCACCTCTAAGCAGCAATTTTGAAGGGGTGCTATAACAAGTGTTCATATATACACACACACCACATCTTCAAGAACTGATAAAAAGAAAACTGCCTTTAACTGCGGTGTCAATTATAAATACACATCTACGAAAAGTGATTTATCAGAATTATGTCACATATGAAAGCAACACACGCAATCACGCATGCACACAAGCAGATCAGTCAATTTAAATCCAATGTTTAAAGTTATTTTAATCAACCAGATACGTTACATTTCCAAATTACTAAGACAAAAGTTATTTAAAGGACAGATAAAAAACAAAGCCTTGATTTAAATGATGGTGATAAGTTGGCAAGCCAGGGTTTTTCATGGTTTGTCAAATAATATATTATGAAGATCACAATAAGTTGAAAGTACAATCTTAGAATTTGGTACTGAATTTGGTACTGAGCAAATGGAAGCGAAGAAAACTGACCTCACTATGTCGGTTCACTTGCCAGATATCTATGATCTGTACACTGCGATACCCAGCAGTTGCTGTAAGGTAATTCTCCAGAATCTAACAAAGAAATCATCAACACTAACAATAACTTTTTCAACAGTACTGTTCTGTGTTCCCCCTTTCCTCCATATCAGTACAAAAGTTTCACATACATTTTTTATTCAACACTATCCTGCACAAAAGAGAATCAAGGTCAATGACAGGTTCACATGCCAACTGATATCATTTAAGACCTAAAGCAATGGCAGTATAGACGTGAAGAGCACTAAACATTGTAGGCTAGGTCAAATTAATTATCAACAAGCATTGTGTTAAAAATAATCAACAGGTAGGTTCATTCATTCATTCATTCAGAGCATTTATATAGCGCCCCTTCAAGGAACTACTCAGAGGCGCTCCCAGCCCAACCACGACCAAAGAAAAAAGACTTGAGAGACTTGTAGAACGCAGTCGGATGGACCACAAGTAGAGAGCGAAGAGTAACCGGGAGGTCGTTCCAGACAGTGGGTCCCACGACCGAGAAAGCACGGCGACTCAACTCCAAGACAGTGACTGACAATTAATTTATCTAATCGCTGCCTTGGCGTGGTGTTGTCAGCTGGGTTTTGCTCCAGATTACCTGGAAGAACTCTGTTACTCCAGGTATTTAAGGTCATTGCCCCATGCTCTGAAGAGAAGTGGGTGCTCAAAGTCCCATTTCCTTGAACTGCAAATGCGCAAAATCGAGCCAGAGGGTCTGGAATGGGCTTCCCAGGAGCTCCCTAAGAATCTCACAGGAGTAATTCGTCTAATAAACCCCAAAATGTACTTTTGGCCGTGCTGGAGCATCTGTGAATAGTTCCATTGGTGTCGGATGAATTAATAAAAGAAAGCAATGAAACAATAAACAAACATTTAAAATCCTATGAACGTGCAATAATCGTGTTTAATAAGATTCAAATACCTACTTTAAACAGCTTTGAATTTTCATCCAAATGGGATAGATCACACTGCAACAGTCCAAATTTGGAGTCAAGAGGATGTGGTGGCCTTTCTTCTCCCTGTAAGAAAATCAGACAAATAAGGTGAGCATACGTACCTTTAAACTTTTCATATTGATATCGATGCCAAGTTGCTTATTATTTGTATTTCTGGAGCGTTCCAATAGTAACCGTATTTGGCAAAGTAGTTTATAAGACAGAACAAAAATATCAACATTTAAAGTTATTTTAATGGACCATAAATGAACCACTTGAGGTGAGCTTGTTGCAGTACAGTGCCATATGCATTGTCATTGATATTACAATGTAATTATTATTTATGTTTGTTTGCTTGTATGTGCACTTGTCATAGCGCCCCTTCAATCTCTCTCTACTCAGAGGCGCTCCCGAATGCAGAGCGGACACTGCATCGAAGTTTCACGCCGAAGCGCTGAGCAATTGTGAGTGAAGGACTTCCCAGGGTCCTTACGCGGCGAGGTGAATTCGAACCTCGAACCTTCCGACTCCAAGGCAACGACGCAACCACTACACCACCGCATCAAAAAATGAGTATGAATGCCTTAAAATAACATAATTTATCATTGTTAGGAGGAAGATATAAACATACTGACCGATTTGGCGTCACCTTTCTGTTCTTCTTTTTGAATTGCCTGCGCCACTTCTATGTCACCCAGAACCTCAACATCAAAACAATAAAAACTTTCTGTTAAAAACAATCAACCCAATAACAACAGCTCTTATCAGCAACCGGCATGGTCTTCGGATCGAAAATATTTAAGCTAGACAAAACACGATGTCACCAAGTCTTCAACGGCACGTTCTTATACAGCAGAAAACAATTTACAGAGTTCATGAAAATTAAGCTTTAGGGTTGTTAATATTGAATCTTTCGGCAAACCGATTTTTAATTTTGGAAACCCAATTTGAAACTGGTTTTTGGTTTTCTAATTTTGATAATTGGAAATCCTGCAAATTTCCAGCTGGCAGTATAAACAAAGATGGCAACCACTCTGATTCATCGATGTTTTCGATGTAAAAAGTGTCCAAGATTCCGCAATTCACTCGTCTCGTTCACTAGTTTTCATTTTCTCCATCACAAAATGTAAACATTTGACAAAAACGTGACGATGTTGCACTCAAAGTTCCACGCATCGATATCTTACATAAAATGGGTGTGGCAGATACCATTTATTTCCTGCAATTAGTTTGTTCCCACGGCAATCTTTAAGTTAACAGTCTATACAAATGCATAAATCATCAGTTAAAATTTTAAAAATGACTTTTTTAAATGAATTTGATTGACGGTTTGCACACAGTTTTTAGAACCGCAAACCAGGTTTCCAGTTCTTGTTTAACATCCTTAGTTAACCTGGAGTGCTTAAAATTTAACAAATTACCACACTTGAAGCCAACTGAAACTCTATTTTGCTCACTCTTAGCACTGGTATCAATAATGGAAACTTTGTTGGAGCCTAACTCTCTAGTTACAATAATACAAATGGCACATCATTTGTCCTTGTTATAATAATTACCTGGAAAACACACATAATTTAACATTTAGACATTCTAACTAAAAATAAACAAGTCTAGCTTTAAAATTTGTCCGGTAAATTAATTCCTTATCAAAAATTCTCGAGCTGAGAAGTCATGCAAGTTCTGTTAAAAATTGCAAATTCGCATAAGAGACTTAGAACTTGGTCCACGCAAAAAAAGATTTAAACTGCCATGTACAGTATTCATTCTAATTGGTGGCAACGATGCATGAGGATTCTAACCTCATAAAACAATCAATCAATTAAGGACTGTGTGGTCTCTTTGAAAATTCAATCACACAGACTGAGTTCTTTATCTTCTGATTTACTGCCTCCTAGACAATTTCAAATGTTCAACATCGCATTTCGTCTCATAGTTCGGCCTCTACCATGAGCTTTAACATATTTAATATAATTTTAACATATTTCACTTTCTTTTGCTGTCAACTTACAGTCAGCAGATCCATTTTCTTCTGGAGGAATTCATTATCACTAATTGAAGGTGGCCGCTGTCTCCCAAAGTTATGAGGTATCAACGTATAGAAGTCAGACGATAACTGCTGCAGCAGATGATTTTTCTTGTTTTTCAAGGCATCAGAAATCTTTTCCAAAGCTTCAAACCCTTTTGCAATCTGACTCTTAGAAATCTTTCCTAAGGGCATCTTCTTCACATCTGAAGTTACAAAGAATATATATATATATATAACAGCAAAGCATAAAAGATTAATTTTAGTCTGTAACGAAAGTTACATAAAATATATGTAATTAATGTCACATTGATAAGTCATCAGGTTTTGACTTCTTTATGATTGACTGGCTTGTTTCTCACATTAAGGCAGGACTTAGCGTGACGTATAACATCAATGAGTTACCTCGTACCATTTGCCTTGTTTACAATTGAATGGTTAAAATGACCAAGTATTCAATTAATTTTTCATGCCTGCAACAATTTTAAATAATGTGCAAGTCTAATTGGTGGATGTTGTGGCACAATCATTGACGTCAACAGCGACACTAACTTAGTGAGAAGTATCATAAGGTGATTTTCAATGCAACGTAATGTAATAAGTAATTTCTTTAGCACTGCTTATACGGAGTGCGCCAAAAAAAGACTTAAAAAAGATTTTTGCCAATATCTTGACCAAAAGTAAGAATTTCGAAATGAAATTTTACAGGCTTATAGACAATTCATATTTACACATGATGGCCAGATTTCATCAAAATATTTCAAACGCAACAAAAGTTATGCCGCTTTTAGGGAGGTGAACAATCACTTTATTGCCAATAGAACTGAAACTGGCATTACTTGGATAACAAGATGCATTTTATGTACGTACCAATTTCCAAATTTTTCAATGCTTCATTGAACATGTCGTTGTCAAAAATGAGCTTTATAAGATCTTGAGTTGGCTTGTCCAGTTGACATGGCAACGTAACTTTCAACTTGTCATCAACCTAATGAAGTTAGCAGAAATCTATATAACACAGAATAGTATTAAAACTAAAAATCGCCTACGCAACTTCACAAAAGGAAGCACTACTTTTTATACTATGTGGTGTGGATCATCATAGTTCTGCATTGCTTAAACGTTCTGAATTACCGATATTGCTCTTCTTTGGCTTCAATCAGACCTTACTTACTTCGTTATATTTGGGCTGACACATTTCGCCTGGTCTCCTATTCCTTTCGGCCTTTCTCATGGTTCTGTCCTGGCCCAATCCAGTATGTTTTGTACGTTATTGACGTGGAACAGATTCTTTTTCCAACCGTTGTTGCTGCCCATAAGTATGAAGATAACACTCAGACCTTTGCAAGCTGTCCAATGAAAGCTTTTCTTTCTTTGGTTAAGAAGATTCTTAATGCAATGTCTGCTACTTGGGTGTCCTTCAACTGCCTCCCATTAAACTGCAATGAGACCTAATTATTTTTGGTTTGCTGGTTGTGCTCAGTTTTCAAGATCAACATCTAATCTCTACAACACAGGTTCCAGAATTCTTTTCCACTGCTCATGATCTTCGAGATGTTCTTAACTGAGATTATTATGTCTTCTTAACTGATCATCATGTTAATCACTGCCTGCCACTCAAGCCTCTCAACCTAGGAGAATCTGGTGGTCAGAGGTGCAGGTAAATGGGAGATGTCAAATATACAGCCAAAGTTCATAAATCTGTGATCTGTGTGCAGATGTGTAAATTAACTTATCTGTACTCACTAAAAAAATTATATATAAGGTGTACCAAATATCACAGAAATTCGACAATTCACATTTTTGAAACAATGAATCTACAAAACTTTGCAAGAAAACAACAATTCTTATCAAACATTTTTCTGCTTCTGATGTGAAATAAAAGCAATGCAGAGACACAGAGAGAGAGAGAGAGAGAGAGAGAGAGAGAGAGAGAGAGAGAGAGAGAGAGAGAGAGAGAGAGAGAGAGAGAGAGAGAGAGATAGAGACTGACCTTAGTAACAGCTAGTTCTTCCTCTTCATCATCACCCATTTCGAGCAGAGTGTATTTGCCAGGAACTGCACTAAAAATCTCTCTCTCGCTCCACTTGTTTCGAGTCTTATCGTAAAACTTTTTCTCAAAGTCTTTGATTGCCTTGTCTTTACCACATGCACCACTCAGGTTATTGGCTCCAGGTTCACCCTAACACATGATAAAAAGAATAGAGATTACATTTAACACTACCAAAAACAAAAATGAATTAGAAATCTTGCAGTATATAGAAGATAACAGAACAGAACAAGTGATGCTTCATGACTATCCAACTGTTAAGAAGTAATTTACACAATTTCATGCTGTCCTGCCTTTGTCTGCACCAGTAGAGTGGAGGCACTTTACTTTTTGCAGACATGATCATTAGTGTGGTTCAAAAAAATAAATTTCAAGCTAGATACCAGGGCACCGTATCGGTTTGTTAGACCTGTCAATAGTATTATTGAGACCAAATTTCAGTTCCCTATTCCAACTGGAAGCCGGTGCTCAACGACATCGAAATATTACCATGCAGTTGTATTAGCTAGAAATATTGATGCCATGTAGTTTGATCAAAAACCTCAACCTTTGTCTCGGAAACGAGCTTGAAGTAGTTTCTGTTGTGCTTTCATGCTTACCCCAGTCAAGACTAGACAGCTGTTTAGCCATCAAGTGACAAGTGTACTTGATAGTAATGATATTATACGATTATTATGATTATGAAGCATTGAGATTGTTGGTCACAATAACTACAGCGCTTGCGTGCGATCCTTTTGTCCTGCCACTTCACGGAATGCCATTCCCACGGAGTGCTTATGAAAACCAGGATAGATGAAGCTGAAGCTGTAAGATCTGAATTTGTTCTAGATTATCCACTTGCACTATAGTATAATCTACTGGAAATGTTGCCCACCTATCAGTGCTAGTTTCAGGTGATTGTGTGGATAAAGTCTTTGGTGTGCCCAAATTTCCCTCTCTGACAGTAGGCCTATATAGGCCTAATTTAAATCCAAGGTCATTCATCATCTACTGAAGTTATGGAGACTCACTGATAATGCCAGAGCATTATAAGTGAGTGATACAACCCATGGATGTCAACACCTGGTGTCTTAGCGGAGTGTACGTTTTTCAGCAAGAAAGGAGAGGTAAAAAGTGCCTGCGGCTAGACGTATGTCTTCATTGTGATGGGACTGATTTTAGCCAAAATCTTCACCTTGTGTTTTGGTCCATCTAACTCAAAATGTAATCCAATCCTTCAGAGATTTAAAGCTGGGTGGGATGGTGTGATAAGTGACATCTAAAGTACTAGACGTCATGTCCGTTGCTGAAGCTTCCCATGAGATAGCATTCAGTTTTCTCAAGTAGTCTGCTGAAAATTAAGTCAGCTTCAAAGATGACTATATATACCAAGAAATCATTGAGGTGTCAATGGTTGTCCTTGGAAGTCAGCCCTCAATACGAAACTGGAGAGCCCTATTTACCATGGACATTGAATGGCCAGGTTACTGTACGCCATCAAAATATACCGATTTAGCAATCAACATGATGTATTCAATCTAAGGAAGAAAGAAGAAACTCAGATTCATTTATTTGTGTGATTTGGTTCCCCTCTTCACTCAAAGACCTGGACAAAGGCCTCCTCTTGCTGTTGAAACTCCAGGACAAGTTCTGTAAATTTGGATTAATCTACGAAAATATGATTAAGTTGACTATTATCCGTAGGAGATCAGCGTTGCTGTCATGAACGTCCTAGAAAATTACCAGTACTAAGTACCTTTCAGATGAGGCTGAATGTCTGACACTGTTATGTTGCCAACAGTACTGCCTGTTACGGATAAGGTTAAGATCTTTTACAGACTGCAAATCCTGCATGGGGAAAGAAAGTTGAGGTACTAGTGATGTGATACTGAAGGAGAGGAATGCCTGGGCGAGTTTGCAACCCGGTGAATACTGACATTACTGCCACGCCTGAAGTTTGGTGATTCATTCTTACATTTCCACCAGAGCAATAAACTGAGAATTACGATAATCATCAGGGCAGAGACTGTAGTCAGTGCTCAGTTGGCCAAGGGAAGTGTGATGTTGTTCTAGGTCTTAAATTGATTCATCACTGATGAAGAAGAAAAGCAATATTTTCTCCAAGTGATCTAGGCAGACAGGAAGCTGTCCCCCCCTCAATAAACAAAGAAATCTGCTTTTGACACCGTGCTTGCAAAGCCTTCAAGAGTACAAGACTGTAACGTGTGTTGGAGTCATAATACGAGAACAATAGATATTCATGGATTTAACGATTTTTTCTCAATTTTTTTGACATTTTCCACATTTAAAACCTAATGAAGTTTTATACTTTGAGCTGACCAATTGTTTAAATATCCCAAATGTCGTCTTGTTTCAGTAATGTTTGAGTTATCTTGAAAGAAAACCAAATTGTATGGGAATATTATGCTCGACAAATTTATTGCTACAATTAACGTCTATTCATTGCCCTATGCAAAGTAACATAGTCGTTGAGCACCGCCTTCCAGTTGGAATAGAAAGCTGAAATTTTGTTTCAATAATACTGTTGATAGGTCTAACAAACTGGGAGGGTGCCCTGGTTTTTTGCTTGAACTTTATTTTTTGCCATGTATCTGTGAACCACACTAATGATCATAAGGCCTAACAGACGGAGTTCTTGCCTGAGCCTTTTCTTCCAATGATGTAGGCCCGTAAGTCACTTTTAATTGGCGTAATTGAAATTAAGTAATTTGTAATTTCCAGCAAATTTATGTAATGATTGGCAATTTGGAATTCAATAACATTGTGTCAAGTAGTTGGTAATTTGTAATTCAATTGCATGTTACTGTGTAATTTGTCCATCTCTGGTAAATATTATACTAAGCAGGTACAATTATTTGTTATAAAAGAAAGAAATGACAAGACGGTGACATTTCAACATTCAGTCATGACAAGTCAAAGGAAGATGTCCAGACATAGAGTCTATAAACTCATAAAAAGTTAAATTTTTAAAATTTTTCGTGTATCCCTTAGCAACGTCCAGCATACCACAAGGGGTATGCATACCACAGTTTGAAAGCCCCTGAACTAAATTTACGTGCTAAAGGTGCACACGACAATGGTCTTTTTTCACTGAATTTGGACAGAAAGAGCTTCTGATTATTTTCTCTTCATGGAACGCTAAATTATAAAAACCTGCGATTGCAATGCCAATACTACTTGGGGGTCAATCAACTTTCGTTAAAATTAAATTCAAAGTGAGCCATTTTAACCAACTGCCATACTTACCACTCGGCCCCACCGGGTCCACGTGTAGTACCAGCCTGAATTTTCGATAAGTTGTATGACATAATACTTATTGTTGTTTTGTCCAATGTTCGTCTGGTTGAGCATACAATCATAGTCCTCCAACACCTAATCAAAGAGAAACTGCATTCCTTAAACTGAATAAAAGCAATCACATTTGAGAATCAGACAAATCACAATAAACCGATTTCAAATGAAACCAATTCACATTAAAAGCTTACAGTTAGAAGAAATCTTATGAATTAAATTAATTAGTTATTTATATCATGTAGCAGAGAATGTCTGAGCACAATACTAGAAATCACAATTCTTATATTATATAGATGAAAGGCACTCTTCAAATTTAAGTTTGCAAGACACAGACAGACCAAGAAATAGACAGAGCACATTGAGTATTGTATATTATGTGTAAACACCTACCACAGCACCAATCCTTGATAATGAGCAGTAGTTGTCAACTTTGGCCGTTTTCTTCTTGTTGTCTGTCTTCTTGAGATCTTCAATGATCTGCTTTGTAGCTGTCGGTGCCTCTGCTTCTAGTTCAGTTGGAACAGAATCAGCTGCTGCATTCTTGCCACGTCCTCTACGACCAGTCGCTTTAGGAAGAGCTGGTGCTTCTGTCTCCGATTCATCACTTTCCTCAGCTGCCTTTGCCTTTTTGCCGCCTCTTCCACGGCCTCTGCCACGAGTCGCTTTTGCAGAAACTGGTACTACTACTTCTGTCTCGGATTCATCACTCTCCTCAGCTGCCTTTGCCGTTTTCCCACCTCTGCCACGGCCTCTACCACGAGTTGCTTTAGCAATAACTGGTGCTTCTGTCTCAGACTGATCACTTTCATCGACTGTCTTTGCCTTTTTGCCACCTCTGCCTCTTCCCACTGCACCCCCTCTTTTCCTCTTAGGTGGCATGACAATCCACTTCACACAATTCACTTCTGTAAACAAGTTTTAACGTAAAGCCTTTAACTTTGTAACAATTATACGGTTTTTTAATTAACTGAATTTTTGGCATTTTACATAACAAATCATGACAAAAATAAAGAAGATAGGTTAATCTCTATAATGACTCGGTAGCAAGTAAACATCATGGCGACCAAAGATCCGCTCATAATAGAGCGCGGTCACGTGACGGCAAAAGTAGCCCAATATTTTCGCGGCCTACGGTGATGTATACGCCAATGTTTTTGCGAAAGTAAGTAAGTAAAAATACCATGAAAAGGTTATTTTCATAAATATTAATACGCTTAAATAGGCTAAAGAACACAACAAAATCGATGAACCATAACACATTGACCGCCACCTACGAGTCATGTCGCGGTTTTTTACAGCGAGATCCCGCGAGATCTCGCGGTTTTAGATACCTTGCGTCGCTAAATAATTAGGCCTAGTGATAATGATATTGTAATATGGTGCAAACCGCGAGATCTCGTGGTTTTTTACCGCGAGATCTCGCGCTTACCGCGAGATATCTCGTAGATGGCGGCCAATGTGTTAAGGTCCATCGATTTTGTTGTGTTCTTTAGCTTATTTAAGCGTATTAATATTTATGAAAATAACCTTTCATGGTATTTTTACTTACTTACTTTCGCGAAAACATTGGCTTATACATCACCGTAAGCCCCGAAAAATATTGGGCTACCGTTTCGCCGTCACGTGACCGCGCTCTATTATGAGCGGATCTTTGGTCGCCATGATGTTTACTTGCTACCGAGTCATTATAGAGATTAACCAGAAGATAAATCGATATAATTGTATATATATATATATATATATATATATATGCGAATGGGACGAAGTGATGGTGTAGTATGGCATTGGCCGGGAACGGGGCGAATCCTAAAACTCCCAGGAAACGCCAGGTACCCCAGCTAGTCCTCAATAATTCTGTAAACAGAATAAGGACTACAGAATGTTTCACTAATTAGGCTACATAAACTTGCTGCAACCAGGAAAAGATCTATTTAAATGACAATTATTGTTCATCAATCCATTTCCAATTTCAGCAAGAATCTTTTCATCAATCCCACTTCTATTTAAGTAAAAATTATTTTCAGCAATTGGTCAGACATCAGATTCTATCTAGCAAGAAATATTTTCATCAATTAACTTGTTTGCGTCGCAAACTTTGCGACCAGCGCTAAACCCATAAACCCATGCAATATTAAACGAATACTTTACGGCATATAATTGCAGTAAAGCGATAGATTACCCTGAAGTTTAGGACTTTAGGTAGGCCTACTCACGACAACACAGAAGTGCTTTAGTCTAATTCTAATACAAGTCGGAATGCAAGCAACCGGTCAATTGAATCAACTCACACCATCAACAGCGTTGCCACTCTGAAAAATGAAAAAACCCAAGTTGGATGGTGGAAAAAAGCCAAGAAAACCCAAGTTGCCCAAATCTTCGAAAATTTCGACAATTTTCCGTCCAAAAAATTTGACGACTCTTTTTTTAAAGTCATCCGGACCAAAACAAACCTAAAAATCTTTCAATTTCCAGTCCTAAAATTCTGATGACCCATTCTTTTTTTAGTCATCAGGTCCAAATCTTTCCAAAATGTCCACAATTTCCAGATTTTCTTAGTCGAAACAGAAAACCCAAGCAAAAAAATCCAAGTTCTTCCCGAAAAAACCCCATTTTCCCAAGTTTGAATCGAAAAAACCCAAGATTTTTTTGTCGAAAAAAACCCAAGCAAAAAACCCAAGTTCTTCCAGAAAAAACCCCATTTCCCAAGTTCGGATCGAAAAACCGAAGATCTTGTGAAAAAACCCAAGGAGTGGCAACGCTGTCCATCAATACATTACGACAGTCCAGGGTTGCCAGATTTAGTAAAAACTTTGTCGCGTGATCTCGGCAAAAAGTCACCCAAAATTACGAGACGAACCTGTCAGAAAACTGCTGACCTTTTTTAGTCATTCGATCCGAATTTTCATATAAAAGACACCTAATTGCGGTAATAGTAGTGGACAGAGTTGAGCGGTCGATTTTTGAGAATGTTGAATGCCGCCGTCGCGCCCGCGAGACAAGTCAAAACGAACCCCAAAATCGCGAGGTCAAAAATTTTAGTCGCAAGCGCTTTGAAAAAGGAGCCCAACTCGCCGTTTTTCGCCACGATCTGGCAACCAGCGCAACCCTTGACGAAATTCCTTACGCAGCAAAATTGAAATTGTATTGTGGCGCCACCTAGCTCTTAAAGCTACCATGTGACTGCGAGTCTGCGACACAATAACAATAATTCTTCTTTAGGGGAAGACGGGGTAATTTCGGCCATTTTTCTCATTTTTGTAATAAATTGCAAATGGTTGACTGCTAAAACTAAACAAAATTACAACTAAATAAAGTACGATAGGGACAATATACTGCAAGGTTACTTTTTGGGATTGAGAAAATTATTTGCTGGAAAAAAAATTATTTTTAAAGTGAATTTTTGGCCGGATTTACCCCGGCCTACGGGTAAATTCGGCCAGCACAGCTAAATTGATTTTCCCAACCAACCGGACGAGATAATAATGCACAAATGTATTAGGCGATATCACTGAAGCGCTAATATGAAGTAACACAAAAGTTGTTATTGTTATCTTTAAAATATTTTTTTATATAACGATTGGCCTTTCCTGGACTTCTTTCGACCAGTTGCATGCTTGTCTTTCTTCTGGGAATTTCTTGGCATATTATTTAGAGCACCGAATGACGCAATATAATTATATTTTAATTTAAAACTGAGTATATTGGTGAAAAATACAAAGTCACTATATTAACATTGGCACTATGTACCATTTCTAACATATCGGGGTAAATCCGTCCACGTGGCCGAATTTACCCCCGACCCATCCACTCTCCATAATAGCCGTAACGAGAAGGGCCGCTATTTTGGACAATCGATTTGGATAACCAAATTGACAAAAAATATTGTGGTTTGCAGAATAAAAAGCAAATAACCTACATTTGAACCAGATTACCTTCAGTTTTTAGCTGTTATTGGAGACAGCATGGAAAAGTCGATTTGGCTCAAACTCGTTTTTTTCGCTTTTAGCGAATTATACTCACATAAAAACAAAACTATCTCGATAAACATACGTAATATGATACTGTGAACTAGATGGTAGCAATGAAATCTTCCCTTGCCCTCTGGTTCTCTTGCAATCACCCTGGCCGAATTTACCCCGTGGCCGGTATTACCCCGTCTTCCCCTATAGGCTACCCAGTGCCCACAAAAAGTGCCAGCTTTCATTTCGCCATTTTAAGATAAATAGGACCTACTGGTAGGCCTATACTTCGGAAATTTGCTTGAAAACAGAACTCAGCCGGTTACAGAGTTAGGCAATTCACAAGAACAGAAGACATAAATCTTAGCCAGGCTAAGCATCCTATCTCAAGCCACTGGTAGCCTATTAAAGCGTTAGCCTATCATAACGACAAAACCTACACTTACATCTACAGCAAACACAATAATGGGTCACGGACTAACTGACCAGATCTGTTAGCTAGCTAATTGTGCCAACAACGAAACGTAGGCCTACTGAATCGAACACTATAGGCCTCGGCCTACCTAGTTATGGATTTCCGCTTAGCCTACCAGCAGGCCTATGGGCCCAATGGCGTAGCTAGACCTTCAAGAGAAGGCAGCTCCGGAAGACATCCATGTACCAATTAGCCTAATTAGCCTAAGGCTTCGAAGCGTGACCAACCACAAGTAGGCCTAAAATCCTAAAATCCTGGTCAATGGTTATGCATTTTTTAAACATGAGAAGGAAACTGCAGAAGACACATATGCATTGGTGATTGGTCTATCAGCTAGGCTAAATATAATAAAATAGGCGAGAACTGTAAATGGGTCGATCATGAATTTACCTGTCGATTGCGTTACTTCCTACCCGAACGACAGCTTTAGACTGAAGGACGCTGGAGAAAAGCATACAGTCGATGATCGGTATGAATAGCAGCTCAACGACCAACCGACCAATCAACGTATACATGTAGCCTACATGTATGACTCTGTCATGCTCGATGGTTTGGCCTACATGTGCAGCAGCCTATGCATGTAGGCCCTACATGTATAAATTATTGTCCTTGGCTTAGGCTTAAACGCAAACAGAGCGGCCAGAAGCAATACAGAGGTTCCTCACATAGTCGGTCAAGCGTGTAGCCTACAACAATTGGCAGTTCCACATCGTGCGAGGTATGATATTAATGCATAAATTATTATGCAGCCAGGCAAAGTTTGTTTATGACACGAGAAAAGTGAGATTAGGCCGATAGGGGAGCATGGAGCACGGTGCCTCGTCTAGGCAACTTGCCACCTCCGTTATTTTTACCTTCGCGTTCCAACACAATTTCAAACATGTGCATAATTTTCTATCACAACCTTATGCATGGGCTTATTAATGCAATTCATTGCGACATAAGTGTTGGTGGGAAATCTGAAGGCCTGCAATTACATGTAGGCTATGGTTTGCTTCAATTGGTAGTAGGCCTAGTACGCATTCAACCGTTATTAATTATCCTATTTAACAGGCTAAAATCATTCATTCATTCATTCGTTCATTCATTCATTCATTCATTCATTCATTCATTCATTCATTCATTCATTCATTCATTCATTCATTCATTCATTCATTCATAATCATTCAAATATATAAATAGCACCTCTTCAAGGAAACTACTCAGATCATGGGCGTCCGCAGGAATTTTTCTAGGGGGGCGCAAACTTTTAAATAATTGTCACATGGTCTAAATTTAATGGGTGACAGATTGAATTTACATATTACCACGAGAGAATACTATAGTCTACAATCATGTACCTATACGTTATGCGCCCAAAGAAAGATAAATATGTTTAACTTGTAGAAGGAATCGATAATCACATTGAAAATCGCGTTGTAACAATCACAACCAAATAATCTAAATTTATGTGCAAACTTTGCGAAAAATCCAGAGGGGCGCACTTGCGCCCCCTTGCGCCCCGCTGCGGACGCCCATGACTCAGATGTGCTCCAAACTTCAGCACGACCAAAAAGAGCAGTTTTAAAGTGCTTATAGAAAATTATGTCAGAGAGTCATATCTATGGGAACAGATCGACGGGACTAAAGAGGGGCGGCTTCCATCTTAATCAATAATATGGTATTAAGTTTTTAAAAACTCATTAATAGACCTAGTTATGGTTAGTAAGTTAGCCTACAGATAATGGACTGTAGGCTATGCTGGAATTCAAGGCCGTAGCTAGGATTTTATTTCGGGGGTGTTTTCAGTGGCGGCCATGAAAAATTTACATTTTTATCTTTTATCGGCCAAATTTTCTGATGACCTTTTTTTAGTCATCCGGTCGAAATCTTGGAAATATTTTCCATTTTCGCCGTAAAAATTTCTGATGACCTTTTTTAGTCCTCGACTTCAATTTTTCAAATCGAAATTTAGTTTATTCTTGCATTTCTGGGGGTGTTTTCATGGCTTTTTCATGTTTTTTTTGTATCACGAACTAGAAAATGTTAGGCCTATAGATTTTTTTCTGCATTTTCGATTTCGGGGGGTGTTCAAACACCCAAAACACCCCCCCTGTCTACGGCCTTGCTGGAATTAATTTTCCGTTTGCACGAAGGTGGTAATTTAGATCCACATAGACCTTCTATTATTTTGCCGCCCATAGGGCCTGTAGCTTGTAGCCATGCCTACACCATGGACAATTGGACATGTTTGCCTGGAATAACATGAAAATAGCTAGTAGAATGCTGTAGAATGTTGGATCGAAATCGAAGATCTGCGTAAGCATAAAGATCTGTCAGCTAATCAAAACCCCACTCCGCAGTCTCTTCCCGCCCTCTCACGTCTGCTGATCGACTTGATCTCCTAGTTCCCCGGGCAAGAACTACCCATTGCCCAACACCACTCCTTTGCCATTATAGGCCCTTCTATGTGGAATGACATCCCTCCCACTATGCATAGTAAGATCATATTGGAGGCACCACTTCAGCCCTCCGCTGTTTGAAGTCTTTCTTATTTCCTTGGGGCTGTCACGCTGAGAGCGCCTCTGAATTGCTAGTAGGCCTACTAAAGAGGCGCTTTATAAATGCTCATAATTTCTAGGCATACAATACAAAACGATTCAATACAATATAATATGGTCAACACAATTGTGTTGAATGAATATTCATAATTATATTATTATTAATTAGAAGCGTCGTCTTGCCCCAATCTCCCCTAAGTGTTCTGAACATGCTTGGTGCTGTAATAGCCCAAGCCGTCAGTAGGCTATACTTCATGTCCCATGCATCGGCTTTAAACAGCCAATGGCAGAGCTATCTATTGCTGTGGGCGACTGTGGTAATGGCTGCGTTGCCAGGCAAACGTAACAACAAAACCGTTGAACTTGTCCAGACATGTCGAAACGCGAAATGACAAGAATGCTAAGACGAGCGGATGCGATGTCTATTTAGTAGGGCTGTAATTTGTTCGATTAAAATTTTTAATCGAAATTAATCGCACGATTAATTTTTTTAATCGCAATTAACTGCAAATTAATCGCAATACATTTCCTACAAATAAATTAATCTTACTATTTTCTAAGGACCCCAGAAGCATACAATTTTAATGACTGAATGCATTCTTTCTATTGCAAACATAATCAATAACCGTTGGCTTAGGCCTATTGAATTTCTGCATTTACTTTATTGAACACTTTTGTACGACAGACAGTCCACTGCTCAAAATCCGTTAATTTTTTCATTTGGGCCACCTTTAATTAAAATGATATAGGCCTAAATATGAAAATTAAACAACCGTTTTCTGACTATCAAAATTAATTATTGATTCAGCCAATTTTATAGGCAGACCAGTTTATTTACATTGGTCGGCTCTTAGGCTAATTAACAATAGTTACTGCAGGTCTACTATTGAACCTCATTAGCCTATTTATTGACACTTTTTCACAAGAGGTTGCGGTTCTTGCCAAACCTCGTCTCAGTTGTCCTTCTGTAAACATTTAGCCTATCATTAATTTTGAAATCTGGATCCATTGGTCTTGCCATCTCCTAGAGTTAAGTTCAGCCAATTTTTATGTAGTCTGACGGAGTGAGGAAGCAACCTTAGTGGACGATGCGATGCGGCCCTTGTCGACGGCTCATTGCTATAATGTTAAATGCATGTTTTGTTTGACATGCAGGCGCGATAATCGAGCAAAGAATTTCTACGATAATACTCAAATTATTTTTTTGGAATATTTGCCAAAGAATGTATCACTTGTTTTAAGAATGAGCCTTCCGTTTAAACCGTGTTTTCTGCCTCTGGTTCCATTTTAATCAGACCTAATTAACGCGTACGATTAATGCGTTAAAATTTTTAATCGCAGAATTTTTTAACGCGTTAATCGCACGCGTTAACTCTTTAATGCCGGAGGGTATAGGATTTTCCATACCATTTACTACCATCTCAGCATTAAAGGGTTAACGCGATTAAGTCCACAGCCCTACTATTTAGCCATTGCATATTATTAGGCCTACACGTTTCTTCTCTTCTTATTGTCCAAATCATGACATCGCGACAGTTGTAGGACCACGCTATTTTATTAGACCTACATGTATAATAGGCCTAGCCTACTCTGTAATCTGCACATGAAATATTATTGATAGCATTTATTCAACTACGAATGGCGTTAAGCTACAGACTATATACTATATAGGCTTTCTTATTAGACCTACTTGCTTAAATCAATCGGTGAGCAACAGTTGCGCTCAGTTACCCATAGTATTTAATATATGTAGCGCCTAAGTGCCCTTTGCTTTGGCCTTGCTATAGGTCTAGTCATAAAACTTGGCCCTGTTATGGAACTATCTCAAGAATCTCATTCAAACTCTTCTTTCTGCATCTTCTCATCAACCTCTGATCTCTAATTACCGCCGTTACCAGCTCAAGTTCTTTATTCCACGAGATAAATAATAATAGCTATAGGGCCTAATAGCTCATTGCTGAGGCTCAATCTTCTAATTGCCATCATTTTGCCCGGTAATAGAAGGCTCTGAATTTGCCCTTCTAACGTTTTGGCCTAAAGTCATGGTCTACAAGTTGCGAAGGACGAACGAGTGGCCGAAGGAAGGACGCGAGATTTTGGGCGGACGAACGGCTGATATTCTAGTGGGAGGATTTTGTTTAGGGGGGTATACTAGATATTGTTAAGCTGATTCCACCACTGTCTTAAAATGTTTGTTTGGGTTCAAGAACGATCTCAAATCTTTCAAAATAAACATCAGCTGAAATAATTATTCAGAAATTCAGAAGCCTCCATGGCTGTGATCATTATGATCATGGGCGTCCGCAGGAATTTTTCATACAGTCTGCTATAGGCTATCTTAAGAAATCACGGCCTTCTTCCTTGTATGTATTTTTGCGCTCTTGAAGATTATAAGAGCCATTTTATGCTTAAATGTTCATGTTGGTGGTAGGCCTATTACGTAGGCCCTATACATGTGACGTACACGTTTGCGATGAATGTTGTCATGAAACATTTAGCTGATATTATAGTGGGAGGATCATAAAGTCGCACATTCAGACTGGCTGTGTTTGACCTAAGGGTTACCAACTGTTGCCTAAATAGACGATTAAGGTTGATAATCGCTGCACTCAGCTATACTAACAACTGCAGCATGATGATTAGGACATAATAGTCCTATAGTAACCTAATGATTTAGCCTAAACGAGCCACTTGAGGAGTCTAAATAGACGGATGCTGGAAGAAAGCAAACGCAATTATCCTTAAAACGCTGCACCGCAGATTCTCACAGATCACATAAAAAATGATCCAACCTATTAGGTTGCACCAATGCTATAATTATGCTATAGATAATTTTTGGCAACAGTCGCTCAGTCGATTAATTCACTGTGGCTATAGGCTACTTCTAAGACTTGCATGAAGATAATAATGACAGTGGCCCAACATCCGCATAGTTGCTCCTCAATTATAACGAACTGACGTTGTGCGATATAGAGTAAGGTTGTGTAAATATAGGAACTGAATATGCAAGTGTAGGATAGCGTAGCCTATACTCCTCAAAACACATAATAGGCACATGCCCGTGCAACGTGCATTTCTGTTTCAACGATCGAGCGAGAAAAATAGAGATCGTCTTGACTAATTTAGCACAGAATTATTGTTCCATGCAAAATGACAACCTTTCTGGTGTCGCTTTTGCTGTTGGCATCGGTGTTGATAAGATGGTCAGCCACAGAAACATACAATTCCGATGATTCATCCATGATCGAAACTCGTAAGAGATCTATGTTTATTACAAAAGTTTATCATAACTATTTTTAATCACATAGAGCCAAGCTTAATCTTGATACAGGGGCTTCTTTGCCTAAGCTTGGTTTTCTCTGCCTATAACTCTATGCAGAACCTACAGAGTTTAAGATTTTTCACTGCTGAAAATCTCTGGTTGATTGCTACAAAGGCAAACGCTGCTTTCGATCCAGTTGTTATCTATATAAATAAAAATGTAACGGCGTTCGCAGGAATCTTCATTATAAGGGATCTTGGTAAGTCCTGCACCGATTCTTTTCAAAATTGCAGCAAAACGTTCCGTTAATAGGCTATAGGCGCGGGTTTGTATAATGCTTTTTTCCTCAAATCTTTCACAACAAAAAAACAACTTTCACTTCGATTCGACCGATTCCGAGTTGGATATGCGCTATATTAGGGTGACCATACGTCCCGGTTTTCCGGGACATGTCCCGGTTTTTTGCGGTGCGTCCCGGTGTCCCGACGACTTAGGCAAAAGGGCAGAATTGTCCCGGTTTTTTGCAAGAAGGAAACTTGAACATTGAAAACGTAAATTTGATGTAAATGACAGAACAAAGTGCAGTTTGTAACCCTAAAAGAATTCGTAACGAAAGAGAAGTTGTCAATTGTATGGAGTATTATTAGCCTATATCATTAGGTCTATGCTAGCGAGTTTAGTTAACAGATTTAAAGAATTATCAAAGCGTGACTAGAAAGTTTTCATATTAGGCCTATAATTTGTTCAGTTGAGGGACCAGATCTATATCTATTTCGGTGGGTCGCGCCAGGGTCGTTGTGAGGACTCATGTCAGCACTGAATAGTAGAGCAATTTATTTCAGAAGACAATAATAAAATGTAGCCTTGTAAGTTTGAAATTAAAAAAATCTGATGGTGAGAGATTGCAGGTCACATGCCCTCCCCAAACCTCTTTTTCTTCTCGATTGCCACCAGACACCTTAAATGTTCCTCTGGACTTGATTGCACACTGCACGCCGATTGAGAAAGAGAGCTGCACTCAATGCACTCATGACGACTGGACGTGTTGTAGATTTGTACACTGAAGTACAATGCTCATTATCAAATTTAACTGTGATCACGTCTGCATCATTATGTTGGAAAAAGCGTTCGCAGAACTGAACTTTAACTAAACAAATTCACTCTTCCGAGAAATATCAGTAACTTTGAACTTCGTCAAAGTGTGCACTATGCAGTATAGCCTATAGGCATAGCCTACTTGGCCTATACAATATATAACCCATCCATTATGACCATAATTATATCATTGTGTTGACTGGAGTATTCATGTGGGCATTCGTATAGGTCGATAGTATGTAGTTAAGGAATTAGGCCTACAATTGGCAGTTTCCAAAAAGTGTCCCGGTTTTTGATGGCCAGAAAATGGTCAGCCTACGCTATATGAACCTTGCGGAACCACCATTTTAAAAGGCGACCTATTTTCGGCGAAGGCATATGGACGGTTTCAATTTGAACTCACAATCGGTCGAATCGAAGTGAAAGTTGTTTCTTATCGGACAATATCGGTCGAATCGAAGTGAAAGTTGTTTTTTGTTGCAAATTCGACCCTTTTCAACACATACGCCCGTCGAGCTTTGCCTTCCAATTCCGGTGGTTCAAATGTGTGTTCCATTTATGTAGCGCATTTCATAACATTCCATTGCGGCCTTTTTGCTGAAGCGTTTTAGGGCGCTATCCGCCTCGCTGACGGCGTGAGGGAGAAAAGGAGGGAAGGGAGCGACACGGAGAGGAAGGGGAGAGATGGAGGATGCAGGGAGGGGGAGTAGATGGCAGGGGTATGGGAGGGGAGGGGAGGAGAGGGTCGAGGGGAATGAAAGGGGACGGGAGGATGCAGGGAGGGGAGGGAAGGCAGCGGAGGAGAGGGGAGGGTAGGGGACGGGAGGGGAGGGGAGGAAAAGGGAGGAGGGGATGGGAGGATGCAGGGACGGAAGGGGAGGGAACGGGAGGAGGGAGGGGAGCGGAGGGGAGGAGAGGGTAGGTAGGAGAGGGGAGGGGGAACGGAGATGGAATGGAGGTATGAAGGGATGGTTGGATGCTCTTTTTCAGCCCCAGCAAAGCGTGGCCGGGTTCAGCTAGTATTAAAATAATATTATGACGATCAGTTGCGTCAATAGGCCTACTTGGGTCTGTGCATTCGATGATTCTATAATCAGTATTTCTCATTATTATTTGTTTACTTACAATTCACTTTATTGCAACCAGAAAAACAAGAAAACAATAAAAGTACAAAACATGCATGCCTTGGCTACAAAGGGGGGGCCAAAAGGGATGGACATCCCGCTGGGAAGGGTCACCCAAGTAAAAAAGTCCCATGAAAAATTATTCAAGATAGCAGAAAAGAAAGTGACTAAAACAAATTAGGTGATGACAGATTGCAGAAAAGCTTATATTGTCAAGAGCATGTAGAGAAACAAACTTACCTAAGTACTTAACTAAAATCTTAACTACACATGGTCAATTGGTCATGTGCACTTCAAGTAGCTTTAGTGGAGGAGAGTAGAAGAACACGAAGTTTCTTTTTAAATACCTGCAGACTACTCGATTGACGAATGTCAATTGGTATTGTGTTCCATATATACTTTAGTGCCATAAGATTTAATAGTAAGCGCCTAGTATTAGATTGAGCTTTGACAGGGCGAAAAGCAGATGAATTCCTAGTGAAATGCGAATGGATGTCAGAGGCGTGAGGGAGGTAACCTTGGAATACCTTGGAATAATAGAAATGACGGCATGGGCGTAGATTTAGAGGGTGCAGAGGGAACGGTCCACTCAATGTGTGCGGTGGGAGGACCGTCCATGCACTTGTCCCCCAATCGTTAAGTGTCAGGGTATGCAATGCATACACGTCAACACGTCATGAATAGGCTATACTGGTGACGTTATAAGAAGATTGGATTAAATGACGAAACTACGACTAAAAAGGTCATAAGCTATTTCGGCAGAAAAAATGACATGTTTTCCATGAAATTTCGATCAAATGACTTTAATAAAGGTCATCAACTTTTTCGACAGGAAAATTAAAGTTTTTCTGGAAATTTTGGCCAAGTGACTAAAAAAGGTCGTCGGAAATTTTGGTGAGCGAAACGATGGAAAATTTCCGGCGACTCAGCTGTTCGTCCGCAAAAAATCTCGCGGCCTTCCTTCGGCCACTCGTTCGTCCTTCGCAACTTGTAGACCAAGTCTCCGCCCATGATCGAGTTTAGACCAAAACATTAGAATCGTCATATGAAGATTTATATAGCGTCAAGAGACAATAATTAGCCTATTAATTAATTAACAGATGTTCATTAAAAAGAAATATGTGGACAGAGGCTTAAAATGGAGGAATATGAAGATGAGGAATCGAGATAGAATTTGTGGAAAAGGTTTGAGATAACGAAGTGCGGAGAAACTGCACAATGTCATGTTGAGATTTTAGTGAGTAGGCTTAGTACTAGGCCTACTGAGTAGTCCTATGTTGGATGGGCAGACTGCCTAATCGTCCTAATTCTGACGGGGGGTGGGGGTTAGAGGTATTTCAGAGGCAAAAGCAGCTTCGGCTCTGTAACGATTAAAACATTTCAGGGTAAAGGGAAGGGTGGGGAGTCTTTGTGCGAATGACAAAAGGGTTCAGTGTAGTGGTTGGAATGTAGATAAGATAATGTTGATGATAAGAGGGTTATGAGGATTGAAGCGTGTAATTGGCAAGTGATGGGGGCTTTACTGCATTCGCTCAGGTATTTTAGAAAGTTTAAAGCAGTATTTTGAAAGCCGTTTTATTTGTTGGTGTCAACAGAATAGGCCTACAGGCTACAACCAGACAATTCGCGATAAATTTGGTTGTTTTTGAAGAGTGGGAGAACGATGACGAACAACAGTTAGGTCAACTGTTCGATGAGAAGCTGAAGAACGAAGAAGAACTGGTTGACGATGATTATGTACCTTTATTAGAATATCTCGATTCACTGAGGAGAGAAGATAGACGCCAAGATATTATCTCGCATCTATCGGACTTGCCAGGTAAGTTGTAAGATCCCATAATTTGTTTTTATTTCTGTGTAAAGTTTAGCAGTAAAACGTAGACAGTTACTATACTGTTGAGTGTTGACTAAGAAATATAAACGCTTAAACTGCCACCATCTGATGGTCATCATTTGGACCTATTCCGTGATGTATATAGGCCTAATAACTACATGTATGTATAACGTTATGCACGTGTGGTAGAATTTTACACATCATTCATATAAATACGATGAAAAAATTAATGTCTAGAATTTAGATTTTAAAAATGCAAATTATAGAGTGTCCAATAAGTTCGTGAACGATTTTGCTTGCAGACAGCAGAAAAATTTCGCAACAAATATTATTTTGTTTCTGTCATTTGAGATAGCTTTATGTCCCGAAACCAAAAAGTGTAACAAGACTTAGTGTTAATTTTTGCAACGAGAAAATGACGTCATTTATGCTGAAGGGCTATTTTTAGCGAATTTTATGCAGTTCGCGATCGTTTTTCGTAAACACTCGGAAATGGGGAAAATTAGGCCTACAGCAGACGATCAGTTACGCTCGAAAGCTGCTATTCTTGCTGAAGAAGGATATTCATATTCCGTTATAGGCGATAAATTAGGACGATCGAAAGGTTGGGTAGCAAAATGGGTTGAAAGAAGCAAGCAAAGCGAGTTAGGCGATCATGCACGATGCGAGCGACCAAAGATTTTGACACAGGCTGCTTTAAAATAATCCAAAAGGCGAAATATAGGCCTAGACGAGGATTTGGATTGAGCAGATAGAAAAATCTCTCAAGGCAGGTGGACTGAAGGACAACAAAGAAACAATCAGAAATTACATGAAAGTGGGGTTGAAGTAGAGAAGTTGGAAACGCCGAAAGGCGCCAGGAAAACCGTTTTCCAGCAGGATGGTGTGCGAGCACATACATCTGCTGTTTCGCGAGCATGGGTGAACGAAAATATTCCTAACTACATTGAAAACTGGCCTCCAAACTCTCCTGATCTCTCACCGATTGAAAATCTCTGCATGGAGTATACTTTAAAGCAGTGTCTACAAACTTACTAAGATCCTGAACGAAAAACCTCTGCTCAGCTAAAACGTCGTTTGTGAGAATCATGGAATTCGATATCGGTTGAAACTTTGTACCACTTCAACGAATCTTTACCCAGACAAATGAAAGCTGCTATAGCCAGCAAGGCAACACTATTGCCTATTAAATGGTACAATAATTATTGATTTTTGTTGTGTATTCCTTTTTTAACAAACTAGCAAAATCGTTCACGAACTTATTGGACACCCTGTATATTGAAATTTGTACGAAAGAATTTAATATAGACTATATCACTTGAATAGGCTACTGACTAGAGAAATGCTACGCAGGTTTAAATTGGCTCAAGAGAAAGGTCACGTGCTTCAAGTAGGCCCAGGCCTTAAAGCGATAAGTCTATCGGGCGGCGCCGCCAGGATTTTTTTCTGTACGCACAACTTGCACAAAAGGATTTTTCTGTACGCACAACTTGCACAAAATAATATGAAGCGAACAGCGATCGATACGAGCTTATATATATATTATAATTTATGTATGTATGTATGTATGTATGTATGTATGTATGTATGTATGTATGTATGTATGTATGTATGTATGTATGTATGTATGTATGTATGTATGTATGTATGTATGTATGTATGTATGTATGTATGTATGTATGTATGTATGTATGTATGTATGTATGTATGTATGTATGTATGTATGTATGTATAAATGTATGTATGTATGTATGTATGTATGTATGTATGTATGTATGTATGTATGTATGTATGTATGTATGTATGTATGTACGTACGTATGTATGTCTGTATGTATGTATGTATGTATGTATGTATGTATGTATGTATGTATGTATGTATGTATGTATGTATGTATGTATGTATGTATGTATGTATGTATGTATGTATGTATGTATATGCAGTATATGCCTACTGGCGATTATAAAATTTCAATAGATTCAATAGAATTTCATCGCTTATAATATTTCACGCTTTAATTTACAATTTGTTATTTTTTTAGCCTTTCAGCGCTGTACGCACTTGCGTAAGTGCGTACGCCTAGCGGCGCCCCTGAGTCTATCCAACTAACGCTTCATCTCATACCTTTATTTATAAATTCTCTGTCCGCAATCTTTGTGTCACCTTTGATTGACACATCTTCTCAAACCATAGGCTACCGTATCTCCAACCTCTCCCACTCCTGCTTCACGCGTATTTGTGACCTCCGCGCATCCAACCTATGCTCGATTTCAAAGCTGCTTCCACCATTTAACCGTCAGAGAGCATTTAAATAGAACCCAAAGCAGCAATTTGAAGGTCATGAAGCTTAAATATGGCTATCTGTGTATCACTCTAGTCACCTAGGGTTAAGACGTGTTGGGCCCATTTTTATATTCAGTTTGTGGTTTCTTCTAACCTATGTTGTTTTCCCTTAGGCCTATATCATACACACAAACAGAGAAAAATTCGTTGGTTTTTGTGCAAATAGGGCCTAGTTATATTTCACAATATAATGGCCACAAATCAAAGTTTAAAAAGAATAATTTAATAAGAACCATTTCCTTCACTTCTGAGGCACAAGTGAGCAGAGGAAAAGACTCGTTACCCATAGACAAAAATCATGGTACACATAGAGATAATTTTATTTACTTTACTAGGTGCAATAAAATTAACGATTTGCTTTCGCTTGTCATTTTCAGGGGAGACTGAGAAATGGAAGAGACAGAGCGAGCACTGCTGTCGTTACGCCTGTCGCTGCTGTCCGTATAAATGTCGCTGGATATGTCCACTCTGCTCATCTCTCAACTCCGCAACTGCTCCTTAAATGCAGATTCTAGCGTCTAATTATTAGCAAAACACTTCTCTTCTTTTCAGAGAAACTGAGTGATCTGATGAATTCATAAATGTTTCTAGTTCTATTATGCAAAGTAGTGTTAGCTTGTGTTTATATTTTGATAGACAGTTCAAAGCCTCCTCCTACTTTTGCTCCAACCCTTCCCGTAACTCAGTAATTTTCAACCGGGGTTCCGCGGAACCCTTGGGTTCCGCGGGCGTCGGCCAGGGGTTCCGAGGCAGTTTGATGGAAATTTTATGGCACCAGCTGAAATCACAAAAATAGGCTATTTGCAGTGAATTGGTTCTTTCACAGCTTTCAGTCATTCTTGCTTACAATAACATTATTACCCGATGCATTGTTGTTTTTTATAATTATGTTATTGGTGTTTTATACATGTATAATTGTGTCCTTATAGTTCATTACTTGTTATTCGGAAGGCACGTGCATCATTATGGAAATCAATAGCTTACAAGCATAGGCTATAGATTGTTTATACGACACGGTACGTTCCATCTATAATACAGTCGGACAATCAAAAACAAAGCATTTTTATCATTGGTTTTAAACTATTTGGAAAACTGTTCTGAACAAAAAGAATCTGCTGAGCACTAGACGAACGACTTGTTTGCTTTATTCGTCTTTTCATCCGTTCATTTTGAAAGCTAGTGATTAAATTTCTCATCCACAGGTAGCGGATAACTATTCGAATTTTTGAAAAGGAAAACTTAAGCCCTAAGTCCTAGCCTGCTTTAGAATCTTTAACCGACAAGGTTAGGCCTATAATTATAGGCCCATACTTGCTATTTACAACTCGGAAAATCACACAAGATGCGTGAAACAAAAATCAGATGTGTGATTGCTGTAACAGAACCTTCTTTTTCATTTGCAGCGACGTAACCAGCAAACGAAGCTAACATTCCCCACACAAGCTGAAGCCCCTCCACCCCATTATAGCCTCTTGTCAATCACCACGCTCATGACGGTTGAGCCCCCAAACGATTATTTTATGTTGAAGACGAATCGTTCTGTGTCTGCATAGGGTCTTATCATATAAGTCGGACACCCTTTTGTTCTGACCGAGGTTACTCCGTAACGGAGCGTCACATCTAGCCTACATGATGTAAAGTTTATTGGATAGCTTATCATCTCATTCAACTAATACAGTCAGTTAAACCTGGCCATTTGTAAATGAATTTGATCAGGAGTGTGCCAAGTACAGCGAGCTGGCGAAATTTGAGTTTTCGGTTTTTCGGGTAAAGCTGGAGACTTTTGGTTGGTAAACCTGGACAATATTTGCTGAATCGACCTTATTTTGTTAAAGTCGGACAATCGATAAACTGGCCGAGTTTCATCAAGATCTGTACCAAATTTAAGTGTAAGATAACATTGAACATTGAAAATAACTGAAGTAAAATCAATCAAATGTAGTCTTCTACTCTACTTGCCGTAGGCCCTATACTTTATTTATTGAGAAGATCGCTCTCAGGGCCTAGCATCAGACTAGCTTGAAGCCCTAACTGCAAAGCAGGCAAACAGAGAAGGACTATGCCTATATACAACTCGACTACCTAGGCCTACAAAAACCTATGAAATCTAGATCCATAAAAAAATCCAAAAGAATAAGAACTTTTCTAATAATCATCTGAAACATTCCCAGCAAGTTTTAAAAAATCATCAGAGACCCCATATGTCAACGTCTGAACCACACTTATTTTACTAAAATTCTCATGAGGATCGTTAACATTGCCATAGCCTATATAGGCCTAGGCATAACGCTACACATAAACTAGTTTTCTTTGGCCTTTAATATCTCTCTTTATTCTTTTAAAACATTTTTGCCAAATTTAAGCCCTGGTTTGCCTATGAAGCATTAGCGTGAACCTAGTTTTGTCAAAGTCGGACACATCACAGCAGGGTGTAATAATGTTGTCCGACTTTGACACAAGCCTATATGGTAAAGTCGGACAGCAAATAGCTCTAGTTTCAACCATGACACTAATTCAATATCCTTCAAACAAGTTGCGCAAAACAGATAGCCTATTATACTGTAATCTATGTGCTAAAAATTCAAACTCTTCCTCCTCGGCAATTAAAATTATCATAAACCCTTAACAGTGAATGATGGATTCCATTATGTCAGTTTGCAAAATGCTACAAATCCGACAAGTATCGATAGTAATCGACGTAGTAAAATTAAGTCAACGATCAATTGAAGGTTGTGAAGTTTTAATCATTAGATGGACCCTCTGCAAATACAATTTATGATACTGCCACCTGGTGATCGAAGTCTCTTCTGCGTGTTTTACATCTACGATGCGTCCAGGACTTATACCACGCCGGCACAAATTTTGCAGTAGGCCCTAGGAAGGATAATTATACTTTCACTTTTCAATATTCTGTCCATCTGTCAGATGGATGGACAGTTGCTGACGAAATAAAGCTAAAATGTACTTGTTCTCTGATTTTCTGACAGACAGTGAGTGTGTTTTGTGCACTGGTCCTGCACTTTTAGAATTTAAGGTAGGCCTACGTATTTGTAATGTGTTACTCTAGTCTGCACCAGAAGTGCATAGGCCTATGTAAGCAAAGTGCAATTAAAAGCTGTATCTTTTAATTTCTTGAAATACTCGACGGGTGAAACGCGATGGTTCCGCCAGCAAAGTGTGCTTCGAGAAAGGTTTCGCAACTAGTAAAAGGTTGAAAACCGCTGGTGCCCTACCTGATGGTCTACTTCAGCAGGGCCGCAGATCGTGGAGAGGACACGGTGGGAAACACCCAAACTTTTAGGATTGCTGGTTTGGGGTGAATGGGAAGGAATTCTCTCCTCCAGCTGAAGTCTGGAGTAATGTTTTGTTCAATGCATTGGTAAAAGACTACAACTCCTACACAGTAGACACAGTCACACAGGCCCTACTGTTATAAGCAGATAGATCATAGACGTCTTAATAGCAGCTTTCCCTCCCCCGCAAGTCAAAGCAGATTTAAGGCCTTGACGTTTAGCCAGTGATTTTTATCAAACGCACTAAGAAACCTAGGCTAAATTTAATTCAGCTTAAAAACATTATCAGTTGCTTCCTAATCACGTTTGTTTATTTTAGTGTTATGCTTATGCCGCGATGTTGTTCAAAAGTACCGTAGGCTACTCAAAAAAATTCTGGTGGAAGGACATGCCGGTAAATAATAATTATTATCTCATGCCTAGACTGTCATACTAATACTATCAGAGGTTATCTCAGTACAGAAATAATTTATAGTTTATCATTCGACTCTTATGCGTTTCTGAATTCAGGTATAGGCTAATAAATTGTTTATAAATTCCAGGTGCAATTGTACAGCGAACGCATTTGTTCGATAGACGACGGACTCGAAGCAACGTAGGTATATATCTGTTTGATTGGAAGAAGCTTACGTGATTGCGTCACAGGCAGAAATTTATTGAACCCACGCAGTAAGACATGTCTCGTTTCCATTAGTAATCTTTTCGCTTCATTCAAAATAAGAAGATTCTACTATAGATATAGACTTTAGATCTACACTATGTAGACAGGCCTTTGCTCAGCTTTTGTTTGGGTCTCAACTTTGTCGCACATTTTGCCTTATAGGCTAATAGGCCTATTATTAGTAGGCTTATGTATCAAGACATGCTTTGCTGCTACATAAAGGCCAAGCCGATGTAGTGTCATGTATAAAAGTGATGTCTAAAGCGGAATGCGGTGTTCAGTGACGTAACTAGCGTTGGGCTTGGGAGGGCTTAAGCCCCCCAAACGAAGCTGAAGCCCCCCCCCCAAATGAAATCAAGCCGCTGTATGCTTACGGCTAATTTAAATAGACTACCGCATGGACGGCGTACATGCAGTTACGGACGACCGGCCATGACTGCCTAAAAATGGCTCCATTTGAGGTCGACACAGCCAAAAATGCGCTGGTCGCTGGGACTCCGCCCCAGACCCCGATGGGGAGCTTACAGTAAAGACAAAACCTTTCTCTTTTACAGTAGCAGTTTTATTTTTATTGTTATCCTGGTAGCTTGAGCCTTGCGACACTGAAAAACGACTTATTCTTACAATTTTCGCATCTTTTCCGTTCACAAATAGCTGGCAAACAAGAGCCTTAAAATGGCTCCATTTGAGGTCGACACAGCCAAAAATGCGCTGGTCGCTGGGGCTCCGCTGCAGACCCCGCTGGGGGAGCTTACGACGCTCCCCCAGACCCCCTATAATCGGGACGGGCTTCGTGCCTTCGGCACTCGCAACTTCGCGCCTTCGGCGCCGCCACTCACGACCAATTACAATACAGCGTCCTGGCACTTCTTCTTTTACACTTTAAGCATTGGTCATACTTAAGGCTTAAGCCCCCCCAAACGAAAAATCCGCAAGCTTGAAGATTGTCGAAGGCTTTAATCTACTATGCTCAGCTGGTAATGGACGAATCTAAAGGTCTGCTGCAGCCTGCACGACTTGCCGTTAATTATTTCTACGTGTTAATCGCACAACCCAAAGGACAGCTGCTGTGCCTTAAGTATAAGATTATAGACCCCTAAGACGTACTTCTGTCTCTTCAGAGATGAAGAAGACATTCGGTTTCTTGTTGATCGCCAGCATTCTGCTCGCTCACTCCTTTCATTCGTCGGCTGTCGCTCCGACCAACGGTGAGTAAGTCTTAATTATAACGTTTATGTATACAGGATATGGCACAAAATACGTATAAGACTGAATGCAGTTAAGACTCGCTTGATGTTCGTCGTTGGGATGGAATCAACGGTGACCGGACAAAATGGTACGGACAAAATGGTATGGACAAAATGGTATTGGGACAAAATGGTATTGGACAAAATGGTACGGACAAAATGGCACGGACAAAATGGTATGGACAAAATGGTACTTGGAGATAAAAATTCTTAGACTTAAATAATTTTATACATTTAAAAAATCTGTGTTGCGGCCCTTCAAGAAACAACTCATTAACTATAGTCTATCTATCTCTCTATTTCTCCCTCTCCCTCCCTCTCTCTCTATATATAATATATGTAATCCTAATCAGAAGGGTTTAAAATAGTGTGACATGGGGCGCAGGCTAAGCCGTTTTAAGGTCCAGACACTCGAATTATATGATGTTAACAGAAGGGTCCAAGAAGAGTGGACCTTGCGAAGGTCCGGGTAATAAGGTGTCACGACAACTGGTCCACCGACAACTGGTCCAACGACAACTGGTCCACGAAATGTTGATTCATCGTCAAATGGTTAACGACAAAATGTTCTCTGGGAATTTTTAGTCGATGGTTTTTTGCAGCTGAAATAGAAGCTGGATTGATGAGAAACGTTTGAAAAATGGAATCTGGATGAGGGTTCTTTTGCAGGTGAAATAGAAGCTGAACTTGTTAACAGAACGCTTTGGAAATAGAAGCTGGATGAAGGTTCTTTTGCAGGTGAAATACAAGCTGAACTTGTTAACAGAGCGCTTGGGAAATAGAAGCTAGATGAAGGTTCTTTTACAGGTGAAATAGAAGCTGAACTTATTAACAGAGCGCTTTGAAAATAGAAGCTGGATGAAGGTTCTTTTGCAGGTGAAATACAAGCTGGATTGATGAAAAAACGTTTAAGAAATTAAAGCTGGATCAAGATGTTTTTAGATCTGAAATAGAAGCTGGATGAATGCTGAAGTACAATAGCCTAGTACATTAATGAAAATCATCAATCCAGCTTCCAATCAGGCTAGAAAACCATAACATTATTTTCATAAATCCAGTTTCTATTTCATAAATGAGGAGCCTTCATCCACCTTCCATTTCTCAAGCGCTTTCTCATTAAACCGGCTTCCATTTCGGTGGACGAGTTGTCGTTGGACGAGTTGTCTGGGGACAAGTTGTCGGTGGACCAGTTCTGGAACCGTGAAATAAACCCTGAGCGGACCATTCAACTCTAAATTAATCTTTTACCCGTTTGCCCCGAGAATATCTGCTGAAAACGGGCTTAAAATCTGAAAATGAACTGGTAAAGGGTTAAGCATTACCGGGGTTAAGGTGAAAATTGGAGCAAGTAGCACCAGGGTCGTGGGATTCACAGATCTACAGTAGGCAGGCCTTAATAGAAATAAAGAAGATGTAGAACATTCCAACGAACTTTGGTAGGTCACAGGCAAAATATTTCGGATCAAATATTTCTTTGCCGCGACCTATATGGTAGGGTAGCGTCAGCACATTTCGCGGTCGTTAGGCCTATGTCATAAGCTATACTTTATACACCAAAATGAGAACAATGTCGAACAATTCAATCCCATTTTATCCGTGCCACTTTCTCCGTAGGCTACATAGTGTCTGATATCATTGTCTCTAAGTACCAGTCTGTCCATACCATTTTGTCCGTGCCATTTTGTCCATACCAGTTTGTCCATACCATTTTGTCCGCGCCATTTTGTCCGTACCATTTTGTCCTAGTACCATTTTATCCGCTACCATTTTGTCCATACCATTTTGTCCCCACCATTTTGTCCGTACCATTTTGTCCTAGTACCATTTTGTCCCATGCCATTTTGTCCATACCATTTTGTCCGTGCCATTTTGTCCGTACCATTTTGTCCAATACCATTTTGTCCCAATACCATTTTGTCCATACCATTTTGTCCGTACCATTTTGTCCGCTACCATTTTGTCCTAGAACCGAATCAACGGCTCCTCAATTCCTTATCGTAACTGTAAGGTATAACATGATTGCAACAATTTCTTTGCCTGTAACAAGACTCAGAAACACTCGAGGTGTTATGATCCCTCAGTCGAGTTGTCCCAAGGGATCATCTATCAGGCAAGGCCACCCTTTTCCAAATACTGTTCAAGCTTAACATGTCTGAAGGTCAACAGAATAGGCCTATACCCAGACAATAATTCGATATTATTTGTTGTTTTTGAAGAGTGGGATAACGATGGTTTAAAAACCGATGAGAAGCTGAAGAACGATGAAGAACTGGCTGACCATGAATATGTACCCTTATTAGAATATCTCGATTCACTGAGTAGAGAAAATATACGCGAAGTAAATATCTCGCATCTATCGGACTTGCCAGGTAAGTTGTAAGATCCCGTAATTTGTTTTTGCTTATGTGTGAAGATTAGCAGTAAAACGTAGACAGTTCACTAAGAAATATGCAGTCTACACTTAAACTGTTACCACTGTCTTGGTGGCCATCATTTGGACCTATTGCATGATGTATAAAATACCTATGTAACTTTATTCACGTGTGGTAGAATTTTACACATCATTCACACAAATACGAAGAAAAACTGTCTAGAATTTAGATTTTAAAATGCAAATTATGGTGTCCGGACAATTCGGAGCCGGACAATTCGGAACTGACAATTTGGATCGGACAATTGGGAACGGACAATTCGAACCCGGACAATTCGAACCCGGACAATTCGGACCCAGACAATTCGGACCGGACAATTCGGTACGGACAATTCGGACCGGACAATTCGGTACGGACAATTTGGAACGGACAATTCGGAGTGGATATACAAATTGTGAGCCACCAACAGGCGCTGGATAGAGATTGGAATTAATTTAGATGAGCGAAATATAACACCAATAGAGTTTTAGCAATTTTGCTAGAGATAGGTCTATTACTGATGTGCTCCTTCCAATTTAGATGCTGGTCAATGTATAAGCCCAAACATTTTGTGGATGTTACTTGGGTGATAGGAGTCCCTTCAATAAGTAGAATAGGAAGTTCTTTTGGGGAATTTATACTTATGAGATCTGAAGATGATGTATGTAGTTGGTTTTATCCAAATTTAGAGTACGTTTATTTGATCGAAACCAGTCAGCCACTCGGTGACGCTCAGTATTAACAGTTTTTAATAGGGTATCAATAGATTTAGACTATCAGAATGAAACAAATTAGAATCATCCGCAAATAGTACAAAATACAAAGAAGGCGGCACATTATGTATTTTTGACTAAGGTAAATCATCAATTAATAAAATAAAAGAGGTCCAAGATTAGATCCTTGAGGGTCACCGTGAGAAATGAATTGAAGATCAGAATTACAATTATTAACAGAAACCAGATAAACACGATTTAGCTTAATATTAAGTTTAGGACTACGGTTGATTTGAGAACAAAAAATAATTTTTTTTTTTATTGAATTTGAATGCGCAGTAGTCTCTTCGGTCGACATTTGTATACGGGGATGGTGATACGTATGAAAATCTGGTCTAAAAGTTGAGTTCCATCATTAATTTTGGCTGCTACGAATTGTCCGGTCCGAATTGTCCTGTCCGAATTGTCCGGCCCGAATTGCTCAATTGTTTATCCACTTCAAATTGTCCGCTCCCAATTGTCTGGGTCCGAATTATCCGTGCCAGAATTTACTCCAAATTGTCCATCTCCGAATTGTCCGGTCCGAATTGTCCGCTCCAAATTGTCAGGTTCAGAATTTTCCGCTCTCAATTGTCCGGTCCGAATTGTCCGCTCCCAATTGTCCGGCTCCGAATTGTCTGGGAACCCAAATTATATATAAAAATTTATACGAGAAAAATTTAATATACACTATCACTTCAATAGGCCTACTGACTAGAGAAATGCAACGCGCAGGTTGGCTCAAGTCAAAGGTCACGCACGTGATTCAAGTAGGCCTAAACCGTAAAGCGATTAGTCAATCCAACTAACACTTCATCTCATACCTCTACCTCTGAATTCTCTGTCCGCAATTTTCGTGTCACTTGCGATTGACATCTCTCCTTCTCAAACCACATCTCCAACCTCTCCCGCTTCTGCTTCACGTGTATTCGTGACCTCCACCGCATTCGACCTATGCTCGATTTCAAAGCTGCTTCCGCCATTTAACCGCCAGAGAGCATTTAAATAGAACCCAAAGCAGCAATTTGAAGGTCATGAAGCTGTCATGGCTAGCTGTGTATCGCTCTAGTGTTGAGAAGTGTTGGGCCCATTTTAGATTCAGTTTGTGGTTGCTTCTAAGCTATGTTGTTTTCCCTGATATTATGCAAACAAAACTAGAAAAATCGTTGGTTTTGTGGAAATAGTTATATTAAAAAAAATTATGATGGCCCGGGTCACAAAAGAAAAGTTTAAAAAGAATAACAACCATTTCCTACACTTTTGAGACACAAGTGAGCAGGGAAAAAGACTCGTTGCCCTTAAAGAAAAATCATGTTAGGCTACACATAGAGATAATTTTATTTAGGGCCTACTCTATACTAGATGCAATAATATTATCGAATTGCTTTTGCTTTTCATTTTCAGCCTCGGAGACTAACAAATCAAAGAGACTAAGATATAAAAGAGAAAGTTGCTGCCGTCATACTTGTTTCTGCTGTCCGCGTGGATGTGGATGGACATGTAGAGAATGTTAATCCCTCAACTCCGCAGCTGCTCCCTAAATGCAGATTCCATCGTCTAATTATTAGCAAAATGCTTCTCTTCTATTCAGAGAGACTGCGTGATTTGATGAGTCCATAAATAGATCAGGTTTGCCATAACGTCATGTGTTTTGATCAATACATTTCATGCATGCAAGTCTCATTGTTATGCAAGGTAGTATATATTAATATATTCGTTTAAAGAATTCCATGCATTTAAATAATTTATACAGTGCCATTCGAGAAGTCCACTCAGAGGTCCTCCAAGTCCATCCACGGTGATACAACAAATAGATTTTAGGGAGCCTGTAAAACACTGACGAGTCAACACGAAGTAACAGACGCATCTCCAACGGGAGACTATTCCAGACAGATGGACGTACAACTGAGAAAGCACGACGCTGTCTCAACACGAAGTACCAATAATTAATTAATTATTCCCAGCTAGAGACAGAGCGAAGGACTCAACGATCTAGGATTCTAGGATATTATACAGCAAAGCTCACATTGATAGACAGAAGAATAGTTAGGTGACAACGCCAAACCAGCGCAGCAATTCTGTACTTGATGCGCTGGGAGACAGGGAGCCAGTATATTATAGGGTGCCACACGTAGCCTATAAGATGAAACAGAGATTCGCCCAATTAGCGGAACGGCAAAGCGAAGAACATGGTTCAGTCGGGTTATCAAATATCAATACTAGAGGCAGACAAACTAGAATAGAGCAGCAGTAGTCCAAGCTACTGATGACAACGGCAGGACAAGGGTGGTAGCCAGAAGCATCCTGGGAAAGGGAGCGAGAGATGACAGTTGGCTGACGAATTAATTTTGGTAGTTACCGTACAGCTCCTAGCCAGTGGACTGACGTGCATTAAGAAACTAAGTTCAAAGAAACTAATTCAGCGTAACTCCCAAATCTCGGACAGAATGAAAAAGGTAACATGGGGAAGCATGAACGAATTAAAGCAGTTAAATGCTATAATTTATGGAAACCTGGGCTTCAATGATCTATATCTAAGTATATCATATCTTAAACCCGCCATATCTGTTGCAAGTTCCAACTTGTAATGAGTGATTGGCTTCGGCTGTATTCCGAATAGCCTAAAACATCAATTTCACTTGTCTAAGATACTATCCAGTATGCGGGTAATCTAAAGAGGATTCAAATTAGTGCCGGGTCGGCGCACGCGTTGTTGTCTTTGTCGGCTCACGCATTGGTGTCTTTGTCGGCGCATGCGCTGTTGTCTTTGTCGGCGCTTTTGTTTGCGACAGGATCGACGTCGAATTTACGGTTCTGAAAAGTAAAGCAACGCCCATGAAAGTTTCTGCATGAATTTGTTGCCTAATGCATTGTAGTTTCGTTTATTTATTCAGCCGGGGCAGATAGAACAGCTCATTTGCATGTAATAGGCCTAAGGTTGAATTATTTAAATTTAGAGGTTTTACTTAGCATTTATGCTAAAGTACTGCATGAGATAATGAAAGGGTGAAACATTAAAGGGGTTGATTCCATCAGGGAACGGACGGAACTTAGTTTTACCACCACATCAATAACTTCTCCGCAGTGTTGTTGTCAACAACAAACGAGCATGAACAAAAGGTGTGATGTCCCGATAACAAACGGAAGTACAATCAAGTTTGTATCGCATATATTGCAGGAGGTCTCGCGCACTGAAGCCACGACATTGCATTGTGAAAGTGCAGAGATCTGAGGAGCACACCCTTCACTATGAGGGTATCCTATCATTTGGTCGAAAGTCATTTGGTCGAAATCATCGTCGACCAAATGATTTCGACCAAATGATTTCGACCAAATGACTTTCGACCAAATGATAGTAAACCCACTATGAGTTAGGAGGCCCAGTAAAGTAGGCTATAAGTGACTTAGAACTACATTGCACAGAAGGTCAGGCATCAGCTTTATGTTCAAATGCTTCTTCGCACAAGCAACTAACGCAGCTCGTCATAAAGTAAAGAGACAAAGCTCAGAATTCCATAGTCAAGCTCGTCAATGTAATGTTCTCCAACTTCGGGTGACATGTCTTGCAGCGTTCCTGCATAGCTCCTCAGTGTGATAATCAAGAGAGTTTGTAGCTAGTAAGTTTAGTAGCTATTCATAGTTGATGGCAATAAAGCCACGAACCAACTTTTCCGTGTAAGCAGACGCACTGCCCTGCTGGAGAAGAAAACGAGATGGCACAACAAGCCTTCAAGACTTCAATGAGTCTGGGTAACAGAGTTCAACTTTTTGGAATAAGATCCAGTTCTTCCTTGCCGTTATGCACGCCAACAGAAACCATGGTGTGCTTTGAAAACTTTACCCTCTCGACTACCATGCAGCAATTTTAGTGAACATCGCGCTTTTGCTGTCAAACCAAGCGACCATGCACTTCCAGCCTCCGTCCCAACATCTGACACCGTTACATCAACACGTTTGCAGATACATGTAGCCTTTACTTTGCTCAGGCTCCACTTTCATTGTGTCTTTCGCTATGATCATTCGAAGTCCTAGGCTCTGTTCATGCAACGTCAGAATTCCCATTTTATCTGCGGCAGAAACTTTGCTCTTGGCGCTCTGTAATGGACCAGCAAATCGAAAGGCCTCAATATATAAAATAGCTTAAAATATTATCAACTTGCGTTAAAAACAGCTTCTTTACAGCTTGTGATGAGGTCGTATGACATTTTCATCACCAATCTGTAAAATAATTCTTAACGAAATAGCAAGTATTGGAACGTGATTATGCGGGAAGTTGAAAAAGTGGAAGAGAATGTTTAAACATCTGTAACTTTGACACATACTGAAATTTTCATAGTGCAATTTCTGCGATTGCTCAGAAATCCTTCCTCTACGAATCTTGTATTTTCAAAGACAAACCTCAATTAGTTGCCGAGATATAGAATTTTTGCCGGTGGGACATTTTTGTTGAGCCACCCACTAGATATATTTTTAGGCCTAATATTATACATAAACAAAGGACCATTTACATACTTTTGCAATGATTTGCTACTGCTAAGCTAATCGAAGAATTCATAAAGACTTAGATAATTATATTCCCTACTTAGATGAAGCCTTGGCTGAAAGACCAGACTTTGATTCCGAAATTTTCTCTTTTCCAAGAACACTTTTCATGTGGATGACTGAAAGCTTCTTCACTTTATCTTCCTGATCCTTCTTATCCTGATTTGTATTGACTGTCAGCTTTGCTTGTTCGTCATTCGCAGCTGGAAAAAAGTTTAAAAAATAAGAAAAATATAAATCATATTCATATGATCCGGGTTTACGAATCAGTGTGAATGTGGTGCCACACTAGAACCTCAGAACATCAAAGTTTCTCCTTTGAAAGAAAGGAGAGGGAAGACAGCAACGGCATGGAATGATAAACGGCGTGATTTGGCAGACTTTCACGTGAGCCAAAAATATCGGCCATCAAAGAACCCAATGGTCTCTCCACATCAGATGGCAAAAGACCAGACGGAGTCACAAAGACCCCTGTACGATTAGAAGGTAGCCTACTTCCTGGGTCAGTCGCCTAGCTTGATCAACTCGACTGACTCGCCCCAATTTCTGCAGATGGATCTCCAGTAATAGGGACCACGGTCACCGCCTTTAGCCTGTAGTTTCCTTTCTACGAGGGGGACCGACACGGGTTTTTGGAGTGACCGCGTTTATGTCGCCTGTGATGACCGTTAGCCATAGGATTAACAGTTGAGGTGGCCCTTCTCAGAATGACTGTGGCCCCAGCTCCACAGAATCGCATCAATAAGATACGTATTACGTGTCGTAGGCCTATATTGAACGACGGAATTGGTTGTAGATAACTTTAACTCTCCCAGATCGCCCATAAGATAATGGACATGACGCCACGAGAGAAACGTTTTCATTGCAAGAAGTCTATCTGCATCAAGCCAAATATAGTCTATTTTTTAGAGCAATATTTTATCTAATGCTCCAGGTTTTTAAAATTAAAATGATATGCTTATTATAATAACGTAATTGACGTTATGTAAGGCAAATAATCTGTACCTCCAGTTACACAAAATGATGACGATTACGTTTTGATAGATGAACTGAGCTTTACTTTAGGGTTTAGAAAAACCTTCTACTTTCCCAACTAATAATATTATTAACGTAAGCCTATATTTTCACGACAATGCTGGTAGAAACTTGTAAAAAACACAAGTGTAGGGCCTATACTAGCCTTATAGTCTCCTGATAAAGCAATCTCCTTGCAAACGACGTTTAGCACTATGCCTAAGCTTACACAGGTTTATGCAGAGTCGTACAAATCTGCCAATCAACGCAACCCGAAACAATGTAACATATTAGGCTACACCGGCTGTGGGCCTAGATTTTTCTGGAAAAGATTTGTGAGAAACTGTAGGCATCATACCTTTTGGGGCATCCTCTTTTTCTTTTGGTGTGACCCTTTATAAATAACATTGACAACAATTATTAACACAGCAGAAGTTAGTTATAAGTCCGATCATTGCCAGCAGAATGGAGACGACTTCGGAAGTTATCAATAGCCTAATAATATTAATCGATCGTTCATTTAACAATGGATTGACCCATATTTTCATGATAGTGCTAACTTGACTAAGCACAATTCGATTTTACATTTCAATTGAATATTGTTAAAATAAGCAAACAAATCGACATGCATTTGGTCAATGTTTGTATGCACGTACATCGGTACATGCGCATGTATGCGCGTATTCACGTAAGAAGGCATGTACGTATGATGCGCATATGACTATTCGCGTTTTCAAAGATTTCTCAACGCGGTCAACTGACAGTTCTGCACATGTGCGATTTTATTATGGTTAGAAATGTTCTGCATTTGCCTCTTTGATATAGGCCAAATTATGAGATAGCGCAACTAGCAAAGATTGTAGGTTACAATGAGGTGAACTTGCAGCTGCAGAGTAATATATAAATAGAACAATTAATTCCTTAATATGCTCTTGGGGCGACATTAGCAAACTCGTACAAAGCTGACTAAGGGATCATTTCAACTGATGTAGTTACCTAATTATTAGCCAGTAGTAGACAAGTCCACCGCACAAGACGAGAAGTAATATAACGACGACTGACACGGTTGTTGTCAATGGTGAACTCCAAGCAGTTTCCGTAGTAGACGTTACATTTTCTGTGAAACAATACAGTGTTATCAGAAAATCAAAAAAATTAATTCAACAGTCATCTTATTTTTTAAGTCACACAACCATTCTTCGCTGTTCACTTTTTTGTTGCGTTATGTTTTTGAATCGTCAAAAACAGACGTTGGTCTGACTAAAAGTACTAAAACTTTTGTTTTGTTTCAAATATTTTAGTGCAATATGGCCAGTCTATGTATATAGGCCTATGAATTGCCTTTAAGCCTGCAAAATTTGATTTAAAAATTCTTACGCTTGACAAAGATATTGGTAATAAACGTATACGTAGTACTTTTTATAGCCCACCCTGTATGCTGCACGCTGGCCATAACATGCAGCTGCAATGTCGCGCAAGCTGCAAGTGTTATCATGCAAATTTCGATAGTTAGATATGCATGCACATTGTATGATTCATGCACACATAATGTTTGTCATGCACACATAATGTTTGTCATGCTATCATTCCATTCATCGCTTGTAAACAAGTAAAGCTCGTTTGGAGTTTTATGACGGTGTCATGATCAACAGTGAACTGTAGGACATAATATTGTCATCTTCATGGTTCTTACCGGTTGAAGCTTCATTCGCTGACGCAGTTGGTAGCACAGTTGTTGTTGTAGCTGATGATGGTTCAGTTGGCGTTAGATTGAACAGATGCCAAAGTAAATGAATCGACAGAAGCTGGAAGTGAAGGCTCTGTGTACGCAGGAGAATTTTTCTGTAATTCGACATCAATGGAATTCAGGCTTTGACCTTCTGGAAGACATGACACATCACACCAACACGTCACACCAACACATCATACCACCGACACATCACACCAACACATCACACCAACACATCACACAACACATCACATCAACACATCACACAACACATCACATCTACACATCACACAACACGTCACACCAACACGTCACACCAACACATCACACCAACACATCACACCACCGACACATCACACCAACACATCACACCAACACATCACACAACACGTCACACCAACACGTCACACCAACACATCACACCAACACATCACACCACCGACACATCACACCAACACATCACACCAACACATCACACCAACACGTCACACCAACTGCATGTATAAGGATGCTTCCGAATGCAGTGCACATACAAAAACATTCGTAGATTGCTGCAGCTTAATCTGTAGTCCAACGCGTTGATTTGATAAGAATCGACCTGCATCAATAGCCTACTGAGCTGTGGACGGACCTGTGGTACAGATTACGTTTGCGTAGTGGCTCACAAAGTATTAGGACCTAATATTAATTGTTCCACGTTGATACATGTTATTAGCTCACCTTGGAAGTTACCGTTTTGCAATAAATTTCCGATTGTGCCAAGACAGAGATAAACTCGAATAAATGACGGTCTACTTGATTCATATGTATAGGCCTACACCTGAAACAACAGAATACCAAATTATTATGCCTTGGTCCTGTATTTGTATTTGTATGCAAATTCATAGAATCGATGGATGACTCCATGCTACTATTTGGATAATTAATTCGGATTTTACTTTGCTAGCAGAGAAAGTAAATAAGAGTATGACATAGTAAACATAATTAATTATGAAGCTCCCGATTTGTTTTCGTAACGCCGAAAACATTAATAATAGAACATTTGCTTGATGCGTCCGGGGCACCGCAGATCCTAATCTGTAACAGACATAGATCAATATTTCCATCTCTGGCTTTGACCGATCGCGACCTGGTGATAATTAGCAGCTTGTTACAAACGCACCAACAGAAAATTAATCATGACTTCACAGACGAGTCTCTGATGAACGCTGGTCTTACTTTCTTGCCATCAGTGACAAGTGCGGAACCGCTGGCTCAGCGAGCACACGTCGAGTTAGGCACTGTCTGCAGTCATCGAAGAAGAAAAAGAAGAAGAAGAACAAGAAGGAGGAGGAGGAGAAGGAGGAGGAGAAGGAGGAGGAGACGCAGAAGAAGAAAAAAGATAGACGAGCAGTTCTTCTCAAAGCCATGAGGCAGCCGTGGGTGCACATTGTAAGCAACTTCACTTTCTTATCCTCGGCATATCATGTCGGGTTACCAATTCCCGTTCACAGCCGATTTGATTGGAAGCAAGTGTACCAAGTCCAATAAGCTACCGCGAACCAGATTCTGCTCTGCCGGAATTATGAGGTTGCATGGGACAGAGACAGTGTACTGAGGCAATACCAAAACTGTTATGGAGATGTCATATTGCCACAATAGAGACGACTTATAGTCTTATACTACCCCGTCCTTACAATCTCACTCTCCCGTCTAAGTTTACAGCGGCCGTGTTGTTATTGGTAAAGCATACAGCCAGTCGCTAGCGTGGGGCGATGAGATAGCTTTCAATCAAGCCATGTCATATACATCTACTGTATTTCAATCAGTGACAAAGAGTTTCTCAAAAATGGAGATTGTCCCATGACGCTTGCTGATGTGTAGGCGTGATTTCTGCGCCATCAAATTCCGTCTTGAAGGGCCAATCGGCTTGAAAGTGTGTGTCCGTTTCGAGATGAGCAGAGCCCATAATGAAAGTCTGGATAATAATAATAATAATAATAATAATAATAATAATAATAATAATAATAATAATAGGTATGACTCCGTCCTGCGTGAGGGCCTGTGCAGGGTCCTAAACTTGTCCTTGTCGGATGGTCAGTGGATGCAGGCCACACTGCCCATCAAAGCTGGTGGACTGGGAATTCGATTGGCTGCCTCGCTTGCACTTCCAGCCTTTTTGGCTTCAGCTGCGGGCACCCTTTCGCTTCAGTCCACCATGCTCGGTGATCAATTCCCTGCAGACCCACGATACGAGGCTATGCTGACCCAATGGCAGGGTATAAGTTCAATTCAGCAAGTGGACAGCAACCTTATCCACAAGCAATCATACTGGGATAAGCCTCTCATAGACGGAGTCATCTCGGATCTGAAGGCCACACTAACAGACCCTTACCATCAGGCACGCTTTGGGGCAGTCTCCGCCCCACACTCGGGCGATTGGCTATTCGCTCTCCCCATCACATCTTGTGGGTTGAGACTCGATGATGAGGCAGTCAGAGTCGCAGTTGGATTGCGCCTTGGCGCTACTCTATGCGAGCCGCACAGCTGTGTCTGCGGCTCTCTCGTTTCTGCAGAGGGTGCGCATGGTCTATCCTGTGTGTTGGGTCCTGGACGCTCGTCTCGACATGCGACCCTAAACGACATAATTTTCCGTAGCTTGGTTCGAGCCGGCTACCCCTCAGCCAAGGAACCTGTTGGTCTTCTGAGATCCGACGGCAAGAGACCAGACGGTCTCACTCTCATCCCTTGGCGGGCGGGACGCAGCCTAGTGTGGGATGTGACGGTCACAGACACCTTGGCCGTTTCATACTTGCCAAACACCTCTCGGACGGCCGGGGCAGCAGCCGAGATGGCGGCTGCTCGGAAGAACGCAAAGTACACTCATCTCGCAGCCGTCCACCACTTTGTTCCTCTGGCCTGCGAAACCATGGGCCCGGTGAGTGATGAAGGCATGAGCTTTCTTTTATCTTTGGGTCAGAACCTCACCGCCATGTCTGGAGATGCTCGCGAGACGTCCTACTTATTTCAACGTCTTTCTCTCACAATCCAGCGATTTAATGCGGTGGCATTCCGCGGCTCTTTTCCTGCACTGGATTTCAACGACGACTAGGTGCCGTTCCAGATGTTTTTATTTTAGCATTAGGGTGTAAGTCCCCGAGGGATCATATGTACCTCGGGGCATAAAAAAAAAAAATAATAAAAAAAAAATAATAATAATAATAACAATAAAAACGACAATGTAAGCTTATAATAATTATGGTGCCGTAACGCGGCCATACCGCTAGAAGGGCGCCACACAAACGGCTAACTGCGGGTAAGCCTTAGGAGAGCGCTCTCAGCTGAAGCCAAAAAGAACTAAACTTATTTGCAATTGTTATTTATTGTTTTTTTAAATGCTCTCAGACGTCTTACCATGCTGGTACATTCTTTTACAGTTTACATTTCTTGGCTTAACACTAAAATATAGTAACGTTTCTTTTAAAGAAGGTTTTATAGACATAATACGAAAATTGCATTCGACAAAACTTGCTGATAATTAATAAACGGTCTAACGTCATAAAATATTTTATGATCTCATGTGTATGACATATTTCATTATTATTCGTGACGTCAAATTGGCTATGATTCTCCAAATCAGAAATAAGTATAGTTTGGCATACACAACGCCAACGGCGACCGTGTGTGAAATCCACATTATACCTTAGTAGTCAACTGGCTCAAACTTAGGCCTACTAATAAGGATGAGTTTTGTAGTAGTTTGTTTGTTGCAGTTGTTATCTGCCCGTTAATTATAATTGTTGATGATTATCATCATGTTTGTTTTAGCTAGTTTTTTAATGAGGGCCTGCAAATGAAATGCATGTCATTAGTTGAAAGTGACGCAAAGTTGTGAGGTCTTGCTCTTCTAGCTATCATCGGTGGAAACAGACTCCGCAGTAGCCTGCATGTACGTGGGAGTTGTTCTGACCGACAGTCCGAAGGTGTCCACTTTCGGATGCATCGATCGGACATTGCCAGCTACGATACCTGGAAGATTCCCATCGTCCGATCTCGTTGTAGGAAGAGGTCTGCAGTTGATTTCGGCCCAGCTCAGCTTTTGTTAGGTGCAACCATAGGCGAAGAGTAAGAGTGAGATCGTGGTTTTGCGTAAAGACTCGAGACATAATTTTCGTTTGACTGTAGTCCTATGTATGAGTTTGTCAAAGTTTGTTTGTATGTGCACTTGTTATAGCGCCCCTTCAAGCTCTCTTTCTACTCAGAGGCGCTCTCAAATACAGAGTGGACACTGCATCGGAGTTTCACGCCGAAACGCTGAGCAATTGCGAGTGAAGGACTTGCCCAAAGTCCCTACGCGACGATTTGAGGTGGATTCGAACCTGCAACCCTCCGGCTGGAAGACGATGAACAACATTGAACATACCAACTACACCACCGCGCTCCACAGTATGAATGAGGACTTGCTATATAGCGCCCATTCAAGAAATAAACTCAGAGGCGTTCCAGAATACAGCGCGGACACTGAATCACAGTTTCACGTTTCACGCCGAAGCACATGAGCAATTATGGCGAGTGGTTGACTTGCATATTATGGTCACTACGCAGCAGCTTGAGGTGGATTTTTGAAGCCGCAACCTTCATGCACCGAACATACTCGAGGTATTGAAACGTGCGGGGGCCATGGCGTCCAATTCTTGCCCCGCTTCTGAGGCTAAGTGAAACGTGGACGGGTTTAGGGCTTTCCAATCTTAGCAATTATTCTTTTGTTTCAATCCGAAACAATGGGTCAATTGAAACGTGCTCCTCGGTTTGTCTTGCCATGGAGCCTTCTTGCAAATACTCTCACTATTGGGAGGGGGGTGCAATAATTATGTGTCGCCTCTTTCTCACGCACCAGGTTCAAATCCAGACTCATTGAGCCATGGTATTATTATAATTATTATTTTTGTTATTAGTAGTAGTAGTAGTAGTAGTAGTAATAGTAGTAGTAGTAGTAGTAGTAGTAGTAGTAGTAGTAGTAGTAGTAGTAGTAGTAGGCTAGTAGTAGTAGTAGTAGTAGTAGTAGTAGTAGTAGTAGTAGTAGTAGTAGTAGTAGTAGTAGTCGTAGTAGTAGTAGTAGTAGTAGTAGTAGTAGTAGTAGTAGTAGTAGTAGTAGTAGTAGTAGTAGTAGTAGTAGTAGTAGTAGTAGTAGTAGTAGTAGTGGTAGTAGTAGTAGTAGTATAGTAGTAGTATATTACGGTATTATTTTTATCATTATCACAATAATTTTTATTATTATTATTTGAAACTGCATACATAATGATCTTAACCTAATTTTCTAGCGTTTTAATCAGTGATATATTGACAATAAATATTTGAAGACAGAATATTTGACTTCTTTATACTAAAATTAACTGCACGAATAGGTTTACTTTTAGACACATACACCTCATGAAGACCAAACGTTTTGAACAATCATATCTCTCATCATAATTATAACAGTCTAACCAGAAGATTTCAAAACTCTGGTCTTCCCTGAATTATATTATATTCTTTTGCCGTGAAAAATTCGCAGACGAAATCGAGTAGAAATGGAATTAATTCGGGCTTTCAACGTCTGCGTCTGGCGCTCTGAAACACAATTACACAAAAGCGGTGCCCATAAGAGTAGGCGGCTACAAGCAATCTATTGATGACCCGAAAAAAATCAAATTTCTGATTTTCAGCATCATCATCATAATCTTCATCATCATCACATGATTGTCATCGTCATCGTAATCGTCATCGTCACCGTCACCACCACCACGATGTCACCATCACCATCATCATCATCATTATTATTTTCACCATCATCACCATCATCATCATCATCATCATCATCATCATCATCATCATCATCTTTTTCCAGCGTTTTAAATATGGATGGAGACTTGGTTCTTAGTTTGGAAGGCGAACGAGTTGCCGAAGAACAATCGCATAGATGCCGAGCCGTAGTATGATTATTGCTTATAGGTGTTTGGATGGGTAGGGAGATGTACCATCGCCATTGACGAATTATTTTCTGAAATTCCACACTGTAATGGCAGCACTTTAAGTTGTCATCATAATGAAATTTCTCATCATTTTGGTGCAGATATCCATGATTTGTGACAGCAAAACGGAAAACGGATATCCATGATTTATGACATCAAAAAAGGATATTCATGATGACATCAAAACGGATATCCATGATTCATGACATCAAAACGGATATTCATGATTCATGACATCAATACGGATATCCATGATTCATGACATCAAAACGGATATTCATGATTCATGACATCAATACGGATATCCATGATTCATGACATCAAAACGGATATTCATGATTCATGACATCAATACGGATATTCATGATTCATGACATCAATAGTAGTCCAGGCAATTTGCTGTTTCACCTGGGCAAAATTGGATCAGAAGGTTTTTCAACGGTTTTCTGATCAGAATTTGTTGCTGAATAACATATCCAAAATCCGCCAAAATCCGACCACGGGGTCACCCCCAAAAATGGGGTTCAAAATATGGTGGTTTTACGTGCATTTTTGCATTGAATTTCAGGCTGCTATTACAGCGACCTGGGTAAAAATTGTTCACTTTGTGATACAAGCATGATGTTTAGCACATTCTACGACCATGTCATAAGAAAAAGATTTGACTGTAGGGCCATCGCATATTTGACCCCTGACCCCAATGGCAGCCATTTTTCAAAATGGCCCTCAGTTTACCGATTTTAATTTATCTCGGCTTCCAGTACACTTAGGAGCGTAATCTTGGTGTCTAAACATACATAATCAGGGACGAGGACTCCAACAGAGCCATTGCAAAGGTTACCAACGGCTTCAATGGCGGCCATTTTCCAAAATGGCCGACCAAATTACGGAATTTTCAATATCTCAGCTTCTAGTACACGTAGAAACGTCATCTAGGTGTCTAAACACACATAGTTAGGGGCCAAGATTCCAACAGTGCCATTGAAAATGTTTCCCGCGGTTTCAATGGTGGCCATTTTCCAAAATGGCCGTGCAAAATGCGGATTTTTCATTAGCCTATATCTCTGCCATTGACAGCAATGACCTACTTGTCCTGGATACAAGAAATCTGGCCGACCGAGCAGTCATAAACACCATGTGCAACCTCGAGAAAACTGGACAAGAGCTGTGAAGAGAGACTGTTCACTATTCTCCAGGTTGCACATTTCCTGTCAGACACGAGCAGACCTGGACGACTTTTTGCGCTCGAGAACCAGGCATGCCTACCATCACTCTCGAATTATGGACTAATTACGGCTAGGAACTAAGTCAGACGTTGTGAGTTGCCTATATAAGAACTGATTCGTACTTCAACAAATGAGGAGGTGGCATATATCCAACCATGGCAGGCCATTCACTGGGTGTTCTAATTGTTGACGCTCTTATACTGGATGGAGCCGCCATAGTCAACATGCTGACGCCTGGCAATGTATTCACCCTTTCAGAGTATGCCTCCCATATTTTTTGCCCTGCATCACAAGACAGCTGGAGCATGTGCATAGAGTAGATGTTGTATGGGACGAATATGTGCATGGCAACGTGAGGACATACACACGCAGTGTGAGGGGTAAGGGAAGTAGAAGGGGCGTCTAATCTTCTAATGCTCTACCGGGCTACCCAGAGACTGGCAGGAATTACTGAGGAATGACGAAAACAAGTTAGGGTTGTCTTTTTTCTCGAGTCTGCAAATAGCAAAGCTGAAAATAGAAACAGGAAGACAGATCATATATATAGGCACTACCACAAGGATGTGCTCTGTACTAGGCAAAGAGACACAAATAGACTTGCTCCGTGTACTCAGGAGGAAGCTGATATAAAGATTTTCTGCATGTCTCCAATCCCACCAAACATGGCTATGGTGATACGCACAGTTAACTCTGACGTGTTGGTGTTGGCCATAGCAGCAGTTCAGCAGCTGAGCATTGATGAACTGTGGGTTGGCTTTGACAGGCTTCAGATACCTACATGTACCAACCCATTTGTGGGCCGCGGTGGTGTAGTGGTGGCGTCGTTGCCTTGAAGCCGGAAGGTTCAAAGTTCGAATCCACCTCGCCGCGTAAGGCCCTTGGGCAAGTCCTTCACTCACAATTGCTCAGCGCTTCGGGCGTGAAACTCCGATGCAGTGTCCGCTGTAGTCGGGAGCGCCTCTGAGTAGCGGTTGAGAGCTTGAAGAGGCGCTATAACAAGTGCGCATACAAACAAACATGAGATGGCGCGTGCCATCGGTCCAGAAAAGTGTGCATCCTTGCCCTTCCTATATGTTCATAGCTGATCCTAAACTGCGATGTTCTGGTCAATGGGAGTTGCTGCAAACGAATTAAGGTGGCTGGGATATGAAGTGGACAGCACTTCATGAAGCGTCTCGTGCCTGTCGCGAACTGCTCAGACGTGGCTGTGAGAAGGCTGTAGAGGACAGTGCAAATGTGTAAAAGCTTCTCTGCAGTGAACTGGTCTCTGTCTCTGTAGAGGCCTAGGCGACCGTGAGTGACATGAGTGACATGGATGATGTTGTATAATTCTGTGGTCAGTATAAGCCTACTAGGTCTGGATAAAGGTTCCCAAATGTCGACTTAAATACATCACAATAAACATTTACGAGGACATCAATACTATCTTGAATTGCATATAGTGCAAAACTTGTTTTATTGCCAAATGAACATGAATATAATCAGAAGTTTCAGAAATTGTATGATGGAACAAATAGCTTGGATTATATAATATTTATACTGGACGCACCATGAGCCCATAACAGCTGATTTTCAAATAAGCAGAACATTTCTACCTTGACACATCATTGACGTCCTTGGCTGCAAATCTTGTGAACAGAAACGTTTATATTTAATTTAATTGGAATCCTGACCAATAACTATGGCTGTGTAGACCCCCAACATGACCACTCTAAGTGTACTTGAAGCTGAGATAATGAAAATTCGTAAATTGGTCGGCCATTTTGGAAAATGGCCGTCATTGAAGCCGTTGGGAACGTTTGTAATGGCTCTGTTGGAATCTTGGCCCCTAACTATATATGTTTAGACACCAAGATGACGTTTCTAGGTGTACTGAATGCTGAGATATTGAAAATTCCGTAATTTGGTCGGCCATTTTAGAAAATGGCCGCCATTGAAGCCGTTGGGAACATTTGCAATGGCTCTGCTGGAGTCCTCGTCCCTGATTATGTATGTTTAGACACCAAGATTACGATCCTAAGTGTACTGGAAGCCGAGATAAATTAAAATCGGTAAACTGGGGGCCATTTTGAAAAATGGCTGCCATTGGGGCCAGGGGTCAAATATGCGATGGCCCTATAGCCAAATCTTTTCTTATGATATGGTCGCAGAATGTGCCAAATATCATGCTTGTATCACAAAGTGAACAATTTTTAACCAGGCCGCTGTAATAGCAGCCTGATATTCAATGCGAAAATGCACGTAAAACCACCATATTTTGAACCCCATTTTTGGGGGTGACCCCGTGGTCGGATTTTGGCGGATTTTGGATATGTTATTCAGCAACAAATTCTGATCAAAAAACCGTTGAAAAACCTTCTGATCCAATTTTGCCCAGGTTGACGTTGTTTTTGATCTAGATTGCCTGGACTATAGGGATATCCATGATTCATGACATCAAAACGGATATCCATGATTCATGACATCAAAACGGATATTCATGATTCATGACATCAATACGGATATCCATGATTCATGACATCAAAACGGATATTCATGATTCATGACATCAATAGGGATATCTATGATTTTTGACATAAAAATTGTCACTCGACATTGTTTAAAGTTGTTTTTCCTCACTCTATTGATAAAATTTCAAGGTGTCGTCACAAAAATATTGATCAGATTAGGCTACTTTGTGTCACTTTGTGTACCATGGTATCAATAATTCTCTAATGCGAAGAAATTTGCTTAATACCATAGTTCGAGGGTACGTATGGTACGTATTATATTCTTTGAAAGGTACGTACGTATTTTAACGTACCTTATTGAAGGGTACGTAAAAGGTACGGTACAACACTTAACCGTGGCACATGCTATAAGTCATGGATTATTGATTATTCATGCCATGTCATGGTGTAACATACTCATTTACAAGTATTAAAGCCTTAAAATGTTATATAATCACAAAATCACCTCAGGCCGTTCATGATAACGTAAATACGCTGGTGACGTCACTTTGTTTGCATGTGCCAATAAGTGAGCAATTTAATATCGGTGAAGCGTCAAAACACTAACATATAGGCTAATAATACTCAGAAATAAAATACGCGTATGGTACGCGTATTTTATTATTTGAAAGGTACGCACGTATTATATGCGTACCTTATATAAGGTACGCGTACGCATCGAACTATGCTTAATACCCAAAGCAGTAGTTAAAAAAATAGATGTCAATTATCCAGGAGCAAGTGCCACTCTTAGGCTGCCTCTACGTGCGGGTGCTCATGGCTGCTAATGTGACTAAACAAACATGCTTGCAATAAGTATAGCCTACGTCGAGCAATTATAGATATAGCAAGAATTATTAAAAGATGCAGGTAGTTGTTCGGAAAATATACACCATGGTTTAAAAAAGTAAGCCAAACTGTTTTTTATGTATCTAATCATTTCTAATGCCTGATGATGAATCATACTAAAACATTTCCAATATTTAGAGAATTGAACTAAGAATATGATTCCAAAATATCTTATCATAAATTTGAACGGATAAAAAGAAATGAATATGTCAACTTCATCTCCCGAAATTTCAGTTTTCAGCAAGTCTGTTATGGTGTTCGTTGCAGTTTCGATGCTTGATAGTTCCCAAATTTGGTCTTCAGTGATTCTGGAGCAAAATTAACGGAGTAGGCCTATATTATCGCAACGTTCTGCAGTCACAACATCTTCCACCTGGTATCCGAAATCTATAGCCCTAGAAGGCTATTTTTCTACAGAACAGTGCTAGCCCACAGAGCCAGATAAACCATCAAAACGATAACAAGAGAGGCACCATGCTGCATTTCTCTCACATTATGGCATCCGAACAGTCCAGATTTAAATCCTGTCGTACATGACATCTTCTTTATGTAGGCTACATAATCAAACAATAAATTAGCTACTTAAAGTTTCTTCACAAAAATATTAAGAACTTTTTCATGTTTGAAGTACTTTGTTACAAAACCCAAAAGAAAATTATTGGTAAATGGAAATTTTAGCAGATGAATTTGAAAGATTCATACCTTTAGGCCTATATCATACCTTTATATCCGCTAAAATTTATGAAGTGATATTTTGGAATCATATTCTTGGTTCAATTCTCTAAATATTTACTTTTTGAACCATTGTGTAGATATACTTTTAAATCGTGCAAATAAACATAAGTGACATACTCTTGCAATGGTGTACTGGTGTCAAGAGCAATCGCTTCCTCCGTAGGTGCTGCGGTGACATCAGGCGTTGGCGCCCCCGCTGTAGGTGCTGCGGTGACATCAGGCGTTGGCGCCCCCGCTGTAGGTGCTGCGGTGACATCAGGCGTTGGCGCCCCATCTGTAGGTTCTGCGGTGACATCAGGCGTTGGCGCCCCATCTGTAGGTTCTGCGGTGACATCAGGCGTTGGCGTCCCATCTGTAGGTTCTGCGGTGACATCAGGCGTTGGCACCCGATCTGTAGGTGCTGCGGTGACATCAGGCGTTGGCGCCCCATCTGTAGGTGCTGCGGTGACAGCGCGCGTTGGCGCCCCCTCTGTAGGGGCTGCGGTGACATCAGGCGTTGGCGCCCCATCTGTAGGTGCTGCGGTGACAGCGCGCGTTGGCGCCCCATCTGTAAGTGCTGCGGTGACATCAGGCGTTGGCGTTCCCTCTGTAGGTGCTGCGGTGACAGAAGGCGTTGGCGCCCCATCTGTAGGTGCTGCGGTGACATCAGGCGTTGGCGCCCCATCTGTAGGTGCTGCGGTGACAGCAGGCGTTGGCGCCCCATCTGTAGGTGCTGCGGTGACATCAGGCGTTGGCGCCCCATCTGTAGGTGCTGCGGTGACAGCACCAGCAGTCACTGCTTCCTTTGACTTTCCAATTTTAGCAATGCTTTTCATGCGGATAAGCGACGTTTTTGTAGCCTTGTCTTTCGCATCCTTATCCATCTTTGCAACTAACGCGGCTCGTTCACCTTTCGAAGGTGGCAACAAAAAAGAAAAATATGAAATGTAGACATCTGTATAGAACAATATACTATTCTACAGTATTAATATGATCCAAATAAAAGCATTTTAAAAAATAAATTTGATTTGTTTTACCCGAGGTACCTAGGATCCCTCGGGATTTTCAAAAAATTATGATTGGAGCTGTTATTCAATGTAAAGAAAATCAGGCCTCGTGCTCCGCAACAGTGTTAAAGGTACCATGAAAAACGATGGCATTGTAGCGCTGCAGACAGATGGAAATCCGCTGAAAATTTGATTTAATTCCAACTTCAAACATTTCCTAGCCGACTTTTATAACTTAGCCTAAGCCAGCCAATGCATGTTGGCCATACGGCGTATGCTACTAAAAACTTTAAGGATCAAGTTTGGCAATTAAGTTAGTTCTCTGACACGGATACCATTTACCCAAATTCCAATGCTAATTGTCGCACAATTATTTAACAAATTCTATTTTATAAAAAATTATCGCTCATCCAGATTGTAGTTTGACTGCAATAATTTAGCATAAAACCCATTTAATCGTTCAGCTAATTTCTATTTAACTGCTTTTAATATGCTCATCCAACGTGCAACGTTTCTGCATCAATGTCGTGTTTTCACCGTTCATCCAACTTCTAATTTTACCCGTGTAATATAATATTATGAACTGCTGCGCGTGTTGACTGTGTATTTTTCTATCAATTGGTAGGCCTACAACAATCTGGTTGGTAGGCCTACTTGCAAACGACGTTTAACAGTACTTAGGCTCATGCATAGACGCAAAATGCACCTGCCGATGCAACCTGAAACATACATAATATGTTGTACATTGTTTTTTTTAGCTAGGCTGATAATTTTATGAGAGTTGTTGGATAAAGAAGCTAAGAAACAATGTACAAGATTTTGTATCGAGGCTGGTGAGAATCTGTAAGCAATCTACCTTTTGCGGCGGCTTCTGCTTTTTGTTTATTTGAGGCCCTTTATAAATAACATTGACAACAATTAACAGAGTTAAACATGTTGCATTGTACTGTAGGCTACCTAGTTGTTCATGTTTCTATAACCAGAGTTGAACGTGCAATAAAAAAGTATTTCAAATACGCTGTGGAAAAAACAAACTTTGTTAGCATCATCGAAGATGATCAGGGCCAAAAATCTCTAAACCCTGTCAATTTGCCCCTACTTACTCTCATACATTGTCGAGAACAACAGATGTATGCTGTGAGAATTCGCGACACACCAATTCTTCGCGACACAACAACGACGCCATTTTTACGTGACACAACGCCGGCCGCTTCGCGACACACTGGTGTGCCAGTTAAAAACCTCAGCTCCAAAGCTAATAGCCTATATAAATTTATATAAGGTCAACGTACGTTGAAATGCGCGAAAAGTCATGATCTAGAATGTGATAATGCTTTGCAGGTTGGAAGTGCTGCAAAGTAATATACACCGTGAGTCAAAAAAAACTAAGCCAAATTATTTTTCATATATCTCCAATGCGTGATAACATATCATGCTAAAATTTTCCAAATATTTAGAGAATTGGACCAAGAATATGATTCCAAAATTTCATGGGGTAAAGTTGAACGGATAAATAGATATGAATATTTAAACTTCATATGCCGAAATTTCAGTTTACAAGCAATTTTCTGTCAGATTCAATAAAATGTTTCCTTATATCTCTAATGCCTGATGATTAATCTTTCTAAAATTTTCCAGATATGTAGAGAATTGAACTAACTATATGACCCCAACAGTAGGCCTATGGTTTGATTATTTGATTAAATAACATGCTTGAAATGTTCTCCCTCTGCTTGCACGCAAACCTGCCATTAAGCAACAGCATGCATCGTCGATTATCCTCTTTTCCAGGTCATCCCACACTTCCAACAAGCGTTGCTTCGGATCGTTTATATCATGGATTGTTATCTGGTAGACTCGGTCTTGCATCACTTTCCACAAATTTTATAGTCGACAGGATTCAAATATGGGCTGTTCGGAGGCCATGATGTGGGAGAAACGGTCTGGCGTCTCTCTTGCCAGAATTTCGATGGTTTCCTTGGCTATGTCGGCTGGTGCTGTTCTGTTGAAAAATAAAGCAGCCTTCTGGAGTTATAAATTTCTGATAACAGGTGGAAGATGTTGTGACAGGAGAGCGTTGCGATAATATACTCCGTTAATTTTAGTCCAGGATGACTGAAGACCAAAATTTGGAACTATCAAGCATCGAAATCGCAACGAAAACCATAACAGACTCGCTGAAACTGAAATTTTTGGAGATGAAGTTTAAATATTCATATCTTTCTATCGGTTCAAATTTATTTCATGATATTTTGGAATCCTATTCTTAGTTCAATTCTCTAAATATCTGGAAACTTTTAGTGTGGTTAATTATCAGGCATCGGAGATATAAGAACAATAGTTTTGTTTACTTTTCATTGAATCTGACATAAAAATTGCTTGTAAACTGAAATTTCGGCATATGAAGTTTAAATATTCATATCTTTTTATCCGTTCAACTTTACCTAATGAAATTTTGGAATCATATTCTTGGTTCAATTCCCTAAATATGTGGAAATGTTTAGCGTGATATGTTATCAGGCATGAAAGATATATGAAAAACTATTTGGCTTAGTTTTTTTTGACTCACGGTGTAAATATAAAAAATACTTAGTAGGCTTATGTTTCTGGGCGACATTTATATAGCAAACTTGAGCAGAGTTTAGCCTACGCAGGGACCAATTCAAACGAACACTAGATGAGTTACCTTATTATCACAGAAACGGCAACGCCAACCATTGCAAAGACGAGAATTAGTACGATTACAACTAACACGGATCCAGATATTGCTGGCTTTTCTGGTTTCTCAGTCGTTTGTAGACGAGTAGTTTCTGCGGAACAGTAAAAAAGCAGAAGAGCGGAGAATAAATCATAAAAATTATACAGTTTCAACTGAGTTTCTAAGTCAGTGGTTCCCAACATTTTTAAACTTTAGGGCCACTTTTTCTTAGTAGCACGATATTAGAGGCCACTAGGCGTTCAAATTTACATTGTTTTAGCAAATAAACGTAATAGTAGCCTCTAGAGCGAAATGGATAGGCCTACACTTTATCGGTTTATTTTATGCTATTTCACTAGAAATTTACTCAAAGCATATAAAATTGTCAAAATTGAATCAAAATAGAACATTTATGTTATTTGTGAACTTCAAATAAATTATTTGTAATAGAATATAGCCTACTAATCCTTATTCTATCATGCCCAAATTATCAATTTTTGCATATAATTATTATTGAGAGGTCGAGGGTCATTTTTTTAGGCATGGCGGGTATGATGGGTTGGGAACCACTGTTAGCCTACATGATTATTCTGTTCGCTGTACAATATAAAAATAAAGACTAGTGTCGTATGGGACTAAACTCTTCTGTGCAGCGAAACGCACAACAGTAGCCTACTGAGCATTTTGTCTATCGGCGCAGTCTAAGACCATGGGCAATGAGCGACCAAATAAATGGCCAAACGTCAAATGACACATCAACGACTTTCAGTTTAATTTTAAGAGTTATCACACGCATGTATCATAAACACATAACTGTTAAAGACCCCGTGGCTTACTGACAATTCCTATTAGGCTTATTCATAGTGGCCTAAAACGTTTCACTACTAGACACTTGCATTAGCCGTAAGCTTGAAGGAGTAGGCTATAGCCAACCTCTACTGCTGAAATCACCAGCGAATTGAGAAGGTGACATTTGTTTTACTGTTGTGCAAAGTTGAAAACCGTCCTATTCTTGCTACCATTGTCAGACCAAAATGCGTAAAACGTTTTAGGGTGTAAGTTGCTGATTCGGATGATCAATTTTCTTGTTTTTTTTCGGCGTTTTATTTACCGCCAGTGTAGACCTACACTTTTGCACCTTCTTTAAAAAGGGTTTTCTATAATATTTTATTTCCTTCCATATAATAATTCGTTCGAAGAAAGAGAAACAGTCTTTCTATGAGGTAGCCTAAATTGAAGAGGCACCCATAGATGTGGTGCTATACACGTCAATTTTCTCAGCCTCAGCACATGAGGGTCAGTGGTTAGTCTGCTCCGAATGATCTTTCTCCTAATAATACCCGGTAATTACATACTACTCTTTTTTGTAGCCGAGCCAGAAATAATGGGACGTCGTTGGAGCAGATTATTCATGAAACTTCTGCTCTGGGGTGAATTTTGTTTCCCAATATCTTGCACGATTGCAAAGCATGCTGGTCGTTAAATAATTGCACGCATACTCGCAAATTACACATTAATTTTGCAATGCCCTGCCGACTTTAAATAAAGCAAACCAACTTGAAATAAAGGAAACTTGACAGCCAAGCGCATGGTACCACCGGTTTCGGAAGTCCGTCTAAAGGCGAATTATCTTCCTTGGAACCACAATGTTGCTGAGGCGCCTTCATTAGATTGTCTGTTTCACACTGGCCTCAACACGCAGTTCAACACGCAGTTGTCATGACGTGCAAGCGGCATCATGAGTTGTCGTCACTCGTCATGATTGTTTCGATAGTTAGATAGTAGGAGCTCACGTCTATATTTACATTACTCATGCAGACAATTAAAATTCATCTACTGCTCCAATTAATTCATTATGGAAACACTTCAAATTGGTGACGTTTCCCGGTGCGCGTTGATGAACAGTAAACTGTCGGTCATAATATTATTTATATTCATGATTCCTACCGACTCTTTGTGGCGGTGCTGTCTCTGGTGCAGGCGCTGGCGTTAGATTAGCAATAACTGGAAGCGTAGACACAATTATGGGCGCAACAGTCTCTTTCTTTTGAGCTGCAGGAAGTCCTTTGACATCTGATTGAACGTAATCCACGATTTGAACTTCTGAAAGACACGACACATCACACCAAATGCACATGTATATTTTGTATATGAATGACTCCGAATGCAGTCAGCTTCCATCGGGTGTTCTACAACGCCACGTATTTGATCAAAATCTACACACCAACAAACAAAGGTTATAGCATAAGCAGACATACAGTGGATATGGACGTATGCATAGACAGTAGAGCATACACACATACATACATACATACATACATACATACATACATACATACATACACACATACATACATACATACATACATGCATACATACATACATACATACATACATACATACATACATACATACATACATGCATACATACATACATACATACATACATGCATGCATGCATACATACATACATACATATTATGGTGACTGTTTCGACTTCACATTGAACTACTCTACGTTAAGAGACAGTTGAACGATATGCTGCACATGTAGAGTCACATGCCAGAGCAAAAATAAAAGTTTAGTTATACTGTCTTTACTTACTCAGATGTGGATCACAGCGTATTATGGAATGCAATGTCGACAATTCATCCAGGACAATTTCATCAGAATATACATCGTGAATCTTGCACTCCAATGAATTCATGACCCAATCCACCGCGATGCACTTAACGTTATTGCTACAGACTTCTTCGCAAGCCCAGTCTGGTACTCTGGATATAAGCATGCCAGGGTTCATCTTGCTTGTCAAGAAACTCATGAAATACTTTGGAGTTCCTGGAATAGAATTAATTCAACGATAGCAATGCTAGTAAGTCACACAACTCTTAAAGAATAATAATAATAGTCTAAGTGAGACCGAAAGACACACACAAACAGACAAACTTAGAGGCACACGAGCAGATAGCCTATTTAGAGAATGACGAACGCACACACCTCGTGAACATTGAACAGAGAGAATTTAACCGATATTATTCAGAAGTTAATGGGTAGACACTTCATCGCCGAGTTTAATCACTCGTACATTTAGATCTATTAAGCCATCGCCATCATCGAATGAGTTAATGGCGAATATTCGGTAGGCCTATAATCAAAATCGCTAAAAAGTTTAAAATTTAAACTTTTGTGATAATCAAATTACTTATTTAATAAGTAATTTGGTTATCACACGAGTGGGCTAATTAGCCACACAACCACAATAATTCGTTTATTACAAACCAACGCAACGAAGTACAATGAAATTGCAGTTTGGCAATAGACGAGAAATCCTAATTGAAAGAAAATCGTAAGATTGTTGGCCTCCCTATAAGGTTCGGTTAGCTCCTCTACAGTCTGTACTCAATGCTGCTTACAAGTCTCATTGCCCGACTTACCTCGATTCTCATCTGTTTCTACATTCATGGCTGATTGGCTGAACAACTTCACTGGCTTCCACTCTCAACTCGCATACAGTATAAGAGTTCTCATTTTGGTCCTCAAGTCTCAATTGGGTCTTGGTCCGAAGTAACCTATCTTTGTGATCTTATACTTTGCCCCATTTCTGCCACTTCGCTGCGTCCTCTTAGGTCCTCTGATTGTTACCCGCATCATTTGATGCTCTGGTGTTTAGCTTAGCATGTAGCCTACTCATAGGCGTACGGCAGATTTCAGGAGTGGGGGGGGGCAAAGATTGAACTTCTGCCCGAATAATATATCCGTAAAAAAGGTGACGACCTTTTTTAGTCATTCGGGCCTGTGTTTGGCCGAAAAACCGGACTTGCCCGAAAATTGACGACCTTTTTTTAGTCATTCGGGTCTGTGTTTGCCCGAAAAACCGGACTTGCCCGAAAGTTGACGACCTTTTTTTAGTCATTCGGGTCTGTGTTTGCCCGAAAAACCGGACTTGCCCGAAAGTTGGGGAGCAAGTGCCCTCTGCACCCCCGCCTCGTACGCCTATGAGCCTACTGTTATGATTTACGAATGAACGACGAACAAGTTAAAAAATATTTCGCGAGAAACAATGGCGACCCACTTTGCAGAACTTCGCGACCGACTTTTGGATCGCGACCCACAGTTTGGGAAACGCTGATGTAGACTAGCGTAAACAACGCATCTCACCATAGTCACAATTCGTGGCGCTATATAAATTTTCTCACTGATAAAATTTGATTCGATGCATTCTGAACAGATGTTTAAAGAAATCGAAGGATAATGATAACTATTCAAACGCAGTAGGAACAGATTCACAGTTTCTCAATCGAAAGAAGTCTGTCACAATCATGTAAACGGCACAAAAATAACTGCAATAATTAATTGCATGTAAAGTAGCTAATCTCACCATTTGCCTTCGCAGGGCAGACGCGTGCAATCGTGTAATATTCCCAGTTTTCACTATATACCAGTTCACCGCTGTTCGACGAACGGTGACTACATTCGTGACTGTAAGCATTGACGTCTACACCGACGCACGACTGGATCTCTATGCACCAGTAAAGGCAGCTCAATGTTGGAAGTCTTCGAAGTGGGAAATGATTTGCGAAGTATACACCCGGTCGTTTGGTTACTTTGAAGGAAAGCGCTGAAACCATGCATTTCTATCGTCATATTCAATCAGTGTATATTATGAAATACAATAAGTCATTGGTCTAATAGGCCCTATTAGGCTAAATGTTGACGGAAAAAACCAAAAATTATACGTTTAAATTGCATTAAACGGCATAAATATTTGACATTCTTAACTAGCCTACTAGTAGTACTGTTATAAGACTACCTACCGGTCCTGGCTCAGTTTGCAATAATTAGATCTAATCATTATTAATAATGTCATTAATTTATACCAGTTTATTAATTAGTTACCTAGACCACGTGACCTAACTGTACCCCGTCCACAATATTAGGCTACGAGATAAAGGCTACGGGATATATGCGCTATAGGCCTACTGCTATAGGTATATAATAGGTCTACTGCAGTAGGCCTATAATATCAGAAAAGAAGACTCGATATTTTACTTCACCCAATAATGTTTTACAGTGAATGTGAAAATGATGCAAAAGAAAGTAAATTGCTGAACGTAATTAGGCCTAGTCTAATTTGTACGTGTCTTATTAAAGTCTTCGCCATAGAAATTGTCTAAACAACGGACTTACGTTTGCAGACATCGCAGTACTCCCTTTCCAGAAACCTCGGCCCGTCGATATAACACCATGGACCGGAGGCCTTGTCGTAAGTTGGGTTGCTGAAACACAATAGTTTTCTGATTATTTATAGTAGATAATGCATTGTTTCGTTGCTAAATAGCGTTTACTATCAAAGCCACGCGCACAAAACTGCGCATATCTAAACTGCGCAGGACCAAAACCACGGCAATCATAACCGCTCCCTTTTGCGCTATTATTATTATTGCGCATCTGTTGAAGTTCGTTATTGTAACACACGTTCGATGAGTTAAGATCAATCCTCTGAAAATAGTAATCGGTTGATGATCTTAACCGCGCTTGTTTGAACATCTGTTCAAGTTTGATATCATAACATTTCTTTGAAAATATCGTTGAAAGGTATTGAAAATTATTATCGAAAAATAAACAAAAGAAGAAAGCATGATCCGATGCATTTCAAATGATCTACCGCTACTTTTGGAGATTTCGTGGCCAGTTATTCGAGGTTCTCATTTGAAGAACTTATTTGAAGTTCCTATTTGAGGAGATTATTTGCAGTTCTCATTCAAATGCAGTAGGCCCATGCAATGAACATCTGAAAGTGATTAGCTGCCAAAAATTCAATACAGCCTTAAACTAATCGAAGGGCTAATTAATTATGAAGCCGCAACCTGTCAGAGAATTTTGAACATAGCCGCGACATTGGCGTCGTTTCGACGTGCTTTTGGTCGAAATTCAAAATTTCGTCAGCTTTTATATAAAACTCGCATCACAGAAATCTTTCTGGGAACATAAATTAGTCCGCTAAGTCTTTAAAATAAAATTCATTCGTCTCGCTGCCATGGTCGTCGACAAAAAGATATTTGAGTGGCGAATTTATCCTGCAAAAGTCCGCAAGTAGCCAAGATTAATGTCATAATCAATGACTCTGCGTCAATGACTCATTATTGTCATCGACGTCATATCCCGTCAAGTAATAATAATTCCAGGTATAGCGCCAAGAGTGATCGCAAAAGAACAATATCTTTTTGGTATAGCCTAATAATTAATGATTACTGTATAGGCCTACTGTGTAACTTGCGCTTTAGCCGTATACACTATACAGGTCCGTTGAGTTATTGCATTGTCGTCATTCGCTTGCTTTCGTGGAGAGACAGTGTTTAATCTAGACGTCTCTGGGGGGGAAGTTCCCCCCCCCAGGATTGACATTTCCCCCCCCCAGAAAAATTTGACAAAATGATATTGGTTTTTAGTTACTGTTTTCATCATTGTTTTACATGAAGTGTTATAATATACCGGTATGGTTTTTTTACTTTTATATGATTATTATTTACTATTTACTATTATTATATATGATACTATCATGTTGCAATTAGTATAACTTACTGTATATATTTGTATAAACACCATTTTTGCACAACTAAAAACAGATATAACATCCCCTCCAGAAAATTTGACAAAATGATTATAGTTTTAGTTGCTGTTTACATCATTGTATTACGTGAACTGTTATAATATACTGTAATATTATTTATTACTATATGGTTAATGGTTATAATGTTATTATTTACTATTATAATATATGACACAATCCTGCTAAAATGAGAATAACTTATTGCTAATATTTGTACAAATACTACTTTTGTACAACTGAATGGCTTCTCACCAGTGGTATCCTTCATATTTTAAACTGTAAAATTTCAAAATGTTTGGTCCTATTATTTGAACACATAGTAAAACCTAAAAACAACATCATTACTACACATGGCTTCCTGAATTTGGTACCGGTAGTTTATTAGTTCTTGGTTGGTTTGTGTACCATTAAATATGATTTCAGAAAGTATGTCCTTATCAGCAATTCAGGATCATCTTGAGAAACAAGGTTAAACTGATATAGTGCTGAAATGTCAGCTTATATAGACTACTATTATATTCACGTCTGCATTTATTCATTAGAATAACTCAGCAACAAGAGAACTGAGCTGCTGAACCCGATACATAAAGATATTTTTATTGTAATTATAATCATAGGCTATATATATTTTTATTGTAATTATAATCATAGGCTATATAATATATATTGAAATCCTAAAGCACTTTTGTATCAGTACTGAATAGTCTAATGGAGTTATTTTGCTAAAATGGCACCTTGAAAGGGTACCATTATAGTGTGAAAATAACTCCCCTAAATATTTTTAAAGTGTTGCTTATATTTATTGAAGTCTTAGTCCACTCTTATAAGCACTTATAAGTGCTCTTATAAGCACTGCAAAGTACAACTATTTTGTGAAGATAACACCTTAAAATGCTGCCAATACAGTGTGGAAATTCAAAAAATTTCTGATGAGGCTCTGAAAAAGTACAGGTATTTTGTTAAGATGGCACCTTAAAATGCTGCTATTGCAATGTGGAAATTCAAAACATTTCTGATGAGGCTCTGAAAAAGTACAGGTACTTTGTTAAGATGACACCTTAAAATGCTGCTATTGCAATGTGGAAATTCAAAAAGTTTCTGATGAGGCTCTGAAAAAGTACAGGTAGGCCTATTTTGTTAAGATGACACCTTAAAATGCTGCTATTGCAATGTGGAAATTCACAAAGATTCTGATGAGGCTCTAACAAGTACAGGTACTTTGTTAAGATGACACCTTAAAATGCTGCTATTGCAATGTGGAAATTCAAAACGTTTCTGTTAAGGCTCTGAAAAAGTACAGATATTTTGTTAAGATGACACCTTAAAATGCTGCCATTGCAATGTGGAAATTCAAAAAGCACATCCCCCTCCCCACACCCTTCCCCCTATACCCCTCCCCCACCGGTCTCGGCGCTACGCGCCTCACGAGCGTCCTTCGGACGCTCGATTGTCTCCCCGCCCAGAAACCTGAATTCCCCCCCCCCCATCGGAGGGGACTAGATTAAACACTGGTGGAGAGACAATCGAACATATCGAGAATAAAATGGTAAACCTTATAAATAGCAATAAATATTTATACCGGCAGTAATTACGAGCTTCCTTTACAGTTTCACCTGGGAAGACGAGGTTTGAAGTGGCATAAAGATCCCAAAGAGCACAGGGGAAATCATTTCTGGCATAATTCACTTTTCCCCGGTATTTTGTTCCTCTTGCCGGCAGTCTACAACCTGTTGTCGAATAAAGTATTATAACAAAGAATACGATGAAATGTGTTTGACTGTCATGTAATTAAATAAAAATCACCCAACCAGCAGTTGATGTAGATTGTAGGCTAGTTGATAGGCCTACTCACACAGAAGAAATGCTCATCCTTAAAGATCATTCACTTCAACTTTTGTAGACCTATAGAGCATATAATGACCAACAACTCGGAGGCGCTGCCGACTACAGCGCGGACACTGCATCGGGGTGTCACGCCGAAGCGCACGAACAATTCTGAGTGAAGGACTTGCTCAAGGTTCCTGAGATGGATTCGAATCTGGAACCCTCGGGTTCAAAGGCACCGAACCCACCACTACACCACCGCGTATAATGGTATTTAGCACTCTCATTGAGGGCGCCGAGAGTTCAGTGCCATTTTTAAAGAACTAGTCTAGATCAGTATAAGTAAAGCATTTATTACAATTTGCGTGACCGGATGCTAAATGCCTCACGAAGCTCTCACAGGAATAGGCCTAATGTTATCAATTATTGTGGTCTTAACGTCATCTATTGAGTCATAGGTGGAATTGATTTTTATACTGATATTGGTGGGGTGCGGTGGTGTAGTGGTGGCGTCGTTACCTTGAAGCCGGAGGGTTCGAGGTTCGAATCCACCTTAAGCCGCCGCGTAGGGACCTTGAGCAAGTCCTTCACTCGCAATTGCTTGGGCGTTTCGGCGTGTAACTCCGATGCAGTGTCCGCGCTGTAGTCGGGAGCACCTCTGAGTAAAGAGCTTGAAGGGTGGCTATGGAAATGGAGAAATAAATAAATAAGTAAATAAGTAAAAATTGGTGCTATTGAAATTGCGTAGGCAGAAATGATTTAAACCTGAAAGATAGTGTCATACTTCCATAATCGGTTCGGATAAAAGCAGTCGACACGGTTGATACACGTTTGCCAGCACATGCATCGCAGTATTCCCATTCAGCTGCGTATTCCGTTATGTAGCACCAGATCTGATATCTCTCAGTAGGATCCGGATTCCGACAGAAATTCTGTGCTTCTGATTTTGACGCGTCGGGGAAGTTTTCATTTCTTATAGTATAGAAAACTTTAGGCGAATCAATTGTATCCCAACGTTGGCATGTTCTTCCTGATTTTGTTATATTCAGGGTTCCTATGTAAGTCGTTCCCTTCATTGGCATGAAACAATCTGCAGACACCAATCATCACACTTCAATTACTCAGATGCTTAAGATCTGCTAAAATCGCATTAAAGGTTAATGTTTCTGCGATTGAAATAAATGTAGAGCACCTATAGACCTACTTGGAAGCAGTAGCGTAATGATGATCATGTGCGCCAGCATTAATTCATTCATTGGTTATTTACACTTATATTTGGTATCTTTAAGAAACCCCAGAGGCACGCCCAGCTCATCCCTAGGATTAATAATATCGATAGTTACTGTAGTCTACGGTTGGTTAAAATCACGATAACCTTGCATTGTGCATTGCCACTCTGCAAGCATGAATATTTTTCGAAGGAAAGACATGTTGCCCAGGTTTGCCAATTATTGTCAAATAGAAAATTAATTTTTCTGGTTTATACTACATAACTCTCTCTGACATTGTTAGCGGATACCTTGCGTTAGAATCATTTCCATATTAAGCTCTTATATTAATAGTTCAACAATGATAATTAACTCACCCTCCATGTTGCCGCTTCGAAATAAATTTCCGATTGTGCCAAGACAGAGATAAACTCGAATAAATGACGGTCTACTTGATTCATATCGATACACCTGAAACAACGGTAAGACTTATACCAAATAAATTATGCCTTGACCCTTTGCAAATTTGTAAGATTTTATGGTTTACTTCATGCAGGCGATGCTACTATTTGAATAATTAATTCAGATTTTCTGACAGGTAGGTGGAAGATGATGTCTGATGGATAAAAGAGGAAGATTTCATCTAAACATCACTTTCCCGACTAAGAATGATCATGATTTCAATTCAGGGTGCTTTCGGCTAAGCACTAAATTTTTCTAGAAAAAGATCTTTATCCTTATAATAATAATTCTTTAATTGACTATTAATTCCAGTTGACAATTAGTTTCTGTATTTGACCTCCTAGCAACAGCTTTCGTCCTTGCTCCGTGCGTGTCCACATGTTGGTGTAATAAACTAATAATAGTACCGGTATTAGCCTAATAGTAGGCCTAGTATAGTCGTAGCAGTAGTGGCATTAGTAGCAGTAATAGAGATAGAGTTCTTTTCAGTCCCAGGAAATGTATACATATGGTTGTTTTAGCAAACCGTAGGCTACAGATGGTGAGCATTTTAAACTAAATTTACTGCGCCATGTACATACAATATTATTATGAATTGGACAGGGCCGGATTAAGAAATGTGGGAGCCCTGTTCGGAATTTTTTGCGGATATTCAGCCGAAAATTCTGATGACCTTTTTTTAGTTGTTTGGTCGATATTTTCGTAAAATATGCCTATATTTCTCTGCCAAAAATAGCTGGCGACCTTCTTTTAGTCGTTTGGTTGAAATTTGCTCAAAGTATACAAATTTATCCAGCATTTTTTTGTTTTCGCACGTGTGGGGGCCCCCTAAGGTGTGGGGCCCCTGTTCGGCCGAACATGTTGAACATGCCTTAATCCGGCCCTGGAATTGGGAAGAAAACAACGTGGTTGCGGCAGTGAAAATCAATCTACTCAGATTGGTCAAAAGAGGCAGTTTTCATAATTATTTCTAGCATCTCTTACGGAAGAGTAAATGTGGGTGGATGGATGATATTTTTCAAGGAATAGTTCCTGGATCAAGAACAATCCCAAATAGAATAAAATAAAATGTATTGCACAATGCATGGACAGAGTATCATTCGACCGGTTATTGAAAGAGAAAAGAAATGGAATTGTTCGTGGTGAACCAATCCTCAGAATCTGGGTTCTTAGATTAGCTGCTGGTGGACTATAATTTCCAGATGTTTTGCCATAACTGAACAATTATAATTGCATGATTGTCAAGACGAGTGATTATTTATCGCTGTTGTCAATTTAAATCGTAATAAATAGTCGTCTTACCATGCTGTCGTATCTTTCATAGTCCTGGCTTAATTTTACACTATCGCAAATTTTCCATTTAAATAAGCTATCGAAAGAATGCAGACAGCGAAGATTGTTGCATACGTTTTCAGGCGAGAAAAACGTGTTGCTTATAAACTTTTCAACGTCGCGATATATTTTATGATCTGAGGCACGTGACATGGTTTGTTGCTAATTGTGACGTCATAATGACAAACATTTACGAGGCTTTAGCAGAAACCACGTGATCTATTGTTTACGACACCTTATGACATCATAGACCGTTGCCGTTGACAAAAATTTGTTTAGTATTTGACAGCCTCATTATACATGTTATAATAGTTATTCGCCTAATCATCTTCTATACTAGATAGCCAAATCCTTAAAAGACAAGAAGTTGTGAATTTTGAGCGTTTTTTAAAGTTGGGAGTGAATATGAGCTACAAAGAGAGAGTGGAAGTCAATTCTACTCCCTGCATGGAGCAGAGGCACCAACACTCTTGCGACGTAAAGCAAGTTCGAGAAGTTCATTTTATATGCTTCAAAATGCGTCTCTAGGCTTTTGGACAAGAAGGACAGTCATCTAAAGTTATCGGAATAGTGTTTTGCACAAATTGTACAAACTGTTGTTGGTAAGTTAAAGCTACTCAATCTCGAGTTCCCCTATGTAGGATTGTAGGACCTACTAATTATTATTTGCTTTATCCAATCTATTTAACGTAGAAGAAAACGTCATCTTAATGTTGTTGGTAAATGTCAGAGTCCAACGCAATGCTCAGTGCTGGTTGATAGTTTCTGATTATTATCGACAGTTTCGTTGAACTCATCCTGTCCAGCAAACACTGAATACGTTGGAACATGTTGACCGTTCAATCCAACGAAATCATTTGCAACACCAACAGGAATTCGGTTGTTCGTATGTTGACTTCTAGTTGTATTGATGCTGTAGTTCAATGTCTTGTATGCTTGCTTCTTCTTCGCTTCAACGTGAAATCTAAACAGTAACAGTTGCTTATGTACCGGTAAGCCTACATTCGGAAACTGTTATGATTGTACAACATATTTGCAGCGCCTGATGAATAATCCAGGGCAAGTAAAATAATTGCAAAAAGTGTCGGAAATGATAATTTATGATAATGTCTCAGACATAGATTTTTTCCCTAAAGCACATTTTGATCGTCGGGAACAGAAACACCGTCAAATATTTTATGCAGTTATTATGATGACACCGGTGAGAAGTGACATAGGCATCATTGATTGGCTACGTATCATTATCGGCTTGGCACGTGGTTACTTTTCTATGTCAATCAGCAACTTAGTAATCTTTAAAGCTTTTCAACTTGTGAACGAGTGAAAATTATCATTGTTTTGCAGTTTCTTGATTGCTAAAGCACCAGATATCTAGGCTATATGCGGTTGTATGCTACGGGAAACGTTCAGCGTAAACGAATACATTTACTTTGACCACGATAATGAACCTTAATTTCAAGGGGCTTGGCTACTTTAAGGCAGTTTGCATTCGTTTGGGAGTTAGAGCAACATGATGAATTCATTTAGAGAAACATCTTCATGAAATAAAAGAAAACGGAAATTTCTCAATTAGCCTACATAAATATTTACAAAGTTTCTCAACTGTGAGTCTGTGACCGCATCCCGCGCAGAACCGTGTGGCTCAATATGGAATAGCAAACCGTTAACATCAATTGCTTAAAAACGTTGCTGCCTCTGACTATTATTAAGTGCAAGTGATGTAACCTTAGTGAACTTACCTTCTTAAGCACACAACACCTATGCAGACGATTGCCAGACAAATTGCCAGGGTGCATCCAACAATAGCAACCATCGCCAGAACTTGGAAACAAACAAAAGAACAAGGTTGGAAACAACTTTATTCTGCTATATTTTACAAGATGTCTCTTTTAATTACTTTTTACAAAATGTGAATCTCAAACATTAGAATAGATCAGAGAAACATTTAGTGAAAAAGAGAACTTGGTTAAAAATTCGCAACCGAAGAAATAATTATGAGAACCTAACGAATTACCTCACGCAAATTTGTGAAGAGAGATGACTTTCTAAGTAGACTATAATTCAAAACGTAGGCCTATACTCTCGCTGCATTAGTCACTAAATGTTTTTACAATTGCACAAAATAATATGAATCATAAAGTCAAGAAATGGTAAATGTACGTACCTTGCTCTTCACGTGACATTTTAGCATCTTGCTTTGACTCTATGGCTGAAGTTTGCATTGGGACATCTAGAGTAAATTCAAAACATGGTCAGTAAAACGCAGCCCAACATTAAGAGACTTGAATAGATACATGCGAACGTACATGATAGGCCTACAACACACATCTATTAAATATTTTTTCCACAAATACCGGGAGCACACGCATGCATGCATGCATTATTAAATAGGCGGCATAATAGGCCTAGTGGCCAACATATACAAAAAGACATAGGCCCTACATAGATCGTTATTTTATCGCATCGTATCGCAAATGAGAATTTATAACGCGCCTCTTGAAATACCAGTTATTCACAGTCGCTATGCATGCACGAAAGACACACCGTACTTCATGTAGCCTATAGCATTCTGCAGGATGAGGTAAAATACTGACCATGAGAACAGTTTCCCAATACTCCGATCCATTTTCCTCCACTGCAACTTAGATGCCACGTTTGACGACTGGAATAGCAACCAATCGTAATCGTATCATCTTTCCGTTTTAACCAAGCATCTTCTGGAGGAATAACATCTGGACATCCAACGGCTAAACACAGAAACACTTATTTACTAATGAGTGAAACAATGTCTGAAAGAGTTAGATAGTGAATAGGAGAATGTGTTCCTATGTGACACTACATAACTTTCTACCTGCGTCAAAATGGCAATCGTGTATAATTAGAAATGGTTGAGAAAAAGTTGAGAAAAGCACAAAATTGAATCATGCTGCAAACGGTTTTTTAAAGAATTCCACAGCATAGGCCTGTAGAAACATATGTGTGCATGTAGATGAAAATGAAGACGCAAATTTTCTTCGCTCAAACCTTCAATCTTTATCAGAAAGGATCTGGCTGCATCATTGGAATCTGTAGGAGAAGAAGAATCGAGAAATATCATCAATGAATTGCTGGTGGATAAATAAATCGAGTTCTCCCGTTCATTGGTTCTGCCACAGATCGATGTATTTCTCTTTGCAGCTCTGTCCACAATGACGCCATAGTTGCGGCATGACGTCATCTTGCTTTCATCCGAATCTGATGCAGTGAAGTCAAGAAGACTGATGCTGATCTTCTGACCAACCGGTGATTCTATCATCCATGGCTGAGATTTCGTTCCACATGTGTTCATAGAATCAGATGCAACCATCACATGAACTGCGTTCTTTGAAGCAGTTACGGCACACGATCGTTTCTCGTCCACAACTACAAAAATTAACTATTACAACGTAAGTTGCATTAAATTAGCATTTTAGATTTGTTCATGTCATTTCAATCGTTTTCTTTATTGGAAGCCAAAGTATCGATATTCAACTCCATTTAACTTCGGAATGAATTTTCAATGCCTAGAAGCAATGGTTTAATTGATTCCGTTTGTATAGTTAGTCTGCGTAAAAAAATTGACGTTTGCTGTTGAAAACAGATCAGAAATGCGATAGGTGTGCTTGGTCCATCGGAAGAAATGCAAAACTGCAACTTGACAAACCGATATAAGATTTAATTTGCATCACTTCGAGATGCTTAAGAGCAGTGGTTTGGTATCGTGGCCTTATTAGGCTCAAATATTTTGTCGCGAGTCTCGTAATTTAGATATAGCATCAACTAGGCCTGCATTAGAAGCATTCGGCCTACACATATCACGAGAGAAAAAATGCGTTCCAAAACATTAGTTTGCGAAATACTCTTACATAAACGCTACAGTCAGAAGAATATACTTACTGCTAATGCAATCATAGCTAGCTTCCAGATATTCCTTTAAACCATAGAAGCAAGGACGGATGTTTTCATCGGAGATTTCAAAGACCCGAACGTCGCATGTATCTTTGCCAGAACATTTCTTATCCAGTATCGGTAGAACATCAGCTGAACATCCGAGATATCGTGGATCATCGCCAACGAGAGATTTGTGTGCGGCAATTTCCTCAGCCTGAATACATTTTCCAATGCGCATTCTTCCATAGACGGCGCTTTTCATGAAAATGACTTCGTTCTTTAAACAGTGAGGTTGAAAGTGCTCTGATTGACAGAACTCTTCTACGCAGAAGATTAACAAACGCTGGAAAACTCTTAGCCTAATAATAATTCTCGTTTATTCACCGTTTAATGATCCGAGTGACACACCGCAAGGGCGGATACAGAAAATTTTAACTGGTGGGGGGGGGGGCAAAAAATTCTAGGCTTTGGGTCTAGAGGGAAAATTTGTGTCCGCCCAAAAAGTTGATTACTTGTTTGGGAAAATCATAAATCATACCATTTCATCCGCCAAAATAGTTGATGACCTTTTTTAGTCATCTGCCAAAATTTTCGGGAAAATCATACCATTTCATCCGCCCAAAAAGTTGATGACATTGTTCCACAGCATGTTCAATCCAAATAGGGGGAGCCACTATGCATGGGCGTTCCTAAATGGGGGCCATGGCCGGATAAGCCCCCCTAGATCCGCCCCTGACACACAGCATCCAGTTAGCAACTTAGTCTACAGGTCAAGGTACTTCAGATTAATAGAAACAAAGAAAATTATGTGAGTATGCCAATATCATTGATGGCCAACAAAGATAAACCTTGGAATGAAGTTTCTAACATCTTTTACTGGTAGAACAATGAGAAGATAGAGATAGGCTATTGATGGTTGAACGAACGCTGAGACTATCCGACAATTCTTTACACGGGAATAGCGCAACATTCATCTTGCTCATTCCCCAACTGGCCCCAACTTTCTCTCTAGGGCCTGCCTACACCTGCACATAATATGCATATTATGCTTACAATCCTACAATACATGCATAACATTGCATACATAAGGCAGCTTATAAGACTTGTCTAAACATCGATCAAGTCTTCGCAGAAACTCACTCCGAGAAACGTCACTAAACTATGTGTTGAGACACCAACATCATTAACCTCCAATTTGCCTCAATCTACACTTCAACTATGCTTTCTTTCAGTGACATCTTTGAAGGTAGGTGACTTTTTCCCGACGTCTATAGGCCTACATCTCTTATACCACTTTATCATGGGCGCCATAATATTGCATTTTACCAGAAGAGGCAAAGCACAACGGTCACGCTAAATTTTTCAGCAAGAACCGCAAAAATGTAAGAGGATTATTTAAATTATTTATTTATTTATTCTTACTTTTCGCATTTGCTATAGCACCTCTTCAGGTCACCTACTTAGAGTCGCTCCTGACTGCAGCGCGGACACTGCATCGGATTTTCATGTCGAAACGCACGAGCAATTTCGAATAAATGAACTTCCTCAAGGCCCCTACGTGGCGGCTTAAGTTGGATTCGAACTGGAACCTCTAGGTCCAAGCCACCGAACCCACCACTACACCATCGAACCCACAACAGTTACTTTTAGATCTTAGATAATTATTAAGAACAGAGGAATTGTATGGAAATTTTTCATAGAACTTTATACACAAAAATTTATCTGTTTCACTGTCACTATCATTAATAACACTCGTGCTTTATTGTAAAGAAATTTGTTGAAACTATGTAGTAGGCTAGTCCTAGCATATAGTTATAACGCAGGTGTCAATTTTCTTGGGTTGCCCCTATTTCCCTTTGTGCGGACACCCACGTACTTTAAAATTACTTTTTCAAAGCAGGTAGGACCTAATTGCGCTTACGCTTACCTGATGGCTTCTTGATTTCACCAAACACAGATTCATGTAAACAGAGCAGCAAGCACACGAATAAATTACTCAGCAGATTCTTCATTTCGAATAACAGTAAAATAACCCGATTGTACTTTAAGACTCGCGTGTATTGGAAGAAAACCTTTCAGCTTACGAATGAGTTGCATGCAGTCACTTCACTTGCATCGACTAACAACGATGGATATACTTCAGAGTCCAACGATTTGTCAAATATGGCTAGAATTAAACCTTCCACTGCTTCATCGCCGATAGCTCAGACTTTCTTTGATCTCACCGTCTCACTTGTGCAGCGCATTAATTCATAGAACCTACTGAATTTGCATCTGGGCGCCTGGATGTGAAAATGGGTCAGGGATCGTCTCAAACGTCTGTATTCCAATAGGTCTCAATATAGGCATGCAAGACACGCTTATGAAACTTTTTAAAATAAAATGCATTATAGGCACTTGCGGAGGCAGCTGATATTGTTGCACACAATTGTTGTGTTCTCTATAGATAAATAATAAATTTGACAATTTATTAATCAACAAATCGAACATAGGATAGCTGTGGGGGGTTTGTCTTGCCCCATCTTGCCTCCAAAAGGCTAAAAGTAGTGTAGGTAATTTAGTATTTCTACGCGTAGGTCTGATTTAATTTGTTACATATTATGCCGAAAAGACGATTATAAAATCAATTATCACATCAACACAATTACAACTTGAAATTACTCGCGAGAGTTTCTTTTCGTGCACTTACAAGTGCGTCCAGATCTAGATTTAAGCTGTTCAACAATTATTAAGAAAACTTAAAGCCAACTGAGTGCGGAGACATGATAATTTATAGAATGTAACACAAAGATAGAAATCGCAGTTTAGAAAAGTTTGCACCATAGCTCATGCACGATTTTGCTCCATGTAGGCCTACAAATATTTACTTAAGCGAAACGAAAGGCATGCATCAAATCAGGCCTACATCGAAGGCAAAATGACAGCCTTTTCCTGTGCTAACTGTCAGAGTCCAACACAATGCTCGATGTTGGCTGTGAGTTTCTGATTACTATCGACAGCTTCGTTGAACTCATCCTGTCCAGCAAACACTGAATACGTTGGAACATGTTGACCGTTCAACCCAACGAAATCATTTGCAGCACCAACAGGAATTCGGTTGTTCGTATGTTGACTTCTGACTGTATTGATGCTGTAGTTCAGTGTCTTGTAAGCCTGCTTCTTCTTTGCTTCAACGTGAAATCTAAACAGTCACAATTGCCTATGCACCAGTACGAATTTACTCAACGCATTAATGGATACAGTGCCTAACAAATAATTATTTTAGGTCAAAACTGGTTTGCATCAAGTGACAAAAACGATGACCCGTGTCTCAGGCATCGATTTATCCATAGAACATTAAATGTTTTGACTAGCTAAAACAAAATTTCAATGTTTTTACTTTTCATGTAAACCAAAAAAAATTTGTAGTTTACATGAAAAGTAAATAGCCTACATTGAAATTTGATCATTAAGTATCAGTTTATAAGATTGAAGCGAATAATTTGTGTCAATTGTTTGAAACTATGTTGTTCGTGATTATTATTAAGTATAATTGATGTTACATTTGTGAACTAACCTTCTTAGGCACACAACACCAATGCAGACGATTGCCAGACAAATTGCCAAGGTGCATCCAACGATAGCAACCATCGCCAGAACTTAGAAACAGATCAAATAACAAGGTATGAAGCAAATTTATCAAAACTAGACAAAACCATTAGCTAGTCAAAACACAAAATAGAACAAGTGGCAAAGTAACGTCAACCAAGAGCGGAAAGTTTAACAAAACTTAAGTTACAATTTGAAGACATAATCTACAATATAACAGAAACTAATTTTAAAGAAAATTCTTCTTAGAATTACAAATGTGAATCTCACATAATAATATAATAGAACACAGAAAAATGTGGCGCAGAAGTTAAACTTGGTTACGAATTCACAACCAAAAAAATAATGATAACGTTGCGATCTACCAACACTCTAGGGTCTTATAGGCCTACACATATCTTGGCTGATTGTATGAAAAACAGATCAATCGGTGGATTTTGTGCATGGAGATGACTTTTCTATGTCGGACTTCATTTAAAATCGTAGTCTTGATGTATTAGTTATTATAAAATTACAATAGCCTAATTGTGCATAGTGATATTAATCTAAAAGTCAAGAAATTTTAAATGTAGGCCTACCTTGCTCGTCACGTGACATGTTACCCTCTTGCTTTGACGCTATGGCTGAAGTTTGAACTGGAACATCTACAGTAAATATAAAAACAGGTCAATAAAAAGATAGTGCGTGTTATCGTTGCACATACCAACTTTAAAAGACTTGCATAGATACATGCAAACATACAACACATATCTGCAGAGTTACCTACAAATGACGTGGGCATACGCATGCATGTGTACATAAACATCACAAACATGCGCGAAAGAAGAACTTGATGTAGGGTAGGGTGGGGCAGGACGCCCCCTTTAACGTTTGACATGACCCACAGTAAAGTTGCGCAATCTGAAGTCAACAAAAATTGGTGACAAGTAGCTGCATTATATGCACTATTCAGTAGAAATGTTGATTTTACTTAATGTTAGACCATTTCGAGAAAAACTTAATTTTTATTCAACTAGTGTAAAAGAGCTTCTTGCCCCATACATGGGGCAAGAAGCCCTTTTACATGGGGCAAGAAGCCCAATGGCGTACATCTGCATTCAACTAGTGTAAAAGTGCTTCTTGCCCCATACATGGGGCAAGAAGCCCTTTTACATGGGGCATTATATACCATAGAAACATTCTTTTAGCCTACACAATATTGCCCAAAGCAAGGGCAATGATATGAATAGGCCTATATATTTTGTAACATAAAAAATTATATGAAACTAACCAAATTTATTGATGCAATTGGCGTTTCCATATGTATTGGAAGAAAACGCCCCGGGCGGGGCGTTTTGCCCCAAAGCGTATGAGGCCTTTTGCCCCATCTATGGTTGTCTGCTATTATTGATTTTGTCGGTTCTTTATTAAACTGAATTGATAACTTTAAGCTATATTTCTGTTGTGCATTTATTTAGCTAAATAATGACATAAGGCTCATGCCGATCCCTTAAACATGAAATTAATTACAGCTGAATGAACTGCATACGAGAATTAGAAAATAGACACGAAAAACAAACTTTTATTTCCTGTCTTCCACCGAAACAAGAAATTGGTCACGTTTTAACTTCTTATAATTCTTAATGGCGTCTGCTGTCATGGGCAGTTATCAAATCCCACCAAAAGTCGCCAACTGCAAAGATATTCAGAGGGGGCGTCTTCCCCACACTAGGCGTTATGCCCCACCCTACCCTAACATTGCGCAACAATGTGCAAGATGAAGTATAAATAATACTGACCATGAGAACAGTTTCCCAATACTCCGATCCATTTTCCTCCACTGCAACTTAGATGCCACGTTTGACGACTGGAATAGCAACCAATTGTAATCGTATTATCTTTCCGTTTTAACCAAGCATCTTCTGGAGGAATAACATCTGAACATCCAACGGCTAAAGATATCGAATAGAACACACAAACATAATTTTGCTCAATTAACATTGATTTGTCTAACTTTACTATGGAATAAATTATGTTTGAAAGTTTAGATTTTAAACAAGAGAAGGTGTTCCCATGTTACGTTAGGCCTATGTGACTTTTGAGTAAATGTAATATTTATTGCACCCTTTTAACTCATTTGTACTTGCACCAAAATTTAGCTCGCAGCAGAATAAGAAACGGACGGACGATAGGTATTCAGCATTCCAATGAGTTTGAAAATTATTGAATCATTTCGTACTAAATAGTTTCACATTAGAAGACGACATAGGTTTTTACATTTCATTAGAATGTGTTAAACAGAATATCACAAATCCTGTTATGTAACCTTCAATCTTGATCAGATATGATCTGACTGCATCATTGGAATCTGTAGGAGAAGAATCGAGAAATATCATCAATGAATTGCTATTGGATAAATAAATCGAGTTCTCCCGTTCATTGGTTCTGCCACAGATCGATGTATTTCTCTTTGCAGCTCTGTCCACAATGACGCCATAGTTGCGGCATGACGTCATCTTGCTTTCATCCGAATCTGATGCAGTGAAGTCAAGAAGACTGATGCTGATCTTCTGACCAACCGGTGATTCTATCATCCATGGCTGAGATTTCGTTCCACATGTGTTCATCGAATCAGATGCAACCATCACATGAACTGCGTTCTTTGAAGCAGTTACAGCACACGACCGTTTCTCGTCCACAACTGCAAAAAGCAATAGGTGCTATTTTAAGAGGCATTAAGTTTAACTTTTTAAATTTATTCATATTTTCTTCAATCATTGTCTTTGTTGATTAACCAAGGATCGATACTCAACATCATATAGCTTCAGAATGCATTGTCACTGCATAAAGGTTAATGATTTTCATTACATATTCTTCCGCGTGCAAAGTTAGTAAAAAACTTGACATCATTCTGATATTGACGATCTTATCACATATGCGATGATATGAAGAAATGCGAACCTGTAAATTCACAAACTGATTTAATTTGTTCAGCTTCTATAAAATTATGTCTAGAAAAAACTGCGTGTTCGAATTCATGGCTTTATGTGTCGGTAGTGACTTTATTGAATCAGAGCATGAACTGCATTACCGATAACACAAGAGAGAAAAGTGCATTCAAAAAAAATATGTTCGCCAAACACCTTCCCATGAGCTCGTCAGTGAGGATAATTATAGGCCTATACTTACTGCTGATGCAATCGTAGCTAGCTTCAAGGTATTCCTTTAAGCCATAAAAGCAAGGACGGATGTTTTCATCGGAGATTTCAATTACACGAACGTCGCATGTATCTTTGCCAGAACATTTCTTGTCCAGTATCGGTAGAACATCAGCTGAACATCCGAGATATCGTGGATCATCGCCAACGAGAGATTTGTGTGCGGCAATTTCCTCCGCCTGAATACATTTTCCAATGCGCATTCTTCCAAAGACGGCGCTTCTCATGAAAATCACTTCGTTCTTTAGGCAGCGAGGTTGAAAGTACTCTGATTGACAGTACTCTTCTAAATAAAGATGAACAGAAGATAGAGGTCGTTGTGAGTGCTTCTTATAGAGTTTAACGAAAGCTGAAAGCTTACCCAACCATAGAGCTATAGCCTACAGGATAAACCGTAAGGCGTAAGCCATGTCATGTAGATGAACGAGTGGTATGATATTGACTGAAAATAGGCCTAATAGTCGTGTAACAGCGATGGCTGGGACATAATTATGAGAACATAGACTTCAATTGGCATTGCTAAGATGGAATCGTAATTGCTTGGTAGCATGTCGATTGTCGGTGCAAAATTGATTCTGTTAACTTAATAATTGCAATTGTAGGACCTGTTGTTCATGGTTAAACGGTTACACGTAGTCGTCTATTTTCTAGTCTAGAGCTGTCCAACATGAGGAGTGAGTTAAAGTGACCTACCCGATCATGATAAATTTTTGCACTTTATACAAATCCTAAAAAGGCATATCTTGCACACCAATTTCGCACTTTATATAAAATAAGTAAAGGACAAAGTCAGTGGTCGAACTGAACTTTTTTATTGACATTGCAACGGTTGTTGGTGGGTTTTTCTTGGACTTATAGCCTACAAGAATGGGCCAATCAGAAAACTAATATATTTGTCTATCCCCCGGGCTTAGATTCCCGTATAGTTTATATGGTTTTACAGTAGGCCTATCCACTTTCATTCCTGTACTAAACTAAACTGACCACACATGCAGTTCCAAACTGTTCATTTCTAGTCAATTCCTGCGGTCTATGCAGTGCACAGAGTACCAGTACGTCTGTAAGTGACAGCGATAGTTCCTTTCGATAGAAAGCCAGTTCTAGTCCTGATGGCTGGATGAAAAGAATTGAAGGAGCAATGATACCAGGGCCGCGAATGGCGACGTCTTAAGCTCTTTCTCGACCAACGACTATGCCTGCTCTCTAGTCTAGACTGAAACTCTGTCTTCAGCGGCTCTTTGTAACAACAATGGCGGCCTTAGGCACAGGCAAAGCAGGCAGTTGCCTGGGAAGCCACATTGGGAGACGCCATTTTCACCAGAGTGCTTAGACGAGAATCGATTCTTGACAGTTTATAAGTCAAAGCATCGATCGAATTTTCGCAGAAACTCGCTCCAATAAACGTCATTGAACAACAGCATCAAGACAGCAACACTAGCCACCAATAATTTGCCTCAGTAAAAGTTAGTCTACATTTCAGTTAAATCTTTCAGGCAGGCCTATCTATGTCCGATGCCTTTACAGTAAGCCTATACACAGTAGGCCGACACACAACTTTTAGACTACTTTATGCAGGACACTTAATTAAGCGTACGCCTACCTGATGGTTTCTTGATTTCACCAAACACAGATTCATGTAAACCGAGCAGCAAGCACGCGAATAAATTACTCAGAAAATTCTTCATTTCAAGTATAACATTGAAACAATTCGATTGATCTCTAAGACGCGCGTGTTTTGGAAGTAAAACTTTCAGCCGACGATTGCGTTACATGCAGTCACTTCACTGGCATCGATTAACAAGATTCACTCGATGTATATATACTTAAGAGTTTAGCGATTGTCAATTTTGCTAGAATTAAACCTTCCCCTGCTTCATCGCTGATAGTTCAGGCTTTCTTTGCGTTTACCGCCTCACTTGTGTAGCGCATTAATTTACAGAACCTACAGGGTACTGAATTTGCATCTGTGCGCCATGGTGTTAATATGGGTCAGGGACCGTCTCAAACGTTTGTATTCCGATAGGTCTCTCATGGCATGGTGGATAGGCATGCAGGACTCGTATAATTATGAAAAATTATTGAATAGAATGTTTCAAACTAAAAAGCGATCCGGACTGAGCATAGGTATTTGTATAGGCAGCTGATTTTGTTACACAGAAGTAAAGCTCTATTGTTTCTTCTATTAGATGTTTCTATTTGTTCTATTTTATGGGCCGTTTGCTTTCGATGCATGAGAATGTGATGCATGAAAAATAATGCTGTTGAGAATATGGTTCTGTGAATTATTTCATCTATCCATTGTTTTGTTACAGAGTAAAGGACTCTGGATATAGGCTATTTATAGGACTAGGCTACATGATGGCATGAAAATAATACTATCATAATCTAGGCCTACCTTTGGTGACTGCTATTATTAGACTCAGTGGTTATGCTAAAATCATACAAAATGATCGCTTGAAAAGCTTAATTTAATTCGTTTCATGTTAGCTTTATTGATCGTGCCTAAATATGCACTTTGACGTTGGCGTGAACAGTGCATCACTGTATCTCTGTTTTAAGGCTTATTGCAGCCTTGTTAAATCAGATTATACGCTGATAGCCACAGGCAACCACTATTCTGACATGACAGGACCAACACTTGATTGTTGTGCAAGTCTATCTACATCATTGAATCGTCTCGGCGTGTTAAGACGAATTTTAATTAGACTACATTGCCTGAACTACTAATAATTCTAAGTATATTTAAACTAATAAGGACAGCAATTATAAGATCAACAATATAATAGTAACCAACCATAGATCTATCTTTATGCGGTATGTGTTCAACGGCACGCTAATCTGCATAAAATCTGTCTCAGAGAAGAGCTCGCATCGGCGCATCACAGCGGCAATAAACTCTAATATTATTTAAGAATTTTTAGAAATTAAATAAAAATTCTCAACTAAAAATGTCTGAATACAAATTAAATAATGATAAACAGCAAACCTGACAATTCGTCAATCAACAACTAGGCCTACAGTACAAAAGTAAGAATAATAATAATAACTATAGGTCGATTTGTCGATTCTTTGATTTAATTTTTTTACACTTTTAGCCTGAGGGATCTTTACTACCTCGGGCGCTAAAAAAAATAAAATAAAAACTATAGGTTTAGTAATTATAAATACAATTACAACACAAAATTAGTTCGCGTGCTTCTTTTCATGCACTTAAAACTGCGTCTCTAAATTTCTGCAAAATTATAGTAATCAGAATGTCGATGCATATAAAGACTGCAGCCTAAACAGTTTGTAATTACGCATGCACGATTTTGCTCTGTGTACAAATATCTACTTTTAGCGAAATGGAAGTTCATCTGCTGAATTACGTAGCCTAGGCCTACAAGAGAGAAAAACGACGGCCTTTTCCTGTGCTAAATGTCAGAGTCCAATACAATGCTCGATGTTGGCTGTGAGTTTCTGATTACTATCGACAGCTTCGTTGAACTCATCCTGTCCAGCAAACACTGAATACGTTGGAACATGTTGACCGTTCAATCCAACGAAATCATTTGCAGCACCAACAGGAATTCGGTTGTTCGTATGTTGACTTCTGGTTGTATTGATGCTGTAGTTCAATGTCTTATATGCTTGCTTCTTCTTTGCTTCAACGTGAAATCTAGAAAACATCGTGGGCATAGTCGTTTGACAATTGACAGAAAATAATATAACTCTATTTAAATATAATTGTGTATTTTAGATCACAGATATGTAAGCAATGCTGACGCTATGAAAATGATAAATTACTGGCTGCACAAGAGCGTCAAGATCTTCTGTCGTCTTTCTCCCCCAACTCCTGCCTTTTCTCTAGGGTCACTCGCACTTCGTGAGCTTTTAAGAGGATCGTGCTGAGAGAAGCGCTTTATAAAATGATCAAAATTATGCAACGCATTACAAAGAATACTAAGCAGCAGCAAGCCTACTTTTGCAAAGAGAAACTTCTATAAACCAAACCTTAAGTCAGTTGAAATTAATTATAAACCCAAATATATGTGAGCCTACTGCACGCCATTCCTAACTGTTACAAGCGATTTGAAATGGAAAATGAGACACCAGCATAGCAGCAATTCGACTTAAATATTTATATCTAAGTTTTCTTGCTTCGTGTTAACTTACCTTCGTAAGCAGACTGCGCCTATGCAGACGATTGCCAGACAAATTGCCAGGGTACATCCAACGATGGCAACCATCGCTAAAACTAAACCACATCATAGGCTATACCAGAAACAGTTCGCTTATTATGGGAGATGAACTGAATGAGTTTCTCAAACATATAAGTAGAATGACAGTTTACTACATTTGCTCAAGACTTGTTATTTGACAAAGTTATAATTGCCTCAACAAGCATGTTGGTCTACAGAACAAAAAGTCTAATAAAAACATAACAACTTAGGTGCGCAGGCCATCAGGTGAGCTGCGCAATTAAGAAAATATTGCAACTGATTAATGCGCGATAGGGTTAATACTGCACATTGATGATTGATAACCCCAATTTCCTAAACTTAAAGAGATGACAAAGATGATAATAATTTGTCGATTATTTGGATAGGATAAACACCACAAGCTCAAATGTTTAGTTTAGTTTATATGAAACTCCTATGGACTGCGATTGGACAGGCTGTGTAAATCCAATCAGAACGGTAACAAGAAGTATTGCGCATGAGTGAGCAAGAACGTCTGTAGGTCCTACTCAGAACTTTCACTAATAGGCCTATGCTGCTGCTCCTATTCTTATCAGATCTTAATTAAGATGGTGGCTCAGATTATCTGCGAATGACTTACGCACCTCAAAATATAAACTTATATAAGAATGGTGCTCTATAGACAACTGAAGTCATCGGATTTATTACACGAAGTTTGAGGATTTGTACCTTGTTCCTCACTTGAAATTTTAGCATCACGTTCAGGTTCAACGGCTGAATTTTGAACTGCAGTATCTGCAAGAAATTAAAGCAGACAAGCAACCGCTAATGCATAGGCCTACATAGCAAAATGAACGTTGAGGTTCTGTTTACGGATCTCGAATCCCATGGAAACTTTCCAGGAGCGTTAAATTGCAGAATACGAGTTACTTAGGCAATAAGACGATAATATTCATTTTAAGCCTTCGCCTTGGGTTCCCACTCAATACTATGTGAACCTAATTGCGTTTGTGATCGCTCATACACGTCGCCTTACCCATGATTTTCTAGGTTACCGGTAGGCCTATTAAACTTGTTAACCTGTGAAATATTTTCAAAATGTACGTAGTATAGGCCTAGAGGCCCTAGACCATAAGTTCAATAAGATTGAGCGAACACAATCCACAATTTTTGAAAACTAAGTAAATCTGAAATGTTAACCATGAGAGCAGTTTCCCAATACTCCGATCCATTTTCCTCCACTGCAACTTAGATGCCACGTTTGACGACTGGAATAGCAACCAATCGTAATCGTATCATCTTTCCGTTTTAACCAAGCATCTTCTGGAGGAATGACGTCTGAACATCCAACGGCTAGTAAATGCATAAAAACACAACTGTGTTTATAAGCTATCATGCGAAATATTATGCCTTCAACTCGTCCGCAATTGTTGTTAACTCACAAGTAGCGAAGTAGCCTATTTATCCCTACCTAGAGGCCTAAATATTACAATTTCCTTTAACTTTCTTGCCATATAAAAGCGTTCTCTTTCTCGAGTGAAACCGTTGATGACAAGCCTACGCTATCGTCCCCTTGGTCCGCTTCAACATTTCACACAATTCTAGAAGCTCATTAATTCCAAAGTTCAAGAACATGTGGTTTTCGAATGATTTGGAAATCTTTTGCAGGGCTTTGATTAATATGGTGTCTTTAATTTCAAGATAGAGTTTCGAAGCAATTCAAAGTAGGCTACAGGTCGATTTGTCAATACAGTCATCAGAAGAATGATCATTTGAGCCGCTTCTGTGATTAGATACTGAAACCTATTGCAATTGACTCATAGGTTGATGCAAACCGACTCGAAGATTATTGTCATGATAAAGCCTACACTCACAAATAACGCATAAATTGTCTTTCAAACCTTCAATCTTGATCAGAAATGATCTGACTGCATCATTGAAATCTGTAGGAGAAGACGATTCGAGAAATATCATCACTAAATTGCTAGTCGATAAATAAATGGAGTTCTCCCGTTCATTGGTTCTGCCACAGATCGATGTATTTCTCTTTGCAGCTCTGTCCACAATGACGCCATAGTTGCGGCATGACGTCATCTTGCTTTCATCCGAATCTGATGCAGTGAAGTCAAGAAGACTGATGCTGATCTTCTGACCAACCGGTGATTCTATCATCCATGGCTGAGATTTCGTTCCACATGTGTTCATGGAATCAGATGCAACCATCACATGAACTGCGTTCTTTGAAGCAGTTACAGCACATGACCGTTTCTCGTCCACAACTGCAAAGCGATCATCATAGGCCTAAATATACCAACGTAGCCTATAATAAACAATGATGATTTGCCTATCTGAAACAACGTCATCATAGTAAGCCAAACCTTAATTCAAATACTGGAGACGACCCCATGGATGTACTCTTCTGTTCGAGATCAATGCACACTCCAGGCAAAGAAGCAATTTAGAAAAAAATGCCACAAACATTAATCATCATAATACATTTGCTTCAGTGTTTTGTGCATCATGAGATTAAGTGACGTCGATTATAGTTTGAAATTTTATAATGCGTTATCCACCGGAAACAAAAAATACTGCGAGTATCCTTTTCCAGTAAAATCTAAATCAGACTAACGAAGTTGCGTTCTATACACGCGAATCATTACAGTTTCGTTTTGTTTAACTCACCGCTGACACAATCGTAGCTGGCTTCAAGATATACATTTAGACCAGGAAAGCAAGGATGAATATTCTCATCAGATATCTCTATAACTCGCACATCACAATCTGACTTCCCAGAACATTTCCGGTTGAGCAAAGATAAAACATCGGCTGAACATCCAAGAAAACGAGAATCGTATTCTGTCAACTTCTTCTGTGCCTCAATTTCCTCGGCTTTCACACATTTTCCAATGCGCATGCGCCCATAGATAGCAGTCGTCATCACAATAACTTGATTATTTAAGCAACGAGGTTGAAAATATTCCGACTGACAAAATTCTTCTAGATGTTCCATGAATATATCAACAAAACTCAACGGTTAGGCATCGAAAATCAAAACATGTATAGGCTATGTATTATAAGTTATAGTGCCCCTTGAAATTTTTTACTCAGACTGCAGGATGGACACTGCGGAGTATGACATCGAAGCGCATGAGCAATAATGCGAGTGAAGGAATTGTTTAGGGTTCCTACGCGGCGGCTTGAGGTGGATTCGAACCCGCATCCTTAAGGCTCCAAGGTATCGAACATACCCTACCCCACCGCGCCTCACTAAGCCATGAGTTGAACCGAATATTTTGACTTATTATACCGCAAATGTTTTAAAAAATCTTTATATTCAGGTAATGCCAAATTTTATTATAATCCCATTCCTTGCAAAAGGTGATGTAGCCTAGTTGTGCAGACCTATATGTAGGCTGCGTATAAATGTTCAACAGATTAACGTTTTAAGTCAAATAATCGGTGTAATAACTATGTAATAGTTATATGGCAATTCAAGTATGCCCTAGGTTTTCTACCATTAAGATTGCTTAAATTTGCTGTGCACAAAGTTAAGATAATAATTATTATGTCACATAAAATCGTTCATGTTAACTGTCTGCTGTCAGTTTTATTTTTCGACAAACCATTTTTACAAAGCATAGTTTTTGCAGTTATTTAACTCTGAAAATATTCCATTTGCATAGAACTGGTGCTCACTAAGTTAACCAACTGTATACAGGGTGGGCCATAAAAAAGTAACCCCCTACGGTGTTTTGCCCATATCTTGGCCTGAAGTAAGAATTTCGAAATGAAATTTTACAGGCTTAAAGACAATTCATATTTACACATGATGGCCAGATTTCATCAAAATATTTTAAACAGAACAAAAGTTCTATAACTTTTAGTGAGGCCACCCACCGTTTTTTGACGATTCAAAAACGCGACGCAACAAAAAGTAACAAAAACCAGTTTAATTATTCTGGCCAATATCTTGGTCAGAAGTAAGTATATCGAAATGAAATTTTACAGGCTTAAAGACAATTAATATTTACACATGATGCCCAGATTTAATCAAAATATTTCAAACAGAACAAAAGTTATACCACATTCAGTGAGGCCCACACCGTTTTTTGGACGATTCAGAAGGGTAACACAACAAAAAGTAGCAAAAACACAATATATTAAGTCTCACCTCAAATAATTGTTATCAAATAGCTTTGATATTGTCAGATGATCATTATTATTACTATCTAAAAGAAACAGGGTACCAGCGTAGCTGCACGTCACTGAGAAGTCACTTAGCAAGATGACAATCAAATTGGTAAATAAGGAATCTGTCAGATCAATCAACATGTCCATCAAGAACTTTGCAAAGAGACTCAAAAGAAGTGTTGGCACTGGTGGTGGGCACATTGAACACAAGTAGTGAAGCACTACCAAGTACATTTGACCACAGTTATTTGAGAGGAGACTTAATGAAATCACGTTTTTGTTACTTTTTGTTGCGTTTCGTTTTTGAATCGTCAAAAACGGTGGGTGGCCTCACTAAACGTGGCATAACTATTGTTCCCCTTGAAATATTTGGATGAAATTTGACCATCGTGTGTAAATATGAATTGACCTTAAGCCTGAAAATTTTCATTCCGAAATATTTTTACTTCTGGCCAAGATATTGGCAAAAAACCTAGTTTTTGTTGCGTTTCGTTTTTGAATCATCAAACAACGGTGGGTGGCCTCACTAAAAGTGATATAACTTTTGTTATCTTTGAAATATTTTATTGAAATTTGACCATTGTACGTAAATATGAATTGCCTTTAAGACTGCAAAGTTTCATTTAAAAATTCTTATGTTTGGCCAAGATATGGGCTAGAAACCGTAGGGGTTACTTTTTTATGGCCCGCCCTGTATATATTAAATAGGACCTACAATTTAATTACTCATTGTTTGTAAAAAAAATACAAAATGGCCTAAGCTTAAACGGAATGAATTCAATATCACAATAGGGTTTTGTGGCAATCGCTCAAACATTTGGTTGCTTTGCTTAATCCTAAAGGTGGTAACTTTCAGCATAGCGTTTCACGCATTATTTAATCTAAAGTTTCGATTTAATTATAGGCCTATAATCTTTATTTTCCGAAACATAGGCTATCCGAAACTAATTCTAAAGTCTTTTCAGAAAAATGCATATTCTAAAGCCGATTCTGTAACCTATGGAATTCATATGATGCATTGAAGCGCACAGAGGTAGGCTAATCTTATTGTTGCCTGAATTATTATAATATGAACATACAATACCTGTTGGTCTCTTAACTTCTCCTTGCGCAGAGACATGTTCAACTATCAGAATACACATTGTAACGCAAATCAACAGATTCTTCATTTCAAATTATAACAAGTCGTTCGCACTTGATTACTAAACGCAAGGAAAATGATTTTGTTCGCTCTACTCAGTATTTAATCAACCAACCTATAGTTTCAAAACACGTGAAACTCTACGGCTACGCTATAGGCTAATATGTAACAACTCTGAAGATAAAGCAGCAGCTGTATTGCGATAGACAACCAGCGTTTCCTATAAAAAATTCCTGCGTGTAAGGCGTATTAATCTGCAACAACAAGTCATCAACCCATCTTAGGCCTTTAAAATTATGTCGGGGGTCGTCTCAAAACACACCATGTTGATCAGTGAACAGAAATAAATGCTCGATTAACTGTTTCAATTATATTGTCAATTATTTTAGCGAAACTAGCATGCGTTCCAGTTTGTTATTGGTTTTTGTTAATGTGAAAGCTTCATGATTTTTAAAACGAGTGATAAAAGCATTAATACAGTGACACGTAAAATGGCACAGAACGTAGTAAGAAAATGACGTCTTCCGGTTGCGTGTAGCCTACTCGCGATGGTGATAGAGATTCTCTAGCAGAAATCGCAAGGATGATGGTCATTTTCTGCAAGTGAAATGTTGTCTCAATGAAACAGATGGACACAATTAGATGTCTCATTATTTATGAGAATTGTGTCTCGCAATAGGCCTACTGGTCGAAATGTCAAAGTCGTTGAAACCATTTTCTTCCATATAGACGGAATAAGTTGGAGCCTGTAGTCCAACTAAACCCTGAACATCGTTTCCAGACAATTCTGGAGCGACACCCGCACGAATTCCTTGATCCACATGTTGGCTTCGAGTAGTATTTATCTGGTAGTTCAGAGTACTATACTCCAACTTTTTCCTTTGATTTTGCACGAAAATATAAAAGAAGAAACAAGTCAATATTAAAATAAGGCAGGCTACTCTAAAAGCAACGACGTAATTGTCACGTAATTGTAAGCTATGCACGTGTGTATTCGAATAAGTTAAAATCATTCTATATAGATCTAGGCCTATATACTAAAATTTAACCGTGTTCTTCAAATATTTCTCATTTACGCGCGAGCATCAGCAGACCCATAGGCCTTCTCAAGAATCCATGCTAGAAAACCAGCAGGATAGTCGTGTCTGCAGCCAGTTAATTATTGGTTTAATAAAGCTTAGGCTACATGATTGGCAAATGACAGCAAAGCTAATAAAATTCATGAGATTACTGCTAAACATTTTTATGGGAGATGCCAATCGATCAATCTGCAAATGATAACTTTCTGTAAAGAAACTTAGTTGACACAGAAATAACTATATTTTTTATTCACTTACTTGCGTAAACAAACAACTCCAATGCAGACGATCGCTAGACAGATCGCCAACGTACATCCACATATGGCTAGCAATGCCAGCACTAAAACACATACACGTTACAAATACAATGTATTATATAAAATACCTTATAATTATCACATAACGATGTTATATACCTCAAGTAATAGGCCTAAATATCGGAGTTGCAATTTTATCTTAACATCATTTACGCATTATAATTAGACTCTATGTCGATCTGGTGATTCTACACAAATGTAGATCGATTAGCCTAAGCAGCTTGATTTTGACTCAGCGTTAAATTGAAGATTTGTTATTTAGAATTCAATGTGATTATTATTTTACCTCCTAGCAACAGTCTTTAAAATCATGGCAACGTCTGGGTTGGCTAATAGCCAACATTTGAGTGCCTTCATTAGATACATTTTGCTTCCTTATAAAAATCATATCCTATAGTTAAGAATAATGGCGTCCTTTAAAGTTTTTTCAAGGACAGAACCGTGAAATAGGCTCTTTTCTTCTTCAGTCGTCTGCTGTTGAGCAGGTTTGTGACATGGACGACCTCGTGATCCCCTCCGACCTCCGCCATCCAGCTCTGTCCTGCGCCTTCCTCTTGGTGGTACCATAATTATTAATTATACATCTCCGTTATCGAGATCACTCAGCAAATAGGCTACACAAATGTTTTGTAGGGAAGCAGAAATCCTGTTGGCTTCTCACACTTCCATAAAAAAAATTATGGGGTTCAATAAGGTTCGTATAAAAATATTATTGTCAAGTCCGTAGACCTATAGGCCTAGATGCACTATAATTTATGGCCTCAAATCTCGGAGAGCCCAACGAAAAGATTAATTTAAAAAACCCAATTAATTATGAATTACTTTAAAAGTAATATACTTTCTATTTTACAGTTCAGCATTCACATGAAAATATATAATTGCAATGCATGATGTTCATGCATAATTCTCAAACTCACCTTGTTCATCGCTGTAAATTGTTGGTTTTTCATTAGGCTGAACTGGTGAATCATGGACTGAGACACCTGCAGTGAATAGGCATTTCATAAAGGATTAGATCATTAGGCTGAGTAGACATTGACTAAAGGGAATCACGCGTTACTGTACGAACTAATAAACGCTCCGTCTCGGTAGCACAATATTTCGAATTCATTCTTAAAATTTAAATAATTGACTAACCGATTTCGATGATGCTAGTGGTAATAATGCCACCTTCTTTGGTAAATTCGCCAGCACATGATTGTAACTAGCAATGTAGAAAAAAATGACTCCGTGACAAATAAAATATGAGATGCGATCTAATTTTCCTCAAGATTTGTTAAAGCTTTTGAGACTTCGCAAACACGTGGCCAGCATAGTTGCTGTGCACTTTGAAGACCAAAATAATGAACATTTATCACCCTTACGCCAGATAGGTTTCAACAATGTGAGATTGAACGTCTTATTATATGCAATTTCTCTTCAGATTAACATAGCCATCTCCTGTCCGTTGTTGACCACGCAGGCCTACGATCGAATAAGATGCAGTTAAATCGGTCGCGAACTAATTATCATATCATCGACTCCATTGAAACCGTAGATTTTCTACATGGAATCAGAGTTTAAACCACTCAAGCATGAAACCAACCATCTCTAGTACCTTACCATGTGTACAGTTTCCAAGGACGCCAATCCATTTCCCTTCTTTACAACCGAGCTGCCAAGTTTGTCGACTTGCGTAGCAACCAATCACAATCACATCAGCGTTTCTTTTCAACCAAGCATCTTCCGGTGGAATAATGTCCGAACAACCAACGGCTACAATGATAATAAAGCTCTGATGACTACTCAAAACCAAATAATTATATCAATGTCTGTGCAACGTGGAGTTCAAAAACACAAGCGCACAGCCAGCGACAATTAATGAGAGTCAATTAAAATAATAATTTATGCACCAAGTGAACTACATGGAATGGGTAAAAATCAGCTCCAGTGCCAAAGCCATGCGAATTTCTCTTTGAGCTCTGCCATTTCTACATGCTAAAAGTTTGACACCAATAAAACGTTGCAATAAAGTTGATCAGCGATAATGCTACAATTGCTACATCTTTAGACAAGAGTGTACTTCAAAGTTTGGTCTGTGTGCTGATTCGTAGTGCCGAAAACCTGTAGGATCTGAGCCGCGTGCATGTGCAAGTGCCAATTTCTATCACCAAAAAACCATTCCTTAGTGACATTTATAATACTAAGACATTAGTTTTTGCGTTACATGTATATTTCAAATTTGTAACGGGGTAAATTATTGAGGCACTGCAATGAAATTCCACTGGCAGCGATTTATTTGTGTAGAGTGTATTCAACGTTGGTCGGTTTATTGCTTCCCTGCTGACAGAAAGTCATCAGCATCCTTCCGATATAACACATAGACCTAGTCGGCAATACGGAACGACCTTCCTGCTGAGATGCGCTTGTTTTAGAGGTCACTCTCTGACTGTCTGACACATTTATAAACGCTTGGGAACTGTTCTTTTGACCATGCTGAAGTCTGGAGCACCGCTGAGTAGTGTCCGGGGAGAGGTAGCCTACTATTATTTTAAATGCGTGAATGAATGATTAATTATTGGTAGTCTTTATTAAATCTCTGATGTGAGGTTACTCTGTGACATTACGCCCATGCAACTGTGTTATAGTTCTCTGGTATTTTAACTTCTAACCTTTGCTCAAAAGAATAAAGTAAGTCATCTAATTTATAATAATAATAATAATAATAATAATCATAGTAATAATAATAATAATAATAATAATAATAATAGATAGGATAATAAAAAAAATAATAAAAATAATTTAAAAAATTAAATTTTATTATAAAGGGGCAATGCATAGATTCGTATGGAAGCTGGCAACATAAACAAGAAAGAAATTTTACACGGACCATCAAACTTCAAAATAAATCTTCGTTCATCATCAGCAGCACTTCCGGTCGGAGAAGATTGACTGAAAATTACTTCCACTCTGTTTCCAGTTGACAAGACGATCTCCTTTTCTCTCTTTGCTCCACTCCAGCAGATCGAGGTGTTCGTCTTCTGTGCTTTATCAACGACAACTCCGTGACTGACGCATTCCTCGATCGTTCTGTCTGAGACTTCGCGACGACGAGAAATTTGAAATTGGAGAATTGTGACTTTGATTCTTTGTCCAACAGGAGCATCGACGATCCACGGCTGAGAATTGGTTCCGCATATTTGCTGAGACACTGCAGATCTGATTATATGAGTTGGCGTTTTAGAAGCAGTCACAATGCAAGAACGCTTTTCATCTACAACTGTGACCACATTTTATCAATCATTAAACATTCATCAAGACTTTCATCAAATGCCTACTTCTTCTTTAAAAAATGTGGGTGCGCCTGTATGCTAAGTCAGTGTAAAGCGGAAAAATACTGCTTCGTATTTCTGATTTTAGCAATAGTTTCACGACATGTTGCGACTTGCGATCCACTAGTAGGCCTATGCTATTTTGACAATGAGACACTTAGACCTAAAGCAATATTTTTACGTGCTGCCAAATTAATTTTTGCGGTCACTTCTCACGTTATAATAATTTAGAACTCAATTAAATTGGATCGTAATATGAAATGTTGTAGGATAATTAAAATAAAAAGACCTCACCGTTGATGCAGCTGTAACTGGCTTCCAAATAGACATTAAGTCCAGGAAAGCACGGTTGAATATTTTCATCAGAAATGTCGATCACACGAACGTCACACTCTGACTTTCCTGTGCATTTTTTATCGAGTAGTTCCATGACATCTGCTGAGCAACCAAGGTAGCGAGGATCCTCTCCGACAAGAGGTCCCAAAGCCGCAACTTCCTTCTCTTTAATACATCGACCAATGCGCATGCGCCCGTACAGTGCAGCCTTCATTACAATGATCTCAGTCTTAAGACAACGACCTTGGAAATATTCCGACTGACAGTATTCGTCTGCAAATAACGATTTTAGAGACGATTAGTCATAACATTTTACCACCTAATAATCACGCGATAGGCCTATATCTATAAATGATGAGAGTTTCTCGCTGTTTTAGGCATTGCAAGATATTAAACTGATAATTATACAAATATCTCTCGTTTTCTCATAATGTTTAATGATGGCTTCATAATGTCCCGCTAGTAGCAGAGGCCATTGTATAATTGTGCTTCATACCGAGGACTGCAGTTCCATTACTCGTGAGTCGTGACTACTACGTGGAGACAGTTTAGTTTAATGAGTGTGGAATTATTTTATGGAATTTAATGAGTAGTATGAGTATAATAAGTTGTCGGATCCTTTATTAAAGCTCTAGTCAAAGTGGTATCAGGATCAATTTGATTAGAGCTGTAAAAAGGTAGGCTATCCGACAACCTTAACATTCAGTCTCTGTGCGGCAGAATGTAGCCTATGGCGGGAATGTTATGGATGAGGACAGAATACGACCGACGTTAGAAATGTTACATACAGGTCACCACAACTTGACTTCATTTCAACGTCCATCCTGAATGCTTTTGTTAGATTCAAATGAATCTAAACATGTCTGCAGTTGTTGTTTAGTCGTAGTGCAACTGAAATTACTAATGGCACATTTTCAGAAAGCACTAAACGCCACCAGATACTACACGCAAATACAATAGGCTTAGTCATCTGTGCAAAATACCTTGAAAGCTAATCAACCTGTGCATGGTAGTAACTCTATACATATTTTATGATATCATGGTTAAAAAAAACCCAAAGGAATAAAATTTAAAAAATAATGTGGAAACACTAACAAGGAATTCGTCAAATAAGTTTATAGCCCAACCTGAATTCATGGACTCCTGCTGAAGTGCAGTTACAATCAGACTGAACTGCGTGTACAGCAGCCAAATATTCAGAATCTTTTTCATTTCGAGCGTCTTATGACTAAACTCCAATATTATGCTTCATTAGGCATTAGTATGTGTGATTCATTAGACTAATTATAATTATTCCAAGTCTAATAACATCTTTTCTCCTATACGACGACGTCGGTCTAAAATTTAATACCGATATTCATTAACGCTAACTTGCAAGAAAATCCGATAGCCTAATGTCTAAAGAACAAACGCTCGCTCTAACGCTGACCCTGTGTTAAGCAATGATAGAGGTTTTTGTGCACTGGCAGAGTAATCTCCAAAATATGCCAAAGCGCACTGATATGCCAAACATTTAAATGAGGATTGAGAAGATATCATTCATTTGTTAAATTATGCTTCTAGGTCAGGGGTCGTCTCAAAATCTCTAACTCTTCTGTGCGCTCGAATGTTTTATCACAGATTTGGCCCGTTTAAACAGAAAATGCAAATAAATTAGGAACAGAATATTCAAAAATGAATAGATGGCCGCAAGTCCATAGTACACTCAAAATACCTAACGCTGTTCATTGCCGTCAAAATAGTTCTAAAGACTGTTTTTACATTTAGTTAATATCATGCGCATTGATCAGCCTATGAGTATTGAGCATGTTAAAATACAAATTATTTTCTGATCATTGTTGCATTGTTTTTGTACCTGACAAAGGAAATAGGCATCTCAATTCAAATAAGATGTCTCGTATTAGACACAGGCCTATTACAACGGCAGCGTGATCTTTTAGGCCTAGGCCTACATGCAAGCTTGCCTGCAAATCAATGATCCACACAATTTTATTTTTAGTAGGCTAACTTGTTCTTTTGCTTTTAAATACAACGTCTGACAACTTAACATGTTATAGAGTTTGTACCTTAATGCCTGCAAAAGATTTATAAAATTTAATAAAACTGAATTCAAATTCCTGCGCTATAATTCTGTGCGTAGCTCATGTCATAGACAACGACGATTTGCTGCTGAGAATTGTCTCCTCATAGACAGAGAAATACTATACGCACAATCAGGAATTGATTGTTCAAATAAATACTTTTGCTACATAAATATGACGAGAAAATCATCGATTGATTTCAAACAGCTTTCCAATGAGACTTGATTTCTTTGTTTCTTAGAAGACACAACGACTTTGAAGTGAAACACTCAATGCGTCCTCCTTTGTCCTCCTTAGTCCTTCGTTTCTGCATTATGTGCTCTCCGTATAATAGGCTAACCATGTATCTGACTGTTCGCGGACAATCACACAACCCTAACTATCAGCTTGCCAGTAGCCTATGTTTTAAATGAGCTGAATTACAAATTCTGATTACATGCAATTATATAAAGCTTGCTGTTTTGACTGGAAAGGCAAAATTGAATCAAAAGAATTGGTGTCGTTCAACCGTTTGAGTCGATTTTGCTACAATTAGCCTGCAAAACTGAGAACAGAATAGATCTTCAATGGTTATATCCAGTATCCAAAACTATCCATGGATAATTGGATATGGATAATTAACCCACGTTGTTGAAATCGCGTTGTCCTGCGTAGACTAAGTTAGCATCTGTTGCAAACTCGGATCTTCTTCAGTATAATTAGAGTTAGATGAGACTCCAGGTAAAGTCATCTGCAGAACGGATTGTTGCCTTCCAGTGGAATTGCTGGTGCAGTTGTAGTTCAGCGTCTTGCATCTCTCTTTCTTCTTCGCTTGAACGTAAAATCTGAACAGAACGTGTCAATTAAACAGACTAAACTGAAACCGTTTGTTGAATAAATGAAAATAATTAATTTTCAAATGTAGCCATAGTATACGCTCTCTCTCGCGCTCTCTCTCTCCTCCTCTCTCTCTCTAATATATTATATATGTATGTTATTATTATTATTATTATCGACCTTTTATATAGCGCACCTTCAAGATAACTTACTCAGAAGCGCTCCCAGTTCAACAACGGCTAAATAAGGTTATATTATAGTAAATATATACTATAGGCGCAGTCGTAGGTCTAACTAATCTAAAGTTAATGTATTTCAAAAACCAATAGCGAGGTTCATTCACTTAAGTATTACAGAATATATTTAGCAAGTTAAGAAGGGTTGATTAAAAATAGAGCGCCTAACTAACCTGCGGAGACATACTGCACCAATGCAAATAATTGTCAGACAGATTGCAAGAGCACATCCACCAATGGCGACTATCGCTAAAACTTAAAAAGACACAAAGAAAAACAATATTATACTGCTAATGGGCTCCATGTTATTCTAGTATAATTTTGCAAGTTTAAGAAAACTCTTCATCGTTGTTTATAAATAGATAATCAGATGACTCATCAACGTAAAGGCATTGAAATCTCCAATTCTACAAGTCACGAATTGAGACTTTCTGACTAATCATTGTAGGCTTTTTACCGTTACTGTGACCATTTACCGTTGAACTCCGCCAATGTTTGTTTGCATTCTGACAGTGCCAGGAAAAAGGATTAGCCTAGTGATCTTTGTTATCACACAGTGTCGTTAAATTGAAACAGCTGACCATTGACCGTTAATTGTTATGGCTTGCGAGCAATTACCTTCACTGCTTCTGACGAAATTCTTCTGATTAATTTGTGGGTCGAGTGTCTCTTGAGATCACTTTCTTTTCTCTGAATCTCTCGCATTGGGAGTTCCTCTGATTGTCGTGCACTTCGAGAGGCGGAAGGTAAAATGTATAAATTCAATTAAATGCATTGTAGCTCAAAAGTTGGGGGACGGGTCCCGTGGGTCCCATAGGGTGGCTGCGCCTATGCTTCTGAGTAGATATTTTGGAAGGGGCGCCATATAAATGTCTGAAATAGTTTAATGAATGGTATTAGTAGGCCTATTGGCAACTGTACCTTGCTCTTCGCTCCTAATTGACGACTTAAATTCTAAGTCCACGGTGGTTTTACCACCATCAGTACCTAAAACATAAGAAGTAATGAATTCACAGCTCTAGAACAATCAATTTAAATTGCTAAGATCACAATTATACATGTATATTAGATCAATATGTAAGTCTAACATATAGGTCTATAATTATTATGTTCCAGCTGCTTATATTCTCTTGATCAATTTCTTACAAGTAGGGACGACCCCTTGCATTCCTGTCCATCCGTCGCCTGTTTTTGGATCTTTCTGTTCATCTAGAGCTGGATCTTCCATACAATGCTTTGTATGATAGACCTACGTAAAAGACGACACAGTAAGTGTACAGAATCATGCATGCACGCTGTCCGCTGATCAGAACTAGCTTGACGATTATAACTCGCAACCTTCCATGCTCACCGCGCAAACTACATATAGGCCTAGTTCTGTTCAATATCCAAGTTACATCTAAAGTTTTGGCCATCGTGACGAAACACAGTTTTCGAAAATCAACGCATAGGCTAACTAAGACTATATTGCAAGGCAAGAACACGAGACTCACCATGAGAACAGTTTCCCAAGACACCAACCCACTTTCCACCATTGCAGATCAGTTGCCACGTTTGACGACTAGAATAGCAGCCAATCAGAATCGTGCCATCACTTCTCTTGAGCCAAGCGTCTTCAGGTGGAATGACATCTGAACACCCAACAGCTAAGACCCCAAAGCATAAAAGTGTACTTGGTTCACATTGTCTGAATTGTTACGCCAGAAGAATTACCAGCTACGCTAGAGCTACAGCTAGGTCCTACTGTTAGTTATTTCCATTTGAAAGAATAGAAACGAAATTGTGTCACCTGGTTTCTGCGAGAAAATGAATTTACACTATAATCTATTTATATTGTTAATAGTTGATAACACAATCTAGAGATGCTGTGAACATGAACGCACAACAATTAGTTGACAATGATAGACAATCGATTGACAGTAGTAATAAAAGAAGGCCTCTGGCGCATTTGACCTATACGGCCTTCACTTTCGCCCATTTGACCTATACTAGCCTTAAACAATTGAGTGCCCGCGCAGTTTAACCAATACTATGTTTATTTTTCATAATCAGCCAATACCCTCCTTACTTTTTCATATTCAGCCAATGCTAGCCTTACTTTTTTAATTAGACGTCTGGCGCAAAATTTTTTCTCTGGCGTATATAAAATGACTGAAAAAATGGAATATACAGCTCGACCTAAAGACAAGAGATCCCAATATAAAATGGACTACTCAACGTATAATCTGAAAGAATTACGACAAATTCCTAAACAGAGAGGACAAAGAGGATACTCGAGTTTGCGAAAAGCGGAACTCATAGCGCTCATATTGCAGGGAGATCGACTAGGCGCTCGGGCTCGGGTCAACAAAGCACCAGCGCATACTCCCACCACTGTACGAGAATTGCGAGAAATTGCAAAAAAGAGAGGCGTGCGAGGATACTCGAGATTAGCAAAAGCGGAACTTACGGCATTCTTGTCTACTACTTGGAAATTTTTGAATACGGGGAAAAATAAAATAGTTTTTTCGGATTGGCTGACTAGTGAGATTAGTCAGTTACCCCCTCAAATAAAACCGCCCATTCATAGGTTCAAACTTCGAGAGACTGCGACGGCTATCAAAGGGTTTACAAAAAGATACACGATTGATGGTGACAACAGGATCGATGTTGCAACTTTTCTCAAGGCTGTAAGACCGCAGGTAGTTAGGTTGCTAGGGAAAAATCGAGGGGTAAAAGTTCAATTCGATCTCATGTGCGTAATGGAGAAAGTAGATATGAAAACCGGCGAAGTAGTAACGGCTGAGCCTAATTTCAAATCAAAGAGTGATATTATTTTAGAAGCAACCGATGCGGGGGAAATATATACCAACGCAGCGGATAAAATTAAGGAGAGCATGGCAAGTTTTCAAATGCGGGGGAGTAATTGGAGATTTAAAACCGTTTTGAAGTTGGATATCGATACAGTCAGGGCCGGCCTTAGCTATAGGCAAAGTAGGCAGTTGCCTAGGGCGCCGTGGTCCTTGGGGGGCGCCGCGGCACCGGCGAATTAATATTTTTACACTATATTCTTTTAAACTCAAGACTTTCGCTAATGGAAAGAATTTAAAATAATTGTTAATGCATTGCACCTGTTCAGGCTGGCCTAATTCAATCTCAAGAACTGCATAACTTTTATATCGACAAATAAAATGCGATTTTTAACGGCATTCCGTAGGCCCTACTCTTTGCTTTAGGAGACAGAAGTTAGAATACGCGACGCTCAATTTCGATACCGGTAGGTAGTGAAGATGTTGCAAGAAATTGAATAGTCTATATGAAATGGGAGTGGACCTTGCTGAGTAAGCCTATGAACAGTATGAAGATGAGATTACAACATTACAGCCTGCCCTTTATTTAGATTCAAATAAATATTCTAGTAGGGACGACGATGAAGAAAGGGCAGTAACTGAGGCAGGGACGGCCTTATAGGCATAGGCAAAGCGGCAGTTGCATTGGACGCCATGCTCTAGGAGGCGCCATTTTCATCAAAGAGGGCGCCATTTCCACAGGTGTATTTTAATATTTTTTAGCTTATACTATTTTCCACAAAATTGCATATTATCCAGCCTTCAGTGTACTAATAAAGAAATTATAATGAATGACTCAGTTGAGCGTACAAGGCCTTAGTTAGGGGGATGTTTTGGGTGTTTGAACACCCCCGAAATGAAATAATGTAAAAATGAAATAATTATGCACTTGCTAGCAGCCTAGCACATGACAGTATGTAATGCAATTTTGAGCAGAAAATAGTCAAAAATCGCGGGAAAGTGTTTTTGGACGTCAGAAATTCGACGACTAGCAAAAGTCGTCAGCAAATTTCGCTCCAAAAGTCGACCGCAGCGTGTACGCGTGCACCTAAAAAAATTCACGGTGAAGAAAACATCCCCCGAATTAAAATTCTGGCTATGACCTTGTGAGCGTATACCGGCTCTGGCTAATTCATCTTTAGATTCTGACGTGGGTTGAACAATTGAGTGGGTATCTAAGGGCGCCAAATGCAGGCCTATGTCTGGGGCGCCAAATGTATGCCTTGCCTAGGGCACTATTTGGGCTAAGGCCGGCCCTGGATACAGTGGTATATAAACCATTGAAAGGTAGTTCGTATATTCCACTTCCAGATTATTTAGCGAATAAAAAGGCTATTATTAATATGAAGAACGAAGACGATGAATGCTTCAAGTGGTGTGTAACGAGAGCCGTAAACCCAGTTGCTAAAGATTCGGAACGAATTACGAAAGAATTAATTAGACAGTCTGAGGAACTCAATTGGTCGGGTATCGAATTCCCTGTAGCGGCGGATGCAAATGTGATGAGTAAGTTTGAGCGAAATAATAATATTAGTGTTAATGTTTTTGGTTACGAGAAAGATGTGAATCAATTCCCACTATATATATATATCAAAGCATGAGAATGATAGGTGCGTGGATCTATTACTCATTTCTGATGAAGAAAAGAAGCATTATTGCTGGATCAAGAATTTTAACAGATTGCTAGCGCTACGAACAGAAAAATCCCATAATTCAATGCACTATTGCAGAAGATGTTTAATCGGATATAGAAAAGTAGAATCGCTTCACAAACATACTGAGTACTGTTCGCAGCAGGACGCCCAACGAATAGAACTTCCAGAACCTGGGACTATGCTAAGTTTTACACATTATTATAGAAAGATGAGAGTACCGTTTGTGTACTTTGCCGATTTTGAATCGTTCATGAAACCTATCAATACATGTCAACCCGTTCCCGGCACGTCTTACACCAACAAGTATCAAAAACATACGCCCAGCTCGTTTTGTTATCATTTGAAATGCTTCGACGATGATGTTTATTCCCAAGAGCCGGTGCGGTTTACAGCTGAAAACGAAGACGATGATGTTGCTCAGTTATTCATAGACTCTATCGAAGAAAATGTAAAACGAATATACAACGAGTTCAAATTCCCCAAGAAGATGATATTCGGCAAAACTGAACAGAAATGTTTTGATGAAGCTACTGTTTGCCATATATGCGAAGGAGAATTTATAGACGGTGAAAAACGAGTAAGAGATCACTGTCATTTGACTGGAAAATTCCGAGGCGCCGCTCATAACCTTTGTAATTTGAAATATAAAGTTCCCAAGTTTTTCCCTGTCGTATTTCACAATTTGACCGGTTATGATAGCCATTTATTTATCAAGAAATTACGAGGTGAACACGGCGAGAAAATCAAATGCATTCCCTGCAACGAAGAAAAGTATATATCATTCAGCAGAGAGGTCGTCGTCGATAAATTTGTAGACAAAGATGGGAAAGAGCAAGAAGTCAAGCGCGAATTACGTTTTATCGATAGTTTTAGATGCATGCCTTCGAGTCTCGACGCGTTATCGAAGAATCTTCAGAAAGATCAGTGCAAGAATTTAGGGAAATTTTTTGAAGGTGAGAAGCTGGATCTTTTACTCAGAAAAGGCGTTTACCCGTATGATTACGTCGACGATGTTGAAAGATTAAACGAAACCGAATTACCGCCGAGGCATAGCTTCTATTCAAAACTAAACGATTCGGGTATTAGTGAAAAAGATTACGAGCATGCGAAAACGGTATGGGACAAATTTGAATGCAAAACATTACGCCAATATCACGACTTGTACAATTTATCGGATGTTCTATTATTAGCGGATGAATTCGAAAACTTTAGAGACGTCTGTATGAAGCACTACAACCTAGATCCCGCGTGGTATTATACTTCGCCTGGACTTGTTTGGGACGCGGCGTTAAAGTCGACCGGCGTAGAGTTGGAGTTGTTGAGTGACTACGATATGTTGCTGATGATCAAGCAGGGAATAAGAGGAGGTGTCAGCACGATTTCACATCGATACGCGAAAGCGAACAACGAGTACATGGGAGAAGCTTTCAATCCCACCCAGCATTCAGTATTCATTCCATACTTGGACGCGAACAACTTGTACGGATGGGCGATGAGCAAACCGTTACCAACTCATGGGTTTGAATGGATGAGTGATGACGAATTGAATGATTGGAGAAGTATTACCAAACGAGATGGAGTGGGATGTGTGTTAGAATTCGATTTAGAATATCCGAAGGAATTGCACGACCTGCATAACGATTATCCTCTAGCTCCAGAGAGTGTAAAACCCGCGGGATCGGATGTAGCGAAACTCATTCCAAACTTGAACGATAAAAAGAAGTACGTAGTTCATTACGAAAATTTAAAATTGTACGAAAGTCTTGGATTGAAAATCGTAAAAATACATCGAGGAATAAAATTCGAAGAAAGTGCCTGGCTAAAAAAGTATATCGATCTGAATACCAACCTGAGAACGAAAGCTACGAACGATTTTGAGAAAGACTTTTTCAAGCTGATGAACAATAGCGTTTTCGGTAAAACAATGGAAGCTATCGAGAATCGAGTTGACATACGATTGGTGAGTGATGAGAAGGAAGCTCTCAAGCTAGTCGCGAAAACTAATTACGACAGACGAACGATTTTCGATGAAAACCTCATCGCCATTCACATGAAAAAGACCAAGTTGTTTTACAACAAGCCGATATATCTAGGGATGTGTATATTAGACATCAGTAAGACGCTCATGTATGATTTTCATTATAATTACATCAAGGCCAAGTACGGAGATAGGGCTAAGCTATTATTCACCGATACTGATTCTTTGGCATATGAAATTAAAACGGAAGACTTCTACAAAGATATTTCCCCCGACGTCCAAAGTATGTTCGATACTTCAGACTATCCGAGAGATCACCCATCTGGCAGTGCCGGCGCTAGGGTACCGGGGCCCCCCCCCCCAAATAAAACTTGAGGCCCCCATATCTTGAGTTGTCATCTCAGCAAAATTTCTCATAGGCTAAGTGCTGTAAGACATCAATAAATGTCCCCTCCCAATTGTTAAATTTTTGGAATTTCCACGCTGTAGGCCTAATTGTAGAATTTTAAGTGGTCATCTTTACAAAATTGCTCATTTTTTAATGCTGTTAGGCTAGTCGTGGTTTAGGACTTCAGAGTGTCCCCTCTCCATTGTTTAAATTTGTCCGATTTGCGTGGTTTCAGGAATCAGGATAGAACCGTCATGAAAGGTATAATTACCAGCTACATTTGAGGCCCCTTGCAAACTTAAGATCAGACACGTACCATGGACATCTGGAACCCTACACAGGGTTTAATGTTTGGGTCTCACGCAGGTTTTATTTTGGAGCCTCATCCAATTAGCAATTACAATAAGTTACAATTTATAAATGTTGTGTTTGAGAAAGTGGATGAAACTGCCTGAGCTAGTTTAAATTGCTTTAATTACGTCCTAAATCAGTATGGCCGGTATGACGTTTGAATTAGGTCTGCTATGGCAGTGCCGTATGGTTAGTTGAGGCATGCACCAGACCGGATCTGGGGCCTCAAATAAATGCGCCGGTTTAAGAAATATACAGTCACAAATAGGCATAATGACCAGCTAAATTTGGGGGGCCCCTGGGGGCCCCTTCAAACTATATACAGTCACAAATAGGCATATTGACCAGCTAAATTTGGGGCCCCTGGGGGCCTCTTCAAACTATATACAGTCACAAATAGGCATAATGACCAGCTAAATTTGGGGGGCCCCTGGGGCCCCTTCAAACTCGGGGCCCCCCCAAATGGGGGGCGTGGGGGGTGCTAGCGCCGGCACTGCCATCTGGTATAGAATCTGGCGTTAATAAAAAAGTGATCGGCATGTTCAAAGACGAAGCCGCGGGAAAACAGATCGAAGAATTTGTCGGACTGCGATCCAAATTGTACTCTTACAAAATGGCTGGCGTAGATCACAAGAAATGTAAAGGAGTGAAAAAGAACGTCGTCAAGAAATCAATCAGTCACGAAGATTACAAATATTGTCTATTCACCAAGAAAGAACAATCTAGAAGAATGAATGTTATTAGATCTCACCAACACGATATATACACCGAAGAGGTCAACAAGATCGCTCTCTCAGCAAACGACGACAAAAGAGTAATAATGGACGACGGGATTCATACCCTAGCCTATGGACACTACACGCTGAAAACTAAAGAAAATAAAGAATAATTTACACTATTATAAAATGGATGTGCTAAAAGTGTGTACCAAATGCAAAATGGAAAAAAGCTTGGACGAATTTCACAAAGATAATACAAAAAAGAACGGAAGTTATCCGAGCTGCAAACTTTGTAAAAATACCAAAGTAAAGGAGCTTGCACACAAATACGCAAGACAGGAAAATAAGGAGACAAAAGATACAAAAGTTTGCAGTCGGTGTAAAATAAATAAGAACATATCGGAATTCGATAAAAATCGATTTCAAAAAGATGGAAAGGCGAATGAATGCAAAAATTGTAGACATAATTATTATCTCGCCTGCGTAGAAGCCAGAAAGCTCATTAGATTGTAAAACATCTAGATGAAATATTAAAATGAGCTATACAACTGTCAAAAACATAAATGTGGAAGGCATTATTCTCGCAAATCATCCGTTGACGAATTTTGAACTACTAGATGCTGCGAAGAAGCTCAATATCCCTAATTTCCGGGGAGTATTTCTCAGAGACGAGCTGCCAAAGAAACCTAGACGGACTGAATGCGGGATATTGAATCTAGACGATTCTAATGGAACCGGCTCGCACTGGGCCGCTTTTTTGAAGAACGGCAAGGATAAAATATATTTCGACAGCTATGGCCTGCCCCCTCCTACAGAACTGGTAAAGTATTTACAGAGTCCCGTGTACTACAATAGCGAACGAATACAGCCCGACAACGAAGTGTTTTGCGGTCATTTATGCCTGCACGTCCTGAAAAAAACATGCAAAGATGGAGTGAATTTTCAGGAAGTTATAAACAGCCTGCATTAAAAATTATTATAAATATTTCGCCTTGTAAAAAATGCCTGTTGATAAATTTGGACATACAGATTCAGGATCTACTCAAAGAGTAATTGCTGGAGGAGTTACTGAAAGTCAAGTAAATAGTACTTTTCTAAGGCTAGATGGAGCAAACCCAGCGACCGGAGATCTAAATATGAGTGGTCATACTATTAGAGGTCTACCTACAACGAATACAACGAATACAGCGAATACTCCGTATGCGGGAATAGATGAGGCTATGAGTCGGGGGCAAGTAATAGATTTAATGCAGAATCACGATGACGTCCCGACCGACAATAATCATTTGACGAATAAGAAATACGTCGATGAACAACTTACTTCGAAAGTGGCGACGGTGGTAGGACCCGCGGTTAGCGCTTACAGTTCAACTCAACAGGCTATTATCGCTAGAACTCACACTGCAGTTACTTTTGACGTAATAAGATGCGGTACCGCAAGACACGGTATTGAACAGGGTATCGGAACGACTTCTTTCTTCCCCAGTAAAGCCGGGTACTATATCGTTTCGGTGTACATAGAATTTTGTAACAATAGTAATACCGCGTATGGCACCGTCCACCTGTATAAAAATGGGGCGTCGTACATGCAAATTGCGGGCGGAGGGAGCACGAAAGGTTCGCACAACCATTCAATCGGAAGTAACATAGTTTTTCTAGACGATTTCGATTACCTCAACCTACACGCTTTTTCATCCATCGCTACGAACATTTTGTGTAGGGACTTTTCAGCGGTATTCTTACGGCCTTAATTAATAAAAATTATTATATTCAAAATGCCTGTTGATAAATTTGGACATACCGATTCTGGATCTACGCAGAGAGTAATTGCTGGAGGCGTTACTTTTAGTCAAGTAAACAGTACTTTTCTAAGGTTAGATGGAGCAAATCCGGCGACTGGGAATCTAAATATGAATGGCAGCTGCATCAAAGGCCTGCCAATAACGAATAATCCGGATGCGGGAATGGATGAAGCGCTAAGTTGGGGACAAGCTATAGATTTGATAACGAATCACGCGGGCATTCCGTCAAACGATAATCATTTGACGAATAAAAAATACGTAGACGAACGAATTGCTTCGATAGTGCCTAGACCCACTGCTGAGGTCGCATTTGGCCCGGCGTTTAGTGTTTACGCCCTCGTTGCTCAGGCTATCCCTACTAACACAATAACGCAAGTAAAATTTGCGACAGTAAAGTTCGATCCGGATAATTGTCTCGTCAATTCGAACCGTTTCCTTCCTCGGAAAGCCGGTTGTTACATGGTTACGACGTGTTTGGAAATACGCGACAATAGTGCTAGATATTACGAAAATATTGGCTTGTACAAAAGTGGGGGATTGTACACGATGATTGTCAGCGGTGGGGGTATGGCTGGATCGAAAAAATATGCAACGAGCACTAGCCTAGTTCGATTAACTAATACCGATTATCTCGAGATATTTATTACTTCGCCTAATACGGTAAATATTATGGTTCGCGATTTTTCTGCGGCATACTTACGACCTTAGAATTCAAAACCGAATCAAGTTTTGAATTTGAATACTACACTTCATCGACCTTTCTATCATGAACTTCAATATACCACGCTCATTTTCTGGCCGTCGGATTGAAACCTCAGTAACTTGTCTGAAATCACCATTGCGTACGCTACCGTATTGGCCGGCGCCGCCGTATTAAACGTACCTTTGATCTGGATATCGACCACCGATGACTTCAGACGCTCGGATTGCTTGCTCACGTCAAACACCATAATCGGAAACAGATCTTTGAAGTCCGAGGGTGTGATATTGCATTGCGTCATTAGTTCGTCCTTTCCATAGTATTTTTCACTAAACGCGGCTGCTGCTCGGTACACCCGCGAGAATTGTTGATTCGGAAATGATAGATTATAGTCGACAACTGGATATCGGTCCTGGTTCATCATCACGAACATGTTCTTCAGATCGCAATGATTGAAAACGGATGGATTGTGTTCTTGATCGCCGCTTTTGTCGGTTTGAAAACCCAAGATGATGTATCTAGGCTTCTCAGGTAACGACTTGACGCTAAGTCTCCAGCTAAAATTAGTCGACTGTGCGACGGAGGTGGTATCGCATTGACGGGCTCTGTACGCAACTGGCAGCGACGCTTTCGATTCGATCGTTTTGTACAATTGCATCTTCTCCATATCGGATGGTGTAACGTGAGGCATGAACCATGAGATTTTATCTAGCCTAACTTTCCCTGCACCCGCGGCAGCGAGTCTAAAAATTGCGTCATCATCGGCTTTACGAACAAGAGTTAGCGTATGTTTCACACCAAAAACAACCTTGTCGTAATCATCGCAAAATCCGAAAATATGCTTCAATGGAACTACAAAGCTAAAAGTACCTTTGGCATTTGGTTTTTGAATTATATACGACTGTCTAACGGCGAAACCTTGATTATTCGCGATAGCAGCCGTCGCTCCGCTGTCCTTGTACCACAACTGATTCAAATCTTGAGCTAGTTGAAAATCATTCGGGTATTTGAGTAATCCGAGCATCGTCGTTGCCTGACCTGGGTAAAATAACGATTCAATTTCCTGATTCGATAGGGAATACGAAATTTGACTGAAAAGATGCATGAGCCCATTATTCGTAAGAGTTGCTTCATCGGCATTAACGTAGAAGGTGTTGTCCGCCTTCGTCAATCTACCCTCGAACAGCAGGTAAGATTCCGCCGGATGACAAAATAAATCTTGAAGTTGGATGTTTATTCTAATCTTCCCGGAGGTGTTTAGATTCGCCCCCGATATCGGCTCATACTCGTACCATTCGTAGCATTCGACGCTTTCATCGCTCAATGGTTGTTCGGTAAATCTCAGAATATCGGATGATTGCATTTTTATTACTTTTTATTACGCGATAATATTTTTTTACGCGATTTTATTACGCGACCTTCATTCCGGCGCCGTTTAGCGAGTGTACCGGTACTAAATCTTGTATCGATATGACGCCGTTCTTCTTCAGACCATCCCCCATCATCAGATTATTAATATTTGGACTCAACCCGACGCTACCTACGCTACTCAGCCGATCTAAAATTTGTCTAGTTTCTGGCGTAATTTTCTTGGAGGTGGGAGTAGGAGCAGGAGTAAACAGTTTGGCCACTGCTTTGTCCACTAATCGTTTGCCAGCGTCGATTGCGGTTGTTTTCCCAACATCGATGGCCTTTTCCCCAATTTCTTTCGCCACGTCTTTACTCGCGTTGAGAGCGGTCGTTGCTAATTGTTTGGCGGCGTTCGACGTAACTAGCCGTTTGAAAAATCCCGAAATTGTATCGAATATTCCCGATCCTCCGATAACGTATTGTTTTCTATACCTCCTTCTATTAATGATCTGCATTTTCCCTGCATTTTATAATGTCGACATTATATTTTTGTAAGCATCATCACTCAGCACTCCTTGCCTCAATAACGCGTCGCACATCGCCACGATCTCGTTTCTCACGCCGGTATTGCCTGCTTTGAAACTTTGAAATCTTAGCTCTAGCTGTTTCGCTAATACATTTGGATCTTCGGATATGACGATTACACCGACGCCTTTACGGCTTTACCCACTGTCGCTGTATTACGAGCCCTCTTTTCCCATATCGGTTTGATAATTTCTCTATATTTGACGCTCGAAGATGCTTTGGGTTTGTTAGGATTTTTTGGCTGTCTGATAGCATCCGTCGCGAGTAGAATCTCGGCGTAATCGTCTCTATCATTATTATCGTATATCGACGTGTTCGGCTGTTTCATCGTCAACAACTCCCAAAGCCCCGGTGTTCCGCTGTAAGTCTTATTTCCAACCGTTACATCGTCTCCTTGAATAGAAATCGGAGTATCACCGATGTAGAATTGACCATTTTTAGATCTTATTCCGAACGTCGTGTCTACAATTTTTTTATCGGAGGCGTATTGATGAAGGTACTTGGTGGCTACATCGCCTAATTCTAAAGTTCTAATATCCTCAGCCGGATCGTCGCTATACGCTTCTATCGAGGGATACTGAGGAAATTGAACCTTCAACGAAGCGGGTAGCGTCTGTAGTGCGTTTGATGTGGCTATCGAATTTTCTTTGATGGCGGATAGTAAGACATTTTGCTCTTTAGAAATTGCGGATTGCGAATCGACGATAGGCTTGTACAGCTTGGTTAATTCTTGTTGTAGCCCTGAATCCCCCAATCTCTCCGATAAAAAGTTTTGTTGAATATTCTTCTTGGATTTCAGAAACTCTTCGACTATAAAATCTCTTTTCGCTGGGTCATCTATCTTTAGAAACGACATTTTTAATAAAAAATATAATGTTTTTCAACATGTTTTTCGACGTGTTTTTAGACATGTTTTTCGACATGTGTAAAAACATAGGTTAGACGTATTTTCAGACATAGCGACATAGGTCTACATAGGTCTACAAAACTCGACAAAACTCTACAAAACTCTACACGAGTTCATACATGTTCGCGTTAGTCGTCTTTCTCACAGATTCGGTATTTTTCTCAAACATGCTTTGAAAGGACTGTCTGACTTCTTCTCTTCCCCGGGCGATGAGTGATTGTTTCGTTTCCTCATCCATCGCGTCTATCACAACTTTCGACTTACTTTTAATTTCTTCTTTCATGCTATTGAATTTTTCAATCTCGCTTAGAATCAGAGAATATTCCTCGTCTGAAATATGATCATCCACGAGAGCTTTTGAAATATGGTCGCTGATCGTGTTGAGCTTCGCGTCAGCTAGCGTTTTGATCTTTTCGTGCTTCTCCGCCTTCAGGGCGAGCTTTTTACAGATTCGGCTGCCGATTATACTCAATAGCCCCGCACCTAGCGCCGTCCCTTCCATAGCGATAGCGATGGGGCGGCAATTATGGTGGACAATACGCCGATTCCCGAAATTCCGAGCCCCATCGTGACCACCATGAGGAAGTTGTCTATTACTCCGATTACGCTTACACTTCTATGGTACTTTTTACTCAACGTTGCTCTTTTGTCTCGTTCTTGCTCGATCTCCTTTTTGATTTCGCTAATCTTCTGAAGCCGATACGTTTGTGCAGACCCTGCGGCTATTTGTATTTCACCTTCTGGCGCAGAGGGTGTTATATTTGTTAGGTTTGGATAGAGTTTGATGCCTTCGTATTCCATTCGTTTATTTATTAGCAATATATATATATTTTTTTACCGTTGATAATTTACACAGCATAGCGAATCTCCTTCGTTTATAGTTACTACCGAATCGGAGTTGTTTTGAATGGAAACTATGATATCATCAACCACATCTTCTGAAATCACTCCGTCTAGTAGGCTGCATCGTCGTTCTTTGATACTCTGTCTGAGGGAAACGAGGCAAAGACCCGCCGCCATTTCTACACCGAGTCCAAGCCTTAGGGTATTTGCCGCCTTTGGTTGTATCGTAATATCATTTTGCGCAAAAATCTCCCATCGCAGACCTCCTAGTTGTCTTACTGGGGTGCGAGTAACACCGCTCGTAATCTTCCAAAAGACTGAAACGGGCTGCGTTCTAACCTCTACCGGTCTAGTTGGTTTAGTTCCAAATTTGTGTATTGGTCTCGACATTTTTTAATAGAATAATTTATAATATCATGCCGAGAATCGGAATGTTTCGAAACGGAGAGTTGGGGCCCAACAAAAGTCCTTCACCCCTAGCATACCCCGACCCTGTTTTCATGTACAACCCGGATGCCGTTATTGAGCTACCTTTTTGCCACGGCGACAAGTACAAACCAGAACCGGCTGGTCTTATCTTGCACGCTATGTCGCCTTTCTTGACATACATTACACCCGAACCGCTGATTTTATCTACAATCTTGGTAGTTGCCGCGGAGCCAAGACCGCTCAATGCCCCCATCGCCAAACTTGGCAGCGCATTAGACAGAAGGAACCGTCCCGCCGTCGCTAAAAACGGAAGTATAGCACCTATGAATCCGCCTTCGACTTTCTTGTTGTTCTCCAATTGCGTTTTACTCATTTTAATAATCACGCCAGTTCCTTTTTGGTAGGCCGTTGTCATTTTATTGATTTGCGCCTGGGTGAGAGCCAAAACGTGTTCACCATTCAAATCATCGTGCGATAGTTTGATACTCACGCCGGTTCCCGCTTGAAGTGATCTTTTAATTTTGTCTTGTTGCGCTTCTGAAATATTAACTTTTACGCCCGTGTAACGACTCATTTTATTAATAAATTACAAAAAACTTTCAAACTTCCCTGATGTGAAACCGAATCGCTAATTCTTCACCTCGAAGATTTAGTAGGTTCCCATGTTGGTCCGTGAGCCTCGTTTCCATCGTTGAAATTGTAGATAGCAAAATCGGGAGATATATTAAATTATGCGGCACTTCGATAATCTTGTAACCCGGGACTACGTTTGGGAAAAAAGAATATATCACGTTTTCCGATGTTCCGTTAGTGTACGAAGACCCGATAATGTCGCTGGTCACTCTCAGGCTGCTTACACCCATTATATTTACCAAGTCCTCCGATTCGTTGTATCCGCCCGAATAGATCCATCTGCTGAAACCTAGAACCCTTCCTATCGAATTCTTTGGCGTAAAGTCAACCATATAATCTGCTTCTATATTCACCACAGACCTCAGAGTATTGGTGTTTGGCGCTATTGAGATACAGTAATTTCCATTTACTCCGTCGAAATGCCCATTCCCCTTCATGACTCTCTGTATATATTCGTTGATATCCGTTATTTCATAGCAACCCTCCGGAACTTCGATGTTTACCCAATCTGTGCCGGAATCCGGCGAATACCTGAAGACGTTGTTTGTCGCATCGATATTTTGAAAAGAATAGTACGTCTCGAGAGCAACTAAGGCCATTTCGTATTTCTTATTCTTCTCCAGTTCGAGTAGTGGATTAAACTTCGTTCTGATTCGCGTGCTCTTTTCGCTTAGAAAAATGGAAAATGATGTTTTTGGTTCCGTGTTACGGGCCGTCTTTTCCGTGTTTTCCGATATCTGTTTGAGAAGCGATGATTCCATTTTTACTATACAACACAATTTTACAATTTTACAATTTTACGCCGGCGGATCCTCGATTACATAAAATGTGTCGAGTCCGCATCGGTATTTGCCATTGTTCTTGTCGCTAGTCAGGTCTAAAACCACGAATCCATGAGGTTGCTCCCATACTGTTTTGCATAGTTTTCTAAATTCATCTTTCGACATGTCTGTACTCACATGATCGTTATAGATATGATTACAATTTTTCAGGTCTTGTTTGAACAGGCAAATAAAGTTCGCATTTTCTCTGATTGTTTGACGCGGTAATTTGAAATAATTCTGGGCGAGGTAAAAACAATCTACATTACTATGCCTCCCTCGATTATAATACGTTTCACATTTGTTTTGTCGTTCCAATTGAAGATCATCGAATATCATCAGGTCTTCCTTTCAGCGCTCAAATCCCTCGGGTCTGGTACATCTTCGGCGCTCTCAAAGAACTTGGCAATTATATCGGATTTAGTTTCTAAGTTTTTTGATATTTCCTCCATAACGAGGTCTGGCGACGCATTTAGACCCACGATTTCATCTCGGTGCTCGAACAACCAAACGATCGCTTCTTTCGGTAATTTTTCTTCGTATGCTTTTTTAATAATGCGATATTCCGGTTGAAACAGAGAAGTACCGAATACCTGCAAGTTATTATAATCCAACCAGTCTGGCCTAAGTAAAAGATTGAGAAGAAGCGTTGTTTTTCCACACGCCGATTTCCCAAATATCAAACCGCGTATGCTTTTGGGTAACAACGGATTATTGAATCTTTTCGAGAGCGCTGTGCCCCAACTCATATCTCTAATCTCCATTTTAAAAATATATATTATTAAAAAACGAAATGTATTGCGTAAAGTGTAAAAAACAAACCGAAACGAGAGATGTACAGAACGTCGTGACTAATAATGGGAGATCGATGCGTAGAGGTGTTTGCGTCGTATGCGGGAAAACAAAAACTCAATTCGTGAAGGCGTCTGCAGCTGTTGCGCAAGGCGGAGATCTAGTTAGTTCATTGAACGCCGCCACTAGCAACATTAATTTACCATGGGCTTAATTCCCGGGCGAGTTACATTTGCCGGGCCATCAGTTTACGGGCCCCGGTACTAGACTAGATTTGCGTTTGAACCCCAACGAAACTCCTAAAGATTGGAGCAAACCTATAAACAGGGTAGATAGCGCAGCATATATTCACGACCTGGCATACAATCAACACACTGATACAGCTTCTAGGAATGTCGCCGATAGAGCAATGATAAACCAATTGAATAATATACCCAATCCAAGCTTGCGGGAACGAATAGAGAGGGCGATAGTCAAACCTATTTTATCCACTATAGCTAGTCTCGGGTTGGGTTTTAAAAAAGCCAAAAATTACAGCAGGACTTGAAATGGACTAATCAATTAGCGAATGAATTACACAAACCAGAAGTAAGACATTTTAGAAAGAGACGGGTCTATGTTGGCGGGATTGATCAGATTTGGGCAGCTGATCTAATCGATATGCAAGCCTTCGCTAGAGATAATGATGGTGTGAAATATCTATTGACCGTTATAGATGTGTTTTCGAAGTATGGATGGATCGTTCCATTACATGACAAGAGTGGGAAGTCTACAGCTGATGGGTTCGTGAAGATACTCGGGGGTGGACGACAGCCGGTCAAAGTTTGGTGCAACAAAGGGAAAGAATTTTATAATAAAAATGTAAAGAATTTAGTCGAGTTGTATTCTACCGAGAACGAGGAAAAAAGTTGTATCGTAGAAAGATGGGTGCGTACGATGAAAGATAAAATGTTCAAGTACTTTACGGCTAATTCAACTAGAAGATATATCGATATATTAGACGAAATGGTTAGTAATTATAATGAACGAGACATTCTTCCATTAAAATGACCCCCGCGAAGGCTAGTATGAAAGTGAACGAAAAGACTGTATTTATGAATTTATACGGCGACGAGATTTCAGAGCCTATTATACCAAAGTTTTCAATCGGCGATCAAGTCAGAATAACTAGGAAGAAGAATATTTTTGAAAAAGGATATACGAGTAGATGGGTGGAGGACGTTTTTGTAGTATCACAGGTTCAATATACGGATCCACCAACTTACAAGATTACTGATTCTAATGGTGAGAAAATACAAGGCTCATTTTATGAACAGGAGCTACAGAAAACAACTCAAGAAATATATAGAATCGAAAAAGTGATTAGGAAACGCGGGAAGAAATCTCTCGTGAAATGGTTAGGCTACCCAGACTCATTTAATTCTTGGGTTGAAAATGAAGACTTGTTGACATTGCGTTGACGATTAACGACGTGAATCTTGTATGGGAATTCGAAGTTGTGAAAACTAACATCACACGGGGATGAGTTTCCATTGCGTTGACGATTAACGACGTGAATCTTGTATGGGAATTCGAAGTTGTGAACGGAGACGTCGAGCAAACTAACGTTAGGTGGGATTGAAGGTGTGTTGTGGGCTTCAATTTTAGCAATCAACTCCGCTTTCCGCAGTCTAGTATATTCAACCAAGCCGATCTGCTCGGCGATTTTTCGTAATTCAATAACAGTTTTCTGCGAGTAGTCCATTTTATATTGGGATATCTTGTCTTTAAGCCGAGTTGTATATTCCATTTTTAAGGCTGTATAGGTCAAATGGGCGAAAGTGAAGGCCGTATAGGTCAAATGCGCCAGAGGCCTTCTTTTATTACTACTATTGACATAGACATACTAAACTATAAAATTATGAAATAGTGGCTGAGAATCTTTCTTTATTGCAATTAAATTGGTCACTGTTGTACAGTGTTGTTATGCGGCGAATTAAAATCAAATTACTAATTGCGTTCATAAACCTTCAAATTTCAGAATGAAACGTCGTTCATTGGTCGTCGTTTCTCTTTGATCTGACTGAGTATCAAGATACAGAGTTACTGCGTTTCCATTTGACAGATAAATCTCTTTTTGTCGACGTCCTCTGTCTTCACAGATCGTTACATTTCTCTTCGCAATCTTGTCAACAATCAAAGCAAGCTGACGACACGATTCCTCTCTGTGTTCAGGATTGTGATCGGAATGCGATGCTGTGAAGTGAAGAAGAGATGTTCTGACTTTCTGTCCAATGGGAGACTCAACAATCCACGGCTGCTGCTTTGTTCCACAAACATTTGGAGAATCAGACGAAATGAGCATCTGAACTGGATCCTTTGAAATTGTAATTTCACACGAACGCTTTTCGTCTACAACTAAAATGCAATCAGATGAAAATGTCGGCTGAATGCGTACGTTGTTCTAATACGGTACCTGTTAAAATGAGATAATCTTTTAGATAAACTTGTTGTCAGACTAAAGACTACTAAGAATTACATGGATCCTGTTATTTAGTAGGTCAATAAAATTTAACGATATGCTCAATATGATCAATGGGCAATTAGCCTTGTAGACTAATTGCATGCGAACCAAACAATATTTACAACAGAATTTATTATTGCGAATTTTGTAAAACTCATTCTCATTGCTGGTATCGGAAAATAAATTCAGATTTCACAATGTCAACAAGCTACACAGATACATGGCAATAACTTACTACTTAATATGCAATCGTAGCTGGCTTCAAGATGAACATTTAGACCAGGAAAGCAAGGGTTAACATTTCCAAATGACATCGCTGATATGCGAACATCGCAGTCGTTCTCTCCCGAACATCTTTTGTCCAGAATGTGCAAAACGTCAGCTGAACAACCAAGAAAACGAGAGTCATATTCTGCGAGCATTTTCTGAGCAGCAACTTCCTCGGCCTTGACACACTTGCCAACACGCAAACGTCCATAGACGGCAGTTGTCAGTAGAATGACTTCATTCTTAGAACATTTCGGCTGAAAGTTTTCAGACTGACAGTATTCAGCTGCAATTTGTACAGAGAAACACTAATTGAGTAGGCCTACAACATCATTATGCTAATTGACATCAAACATAATCAGAAACGTCCTAAATAGAAGACTATAGGCCTACTATGGAGAAGGAAATAATACAAGGTACGATGTCGGGATCAAGGACAAGGGGAAGACCGAGGATGGGATGGATCGCTAATATGGATGGAATACCATTCGAGCAGATATTGAAGGAGACGGAGGACAGGGGAAAGTGGCGAAGGCATGTCCATGAAGCGACCAACCCTCGAATCGAGGAAGGTTAAAGACAAGACAAGACAAGGCCTACTCAGCGTAGGCCTACTGCAGGGAATATTGACTTAGTGCAATGAATAGAACAGAGCTAGGGATAATGAGCTGTGGGTTTGATTCTAACATTGTATGTGAGGCATTTTCAACTATCAAATAGCATAAATTGGAAAATATAATTATGCTCAGTAACAAGACGTTCGATGACCTTTGATATGAGCGTCAGATTGAAAGAAAGCAATCTTTTCCTCCTAACTCGACTGTAGCCATCAGCAACTTAAGCTTAATATGCTTGTACATTAGGCCGCACAAGCTAGGCATATAATTGCATGGCGACATTGTTACTGATAGCATCTGTTATAGATCTGAACGCGGTAATTTTAGATCAGTACAGACATCTAGCGAATAAAACACTGACTAGTAGTTCGATTTTCCAGTGTTATTCTAAAAATACCTGGGTTAACCTCCAATAATTGCGTGGGTGATGCACATTGCACAAGCAGCTCGTCGAACCACGTATGGCCACTATACGCCGGTAAAGGGTGAATTTCATTAACTTACATGTAGGCTGAAACTCGTTTTTAACTGTGCAATGGCGTAGGCGTACTTTATACTTTAATCGCATTTAATTTGATTGGCCGATGATATTGAATGAGTGAATAGCTTTTCGATCTTTGATAAAGAACGAGTGAATGTAAGACTGTGTTGCTCCTGTCTTTAGCGTTTCAATGACAATGAGTCGCTTGAGTAGCTTGTTGCGTCAAAGCTTCTTAAGGCCTACTTGCTGCGGATAAAATTTCACAATCCTAGCAGGGCTTCTTTTAAGGAGTTTTTAGAACTACTAAACCTCTCCCCCCCTTTCCCGTCGTCCACCATAAGGATTGTTATTCGGAATAAGTTATTCATATTCTGACCTCAATGAACATCTCTAGCTATTTATAGGATAATTGCACAAAAATGCTTCACAAGCTCATTGAGAGCTGTCTTGCCCTTTTTGTGTAGAGCGCCACGCCAAAAGCCCTCAATCAGGGCAAGAAGTATAAGATTTACATAGTTTTAGCTGTAACCATTACTTCGAAGCTAGTTATATAAGCTTAATATGCAGTCTTTGAAGTCAGTTCCTCACAAATCCACTTTTTATGTTTACCTTTGAATTTTGTAGCGTGATACATATTTAAGAATATTATAGCGAGATAACATCATCGAATTTCAAGCAATGTTTAGCCATGAAAATTCAGATAGGCTAATTTGTTTTTCTCTCACGTAGGTCTATTGTCTATGTATAATTCTTGCTACTGGACAAATAGATGCTCGTGTTGGCATAGGTCTAAGTTCCTACAGTTGTGCCTTTTCTAAAATGTTGGGATCAACTACAGGAATTAGAAATAAATATTAGTAGGTTTATGGCTTCGACAGAAGAAATCGTTTTACCTGGATCTTTCTTCACTTCATCGCAAAGCGATCTTTGCAACATCATCCAAACTGCTGCACAAATAAACAGATCAACGTGTCTCATTCGAAGCCTCATAGTCTTTTTCATGAGCGTCAAAATTTCGAGTTACTCAAGTTTTAGAAAATTCGCCACACGCTTAACTCCAGTTGCAGCTATCACACTTACTTAATTATGCCTATGTGTCACTGTCATGTATGAATATGAAGACGGCTATACTGCTATAGCGAACTACCCACATTCAAGCGTAATAATCTAACCATGTAAATCTCTGTGATCTGTTCGCATTCAGATGTTAATGGGTCGGGGGTCGTCTCAAAACGATCGAAATCAGCAAAGGCTTTTCAATACAGCAGACAATTTATTTAAAATCTATTGCCTATTGTTACTGCACATTAAATTTTCCTTGTGTTTATCTACAAATATAGTATTGTGTAAATTTATCACGTGACCTCTCAAAAGATTAACATTAAATTTTCTCATTTTATTCCTGTCGTAGATATCTCCGCTTTCTGCAACAGACGGACCTGCTTAGTAGGCCTATAAGCTATCCAGACCGAGAACCTTCACGGTGCAGTCCGGATGCTTCACTGCGGTTGTTCTAACTTTCTCGAAAATAATTATTGCCTAACACCAATTTGGAAATGAAGTTCTAGCCTACCTCTTGATCTGTCTAGTTCTTCAGCAGATACTTGAAAACCTACAATATTATTTTCTGTTAGCCTACTGATTTTCTGTCGCTTGGTTCTATCACGCCTCTCTGATGCATAACGTTTATTGACGTTTATTGTTGTAACAGGAAAACAGAAACAGTAAATTGGACTAAAAGCGTTCATAAATAAAAACGCACGCACATCAACATTGAACAGCAAGTAACACGACAAGTAAGCCTAAGCCGTGCTATGGGGCTGCTTATAAAGATGCACAGGCATGTAGTAACTATTCATCAAGTCATATAGTCATCATTTCATCGTCCAATTAAAAAAAACTAGATCCTCCTATACAATAAATCTGAAACAATAGCATAGGGACCTACAATTTAACGAACGAAATGCAGGAATATGATTTTGCTATTTTAGTCTAATTCGTGAATTCATAGATTTGTTCTGAAATTAATACAAATAGTCTGTTATAAACAACATTCACTTCTCTCTTTGTATAATTTTTTATCGTTGTTGCAATCACAACAAGACGCACTGAATAGCCTACCAGTTGCCAACTGTGGGCGATAATAGATCGGCGCCAGATCTTCACTATAAGTCCTGTTTACTAATAGTGGACCTATGACTAGGCCTATGACTATTCAAAGGTTTAATTATGGACCTTGACGACTCTGCTTTCGTTTCATAGCTTCTATGATGGCCTCTGTTTATATTTCATGTGTTACACATGTCACTTGTTGCAACCCACTTTATAAGCTTTCACTTTGCAGTTCTACTACTTTAACGCCGGAGCATACATCTAGTAGGACTACTATAGTTTAGGTTAGAGGTAGCCTAGTAACTTCCACAGTGCTGCACAGAAGCTTTGCTATGGTCGGTCCGTCTTTCTGGAATAAGTAACCTATTAGTCTCCGTAATGAACTTCTTTGTCTTTCTTTGCCCCTTTTCCTCAAGCGTTTGAAAACCATTCTCTTTGATTGTGGTTTGGTGTCAGGTCGGGAGCGCCTCTGAGGAGTTCTCTTGAAGGGGCGCTATATAAATGTACGATTACAATTACGATTACAATTACAACTTGTTCGGTTTCATTGTCAGTTTCTAAAGGACATCATAGAAAACTAGTAGAGCACACATGAAGTATGCATTGAATACGGTGACATTAACTTAAACTCTATTTAAATGCGAGCAGCTGGAAACGGATTATCAGCACATCGTGAGTAACTGTTGTCGGAGTCGTTTCCTTCCACAGCAACTGCATATGTTGGCATCTGTTGCTGTTGTGTCTTCAATCGTTGACCGTCATCAATGCAATATTCGAACGATGCACCAGAGAGAAATCTTTGGCCTTGATGTTGATTTCTTGCACCATTTGTGTCATAGTTAAGTGTCTTGTAATCGTGGGTTTTCTTCATTTTGGCGTAAAATCTAACAAGTTGTGTAGCAATTATAACTATCAGTCGTACGTAATAGCCTATTGTGTGAAATCTATTGAAAATCAGCATTATTAAAATGATCTTTTTGATTTGAGGAACACCATCATGGTGATCAAGTATGAAAATTGAATCGTTATAAAGACGAAACATTACGTCACCATCGGTTGAATCTTTGATTCATGTCAAAGTGAAAATCAGTAGGTAGGCCTAAACATCACGTTTTGCAGCCGAGTTTTGTGTCAAAGCTTCTATTTTTTTAAAATTCATGCGAGTCTTTAGGGGCCGCCCATAAAGTACGTCACGCTCCAGGGGGTGTAAGAAAGTGTGACAGTTTGTGACAAGGGGAGGGGTCAAGTCATGTGTGACGTCACACATTAATTTAAAAATTTTTATTTCTAATTCTTTTTTGTATTTTTTAGTAGAATTGAATAGCTTTTAAAAGAATTTTCAAACATTTGGGGAAACATTTGAATTGGTTTAATGTCAAAATAGCATGAAATGCATATCCCTGAATGTGTTGTTCACGATTCCTCTCGCTAGGAGCGCTAATAATGCTGTTGCGAAGCCTTGTTTTAGGCCCTATGTATAGCCTTGCGGTGTTATTTTTTAAATTCGAAAGTGTGACGTACTTTAGGGGGGTCCGAGATTTGTGACAGTTTGTGACAGGGAAGAGGGGGGTCAAAAATGGTGAAAAATAGCGTGACGTACTTTATGGACGGCCCCTTAGTGACCGCTGCTGTAAGAAAAATTAAATACCACGTTTTGGCGCATCTAACTTGGGATAGTTTACGTGTACAATAATTCGAAACACAGCGTCCTGTTGATTCACAAATAATATGAATCGCTATAGAAAATCACTCAAATTAATGGAACGCGATGTAACGGTAAGTTATGTGCCTTTGTAATCGAAGGATTGCAGGTTCAGATATACCTTAAACCCATGCGTAGCGACCTTGGACAAGTTGCTCGCTCATAATTGCCTGTCAGGAAGGCAACAGGAAACCACCTCAAACATCTCATTCATAGGGGCATAAAATCCATGGAAAACACAGAACTCGTCATTGTCATAGACAATTAATTATCAGTCGTCCATCAACAGCTGCACAATATAATGTGCCATCAAGTAGAATACGGCTGCAATAATTAGTCTATAATATAGCCTATTATGAGGTTTGGTAGTGGCAATATCACATAATGTGCACATCTACCTTCGGAGGCAAACAGCTCCCGTGCAGATTATAGCCAAACAAATTGTCACTGTGAATCCAACGATGGCTACGATAGCCAACACTATACACAGAGAAACAACCAGACATTAATAAACTAAGTCTCAGTATAATTTGTTTAACAAATTGCGAGTCGTTTAAGTTATAGCCTACGGTAAGACTTCGCAACGTCCGAAACTCAAACTCAAATGAAACAAGGAAAGTGTTTGGCATCTGAACTGTAGCCTACATTGCAATTGGCTGATAGATTATAATAATTATATGTACACGAATGCAGGTTAGAAATTTTTTAATTGCAGGCACCTACAGTAATACATGCACCAACATAGGCCGTCTATCTTCTGCTTAAGTTACACATTTTCTGGTTCTCTCGGTAGACTATGCGGGCATTCATTGTTTTTTCGATGTTCCTAAAGGTGCTATATATGCATTATATCTTAGGTGTAGGCCTACTGTTACAGCTATATAATTATTATGGAATCTAGAGTTAGCAAAGATTACTGAACAGTCAACATTAAGCAGCGTCTTTTTTTACAGAAAACAGGATCCGAAACAGAACAATTGCAGAACAATAATTTATAATTACAGAACATACTTAAATTAAACTAGAGTAAATGAATAGAACTTAAATTAAGCTAATTATTTTATAAAAGGCTGGAAAGGTTCCGAAACGTCATCCCCGTCTAATAAAAAACAACCATTAAGCAGTTATGTAATATACACACATTGCACCCAGACAAGAAAATTTCCTAACCTTGGGCTTTGTTAGACAGCGGGGTTTTGAAATCAGGTCGATCGAGAAGATCAGGTGCTGAGGTGTCTGAAATGAAAATAAGTGACGATGAGAGAACTTTGCATGTCAGTTGATTAGGTACTGTACGTTTAGATGGTCATGCTATGTACATGTAGGCTACATAAGCAGTGGTATTTAGACCTGCTTCCAGGGCCGGCCTTAGCTATAGGCAAAGTAGGCAGTTGCCTAGGGCGCCGCAGTGTTAGGGGGGCGCCGCGGCACAGCCGAATTTATTTTTTTACACTATATTCTTTTAAACTCAAGACTTTCGCTAATGGAAAGAATTTAAAATATATATTGATTCATTGCACCTGTTCATCTGCAGGCTGGCCTAATTCAATTTCAAGGACTGCATAAATTTTATATCGACAAATAAAATTCGATTTTTAACGGCATTCCGCAATCTTTGCTTTGGGAGACAGAAGTTATAATACGACGCTCAATTTTGACAGTGAAGATGTTGCGATAAATGAATTGTAGGCCTATGAAATGGGAGTGGGCCTTGCTGAGTATGAAGATGAGAATGATTACAACATTACAGCCTGCCCTTTATTCGGATTGAAATTACTATTCTATAGTAGGGACGACGATTAAGAAACAGCAGTAGGCTATAGGCCTAGCTGAAGCAGGGCCAGACTTACATGTAGGCTTAGGCAAAGCAGGCAGTTGCATGGGGCGCCAAGTGGGTGGGAATTTCCATCAAAGAGGGCGCCATTTCCACAAGAATGTGTTTTAATATTTTTAAGCTTATACCATTCTTCCCAAAATTGAATATTATCCAGCCTTCAGAGTAGTAATAAAGAAATTATAATGAATTACTCAGTTGAGCTTATACAAGGCCGTAGTTATGAGGATGTTTTGGGTGTTTGAACACCCCCGAAATGAAATAATGTAAAAATGATATAATTGTGCATTTGCTAGCACATGACAGTGTGTAGGCCTAATGTAATTTTGAACAGAAAATAGTCGACAATCGCGGAAAATATAGTGTTTTGGGGACGTCAGAAAATTCGACGACTAAAAAAAATCGTCAGAAAATTTTTCCCGAAAAACCGCGGCAGCGTGTACGCACCTCAAAATTCACGGTCAAGAAAACATCCCCGAAATAAAATCCTGGCTACGGTCTTGTGAGCGTATACCGGCTCTGGCTAATTCATCTTTAGATTCTGACGTTGACTGAACACTTGAGTGGAAATCTAAGGGCGCCAAATGCAGGCCTATGCCTGGGGCGCCAAATGTATGCCTTGCCTAGGGCGCCATTTGGGCTAAGGCCGGCCCTGCCTGCTTCCGAAGTCTTTTTCATTTTACAAGAAAAACATAGTTGTCACATTCTAAAGCTTGTGTCTATTAATCGGCACTCCGTCAAAACAACCCCGTCATAATACGGGCCACCCCGTTAATCGACTCAATTACAAAATAATTATATTCCCATTTAAGTAAGGCGAGACGAATCAGATTTTTTTCTTATGATAATCATTTGCTATGATGTCTTCAGTTTGCGTTGAGATAAGCGCATAGAAAACTCACCGTGTGAACAGTTTCCTAAGACGCCAGACCATTTTCCTCCAAAACAGTTAAGTCGCCAAGTTTGACGACTAGAGTAGCAGCCAATCACAATCGTGTCATCGTTTCTTTTTAACCAAGCTTCGTCCGGCGGAATTATATCAGAGCAACCGAGCGCTACAAAAAGAATTAGTAGTCATTTGCATTCTATCGATTCAACTTTTCGATTCCTTTATTCTGCTGAAATTAATGGTCGCTATATATGACTATTATAGGCTTTCGTTCAATCATAAGATGCTATAATCATTACGTTAATGAAAATCTAGCACACAGTAAAATCCACGCAGAAATGCCATTTTGCAGGTGAAGAGCAGCGATGAATCCTGAGCCGTTTATTGTTCAAGGAAATTATAAGAGTTTCGAGCAACGGAAGTTCCACTGCTAATAGAAAGACACTAGTCTTTAAGACAGGCAGTGAATTGCATTCTTTGGTTCGGCAACTTCGAATGAACGAGGGCTCTGTGCAATGTATGTATGCAGTGTAGGATCAGCCAAAAGAGAGACCCAATTCTAAGAAAACAGCAATGAGAACAATGTCAATACTTTAATTATAAGGAAAAGATCACAATGGGGTATATGACCTTTCATCCAACCGGGAGGATGAGATTGTCAGTTCCTGCAGGTGGTTTTTGTTTTGTCTAGTTTGAGAAACATTTCTCCGTTGCACATCGCCAGAGTTGCTGGTTTGGAGATGGAATGGATTTGGGTTTCGTTCCAATTTAGATTAACAATATTCTCACCTTCAAGTTTGAGTAGAAATCGAGTTTGTTCTTCGTCTTGTCTCTTTGGTTCTAATGGGTTAAGAAATATTTTCACTTGATTTCCAGTTGACAAGTAAATCTCCTTCTCTCTTTGACTTCCACTTGCACATATCGATGCATTTCTCTTCCCCGTCTCATCCACAATAACACCTTGGCACGATGGCTTGCTCCCTCCTCCTCCTCCTCCTCCTCCTCCTCGACCAGAGTGTGAACCAAGCAATTCCAAAACGCTTATTCTAATCTTCTGTCCAACTGGAACGTCAACAATCCACGGCTGAGATTTTGTTCCGCAAATTCTTTCGTTGACGATGATGTGAGTTGGATCTTTTGAAGCAGCCACAACACAAGAACGATGCTCGTCTACAACTTTTAGAAAAGGAAGTAGACTTCAATAAAGAATTATTGCAAAAAACAACATTTATTATCCTGAAAATGCGAATGTTTAAAAATTCGCACCATTGAAGTAATGCAGTATGGTACTGAATGCCTCCTTATTTTAACTGATTGATAGAACCATGAATACGATTTGACAGTCTTCTTCACTGCTCACTTATTTCCTACCTTATACCCATTGGAAGCTATCCCCAGGGCCGAATTAAGGCATGTTTGAAAATTGAAATCAACGAGAAAATAGCCGAGGCATGAATAGTCACATAGACTATTCTTTGCGCAGCTGCATCAGCGATTAAAAATAAGGCTTTAACGGTGCTTTATATATTTTCACCAATTTTTCACCTATTAGTCATCTGTTGCATGGTGTTCGTGAAAGGCTTTCGTTGCAGTTGGCTCGCAGTTAATTTACTAACAGTTTGAGAAAGATATAGAAAGTAAAAATGACACGGCGACCTCCTGATGTTTGAATTATAATACAGTCAATATTGTAGTGATCGATCCTTATAAATTGAATAACTGGCCGAAAATGATTAAACCATAAATATTGCGTAGATATTTAAGCTTGTACACGTACCATTAATGCATTTAAAGCTGGCTTCAAGATACATTTTCAAACCAGGAAAGCAAGGCTGGATATTTTCATCAAGAATGTCGTAAACGCGAAATTCACAGTCTGTCTTTCCTGAACATTTCTGGTCCAGTTTTTGAAGTACATCCGTTGAACATCCAAGGTAGCGAGGATCATCTCCGACGATTGCTTTGTGAGCATCGACTTCTTCAGCTTTTACACAGCGACCAACGCGCATTCGCCCATAGGTGGCGCTTGTCATGAATATAACCTCATTCTTGAGGCAACTCGCATGAAATGTTTCAGTTAGACAGTAGTCTCCTGATGAAAATGAAGTCACAAGACAGCATTACAATTAAAAATTGTGCAACGACGATGTTGTGTTTAAAATTCAAAGTTTTTTCTTTCAATTAACTTTTGTTGCGATGCAAGCTCTCTGTAGATATACATGTAGGCCCACGCATTTCTTTCCAGACTAAACGAGTTTCCTCTAATAGGCGTTTATCCGAAAGAAATTATGTTCAAACATAGCCTACAGGAGAGTCACAATTCGCAGGTTCACTTAGAGACGCAGAACCAAAATAGCGAAGTACCATGCTCACATTGCACAGTAGAACATTAAAAGTTCTTCAATCGTGGTCAGTAGGCCTAATGTTATTTACAAAACACTATCATCATCACTTTACATGAAGAATCTGTAACCTGACTCCATTTGAAAGGGTTCTTATATCTGGGACTATGGCTCGTCTAATATTCGCTTAGTGCAGATCATCTGTCGACGCATGTTAGCGTATAAAGACTCTGGCTGCAGCCCATAGTGGGTGGCAGTGACGTATACCAATGGGAAGGTGTTGGTATAACGATGTCCTATGATTGCTAAAGTGGGGTTTAACGTTGTGGAAATAAACTGGGTGCTGCTTATTTCTGTTGATTATATTAATTTATAGTCTCTGAGTCTCATACATAAGTCGTCCAAGAAGTGGGGTTTGTTCTCAGGTTCCAGGTGGGGGGGGGGGGTTTAGACACCCCTGCTGTGTAGTTGATTATACTGAAAGAGGAATAATATTATCTGCTAATAATAGGGCCTATGCGATTCGTATTTCAATAGAAGACTTATCGCTGGATTAATAATTATTACACTGGACAACAGTGATTTGGTTTCCTGAACACTTTCAGTTGTTTCTTATGCAGTTTCTGCTGCTGATCACGAAAATCACCTTGAAATTGTCCCATCACGTAACGTTTTTGAGAAATCGTCAAATTTTCGTTACGTTTTGGAATCGTAAAAAAACAGTGGTTTTAGGCATTAGGCATCCATAAAAGTGGTATAACTTTTGTTCTGTTTGAAATAATTTGATGAAATTTGGCCATCTGGTGTAAATATGAATTGTCTTTAAGCTTGTAAAATTTCATGTCGAAATTCTTACTTTTGGCCAAGATATTGGCCAAAAACCTAAGGGTCCCCCTTTTTTTGCTCATCCCGTACATTGTACATGTGCAACTAAACAAGAAATAACTGTAAAACATTAATTTCATGTTTCCAACTTTTCTAAGTTATACAGTCATCATCAGCATCAATATTATGAGGAAGAACTGTTATAAAGATTTGTTTTCCAATGAAACTAAATTAAAGTATATTGTAAATGTGTACAATATAATGTGAGCGTGTAAGTTAAAATGTTGCATGCTGTTTTTGCAACAACCTTACGTGATGCAAAAATTCTGAGCACACCATCGTGTTCAGCACGTCACATTCTATAGAAAATAGTGAAATATTTTCCGGAAATAACAAAACTTAAGTTATAGGCCTAGTATATATTGTAAATTATATGCAATAAATGAGCATTTAAGTTAAAATCTTGCATGCTGTTTTCTCAAAAACCTTACGTGATACAATAATTCTGAGCATACCATCGTGTTCAGCACGTCAAATTCTATAGAAAACAGTGAAAGATTTTCCGGAAGCAAAAAAAATTAAGTTATAGCATATTGTAAATTATATGCAATAAAGTGAATAAACGAGCATTTAAGTGAGAATCTTGCATACTGTTTTTCTCAAAAACCTTACGTGATACAACAATTCTGAGCATACCATCGTGTTCAGCACGTCAAATTCTATAGAAAACCATCAAAGATCTTTTGGAAGTAAAAAAATTAAATTATAGTATATAGTAAATGTATGCAATATATGAGTATTTAAGTTAAAATCTTGCATACTGTTTTTCTCAAAAACCTGACGTGATACAACAATTCTGAGCATACCATCGTGTTCAGCACGTCAAATTCTATAGCAAACCGTCAAAGATCTTTTGGAAAACAAAAATATTAAATTATAGCATATTGTAAATTATATGCAATAAACGAGCATTTAAGTTAGAATCTTGCATACTGTTTTTCTCAAAAACCTTACGTGATACAACAATTCTGAGCATACCATCGTGTTCAGCACGTCAAATTCTATAGAAAACCATCAAAGATCTTTTGGAAGTAAAAAAATTAAATTATAGTATATAGTAAATGTATGCAATATATGAGTATTTAAGTTAAAATCTTGCATACTGTTTTTCTCAAAAACCTTACGTGATACAGCAATTCTGAGCACACCATCGTGTTCAGCACGTCAAGTTCTATAGAAAACAGTCAAAGTTTTTTAGGAAATCAAAAAAAAGCTAAAATTTGTTGTCCAGTGAATTATCAATAGCTAGGGGAATGTCAGGTAGTACGATAGAAATTAAATGTTCTCGGGTATAGCGGTCTACTAGAGGAATCCGAATACGATACGTAAAGTAGGGCCTATATTATTATTATTATGATTGTGAAGTATCAATTTGTGAAAAAAATTAAAATCTGTCAGAATACATCTCAACACTACAGTAAACTTATTGCAATCAATAGACCTACACGCCACCTACAGTAATCAAGATAGAGACCTACCAAAGAAAACAAAATAATGCTTATTTTCATTTTGACATGTTACCTGTTTCTGTTTCTATCCTTGCAGGAAGCGATAGATGTAGTAACGTCCAGATTCCCATTATCTTCAGTAAATTCTTCATTCTAACAGTCATGTTCTATTTAACCCGCGTTGTTCGTATGGACCAAAACATGTTTATTGCAATATGCGAAACGACGGATGATGTTTCATTTGCGCACGAAACAGGCGCACAGTCCTTAATCTTAGGCCTATCTAATAGCAAGCATTCAGTAGAAGAGCGACTTTACTCAGTTAATATAGATATTATAAAGCTATAGGCTCGCTTCCTTAAATATAACTGCGGCGTATGAATTTTGGACTGCTGGTAGAATTATGTTATGTAATCAGGTCGGGGACCGTCTCAAAAATCGTCTTTTACTTTATTCTTTGCGGCAAATGATAAAAATCTACAAAATAAATTACCGAATCTTAAGACGATTTAGAATTAAGGTAGATTTTGACATCTCTTCAGCAATTAACTGATTTTTTCTTGCTTTTTGCACATGTTTAGGCGGCTACACATCACATAGGCCTATTGCTTTTTCTGAGTGTATCGATTTATGCCTTTCGCTTGCTGTAATATTATGATTATCGCGCTTTGCCGAATTCTAATTCACACGCCAAACGCTCTATTATTGCTGTTAGTAACGCAGTTTTTTCTCTGTTTATTGTCGATGCTAGTTATTTTATTTGTCCGTGGAAGAGAGTTACATATAGGCCCTAAAATGCTGTAACAGCTTATCTTTACCATGAAGCTTGAGCGCTGTTAGCCTGTTATACGCATAGAGTCGGGTCAGAACCATAGCCTGGATAATTATGTTGGAGAAAATACGTAGGCTATCTCCAGATGTAATAGAGTACTCAAACTCCAAGATAAAACTAACTTCAGCGTTAGGTAATAACCTGGTCTCGCGTTCAAATGTCCAACGGAATAACAGAGCATAGTTGTGGGAAAGTTTGGGCTCATAATTATAGGCCTACATCACTAAGAGATGCCAGCTCCGTTGTCTACTGACCGATTAAGATGCAGCAGCCATAACATGCTGCTGCATCCCCGATGTCGTTCGCTGAGACGACAGATCAAAACTACGGCCAATGCGCCAACTGATGAGCGTGAGTTTGTCAGGTTCTTTGTCGTCACTACAGGATGATAGGCTAATTCGTTAGTCACTGCGTCAAAAGCCTTCTGAATGTCCAAAAAGATTGCAGCATTAGGCAAACTTTGTCTTTACAATATAATGGAAATAAAATGTCCATTAAGAATAAGTATTCTGTGTGCCAAATTAGCTACGAGTAGGATATGAATTTAAACGAGATTAGATTATTCATAGTTTTAGAAAATGACTACGGTGCTGCTCAGTGCTTAACAGATAGGTTCTATTACCACTTAAAACGGCGAGCGTGCGCTCAAATTGACAGGAGAATCTAATGCAGTACATCGACAAAGTGTTGAACCAAGACGGCATTCTCAATTTTGCCTGCTTTTTTAAAATTAGTTTAATGCTCGTTGATTGTTGCTGTCGACTGAACTATCTCCGTCAAAGACTGAATATGTCGGTGCGTGTTCTATCGCATGAAGATCATTCACCTCGTATCCAATGACCTCGTCAACCTTGAATCCATTGATCTGTGAAGAGATGCGCTGACCAGTCTGCTGACTTCTCATTGAGTGGCTTGGATAATTAAGCCTCTTGTATTCCTGCTTCTTTTTTGCATCAGCATAGAATCTAGAATGCACCAAACACGTTAAATGTAGCCTATATCATAAGAAGCCGCAAAGTATTCTAACCCGTCAACACTAATATTGATGAATATCTGGTTCATCTGAAAGCTTCCGCACGTGTAGGCTAGCCTACCTATCGGCGGGCAGCGAGAGTATATAGGGTCAAAATTTTCGGCCTGTACTTGTGTACCCTTAAACCTAACATCAATTGAATCAAAAATTTTAATCATCTGAACAGATGATACAATTTTCATCGCAATTTATTCACAGTTTGAAAGAACTGGAATGTGATAGGCTACCTGTGTAGACAGACGGCTCCTACGCATACGATCGCCAAACATATTGCCAAAGTACATCCACATATGGCAACAATAGCCAACACTAAAACAAACAAAAACAAACAACTACAGAACTTTACATGCAATGATTGTTTCTGCATCAATTACATAAGTGAGGACATCAAGTTCATCAACAAATTGCTCTCTGGTCTACTGCCGGTCTACCGCAACAACCGTTCCGCTGAGATGGTCGTGCCATATCCTGTCTAATAATAGGCCTACTCCCATTGATAATCAGACTGTGAAGGAGGATTTTCTCTTCCGTCTCTCCTCTAGACCAGAGTGTCTGTACTGTATAGTACACTGAACACTGTTGACCACATGTCCACAAAGTGCATTCTTCTCCGACGATTAGGGCCTACACTTATCGTGTGTAGCATCATCACGGCACCAGAGTATATGGCTTCATGAGTCCTAATTGTATTTGGCAGCAACCCATGTCTTCTTTGTTTTGTTCAGCAATCTCCTACTCTCCTACTGTAACATAATTCGATAAATGACAAAGCTTTTGAGATGCAGGTCTACCGTCTAGTGTAAACATGTTTAGGCCTAATATTAGTAATGTGACCAACGGGGTTGAGGATCAATTTCAACACTGAACTGCAGAGAATAACCCAAGCTAACAAAGCATGTAGCCTATTCTGCGCAAATTAGTCGCCTAGCAATCAGCATACCTTGCTCGTCATTAGAAATGGATGCCTTCGAATCTGACTCTTTGACCATTTCACGTGCGCCTGCTGAGTTATCTGAAAAACATTATTAAAAACTATTAGACCTACCACTTAGGCTCAGACGTCATTCTTTAATACCAAGAGTCTAAGTCCTGGAAAATAGCCTATTTACCTAATTGATTTAATAGTAAATAGTATTATTTATATGGAAACTAATTATGAGGACATTGCTAGGTCAAATTGGTAAGACTAAGCTTCAAGCATTAGGCTACAAAGGCCGAAGACGGCATTAATTCCAATATTGGAACACACATAACTTGCAGCAGACTCATGAAGTCTCGATTTATGCCATTATTTTTATTTGGTCGTGCCCAATAAACGGTAGCATAAATATGTTATTTCAAAAGACAACAGTCTGCAAATGACTGCGTGGGAACGTTCGTATACGGTTCGTCATCGCGTAAGCCCTTTTACCTCGTGAGCAGTTTCCCAAGACACCGATCCATTTTCCTGCATTGCAGCTGAGTTGCCACGTTTGACGACTGGAATAGCATCCGATTTGAATTGTATCACCTTTTCTCTTCAACCAAGTGTCTTCCGGAGGAATGATGTCAGAACATCCGACAGCTACGGATTTTAAAAGCATCCAGTTTCATTTCTATATTTATACAGGACAAATATCCTAATCTATACATATACAGCGCTAAAATGTTCTAAGGAATGGCTTTTGCAAATTCACTTAATCCAAAGCAAATAGGCTGCATCCTCAATCGTCTGACTATTATAATAATGACCAATTGATTATTGTAAACATGAAACCAGTAGAGTACGAAATATAGATGCGGGGAACAGAAAGAACAGACTGGTAGGCTATGCGTGTTGTAAATAGGCCTATAGGCTGCCGCTAACCTATATGCAATTGTAAACCGCCGCCATTCACATCATAATAATAAGTCACATGTATTTCGAAATAATCTGCTGAAAGCTAGCGCTATATGAATTTATATAACGAATGAATAAGTAGGCTGACCTTCGATTCGTATTACAAATTTTGATCCGTTGCTTTTCTTTTGATCGAATCCAGTGAGAAATATTTCAATTCTGTTCCCAGTCGACAGATGCAATTCTTCCTCTCTTCTCGATCCTCTGCTGCAGATCGAAACATTTCTTTTGCACTGTTTTTCTACGATGAAGCCATAACTGAAGCAGCCTTTCGACATTGGACTTACTAATTGGTCAGAAGCACTGAAATCAATCAGAGTGACCTTAATCTTTTGACCATCTGCAACTTCGACAATCCACGGCTGAGCTTTGGTTCCACAGATTCGCTGAGAGACAGATGTTGTATCGATGATGTGCGTCGGACTTTTCGATGCAATCACAATGCACGAACGCTTTTCATCCACAACTGCAAGATAAATTTTCCAAGATTATTCCTAGATTATTCATACAATGCTTTTTTCTCACTCATTAATATAAATCAGGCTAAGTAAGAAATTATTAGCCTAATAGTTGTGCAAATAGGAATTGGTGTAAAGAGAAATAACCAGAGGAATAATTAAATGATGATGCTGGTGATAATAATGATGATGATAATGATGATAATGCTGCTGATGATGGTGATGATGATAGTGAAACCAAAACCGATACGTCAGAGGAAATAAGCTTATACCAGCAGCAAAGTGGAGTCATAGCTAGCAGCCAGTAGGAGGTCGAATACTCTTGCGCAACAGTGAAATGACAATAGGAACAATGGCAAAAAGACGTGTATACAACGATGGAATTTAATAAAGTTATTTAATTATTAGTAAATGTATCAATAGCATAGTTTTGGTTGAGAGCCCTGCAAGCAAGCCACCCACTAGTCTGTTGTTCCACTTAGTAGCCTAGTAAGTGGGGGGAAGTGTAACGATCGTGGAAATTCCGATCGTTAATTATAAATTTGCGGCCTAAAACGATTTGCGGCCTAGATTCGCGGCCTTGCTAAATTTGCGAGCGGTTCTCGGAGTTTAACCCCTTTTTGGAACTGACCGCCGGAGCAGTAATCCCTTTTCAGCGAAGAGCGTCGCATTGCGGCACTCTATTTTTAGATCGGCGGCAACGCAACCGTTTTGATTGGACCTCCTCGGTCACGGGACTCTCACGAGTCACGTGACGTCCTCTCTGGTTGGCTGGAAACAGTTAGACCAGCAGACGGAGGAAAGATTTCGAGGGTGCAACATCTCCGTGCTCGTGCTGACGAAATTGTTGATAAAAATAAGAAGAATTCAGACAGAAATTTCATTGAAATAATTCGTTTAATAGTTCAACGGACGAACGAGATATTGAAGATACTTCTGGTTAAGACCGTAGAGTCTGGAGGAAGTTTTACGCTAAATTGTCGACGAAATAGAACTGAAATTCTTCCGTGGTAAATTCTCTGGTAGACGATCCCTTGTGACCGCCATTGTCGTCATTGCCGATCGCTGCGATAACAATTACTGGAGGGTAGAGAAGTATCACTGTGGTTTTTCTTTATCTGATTCCTTAACCGAGAAACTTGAATAAGTGTAATCTGTGAATAATACTCTGGCTGTGTGCAGTGTTGATAGATAATTAGCAACGAATGGATCGTCTGCAATAATTAATTAGATAATTGATTGAGTATAAATTGATTAGATAATAATGAACAATTCTTTCAGAAGAGAAACGCGCCTGTGAAACTGATATAAGATTTAACCTTCATAAGCCCAGAGTGTTTTACCTAAATAATCAGAGTAAAGTTAGAACATGTATTAGAAACGTGTAATAATTAAGTCGTGTAGTTAAATCTTACGGAACAGACTCTGAATAGTGAATATTGTACATTGTACGAGAACATTGCTTTTAATTTCAACTATTGTTAAACATCGACAAAGTTTGTCAACTGCAGTTAAGATACGTTTGCTTAATTAAATAATCTAAACGAGAATTGAATTACTTTGACTCAAGGTAACCCTGAAATGTCCGAGGTATCTTATGAAGACGAGGTGGAGGAGAATAGGGAAGAGAATGAGGAAGGAGAAACCCCGGATGATAATGACCCCGAGGGGATGAGTAAAACAGGAGTCGTAGAACTTCTACAGTCCTTCACAGGCACACTAGCAGAATTTATGGAGCGCCATGATTCTCAAATAGAGCACCTAAATAACGAGATAGGTCAATTGCATGAACGCCCGAGTCAGTTTATACCTTCCTCGAAGGAAGGTGAGGTAATTTCGGAACGGCTAAGGGAAGTGGTAACACCACTAAAGGATTGGGGGATTCAAAAACCTGTTGGAGCGGATTCGAACCCTGACGACCTTCATGCAAATGAAGTCGTTGCTCTCAGACCGAGAGCCGCTGAGATGTATGTCCCTTCCACTCGAGCTATCCTTGGTACCTGTGTAAGACAACCCCGGCCTGAAGTGGTGGAAGCTACCCTCCCTTACAGCCAATCAGAAATCGACTCTGCCCTGGCGCATACCGTAGAAACTGCTGACCCTGCTTATTCTGCATTATCTTCGGTTCCCCTCAATTCACGGACGCCGCTCCAACAGCGTGGCACCTCGTTTGGAAACACCTGGCAGTTTCCGAAAATGGGGGTCGCGACAAGTGGTACCAGAAGTGGGGTGAAGCTAAGGGCTGGTATAACAAGTGATACCAGAGTAAGCGGGGTTGAATTGAGTTCGGATACCGAGGGTCCTGCTAAGATAAGCTCAGGTGTAGCAAGTGACATCAGAATTAGTGCAGGTGCTGATGGAAAGAGAATTTTTCTTGGAGAAATAAATGAACTAAATGATCCAGAAAATTTCTATGGCGCCCGACCAAAAGTGATATTTAGCACCAGAGCTACAACTGATGATGCTAATGTAGACACTCGAAGGATGTATGATTATGATATGAAAACTGCATATGAAGGTTTTGATTTTGACTATTACATGCGAAGTAAACAGATGCAATTAAGAAATCAATTAACTGAAAAATGTCTATCGGATAGCGAGCAGTCTGAAATAAAAGATATGCGGCCTTTGCATAATCTTGCACTCGATCTCCATGCGGTAGCTCTAGGGCAAAATAATGTTAAAGCATGTACTAACTCACGACTGTTAGTTTCAGATAATGGGGATCCATCATCGCTGAGGGAAAACCATCTGGTGCTTCGAGGTGCACATCCCGGTCAGACAACGACAACCATCTCGTGGGCTACCACCTTTTCCCCGTCGTCGCTCAACGTCATGGCTTCCGAAAAACCTTTCCTGCCCTCTGGCGTCGCTCCACGAATATCTACGCTCACCCTTCCTTCCGGTCAGCCGCTCATGTCGACACCGAACCTGTCGTCGGAAACACACGTGACACAAAGCTGCGAATATCAACGGTGGAAGGCAAGTCAACCTTCGTACATACCTTACACGCCATATCAGCATCTGGTCGCTGATCCAGCCGCTCATGATGAACAGATTTCAACGCCGAATAAATCTGTGCAATTGTCAGCGACACAAACAGTGCCGATAAACTCTGTGGTGAAATCGAACAGTGCTACTGCTGTGAAACTGAACGGTGCAAGCGAAATCAGATCCGATGAGCATAGTAAGAATTTCAATCAAGAAGAACTGCTCCGCCTCCTGCTGCAGACACTCAGAGAAACCCCACAGAATTCATCTACGATAACCGACAATGCAGTCCAAGAAATTGCTAGTGAAAAGAAAGAACCTGCTGGGAAACTGCAATCTGAATCTTCAAATTTTCCAGATAGAAGAATGAAATCGCAAATGAAGCTGGACCGCTACAATGGTAAGACGTCGGTGGAAGTATTCCTCAAGAAATTCGAGGTATGCTCGAAGAACAATAGATGGACTGAGGAAGAGAAGGTGGCCCAACTGACCTGTGCCTTGGTTGAACCTGTCGATCAACTGCTACACGAATTTGACTCTGAAGCTTTGGTGACCAGTGCTGATCTGGTCAGTAGGTTGAAACTGCGATACGGAAGCACCGATCAAGCTGCTCTGTATCAAACTAAATTGAACACTCGTCGTCAGAAGGTGGGCGAGGACCTTGGTTCACTGGCTCAAGATATCCGGAAACTGATGATCCTCGCATTTCCGGGACCAACATCAACGCACAGCGAGACCATCGCTATCAGAGCATTCCTGGATGCTCTACGAGATAAAGATCTGGCCCTGAAGGTACGAGAAAGAGAACCAGCCACCTTAGACAACGCCTACAAAATCGCCATGAGACTGGAAGGCTATCGCTGGTCGGATGAAGACGCTGCCGATCGTCGTGATCGTCGTCCTGGGCACATTTCGAATGTGAAAGAAACCGAACTTGACCTTGACGAAAAGTTGAACCGACTTCAAGAACAGATGACCCGGAAGATGGAAGAAATGCTTCAGAAGTGGTCCCCGCAACCGAATACTACCTCTGCTGATGGACAATTTCGACAGTGGCAACCGCGACGACCGTTTCAACCAAAGGAGAACAATGGCTTCAGAAATCAACCGGGGGATCGCCGTCCAAATAACCGTTTCCAAGGAGAAGCCCGAGACAACAGACGCTGCTACGAGTGTAATCAACCCGGGCACCTTTCTCGAGTTTGCCCTAGCAGGACAGACAACACATGGCAGAGAGAACAAGAACAAGAACCAGAATCGAACACGGTGAACAATGCGAGACATGTGAAGGGACGAAATGACGCTTACCTTTCAGTAACCATAAAAGGTAAACATTTGCTGGGGCTGCTGGACTCGGGGTGTGAAATGACTCTGTGCCCTGCTTCGTTGGTAGACCCTGCCGAAATCCAACACTCTAAGCAATCCCTGTTAGCAGCAAACGGTTCAGCCATCCGTGTACTCGGCGAAACGAAACTGAAGTTGCAGATTGAAGACCGACCATTCGAGATACCCTGTTTGGTGACTGAACAGGTTTCCGAACTAATTCTGGGTCTTTCGTGGATGAAGGACGAAAACGTTTTATGGCATGTGGGTCATAACTGGGTTCTGGTGGGGGAGCACAAGTTCTCAGTTCATTGCAAACCTCGCTCCAGACTGTGCAGAAGAATCGTGGTACCTCGTGACACTCTGGCTGCATCGGGTGGCGGAAAGGAGAACAGGAACCTGGAAGGAATTCATCTTCAGGAAGATGTGGAGAAACAACCGAAGCTTGCGACGCCAGAAACTTCTCCTCCGACGGAATCTTTGCTCCGATCCTCTGCTGCCCAGGTGGTAGCCCAGAATCAACAGGATTGGGATGTGCATCCTCCATTCGTCCTCTCCGCTCATCGAGCCGGCGAGAGCGAAAGCACTGGAGTCACCCAGAATAATCAGCCGATTAGTCTAGTTTTAGAGAATATGCAAATTGCTGATGTGTGGTTGAATAAAGATGATTTTGTGGCTGTACCGATTAAACATGTGCAAGATTCTTGTGAATTTGCAAGAAAGTTTATACAGCGCTCAAGCCCCAATAGGAACCATGGGTATGGGCCCGTGTATAGGAGGTAATGTGATGTAATGTGATGGGCTGTTAGTTAAGTGTTTGTGTTTGTTTTGTGTATTTAAATTGTTTATGTAGCGCTCGCAATAGTAGTTATTGTAAATGAAGTATTGTTGCGAAATACTGATGTGAGTCGCATAATAGCGACGGGGTAATAGATTAGAGGTTAGAGTCCCCTCTTTCTTAGTTGATGTATGATGATACACTGTGGTTCAGTATTACTTCTGTTTATTGATATGCATATGATAGTCGCGTATTAGAGATAAGATTATTGATACTTGCGTGTTTCATTGCATTTCTGTTGTTGTTGCCACAGAAAGAAAGGCAACTGTTTTCTATGTACTTTAAAGTTGAATTTGCATAATCATAACAGTTAGTAGAGTATAATGCAGTATATTGAATCATGAGTAGCTTTAGTACAGTAGCAGTTGGTGAAAGTAGTCCTTGTATGTTGACTAGTGAGTTGTATTGGTTGAATGTCTGAAAGGATCTAGTATGTCTGTGTGATGTGTAAGCTCCGAGTAGTTTGTGAGTAAGATAGATTGTAGACTTGTGAGTAGTCTAATGTCTCCGCAGTCAGTTTAGATTATATGAGAGGTGAGACAGATGACCTGGTGTTTAGAGTTGTGAGCTGTAGACGGCCTAGTTTCTTTGGTATGCTTTACTAAGCAGTAAATCCTTTTGTTTACTAGTTAGCGTTACTGTTCTGCTCTGTTGTATTCCGTCCTGTAAGGTGGACGATGAGAGGTCATAGCTTAGGTCAGAGAGAAACCCGTTAGTTTCTTGGGTATGTTTTACTAAACAGTAAATCCCTTTGTTTAACTTGTCCCGGGTGGTCTGCTCTGTTATACTCCGTCTTGGAAGGGGGACGTGGAGAGATTATTGCTTAGGTCGAGGATAATGCCGCCCTAGTGCGTATTGATAATGCTTAGCTAAACAGAAAGCCTTTGTTTAGTAGTCTCAGCCTAAGTGTAATATGTTCTGTCTGTGATGATGTGCTGACTGCCCATGTTTACGAATGCTCAGAAAGGAGTTTGTTGCAATCGTTGGTGGTTGTATGTAGTGTCTGAAAGGGTGGTGTAAATAGAATACAGCATTAGGTAAAAGTGTTGTCAATTTCTAGCCCTGAGTAATACTTGAGCAGTAGTATGGTCTGACTGGTTAGGAACAGGATTTGCAGATGCTGTGTGCGAATGAATTGTCAGAGTGATGGGATAAATGTTTGCCTTGACATTTAAGATGTCCTGTGTGGTAGTTCTTGATATGCTTTGATATGTTGCGCTGTTTAATTGATAATATTACTGAATATGGTGTCGGGACATGACCTTTTAGTGCTTTAGGAAGACAATTATTTACCCTTGTAAGTGGTCCCGAGCAAGTGATGGTATTGGATGAAAAGTAGTAATTACAGTAATATGATTGCTTGTTTAACCTGTCATGCTTGGCTATTACCCTTGATCAGTTGCTGCAGTCACCTCGTACCGCTCAAGATGTAACTGATAGTAGAATCTCTCGCTGCACTTACGATAGGAACCGTTGTGTGTTCATACGTTTCGTTTTAGAGTCATGCCTTTTGAGAACTTTAAGTTTTGCAATGACTTGCAAAGTTTTGTGAGATATACTTGAGATGTTGTGCATCTCTAGCCATATTGTAATCGCAGTTGATGTGATCTAGCGAACTCTTTTAGTTGATTATGTTGAGGTTTGGTTATTGTTTACATTACATTATGGTATCCTCTACGGTACCGTTGCATAATGTTTCTCGGTTATGATCAGCAGGAGCTGATAAATTTTCCCCTATGGTGGAAAATTTCGGACTAAGTGGGGGGAAGTGTAACGATCGTGGAAATTCCGATCGTTAATTATAAATTTGCGGCCTAAAACGATTTGCGGCCTAGATTCGCGGCCTTGCTAAATTTGCGAGCGGTTCTCGGAGTTTAACCCCTTTTTGGAACTGACCGCCGGAGCAGTAATCCCTTTTCAGCGAAGAGCGTCGCATTGCGGCACTCTATTTTTAGATCGGCGGCAACGCAACCGTTTTGATTGGACCTCCTCGGTCACGGGACTCTCACGAGTCACGTGACGTCCTCTCTGGTTGGCTGGAAACAGTTAGACCAGCAGACGGAGGAAAGATTTCGAGGGTGCAACATCTCCGTGCTCGTGCTGACGAAATTGTTGATAAAAATAAGAAGAATTCAGACAGAAATTTCATTGAAATAATTCGTTTAATAGTTCAACGGACGAACGAGATATTGAAGATACTTCTGGTTAAGACCGTAGAGTCTGGAGGAAGTTTTACGCTAAATTGTCGACGAAATAGAACTGAAATTCTTCCGTGGTAAATTCTCTGGTAGACGATCCCTTGTGACCGCCATTGTCGTCATTGCCGATCGCTGCGATAACAATTACTGGAGGGTAGAGAAGTATCACTGTGGTTTTTCTTTATCTGATTCCTTAACCGAGAAACTTGAATAAGTGTAATCTGTGAATAATACTCTGGCTGTGTGCAGTGTTGATAGATAATTAGCAACGAATGGATCGTCTGCAATAATTAATTAGATAATTGATTGAGTATAAATTGATTAGATAATAATGAACAATTCTTTCAGAAGAGAAACGCGCCTGTGAAACTGATATAAGATTTAACCTTCATAAGCCCAGAGTGTTTTACCTAAATAATCAGAGTAAAGTTAGAACATGTATTAGAAACGTGTAATAATTAAGTCGTGTAGTTAAATCTTACGGAACAGACTCTGAATAGTGAATATTGTACATTGTACGAGAACATTGCTTTTAATTTCAACTATTGTTAAACATCGACAAAGTTTGTCAACTGCAGTTAAGATACGTTTGCTTAATTAAATAATCTAAACGAGAATTGAATTACTTTGACTCAAGGTAACCCTGAAATGTCCGAGGTATCTTATGAAGACGAGGTGGAGGAGAATAGGGAAGAGAATGAGGAAGGAGAAACCCCGGATGATAATGACCCCGAGGGGATGAGTAAAACAGGAGTCGTAGAACTTCTACAGTCCTTCACAGGCACACTAGCAGAATTTATGGAGCGCCATGATTCTCAAATAGAGCACCTAAATAACGAGATAGGTCAATTGCATGAACGCCCGAGTCAGTTTATACCTTCCTCGAAGGAAGGTGAGGTAATTTCGGAACGGCTAAGGGAAGTGGTAACACCACTAAAGGATTGGGGGATTCAAAAACCTGTTGGAGCGGATTCGAACCCTGACGACCTTCATGCAAATGAAGTCGTTGCTCTCAGACCGAGAGCCGCTGAGATGTATGTCCCTTCCACTCGAGCTATCCTTGGTACCTGTGTAAGACAACCCCGGCCTGAAGTGGTGGAAGCTACCCTCCCTTACAGCCAATCAGAAATCGACTCTGCCCTGGCGCATACCGTAGAAACTGCTGACCCTGCTTATTCTGCATTATCTTCGGTTCCCCTCAATTCACGGACGCCGCTCCAACAGCGTGGCACCTCGTTTGGAAACACCTGGCAGTTTCCGAAAATGGGGGTCGCGACAGTATGAGAGAAGAAATTATCAGAGTTAATCTACTTACCGCTGATGCATGTATACGTCGCCTGTAAATACACGTTGAGACCTGCAAAACACGGCTGGATGTTTTTCTCTGAAATATCGAAAATGCGAATTTCGCATTGTGGTTTTCCGGAACATTCATGGTCCAACAAGTTCATAACATCTGCTGAGCAGCCAAGGTATCTCGGATCTTCCCCGAAATGAGGTCCAAGGTCCGCAATTTCTTTCTCCGAAATGCATTTGCCAATTCGCATTCGTCCATAGGTGGCGCTTTTCATTAGAATCACCTCATTCTTGAGACACTGAGGTCGAAAATATTCCGATTGGCAATATTCATCTGAAAACAGGAAGATCAATTTATTTTGAAATGCGTTATATATTGGCGTAGGCCACCATTGTCCGGTCAGTAGTTTCCCATTCAAAAGTCCAACTCTTCTCTTTTTTGGCAAGATAGAACTACATGTATAGGGATGACTGGCTCAGTGACAGTTCCATTCCATTCTAATCAATTCTATTTACGGATTCACAAAGCGCTTCTGTCAAAAGGCTACAACCTATTCTGAGGAGCACTCAGTGCGAAGAAACCATCGAAAAGTCTTACGAGAACGAGCAGCAACAGCATTGTGCCACCAGATCAGCTCTAAGCACGAGCTGTAGCAGATAGGTCATTCCACATAGCCTATCACAGAACCAACACAGTCATAGGCACAATAAGAGGCACTTGTGTTATAGGCCTTATGGTGTAAGAAATTGAATAAAAGGTTGATCTTAATCCTATACATCTGCGTATGCATGTGCATATTTTCATAAGCATAGATAATAATGGAAATAAATGTTCTTATATTGCTGCGTGCTATACCGTATAACGCACACTGTCAACGAGCCTATGTGCCTGTATAAAAATTAGTCTATTGTTACAATAGGAGTAGGTTATAGAATATAGACCCTGATGATAATTTTATTATCATTGCACTCATCAGTTCTGTTTTTCTTGACGTATTCACATTTAATTGGCCTTTTGCTTTTAGGCGTCCCACGAAGTAACGTCATACCGGTATGTTTAATTTAGTTGCAATGCCCTCTGTGGTAGGCTTATCTCATCCTTAGGCTATACATTCGAACGAAATACAGGCGATTTGTAAACATTTATTTAGCGAAATCAGCCTCCTATCATCGATGAACCAATAAGATCGGGCCTACATCCAGACGAGTTTGGCTACATAAAGTAAACCCGTATGCTGCTTATTTGCGGCTTAGCTTTCATAATATGACAACTTTAAATGTCTCTCAAATCGCATTTCTGAAGCCAGAACATAAGAATTGAATTCTGTATATGGCTTATGACTCACTTCATGCAACACACATTTTAAACATGTTATCAACAATGCAATTTGATTAAAAACACAAAACAAATACCTGACTCATCCTTCAGTTCTTTTGCAACGGTCTGACACAAGATCATAAAAACTATCATTATGTGCAATACATTCGTCATTCGAACACTGAACATTGTTTCTGTCGTTTAATTTTCTTTTCTGTAAAGCGACTTCACCAAAACTTAACGGCAAACTAATCTACAACGCATCGGAAAAAGCTTAAATTCTCGCTATCCAAATGCGTAATAATCAACCCCTTTGTTCATTGTAACCTTCTGAAGAGGCAAGGATTTGCACCGTAGCCTAATAATTTGGGCGCAATAATATCGCTTATAATAGCCTACTATGTGCGTTAAGAATTTTATTAGGTCAGGGACCATCTCAAAACGAGTCAGCGATCGTTTGATGCTTTAAACGAAGAAGTCAATCTGAATCTTATTATAAGCTTTATATTCAGAATAACATAGAAAAACAGGCAGTTATCTATTGTAAGTGTCCGTAGCAGTTTTTATATCCGTGGTGCTGGAAAACGTAACAGGTCTATATAGCTTGTCCTATAAGGACGAAACTTATTTGCAGCGTATATACTGACTGATAGGCCTATATAAATACTCCATGATGCCATGTCTCCCGCTTCTTTTCTGCATTCGGTCCCTCAATAATTTTCCTGTTTCCTACAAATTCCTCAAGTCCTTTCTTTGTGGCCGTGGCTGGACAGGGAGCGCCTATTATTAGAGGCGCTAAATGAATTTCCGGAATTAAATAATTTATGCCATCGTGCCTGCGGCCATTCCTTTGGATTGTAGGTCTCTGTATGGTGGCTGATTCACTTGCTTGATTACTGCTGTACGAGTGTACGTGCTGCTCATTGCTGTTAAGCAAACTGACGGCATTTAAACTGTAGGCCTAGGTGACGCGACTTTTATTTGACAATGATATAATTGATGTTTGTCACACAAATCACCAAATTAAAGATTTCTATGTGGATCCTGCATTGCGTCGGTTAAGATCCATTCGTTCTGTGACCTGACGTTAACATTGGTTTTCCATTCACATAAAAAATTATGCGGTGTCATGACCTTAATTAAGTTGTTAGTGTTTAATCAAGATTTCTCCAATAGGTAGCTTACATTGACTGTGTCAGTGCCAGATTTTTCATCCACATAAGCTCATTCCGAAAAGTTTACAAATATTTTTTCTTTTACTTCAACGCACTTTACAAATCAAAGAGGCTCAACCAAATTTAGCTCTCATCAGCAACTTCGTTAACGCGCAACACGTGCAATTATTATAGTCACCTGTAGGTCTACACTCAGACCTATCTAATAAAATGCAAGCTTAATACCCAACACCTGTTCAATCAAGCACGCATAGAGTAGACTAACACATTCTATTATAAGCACTCCTTTCATGCAAAATTACCATACAAACAGCACTCAATAAAAACCAGATAAGACTGTAAACTAAATTAACCAACATAAATTTTAATGTAAATCAATATAAATACTGTAAGAAAGCACACATCAGTTGTCGTCTACTGTAGTAAAAAAGCAAAACAATGAAATTACGTTGGATCTTAGACATTCGGGGAGCAGCTCATTGATCACAATTATTTGAATGGCAAATAATGTCTTGAAGACAAAAAACGGCGTTGCTCTAAAGAATGGACAGCGAAGTGAATTTATACGACTAATGTATGAGATATAAATGTCGTTTTATACTACAGTCGACCGAATGTGTTGTCAGTCTTGACTGGACCATCAGAGCCGACGGTGCCGATTAACCCATTCTCCCCTACATAGACCGAATACGTTGGCATCGCTTGTGCTGGCAAACGAGCATCATTGATTTCAGTGAAGGCCGCAGCGACATCTGTCGTTTGTTGACCGTTGGATGAATTGAATGGATGGTAGTCGACCGTCCTGTAGTTTTGCTTTCCTTTGCTTTGAGCATAGTATCTGAAATGAACAATGCAATGGATATTGGATATACTTTTCTACCGAATGTTCTGTTGTTCTGTCATCACAAATTGACCATGACTTGAGCATCAATGCCTTGTGGCTTATGATAACAGCCTTAGCAATATATTCCATAAGCTCAGAACACATAGGCCAATTGATAGGAATAGGAAGGCCTAAGAACAAAATTACATTTAGGCCTATTTTAATTTCGATTGATCATAATTTCACTCAAATACTGAATCTCTCTTCCATAATATATCTATAGGTATAATTATTATATTAGTCTGGGAAAATTAAAATTTGCCACTCTTTACCATCGTATAACTGTAACATGTTGCGAATAATGTTCAATAGCATAATTATTTAACCATAGGAGATCAAGACTAATAACGCACCTTCTAAGGCAAACAGCTCCGAGACACATGATGGTCAGACAGATTGCCACAGTAAATCCGCAAATGGCCACAATTGCCAACACTAAAATTACAACAGAAATTAGGAACTTTAGTCGAACACCTTTGCCAATAGCATTTCTATAGAGTGCTGCTTTATATAAAATTGTGTTTCTAAACATGCTTCTCATACATTTAGTGCTTCTTACCATCGTCTTATCACAATACGCATAGAATAGTCTGTCTGTCTGTTTGTCTGTCTGTTTGTCTATCTGTCTGTTCTAAAAGTCACGGCTCTGACCGAGTTGGAATCATCACGAAGATCAATCTTACGATCTTCTACATATTGACATAACTGCGGCTTGATTTGGAGCTCCATCGGTCGTTGCTCTTGAATTAAACACTTGCGCAAAAGAAGTAAGTGAAATCACTAATCACAACTACGGTCACTTAGAGCGAAACTCTGTCTTATATTTGGTCAGTTTTTGGCACGTATCCTGCCTTAAGCATTAGCAAGCGCATCATTATCACCAACGCCATCGATCGTATTACAACGCTAATTGATCAAAGCCACACAGATATACGCAACCTAGCTCTATATAATTATTATTACATATATTATGTTTGTTTCTAGGTGCACTTGCTGCTGTAGGCCTATGTGTTTACAATTAGCTTGTATGCACAAACAAGGAGATATGAAATTAGATCATAATTGATGATAAATTCTGCCGACCTTGTGCGTTCGTCGATAGCTCTGGTTCTTGTTCTACAACTCTTTCAGGCACCGTTATCTCTGAAAAATCATCAAATGTCAGCTGCAAAATTACTCGAGATATCAAGTTCCGAGAACAGTTTAGAAATTATAATGGTAAAGAACTTTCCAAAACAGACGAAAATCCTTAAAGGTCACAGTAATTATTATTAAGCCATAAAGAAATTCAGAGTCCTATAGGCTATGTCTACATCGTCTATGACTCAGAAACACCAAGTTTATATAAAATCTTCCAACCGTGCAGAATTGCAGATTTTATGTGAGTGAAGAAAACAAAACGGAAATGGCAAAAGCAGATTGCAAAGTATACAGTACAGAAAGTCAAAATAGACGATGCAATAAGTTTTTATTAAATGACATTAAAAGACGTTATTGTAGTATCATCTCAAAATGTTTCGTCACACGTTTTTTCACAGCTGACGACGAGTTCATCTCACCTTGTGAACAGTTTCCCAGGGCACCTTCCCACCTTCTTCCCTTACAGATCAGCTGCCACGTTTGACGATGAGAATAGCAACCAATGACAATGACGTCATCTTTCCTCTTCAACCATGCATCGTCAGGTGGAATAATATCCGAACAGCCAACGGCTACAAACGTATTCATGTATTCAATGCCTCGTAATCGCAATCATGATCTCAACATTCAGAAAGCACTGCTTATAGGTTAAACGCAGGGCACTAACTTATTCACACTTATTACACAGTATATGGAGCGATTGGAGAACTTCACACGTAAAGGTGACTGGGGCAAGCATTAAAAAGAGCGAAATGAGAGGATGGTCGGGTAGAGTGGGGTAGCTTGACGCTAGTGGTACATGTACCACATGCAGGCCTTTGCTGGTGCACATAGATCTACATTTAATCACGTGTTGCAACTTTAGTTATGAGGGTCTTCAACAAAACTATTAAAATATCGGTGAAGAAATTTCAGACATTGCGTGTGTATAGGCCTAAGTGCAAAGAAAGTTATTAATTAATATAAGTTATTGGAAGTTTACTAAATTATTGCAGTCTATCCTGACCTTGAAGTGCAAGTATGATGTTTTCACCGGCAGTCATCACCTCTTTCCCATCGGATATATCATTAAGAATTATCTCGACAGTATTTCCAGTTGACAAGAATAAATCCATTTCTCTCTGTTCTCCAACGCCACAAATCGTTTTGTTTCTCTTCGCCATCTTATCGACTATCACACCGAGACTGCGGCATGTCTGCTTCGGTTGTCTCTGTCTCTGGTCGTCGTATCCTTCGGACGATGATGAACTGAAGTCGAGACGACTGATCCTGATCTTCTGACCAGACGGGGCTTCTACGATCCAAGGCTTCGATCCAGTTCCACAAATTCTACGAGAGGAGAGCGATGCAACGATGTGCGTTGGATTTGAAGAGACAGCAACGACACAGGAACGATCTTCATCTGCAACTAAAATTAATGTTGATGTGATTATTATTATCTGATGAACTGTAGAAGAGTGAGTCTCTTGAGTCTCAAGATAAACTAGTATAGGCCTACCTTTAGTATTCCGCTCAATTACATCTATAGGCTACCAGTGCAATTATTACTCACAGAAGCAATACTTCTGATTTATGCCTAGGCGCAAAAATATAAATCACGGTTTATGGTAGATGCATCCCATAAAACAGATTATCGTGTGATGACGAACGAAATGCTACTCTAACAAGACTATAGTATACAATGGCGCCTGAATGTAGATTTATATATTTCCTATTAAGCTAAGCCAGTCCTTAGAATTTAATTTTTGTGAACTACGATTAACAGTTGCGAGAAGGCCCTGTTGTGAGATAACTTTAAAGAAATTCTAATAATGGATTATTTTTAAATTCATCTTCTATTGCAAGTCTGATCTATGAGGTGCCATTGTCAGTTCTGTTGCGTTAACAAAATAAATAATAGTCTACTTAAACTGTCGTGTGGAGTCTGTGGACCAGAAGCGTAACTTTACAGCGTTCTTGCTAGCCTACCACAAATAATTATGATGTGTAGAGCAGCAGCCGTCAACAGGATTGGTTGAATAGAGTACGATGCTGACTATAGGCCTAATTATCTATGACAACTTACCAGCGATGCAGTTGTAACTGGCTTCGAGGTAAACGATAAGACCATGAAGGCAAGGTCTGGCATTGTCATTGGAAATGTCGAATACACGAACTTCGCATTCGCTCTTTCCGGAGCATTTTCCGTCGAGAAATGGCAGAACATCAACTGAACATCCAAGGATGCGAGGATCATCACTACCAACCAGCGATCGTTGAGCAGCAACTTCTTCCGCTGTAATGCATCGACCAATGCGCATGCGTCCATAGGTGGCGCTTCTCATCACAATGACTTCGTTCTTCGGACATCGTGGTTGGAAAATTTCCGATTGACAATAATCTCCCACTGTCAGTAATTGATAACAATCATGAAATATTTCTATTGATTCTTGCAACACAGAATAACAGAACAGTGCAAACCAAAACATTTGTTGATTCGCAGAAAGCAAGAAAGATATACCCTTAAAGGACCAAAGTCCCACTGACAGGAACGCGAACACACGTATAGAAATGATCACAACTGGCTATGTAAAATAAGTACCCGTTACACATAGCATGGTCTTAACTAGTTAACTAACAAGTGCATTGTTTAATTAGTCAACTATAAGCACAAGCGCAGTATAATATGCACCCGCACAAGGCAGGGAGTAAGGAAGGAATACGAAGTGATTCAATGCTCAAAAGTTAATATGTGACCGCAGAGTTTCCATGTAAATTTAGAGATACCGTAAGCCTGAAATGTGAATTATGCATTGGTTTAAGCAGTTGCCAGCAGCATAATTATATTATTATAGTCTACATAAAGAGACGACGAAATAAACAGTGATGAAACGAGGGCCGCTTACCTTTATCGTCATTTTTATCCGCTGGCAGAGATAGACCCACGCTGACCAAAGACCAAAGCATTGTGACTATCATGAAACTGAAGTTCTCCATTCTTGAAAGAAGGACATTCACTCTATGCTGAAGATTGAACCAAATGACCGTTTGGGAGGTTAATATTTCTGCTTACAAAGCCAACATTGAAATTGTTCTAACCGTTTCGCTCAAAACGAAATAGTCAGATGTAGGTTTCTACAGATAGCTGTGACGGAAATAAGCAGCACATTTGCTGCGGCAGTTGATATGCATATAAAACTATAGGCAAATTCGCGTAGAGATTCGTTAGCCGTATGAACTCTTACTGGGTCAGGGATCATCTCAAAATCAAATAAATTGCTTCAATATTTTAACAAAGGTATTCTATGCGACTTAGGCCTGCTAGTAAATGATACTAATTGTTTGTCAACTGCCTAACAGTAAAGTCAGTGATGATGAGACTCTCCTTTTGATGAGCCCATTAAAGGTGGAGACATTAAAAAACTCAGCTTATTGTTGAACAGCTTTTAGCCCTGTTATATGTTTCACAAAATAATTATATGCATCCTTAGAGCATTATATGTGTGCTTTGTTCACGCACATATTATCGATAGCAGATGCATTATTATTGCCATTATTATTATTTTTTTTATTGTATGGTCTATTATAACTATTGTTATTGTATTATTATTATTATAAATTTTATATTTATTATTATTGATATGTTTAAATTTATTATTATTATTATTATTGTTATTGTTATCATCATCATCATCATCATCATCATCATCATCATCATCATCATCATCATCATCATCATCATCATCATCATCATCATCATCGCCACCACCACCACCACCACCACCACCACCACCACCACCACCACCACCACCACCACCACCACCACCACCACCACCACCACCACCACCACCACCACCACCACCACCACCCCCACCACCACCACCACCACCACCACCACCACCACCACCATCACCACCACCACCATCATCATCATCATCATCATCATCACCACCACCACCACCACCACCACCATCATCATCATCATCATCATTCATTGAAATGTCCTGAGTTAAACAGGATTCCTAATGGGCTCGAACATTCATTGATAGCTATATTGATAAAATTTGTCCGGAGATAGACCTAACTATACTCGTTGTTGTCTTGGTTTGTGAAAGTTCCTCGGAACGCGGTCGCGTTGAAATGTTGTACGGTGCTTGAATACGAGGAAAGGTTAGTCGGCTGTCAGTGATATTGTTCAATTGAATTTCAATTCAACTTGTTTATTGTTCCCGTAGAAAAGACAGACGATGGCACATTCACAATGAATAAAGGCAATTACTAATTGATGATGTCAATAATTATTATCAGTAATCGTTACGGTTTCGATTTAGTGTAAGCATAGATCTAGATATTTTGAAGGAAAATGAATAAAAGACGAATGTAAGAAAGTTTGCGAAATTAGGCTATGTGACAATAAAAAATAAGCCACGTTAGTAACTGCGGACAAAGTAATTGTAGGCCTACCGTACGATAAGTCAGGTCAGAAGATTTGAGTTACTGTAATAAAATTAACGTAAATGAAAAACCAATTTTATCTTATACATGCATATTGTAGCGTATATACAGACGCAGAAATACCTAAATATACAATGACACTCCTATTTAATACAATATAATATTATTTTGTATATTATACACACGCATGCACAATAAACGCATACATTTAAACGTGTCTTGAAACCCGATGCAACAACGAAAGCGCTTTTTATACCATTCTACGCAAAATTATCCAGAATAATCAAATCTAGCTAAGTAGCCTACGTAACACAAAGACAAATTCTACAGGACAGATGATTTGCAGTTTTTTCGACGACTAATTAAGCGACTGAATTAGAATGATCGTCGTTGTATTGACCGTCTTCCACGAAGACTGAATACGTTGGCATCTGTTGCGCATCATTCATGTCCTTCACATCGTTTCCAGTGATTCCATTGGTAACTAAATTACGAACAGCTGTTAGGTCACCAGGTTGACTTCTAGTCGAAGTGAAGTTGTAGTCAAACGTTTTATATTCTTGCTTCGCATTGCCTTTCACACGAAATCTGGAATATGCATGAAGATAGGTTTAATTAAACGCTGCCAGGAAAGTTATAGAAGGTAATTTTCTGTTTTTCAAAGAAAAATAGGACGTTTTAATTTTACAGAAATCACTCTATGTTGCTTGGGCAAGGCAATTTATTGCCCACCTTCTCTAGCAATAAAATCGCTAGAATTGAATGTCGTTTGGATTGATCGTAGCTTATATTTAAGCCTACCAGTCCTTAACAGAAGCTGAAAATTTTACGATTGATTGGCACGACAAGTAGGCTAGGCCTAAACAGATGCACCATGACTTAGAAGGAAAAAGCCAATGTGATAGCTACCAGAACTGAAGTTCAAATTGTTTTGATAATGGCTGTTATTTTTGCAGCTGTCGGACATTTTTGTAAATCTGCATAATGATCATCGGTAGCGTAATGATCGATGTCATTTTGAACACGTTAGGCTACTTACTTATTATTATAGTTAAGTTACAAGCGAAGAGCTGATTTCAAGCCTAGTCAAATTCTGTGGATTAGTCTAACCCAATGATAAATGATAAAAATTGCTTTAGGTAATGCATTGGACAAGGACAAGATATATTATTATCAGTAATATAGACTAATATTGAAGAGTGCGTACCTTCGCAGACACACAACTCCAAAGCAGACAATCGCTAGACATACTGCCAAAGTGAATCCACCAATAATACAAAAGATTAAAACTGAAAACAAAAAGCAGACAGCTGTTAATTTTACAAACTTAAAACATACAGTAGGCAATATTAGGCATATAGGCTACACATGTTTAGATAAGTCTTTTATTTGCAAAGATTGGTGCATGGCCGATTGGTTCGAACGGTCGGCCTGCAATGCGGAGAGTACGGGTTCGATCCCCGTCCAAAGCAGTTACTGTGTTGTGTGTAGGGACCATGAGCAAGTCTTTCACTCGCAATTGTTCTACAATACAATTCTGAGTTTTTAAGAAGGGCAATATCAAATTTCAGTTGTATTGTGATCTGGCTTCTGCTGCAGTTTATGTCATTCGAGAAACGTTCATTCTGAGTTTTAATACAAGATTGTCAAGATGACTAAATCGACTAGTAACTACGAACAGTGGCGTAGCTAGCTTTTTGTGGGCCCGTGTGCAGGAGTCTCGCATGGGCCCCTTGTTTTTTCCTGTAAGGCTGGTATCTATCTTTTCGTTCTTGCAATCAAGATCACAAAACTAATCTAGGCTATGGCATTTGCTATCAGGCCCAACACAATGTAATACAACTCACTCAAAGAAAAAAACATGAATGCTGCAGCTGCACGAATGAGACAGATAAATTAAAGTGTTATAGGCCTAACTGCAGTGATTTCCCAATAGAATTTTAAATCTGTCATGCACGTTGCAGACTTTTCCACTTCTTATTAACTGCCTAGGCCTACTTAAAACAATGTCATGGCATCATAGAGTTTTCTTTGTGGCATTTTTTCAGCAACAAATATTTCAACTATCTATTAATTTCAGTCCATGCTTTGCAATTTGCACACCAACAACGATACAATCATTACTTTTTTATAGTAGGCCCTGCCTAAAAATAAGTTAGCAGTAAGGTCTACAAGTGGAAAAATTGGGCCAAATACATGAATTCCTAGAACCAAGGTCTTTGCTAGAACCCTGATCCACACTTGCTCAATATGGTGTCTGCCTGATTTTGGGGTGAGAGCTGAGAAGATTTAAGAGCAGTTTGAGAATTGTTGAAAAATAACTGGATGGATAACACTATGATCCACGTGGAGTTGGGTTGTGAAAAAGTGAAAGACTCAACTATGTGGCCCTCAGAAAGACTAGCGAGGGTTGAACGACCTAAAACTACCGGGAATCCGGCGGGAAATTCTCACTCTGGCTGAGGGAATGTCAGTACTGTTTACTACCGTTACTATAGATAGCCTATCCAGCATATGACCGGATATTATACTCGAGCATGCCTGTGACAATTATGAAGTTTCTGCGGCGCACCATTTAATTGCACTACAAGAACGCGACAGATAGGCGGATAATTATTATGATCACACATATCCTAAACGTTAGCATAGGCCCGCCTTTGACCTTTGCAAAGGAAAGCTTTGAACGAAAATCAGATGCGGGTATGATTCGTTTGCTGTTCTCAGCTGTTCTCAACTGAATTAGACCTATTATTTATTGTCGTTCACACACACACATTAGCGTAATTGCGCACTCAAATTTTGACCCTCATGACTCCAGACGAAAAACAAGTTAAAAGGAATTCAGTGTATGTCTGCCTGCCTGTACTTGAAGAGGCGCTATATAAATGTCTGAAATGAATGAATGAATGTACAACAGTTGACAGACGTTAGTAAAGTAGCGAAATAGCCTAATGCAAGTATGTTCACAAAAACCACATAAAAAATTACGTCACAACATAATGTGAATTACAAATTAGGTTAGATTGTAGGATAATAATTCAACAATCTTTGTGGGCCCCATGGTAGGCTACGAAAGATGTCGAAAGGTCAACGTGTTTGAACCATTGTTACGAAGTAGCCCTCATCAAAATCAGTATGGAATCGGAGAAACGATCACAACCGGAGTTTATAATTAATATTAATATTATGGCAATTAATTGGTTTGGAATTAATGAATAAGTAGGTGAAATATACGAAATAGCAGCAGCCAAATTTGTTTAAGTTGTAGACCTTGGCATCTTCGTTGGATAAATAACGACATAAACATTCTAAACATTTTGTTTTACCTTGCTCATTCCCGGCTGTTGCTTCTGGCGTTGGCATAGCAATTGGATCCAACAGAGCCGCACCTGCCAAAAATTCTCGTATTGCATAACTTGTATCATCCATAATCCATATGGTGACATGAATTTTAATATCGGTGCAATAAAATTTCTATTTCTATAGAACATTTCAAGAACAAATAGTCTGTCGTTTTTCGATTCCATTAGGCCTATTTATCTGAGCTTGGAGTCAGTAGGCTATCTTCATTTCGCACGTATGTTTGCAGGCTCGCATTTGAGTCTGGTAATCAAGAAAGGGGGGGGATGGTTCAGTACGTCCTCGTCGTCTCCCCCGGGCAACAGGACTCGAGTCCTGGCTAAATCTGAACCGCGGAAGAGGGAGAGACTTGATCAGTCGCCTTTCTTACCAACCGATCATGAAACTCAACTATGGAAAGCTCTACATACAACACTCGGGTTAAAGTCCCGATCATTTATGACGTCGGAGTACTGTTTGGATCTGGAAACAGAACAGATGACGCACTGCCCTTAAAGCCAAGCTCGGATAACGAAGGAGGAGGGGGCAGTGTCGATGGTCCAAGCGGAAAAAGACAAATTATTACTGCAAAGAGAATTACTACATTTCGCGACCTGAGAATTACAAGGCTGTATGTCCATTCTTAGTCATTTTGAGTTAAACTGAAAAACAAGTTTGCATGATGTCCCTTGCCAAACAAAATAATTTATTGTTGTGGTAATGAATTCCTTCAATTAAAATAGAAGTCTGGCTTCATTAATTATCTTTCTAATGTTGTTGTGTTTATTGAATGTTGAAGAATTCAGCATTTTATAGGATGACCAAGACAATTTTTGGACATACAGCTTTGTCATTCTCAAATTTTATTAATTTATGTAGTAACAATAGAGTATTCTCATGGTAGAATTTTGAGTATTTAATTTCAATTTGCTCAATTTCTGTATTATAACAGATGTAAATTGATTTTTTTATGTCTAGCACAGTGTTTGTGACTATACCTAGATATATTTTCGACTTTGAGAAAACCCAATAATGCTGGTATTACGACTAGGACTACAGCACATAGTTAGAGCACACGTTTTCAATGTTGTTGTTCGTACTGTTCTCAATGTACTTAAGTTTGTTACTTTTGTATTTTAGCTCGACGATTTCTAGCAAGTTTGGTATTCTCATTTGCAAGTTCAATAGTCTCTGTTGATGTTTCTCCAACTTCTTGATTTATATGGTCCACACTTGATTTCTTTGACATGACTTTCGATGCACTTTTTTTACAAAGTAACTCCATGTATGCTTTGTCTTGCGGTGGCATAAATGACAACATTGATGACAGGTCTTTCATTTTTTCTGGTTGCAGCTCTCCCCTCACAGTTACAAATGATTGACCTGATTGTCTGAGCCGCTTCCGTTTCTCCCCTTTCCATTCACTTGGATTACGGCTACGTTTCCGAGTTAACGGTTTTCCAGTTCGCTGGTGGGTCCTTGCACTTGGACGTGCATCATTAGTATTATCAGACTCTACTCCATGATGATGATGATCATCATCTTCTAATGATAGGCCTAGGCTACCTTAGGACACTCACAATGCACTAACTTGCCACACAACTCACACAATTCATTTGCATTGTTATCATCAAGCGTTCTGGTTGCAACAAGATTCGATTCTTCTTCCTGAATTTCTTCTTCCACTGCTTCTTCAACACTGTTTACCGCTTCCAATATTTCTTCTTCTGGCAGTGTTTCTTCCAGAGTGAAGTCCTCATCACTGCTTTGATCATAACTAAAACAAAAAAACGTAAATCAGTATTAATATGGAGATAATAGAGGGAAGAATGGAAGGGTCAAGGAAAAGAGGAAGACCGAGACAGAAATGATTGGTCTGCACTGGATGATGTGGGATGGATACGGTGCATAAAAGAGGAAGAGCAACACCGTGAAGAGTGGCACCATGACTGTATGCCCAAGCTACCGAAGAGAAGAGATCTTAAAGAAGAGAGACATTATAATTTACAGGAAGATTTATTGACAACTCAGTTTGCCCAACGCGCTCTCAACTAAGCTACCCGCCCTCCCATAGATCTGATGTCATAATATTGATCAACGTCCATAACTCCAGACCTGCTATGCTATGTTACATGTATGTTATAACAAGCCTGGTGTAGAGAGGAGATAGTCACTGTGATTCCTGTGTATTTCTTGGCTAGTCTACGCACGTATGCAGCAACACTACATTGTACAAGATATTAGTCTAAAATACTCACAGAAGAATAATTATAGGTAACGAACCTTTCTTCGCCTTCCAGAAGTAATTTCATTTCACTTTCATCATCATGGAGTAGAGTCTGATAATACTTTTAATACGCCGACAAGCACGTTTTGGTCGATCCGCCATTGAACAGTTTTGAGAATTACAAGGCCGTATGTACATATCACGTGCTCCAGTGCTGCTGCTTGATTGGATATCGGACATACAGCTGTGTAATACTCGGTAGAGCTTGAATATAGGACATACGGCTATGTAATTTTAACTCTAGCTGTGAATCTATTGTATGTGCATTATCTATTTTTACAGGACATACGGCTTATTATTAATTCTTTAGAGGCGATAACTAAGATCAAAATATAGTATTTTTGGACATACGGCCTTGTAATTCTCAGGTCGCGATTTGGAACATGGAATGTTAGAACACTATATGCAACTGGAGCCATGACTATGCTAATAAAGGAATTAGAGAGGCTGAGATGGGATGTCATCGGAATTGCGGAAACACATTGGACGGGAGTGCAGGAAAGCAGCGTGCAAGGGTATAAGATCATTAGCTCTGGGAGGGAAGAGGGGCACAGATCGGGAGTTGGGCTGATTATGTCAAAGGCTGCTCAGCGAGCAATGATGAGCTACAATCCGGTAAGCGATCGGATATTATCTGCCAGGTTCAGAACTGCGACTGGAGCTGTGACGATATGTCAGATATATGCACCGACAGCAGATGCAGACGATGCAAGTATCGACTCATTTTACAACGAGTTACAACAGGAAATCAACAGAGCTCCAAAGAGCGACTCAATAATACTCATGGGTGACTTCAACGCAAAGGTTGGTACGGGAAATGAAGAAACGAAAGGGGTAATGGGAAAATACGGGATAGGAGAGAGTAATGAAAGAGGAGAAAGACTGCTTGATTTTTGCTATTTGAACAGTCTAGTTATAATAAACACAAGATTCAAGCAGTCTAAGGTGAACAGAGTGTGGACATGGGAGGCACCTAATGGACATACACACAACCTTATCGACTACATCATTGTTAGTAGAAAACTATTGGGCAGTGTGAGAAACAGCAGAGCATTTCCAAGTGCGGACATAGGATCAGACCACCAACTGGTTATGATGAACATACGACTCAAGCTAAAAGTAAAGAAATCAGTTAAAAGGACCAAAAAGATTAATATCGACGAACTTAAGATTGAAACTGTTAGATGTGAATATCAAGCAAGGATAAACCAGAGATGGGAAACGACTATGACGGAGGAAGTTGAGGGAGTAGAAGAGGAATGGAATAAGGTAAAACTCATAATACAAGAAACATCTGAAGAAATACTGGGTTTTAGAGAGGGAAGTGGTCACGTAGAATGGCTGTCAGAGGCAACGCTACAACTTATGGACGAAAGAAGGAGATATAAAAACAAGAGAAAGGAGGGTCCAGACATGGCAAAACAGCATAATTACCTTTGTCGAATTGTCAAAAAGAGTGCCAGAAATGATAAAGAAAAGTTTATAAAAGAAATATGTAACAACGTTGAAAAAGACAGAGCCAACAACAAAACAAAAGCAGTCTATGATGGCATAAGAAGAATTACGCAAACGCATGCTCCGAGGGTAAAGTCAGTGAAGGATAAACATGGTAAAATACTGACTGACCCCGAGGATGTTAAGAGCAGATGGAAAGAATATTTTGATAAACTGTATAACGATCCATACAAGACAAACGATAGCTATTTGGAAAACATCGTAGAAGTTGAAAACACAGAGGACATACCGGCACTGGGAGAAGATGAAGTAAAGGCTGCAGTCAATAGAATGAAACACAGGAAGGCTCCAGGATTTGATAACATCACGGCAGAGGAAATACAGGCAGAAACAGAGGGAATGGGAATTAAGATCATGCATAGACTTTGCCAAAGGGTTTGGGAGAGGGAGGAAATACCGTCGGACTGGAAACGATCCATTGTTATTCCTATACACAAGAAAAAGGATAAATTAGAATGCTCAAATTACAGAGGCATAAGTTTGCTCTGCCACAGTAGTAAAGTTTTCTCAACAATAATACTACAGAGAATTAAAATGAGGACAGAAGAGATATTATCGGAAGCTCAGGCAGGATTCAGGGTAAACAGGAGCACAATAGATCAGATTTTCACTCTAAGACAGCTGGCAGAGAAATATGAAGAATTTGGACAGGAACTTTATGTTTGCTACATAGATTTCCGAAAGGCTTTTGACAGTGTATGGCGAAAAGGACTGTGGAGAGTCATGAGACATTACGGATATCCAGAAAAAATAAGAAGAATACTGGAAAATGCCTACGAGGACACTTTCAGTGCGGTAAGGGTGGATGGAGAGCTCTCAGAATGGTTTAAAACTATTGTTGGAGTACTACAGGGATGCGTTTTGTCACCACTGTTATTTAACATATTCCTGGAACTAATCATGGCTATGGCATTGGATGGAACGGAGGAAGGAGCGGTGATCGGAGGACAGACGATAAGTGACCTGAGATTTGCGGATGATATCGCCCTGTTGGCGAAACAAGCAAATGGACTACAACAGTCGCTAGATAAAGTGGTCCAAGTGAGTCGAGAAATGGGGATGAGCATAAATGTACTGAAAACGGAGAGCCAATTTCTCGGAAGGGGCAACATCAAATTTCCCTTAGAAGCGGATGGACACCAACTAGAACAGACAGAGAACTTCGTGTATCTGGGGGGAACCATTAGCACAAATGGAGAATCTGAAAAAGACGTGGATAGAATAATCGGGCTGGCCAGAGGAATACTGCAAGTGCTGGGTAAGGTTTGGAGCTCGAAGGAAATAGGAAAGACCACTAAAGTTCAGATGTATGAGACGTTGGTGCTGAGTGCATTGTTGTACAATTCCGAGACTTGGACGCTGAGGGAAGCACAGAAGCAGCGGTTGAGGGTGTTTTTTTTAAAATGGCATGCTTACGAAAGATAGAAGGTGTCACGAGAAGGGATAGGATTAGGAATACAGAGATATACAACAGACTGAATATTCAACATGATATAATACACAAAATCCAAAGTAAACGGCTACGCTACTTTGGCCACGTATCCAGAATGAGGGATGAGAGATACCCGAAGGTAGCTGTCAATGGATATGTGCATGGAAAAAGAAAAAAAGGAAGACCAAAGAAGAGATGGGTCGACATGATACGTGAGGACTGTCGGGAGATGGGTTGGTCCATACAAGAGGCTACACACAAAGCTCAAGAGAGAAAGATGTGGAGATTTTCCATAGCTGGGCGGCTGTCACGTGCGAAAGCATCGTCAAAGCCATAAGTCAAGTAAGTCAATCAAGAAAGTCATTATAATGCAACATATTTTTTTTATTAAAACAGCAAGCGAATTAGCAAATCATGATGACGACCAGAATATACATATAAGGCCTGTAATGCTTTATCAAATGAAAGAAATTGGGAATTTATGACAATGCTGAAAGTAGGCCAATAGCCTACTCTACCACCCACAACACAGAATAGCACGTAGATGTAGCGTATTTGTCTTGCATAAAATCTGACCTTGTGAACAGTTTCCAATGACACCGACCCATTTTCCATCTTCACAGTTAAGATGCCAGGTTTTACGACTTGCATAGCAACCAATCATAATGGCATCTCCGTTTCTTTTCGCGTAGCCATCAACAGGAGGAATGATGTTAGAACAGCCCACAGCTACAAATGCACACCAAAGGCTCACCATAACATGTTTCGGAATATAATAACATCATATAGGTCTAATGATGATAACGATACTAATGATAACGATAATGATAACGATAATTACGACAATTTATATGGCACTGTAACACAGTCTGTTACAAAGGCGCCTTACCAACAGCTAATCTTCTAAAGGTCACTGTTAGAAAGTGGCTTGCTATGTGATTACGACTTTACATCGTTGCTTATAAATTAGTCTCATTGCCTTGACTACATTTAAAGCGATTATAATATAATTCATTCAGTATGTCAATTAATATTTCAACTTTCTGATGTATTCATAGCAAAAGGTGACCGTCAGATTATCTACAAAAATTTTCTTACGTCAGCGACATATTTCTCTAGACGTGAACAGGGCTTCAATATATCTCCAAACGATATTTTGCCTATTTTGCAATATAACATGCTTGTTCAACAAATAATATCCATCTATCTCATAGAATTCTTCCCATGGTATTTCAGATTGTCTAATCGAAAGAGTTTTTAAAAAATAGTCGGATTACGGTGCACTTTCTACAAGGTTCAGGCGAACCATTGCACCAAATATTTCTGGTGAAAACAAATTATATAATAGAGAAGCAACTTTAATTACAAAAGAACTAAATTATTTGATGTTTAAACTATACAAAAACAAATCAATAGTATATAAGTTTGGAAACCTTGCAGTCTAAGTATGAATTGTGCTCCATTTTCATTACTTTCTCTCTGATCTGGATGAGTGAGAAATATGTGCAACAAATTTCCCGTTGATGAATATAATTTCTTTTCCCTCTGAATTCCACCAGCACAGATAGACACATTTCCTTTGCCTGCTTTATCCATAATAAAACCACGATTACGACAAGACTGCCTTCCATTGTTCTCCACTCCACTGGTAGATCTATCTGAGGCTGGTAGATCGATTAGTCCGATGCTAAGTTTCTGTCCAATTGGAGCTTCTACGATCCACGGCTGAGAATTTGATCCACATGACGTAGAACTGATTATATGAATTGGATTAGCAGTTGCATCAACAACGCACGAACGTCTTTCGTCTGCAACTAAAACACAGTACACAAAAAAGAAACTTGAATCATGGCTTACATCTTTTATCAGATTAAGATAATGTGTTCAGATAATGTCTGTCAAATTTTATCAGTGAATTTCATATTTTAAAGCTGAAAAATCTAAAAACAATAGGATGTATGAAGGAGGTACATTAAATAATTTCCTCTAAGTGAAACATTATAATTCTACAAAATAATCATGTTTACAAAGTTTTCAGAGCATCCATAGGCGGCAATGCGCTAACTTGCGATTTTCAGTCCGAAAATACGTTTCAATAGTGGACTGCTAGCTCTTCATTTCGCTCATGATAACTTTTGCAACTGGTAGGCCTAATATATCGCAGCCACGAGGAGGAAAGAAAAGCAGTTCTTTTTATTTACAAACTATGTATATTTTTACTCACTGCTGATGCAGTTGTAGCTGACTTCAAGATAAACATTCAGATTACGAGGACACGGATTTATACTTTCAGTTGAAATGTCGATGACACGAACTTCACAATCAGTTTTTCCAGAACATTTTTTATCAAAGAATGGCAACAGATTCTCCGAACATCCAAGATGATGCGTTCGGAGATTATCAAGCTCTTCAGCCGTAATACATCGACCAATGCGCATGCGTCCATAGGTAGCATTATTCATCAACATGATTTCATTTTTCATGCACCGAGGTTGAAAAGTCTCCGAAAGACAGAAGTCTTCTCGAGTAACTGAAATGCAGGCGGAACATAATGATTATAAGTGCGCATCAAATCATTTAAAGCGGCTTCTTCAAGTATACTTCGTTAATGCAAAAATCATTTAAAATTCACCATTTCGATGTTACCCTGGAGTGCAAAAATTTAATAGTGACGATGATGATGATAATAGTAATAATAATAATAATAATAATAATAATAATAATAATAATAATAATAATAATAACTATGATAATAATAATAATTATTATTATTATTACTATTATTACTAATAGGCTAAGGCTACTATTATGACAAAGATAGACCTACGCCTGAGAAAGGCAAACGCCATTCTTGCATAATTTTGTTATCATCACTTTTTGTAGCACAACAGTTGGTTCTTTTAAGCAAAATTGATGTAGTCCTTACTCGCTAACCAATGTTTCGTATAGGCCTACCAATGGCAAATAGCGTGTATCGACTAAGTAGGCTAATAAATTTCAGATATCTAAAAATATTACGAAGAAACAACACCTTTGTGAGAGAAAAATCCCATTGACGCATCTTACACGTTTGAACAATAACGCATGGCGCACGCTCACACAGGGGCGGATCCAGGGGGGGCCAATCCGGCCATGGCCCCCCCATTCCAAATCTCCATGGGACGTGGCCCCCCCCCATTCATGGTCACCCAAAAGATTTTTTGCAGGGGATCAGTCCTGGCCAGGAGAATTAATATATAAATGTTTTTAAAATCTAAGCCTCTCAGACAATTGCATTGTCTTAATATAAAGCAACGAAAAGAAATAATCTTTCAACAGTATCCGACTATAATTTATGGCATACAATGTATGTTATTCGTGTATATATTCATAGTAAAATGTAAAAATATTAACACCAATAAACACAATTAAAACCAATAGCAACTAACTATTAATTACAAAGCAAGTTAACACTAACAATAGTATTAGGAATTAATTTAGTTTTTTCCAAATGCAAGTTGTTAAGTTTTGAATTTAGTCTATATGTGCAAGAAACTGCGGTGAATGATCACACATGTTTACTTCTTGTTCTTATTTATTTCTTACTATGTTTCATTCAGTGATGAGATGTATTTTATTTACTGTAGTCTTAAAAATAATATAATACAGTGAGGTCTATTCATACTTTAACTTGGAAATGTTTTGAGCATTCTGTGCTTCATATTATAAATACATAAATACTTTAAAAAAATACTTTTGTTTGCCATTAATAACAGCTAATAGGAGCAATGTTGTATGCTGTATGCAGTAGACCTACAATAGCTATTATTCACTATTATTATTTATCGGGAAAGTCTCTGGTTATGGCCCTAAGCCAGATATAACATACATCCATGATCCATAACATAGCCATAATGTCATGGATAATATATATATATAATATTATATATGCAGTCTACCAGGCAACATTTGCAATGCAACTTGTCAACCAACTGTCCACTGCCAGTGTGTGCCTTCACTTCAATCTGAGACTCAAATGTAAGCCTCTTGCACAATTGCATTGTGAAATAAAAACTTTGGAAACCACTTTCACGAACAAGAGTTTGATCTATGCTTCTAAAAAACCTTAATTTACCTATTTGCTCAAGAAAGGAGCACTCCTGGCCCCTTTTTCTACAAATTTTCTTGTGTCAGTTTCAAAATCGATTGTTCTAGCAATATTATACTCAAAGGCTTCAAAGGTCAACCTGGCCAAATCCACCAGATGTTAATTAGATATTGTAGATCTTCAAACATTTAAATCTATCATTTTGTGTTTGATAAATGATCTCTTTGCAGAAGCTACCGCTGATGGAATTGTCAACAGTAAGCCCATGCGTTACCTGACACACATTTGGAAATAACTTTGAAGGAATTTTTTATATTATGTTAAAAGTTCAACAGGTTCAATGGTCACATCAAAAAGTTGCCTGTTATAGGCCTACCGATGGTAGGCTAAATGTTCAATTTATTTTCCAAATCCTGACCATTATGGAATGCAGGATAAAGCTAGAGCTTTTCCTGCTAAATTACATGTAGGCCTAGGCTTATACATGATTATTTAACTCTGGGTAAAGGGTTTAATTCTTGTGCAAATATCTAAATAAAATATGCAAAAAAATAGAAAAAATTTGATTGCAAGCTCCTCTTAGCCCCTGAAAATGTACGGCCAATTTTTAAATCTGTGGGTTCTTGGGGGGGCCTTAGCCCCTAGCCCTGATAAACTCCGTGCATGCCTATAAGAGTGCATTCCTTGTATTATAGGCTACATGTATACTGCATATACTGAATTGTTTTTAGCAATCTGATACAATCCTCTGTTAAAATGAGTGTTACTTACTCTTAGTATTTGCACAAATACTATTTTTGTTCAACCGAATAGCTTCTCTCCAGCGCTATCTTTCAAATTTTAAACTCAAATTTCAAAATGTTTTGGTTCTGTTATTTGAACACCTGGTAAAACAACATCGTTACTACATGACTTTCTGATTTTGACCCCCCAAATTTATTAGTTCTTGGCTGGTTTGTGTACCATTTGTTATTATTTAACTGCAAAGTGTGTTCTGGTAATTCAGGACCATCTTAGAAAACAGGGATAAGCTGATACTTGTGCTGAAAAGTCAGCTTATGTAATATAATTATACTCATGTCTGACGTTATTCACTATAATAACCCAGCAACAGCAAAACTGAGCCGCTGAACTCGATACATAATATAGATTATTATTAATATTGTAATTATATATATTTTTTATTAGTACTGAACAAATTGAGTAATTCTGTTCAAATGACATCTCACAAGAGCACTGTTGCAGTGTGAAAATTAAAAAAAACTATTTTTAAAGTGTAGTCTATATTTATTGAGATTTTGTGGCACTCTTATAAGCACTGAAAATACAGCTATTTTGCTAAGAAAACAGCTTAAAATGCTACAATTGCATGTGAAAATTCAAAAAGTTTCTGGTGGGGAGGGGATATCCCCCCTCCCCATACCCCTCCTTCACCACTCTCACCCCCAGAGGGGGGGGACTAAATTAAACTCTGGTTTCGGCCAAACGACAAAAAAATTCCGACCCAGGCCCAAAATTTTTTGGCCCCCCCCCTTCGAAAATTCCTGTATCCGCCCCTGCGCTCACATAAACAATTCAGTTGGCCTAAGTCTAGGTTTCAAGCTCAGTGATAGTGAGCTACAGAGTAACAGAGAGATAGATAGGTATATAATTATATAGATAGGCCCTAGACTTAGGCCAATATTGATATCTACAGTTTAAGAATCTATAATGATTTGATCTCACCTTCTGGTTCTTCCAGCGTTTCATCGCCAATGGATTGATCGAAGTGCCACAATAACAACAACAAGACTGCTACATAAGACATTGACTGTTTCGTTATAAATTTCATTGTGATTGTCAAAGATGATCACACACCTCTCTATCTGACAAATATTGAATCAGTAGCCTATCAAGCTTACCAGTCTGCCTCAACTAGTCCAAGAAACCTTTGCTAATCAAGTTAGTATTGGCAATTAGACCTAGGCTATAGCATTACTGTTAGCCACAAAATTCGGAAACATTACCCGACCAACTTCATGTATGCCTACAATCATGCCAGCATAACACAGAAGAAAAATCATGGCGCAATGATATGCATGGACGCGAAAAATTTATTCGAATGGAAATAACAGAACATTATAATTATAATTTATAGGTCAGGGACCATCTCAAAACGTCACAATGTTTAAGATCAACGACTGATTTAAAATCAATGAACAACATGATAGTTTATCCAAAACATGAACCTCACTTGCATATATACCGTCTAACTTTTGTGCAAAATTCTTGCGTTTCAAATGAAATTGGCTCAAAACAAATCATATTAAAGATCACATGATATTTGACTGAAAAGCTGAAAGCTGCAGGCGTTGGAATTGTGGAGATGACTTGCCAAAATCAGCTCGAAAGTTGATAAAACAAGCGATGATGCTTCATTCGGTGCACAAAGAAAGAAAACTGCTTTATACAATGAAGTAGAGACACATCGATCTAATATAGGAACTCGCTCATGATGAAAAGGTGTTTGAAGAAAAAACAAAAGAAAAGGACATAAGTTGATCGGTGTTTTAGATGAATTTTACGATCGCCTCAAATGATTCCGGCCATGAAGTAGGTCTAGTGAAATGCGAGTTAGTGAGAAAGAACTTTACTGGAAGATAATCATATAAAAAATTGTAACTTTAAATATTAGGATCTACAGTTGAACTTTTAGAGGCGCGCCTATAACATAAAATAATCTGATTATTAACAGAGACCTGTTAGGTCCGGAACATGCTTATGAATAATCATCGAGCTCATCATCAAATGTATGTAGGCCTATTACTAGGCTATAACGTAGAAAATAAATCGAACACATTGGTCTTAGAAGTTCTCAAACGCCTTTCAGTAGAATTTTTTTACACTTGCTCACAACCTCCAATTTTCAAACTTATTCCAATCTGCTCTATCGAAAAACATTCACGCCTAATTACATTTATTTAAAAGTTCTTGAAAAATTCAGTTAACACACTTGTCATTAAATTTAACTGTCAAACTTAAATAAGTCATCATTAGCTTATCAAAGCACGGTCTTTCACTCGAAACAAATAACCGCTTAAACGTTTATTTAAATTAGATTAGGCTACAAAACGCAGATTTCTATAAATTATTGCATCATTTGAAGAGTAGTTGCAATAAATTATAGCAGACTACTCGCGTCATTCCATATGCTGTATGCTGATTCAGAGCTCTTCGTCAAAGCGGAGCGTAAGATATCTATTAGGCTACTAATTAATGTCAAAACTGCTGTAAAACGATGGAAAGTTATTATTATTTGTCTACGCATCAGAAGATTCACAACTTGAAAACGACTCAATCTATCTGAGCAGAGCAACATATTATTGTGAAATTCTATCGAGATATATCTTCAGGGTAAAGTAAAAAGCAAATCTTAGGCTTTTAGCTGCTGCTGTATTGAAAAACTCAAGGCATAAGTAATGTCACTTACAGAATCCTTAATCTCTGATGTTGTTTTTTCAATTAAAACAAAAAATGATGCAGCAGAAGAATCGTTCGTTAAAGTGTTACAAAACAGCTACTGATAAATAAACTACAAGTCGATAAGATTAAAGTTGGATGCGTTATGAAGCCTATAGTTTCTGAAAACTTCTAAATAGTATGTTCTGAATCATTTAGAGTTAGCCTGGTTAGCCTACTCCACGCCAGACAGTTAACGATGGTTGTTCTCAACACTGATGTTGTTACTGACATCGTTGAATTCACCGTCGCCGACGAAGACTGAATAGGTTGGCAATTCTTGTGGAATCAAACCATTCACATTATTTCCAGAGAATTCATGCGCAACATTACGAGTAGCTCTGTTGTCGGTGCTTTGATTTGTTGTTGAATTGAAGTTGCAGTTTGGTATTAGTGTCTTGTAGTCTCGTGTCATCTTACTCTTCACGCGAAAACTGAAATTTATGCACACGTTGCATGATAACGTTTCTTAATAATGTATTTTATCCGTTTAAACAAAATTCGATAACGAGCACAATCGAAACTAAATCACTCTTTTTAGCATGCAATGCAATTTAAATGCAAATTACTGACCATCAAGTGTCTTATGGTCATTGATGGAACGATAACAAGTCTGACGTTCAGTTATAATTAGCTTACTGAAATACTAGGCTACGCAATGCAGCAAACATATTGAAATTGCCTCTTTCATAGACTGCTTGTAGCATGCAAGAGTTTTTACCGTCGCATGCAAATAACTCCAAGACAAACGATTGCCAGACAAACTGCGAGGGTGAATCCACCGATTGCAACAAACACCAGAACTGCAAAAGAAGCAGAACACTTAGTAGGGCTATGACGGTCGTAATTTCATTTAATTAAGCCTCTTCTTGAACACTAATCAATGGACCGATTGCGAGAACAATCGGATGACCTGAATTACGTTAGCTAAGCTGTTAACTGACTAAGACTCGACAAAATACCAAAAATACTTTCATAAAAAATCCGTCTTCTAATTGACAACTATGTCACTCGTTTCGCATGTAGCGAGATATATGTCAAAAAGACTCTCGCAAATTTGCTAAAGTCAAACAGATCGAGTTTGGTAAATGCTATAAGCTCTTATCGCGTCATTTGCAACAAACCAGAGATTGTCAAAATAATTCATTCGACATCACATATCTTTGTGTAAAAAAACTAATATCTTAGTTTAAGAGAAATCAAAATCAGGAATTCAACATTTTAAAACATTAAGGTAAAATTATTAGGTAGTTCGATATTAGAATTTGTTGCAATAAAACTGCATAAGGTGAAGCATAATTTTATTCATTATTCACCTTGTTCGTTACTTAGATTTGTCGCTATTGGTTCCAATTCTGCGGCCTCCTCCATTGCATAGTCACCTGTTACACCAGCGAAGAGACTAATACTGATGATTCAATCACACAGAAATTTATTTTAGATTATTATAATACTATTCAAACTGTTACAGTTTGTGTGTCGACGATATTCAGAGTCATAATAATGATGATGACATTAATAATAATGGTAATAATAATAATAATAATAATAACGCGATCGAGTTCCGAGGCACATTTGATAATCAGGACAACGACGAGTAGGGTAATTCTGGACTAGTTTTTAACCAGTAGTTAGTCATAAAGTCCCTGAAGGATCCTAAATACCTCGGGGCAAAATAAAAATAATAAAAATAATAAAAATGGTAATAATTAATAATAATAATAATAAAACAAGGCAGACTCGAGACAAGTCGATCACCATTCACCCCTTTCAAAGAATCTCGGTAGCAGTCCAACGTTTGATCGCCATCTGTTTTCACATTTCTGCATAGTGCATAATAGGTCTATTATGTGTGAATGAGCATAGGCCCGATAAGCTTACCTATTAAAATGTGACCTTGTGAGCAGTTTCCAATGACACCGACCCATTTTCCATCCTCACAGTTAAGATGCCACGTCTTACGACTAGCATAGCAACCAATCATAATGGCGTCTCCGTTTCTTTTCGCATAACCATCAACAGGAGGAATGATGTTAGTACATCCTACAGCTGCAAGAAAGGAAGTCCACTTTAGCTTGTAAGTAAGTATGATGCATGGTATTCAATCTACTCATCGACGCTAGAAACGCTAGAAACTGGTTGGCTATCTGCTTACAAGCATTAAACTATTATGACAGTCACGAAACCATATCGTTTCGTCTGCATATGAAAGGAGAACTTGATAGAATCTATCTAAAATAATGCATCTGATGCATTATTTTCAATATTGACAACAATATATTCACCCTAACCATCAATTCTGTTTCCACATTTTGTCATCCGTCCATACATGCTCCATCCGAGGCTATTAAATAAATTCTGCTCTTACGTACATTCCACATTATTTGATACATTTCATTACATAATGTGAAATGTACACGTATGTAAGAAGGGAAGTATCCAAATTGTTCAGCGATGATAGATGCCATCGTCCACGCCTCCACGGCATACTATAGGCCTAAAGCCACAGTCAAGCACTACGTTACTGTTGCAAAATGGTTCTCGTCTGCTTCTTATACGTCGAAAGCAGTTAGACTGCACGTATTTCCTACAAGGCAATCTGGCAAATGAAAATATCATAAGAGAATTTCACACGATAGATCGAGCTTTGCTTTTTGAACAAAATCAATTCAATAGCAAATAATTAATTCGCTTACCTTGCAATCTTATCATGAACTGTGCCTGGTTTTCATTACTTTCTCTCTGATCTGGATGAGTCAGAAATATATGCAACAAATTTCCCGTTGATGAATATAACTTCTTTTCCCTCTGAGTTCCACCAGCACAGATAGACACATTTCTTTTGCCTGCTTTATCCATAATAAAACCACGATTGCGACAAGACTGCCTTCCATTGTTCTCCACTCCACTGGTAGATCTATCTGAGGCTGCCAGATCGATTAGTCCGATGCTAAGTTTCTGTCCAATTGGAGCTTCTACGATCCACGGCTGAGAATTTGATCCACATGACGTAGAACTGATTATATGAATTGGATTAGCAGTTGCATCAACAACACACGAACGTCTTTCGTCTGCAACTAAAAAAAATCACATAAATATATAAAAGCATTCAAACATTACAAATGGTTTGTTTCATATTTAACTATTGCAGTAGAACATTCAAATTATAAATTAAACACTTTCTAGTGAATTTAAAATTGAAATGCTCGAGATATGTTTATAAAATATTGCATAGCGTCAAAGGTGAAACGCATGTATGTACTTTCATTAGATTTTTGATGGGATGCTCGTTATTTGTCTTGCGGATGAAGAAACTTGCAATGAAGCTACAATTTTGAAATAAATTGACTTACTACTGATGCAATCGTAGCTGGCTTCAAGATAAACATTCAGACCAAGGGGACATGGATTAATATTCTCTCCTGAAATGTCGATGACACGAACTTCGCAGTTAGCTTTTCCCGAACACTTTTGATCAAGAAATGGCAAAAGATTTTCTGAACAACCCAAATAATGAGCTCGAAGTTTATCAATTTCCGTGGTTGTAATGCATCGCCCGATTCGCATTCGTCCATAAGTGGCACTTTTCATCAGAATAATTTCATTTTTCACGCACTGAGGCTGAAAAATTTCTGATAGACACATGTCCTCTTGAGGTTCTGAAATTTAGAATAGACAAAAACTGTTATGCAGTGCTGAGTGCATGTACTTTATCATATCAAAGTAGGCCTACATACGGCGCGTATAAAATACATCTTTATTGAGATGGCTAATCTCTAAGCCAGTGCATTTCAAAGAAGTTTGCAAAAATTTATTTTGGAAATTTAATTGAAGTTTAAGCAGATTTTAATGGTACATTGTTTCTAGAGAAGAATCTACAGTTATATTATAAACTCTAATTATTGATGCACGCAGAAGTCACGCTTGTAATATGATGGGGCGATCGACAGCTTTCATGAATTGAGGTTGCTAGGGCAACAGAGCTTCTCATCCGTGGCAAGATGGGGTCTACACCAAAGAGGGATGTTACAAGAAAGTATTCTCATATTTTACCACAGCTAGCTATAGGTTGAAAATAATCCAATGTGAAGCAACTATTGAATCATTACAAACAAATAAAGGTTGTCTGACATTTCGACATTTTAACGATATGAAAATGCATGCATGTATAGCCTACATGTAGGCCTATACATGCACACAGGTAGGAAGCGATATACGCAGAGAGAGTCGCTGATAAATAAACTGTGAAAATTATAATTTGGTCTCACCTTCAATTTCTTCCCGTATTTCATCTCCAATAGAATGGTTTGTGCACCACAAGATAAACACTGCTAGAGCAGGCATCACATAATTCACTACAGATATCATTCTTATTCTTGAAGATGTCTACACAGTTCTATCTTATAGCTTATATATCTTGAATTTCCACCTAATTTACCAGAAATCTATCGCTTATTCCAACCTGAACAATATCCGTAAATTCGTTGTGTCAATTGCAGCAATACGGTTAGTTCTACCGGTGATAAAATATTTTGTCAGGACCAACTTTACACAGTAACGGATAAGGTGCAGTCTGCTGCAGTAGGCCTATAGGCTATGTAACAAAGTTGGCGCAACGATACGCTTGGGCGCAAAAATTCATTGATGAATATTCATTATAGGTCAGGGACCATCTCAAAACGTTGCAATGGTCAAGAACGCCGAACTGATTGTTGACCCCAGGTACATTTATATGTACCTAACATCTAACAATACACTTCACTTGCAAATAACTCATGATTATGCCCGCTCGTTTAAGATTTTTTTAGTGATTTAGGGCAAAGACGAAATGTGAATCCGAGAATATTCCACACCATGATGGAGGCCTACTATTATAGGCCTACACTTCATGAAGCCTTATAGCGGTATAGCCTATGTGAGTAATTCGCTAATTATTAGGCCTATAGGTTTCCGATGTTTGCTCTTCGAATTATTGACAGGCTATGTATCAGGTTTGCTAAGGGCATATGTGTTATTAAATTAATTTTAAATTTATCAATGCTCACCGCCATTAGATCTAATGCGGTGCTTGTCTTGTCTTGAAGTTTACCTGGACTCTTAATCATAATGGCAGAAAAGTTGAAGGCCAGAGGTGTCAGAATAGCGATACCTTTGACAAAATTTGATTGAAAAGATAATAAAAACAAGCGAAAGAAACTACGTTTGGTGCAGAAAAGTAAAAACAAATAAAGTAAACATAGGTGAATACCATTACCCCTACTCCATTTTTCGAAACTCCAGAAAATTAATTTTTTGAGCATGTTAGACTACTTTGCAAAAGAGATGACTGAAAGTCTAAAAAGAAGCGTGCTTGAGATCAAACTCAGAAGTAAATTCTTTATCCGTAAACATTGATGACTATAAATTATATTCAAAATCAATCATTTTTATTTCATTTGTTGGAATAGGAATATTTCGCAACTAAAAGAGACATAAATCATACAGAATCAGGTACATTCGTGAATTCATAACAAAAAGGTAGGCGAAAATTATTTACTTACGAAAATTATTACGCTTAACTGACAAAAAGCTACCAGTTGATCTGTTTAAAATCGGGTGTTTCTGCAAGCATCAAATCTAGCATTCTAAAACATTACGAATAGGCCCTACTCCACGCCAGAATGTTAGCGGTGGTGATTAGCCTATTCTCAATGCTAATGTCAATTGTTACTGGCATCATTGAATTCACCGTCGCCAACGAAGACTGAATAGGTTGGCAATTCTTGTGGAGCCAAACCATTCACATTATTTCCAGATAATTCCTGCGCAACATTACGAGTAGCTCTGTTGTCGGTGCTTTGATTTGTTGTTGAATTGAAGTTGCAGTTTGGTATTAGTGTCTTGTAGTCTCGTGTCATCTTACTCTTCACGCGAAAACTGAAATTTGAACGCATGTTTAATGTAACCGTCTTCTAAACTATGTAGGCTATTATGCGTGTTTTGAAGTTCGTTAATGAACGCATTGGAAACTAAATAATTATCATGCAATTTAGATTTGATATGATTGGAAATCAGTTGTCTTGTGATCATGAATGGATCGATGGTAAGACTTTCACTGACCTATAATTACTGGAATTGTGGCCTACTGCTTTTAACTTAAGCATAAATTATAAAGCGCATCTAATAACGCGAACGTTCAGCATCTCTGCCAGTGCGCAAGGAACCGCAAGAAAAAAGTAGGTTTTCAGAAAGAGAGGAAGAAGAGAGACTAAACTGTGGAGCGAACAGGAGGAAAAGTCGCATTCCAAAGTACGAACTGAGGCAAAAGATCGGGACTGAGCCATAGCAGTTCCAGAGCGAGGAAACAAGAGGTCAAGTCTGTTGGACGAACGAAGTACAGGAAGCTGAGTGAGACCGAAGTATACTATAACGTCAGCCAGATATTTGGGGCAAGCTCCCGCTGGGTCTTCAGAATCAAAGTGAGGATCTTAGTTTGTATGCGATAACAAAGAGGAAGATTGCAAAGTTCATAAAGCATACAGGTAGAGACGCTAGACTCGGCTAGAGTACCTGGGAGGGTTGGCAATCAGTCTATGGCAGCTGAGTTGAGGACCGACTGAATGGAAAATAGATAAAATTTAGAAAAACAAATATGAATCAAATATGAATCAAGGTAGTGAACCTGGAGATTGATCCAGAACGCCAAATGACTACGAGCAGAGCTTAAAGTGTGGCAGGACGGTCATGGACGGCGTCCTGAAACTTATTTTCAAATATCTACGCCGTCCTGCCACTTATTAGGCCAGCACACCTGAAAATGTAAGGAGCGTCCTCGCACTTCTTTTGGGAAGGTAAGGGCGTCCAGGCACTTCTTTTTTACACTTTTAGCACTGACTACGAAACGCCTTAAAAATGAAAATATGAGAAGCGTGTGAGACTGGAAACGTGTGCAAAAAAGGTCAGTGAGTTATCAAGTACAGCACACAATGTAACAAAGATCTATATTGAAATAGCCTCTTTCTAACACTGCATATAATATAGGCCCTCTATAATATAGGTTCTCTTACCGTCTCATGCATACAACTCCGAGACAAACTATTGCCAGACAAATTGCGAAGGTGAATCCACCGATTGCGACAAACGCCAAAACTGAAAGAGAAACATTGCACATTTTCATGAAACTTCGTCTAGAAGACTCACCAAAGGACTTAACTGCAAGTAAAATCAGATGACACTGAAGCCTCTTAACTCACTAATACCGGATGAATCACAGAAAATACTTTTGTGTAAAAATCCGTCTTCTAATAAATTATTGACAACTAAATGCCTGTCGTATTGTATGTAGTGAGATCCATGAAAACTGAACTAGAACCAATTTGCTAAATTTAAAAAGATCGAGTTTGATGAATGCGATAAGGCGTCATTTGCAACTAACCAGAGATTATCATAACGATACGACATCACATTTTATTCATTAAAGCTAATATCCTGTTTATGAGAAATCTACAGGGCAAACTCAACATAGGGCCTATCAAAATAGTCAGGTAAAATCATATCATTATGCAGTTTGGTTTTAGAATTTGTTACGATAAAAACTGTATGAGGTGAAGCGTATTCACCTTGTTCGTTGTTTAGATTTGTCGTCATTGGTTCCAATTCTGCGACCTCCTCCATTGCATGTACACCTGCCACACATGAGAAGACACCAATAGCCTAATGATGGTTCAATCACGCCGTACTTTATTTGAGCTAAGGCTATTCCATTCAAACTGCTAGGCTACAATCTGCGTGTCAACCATAATATTCGCAGTCACAAGGATAATAATAAGTAACGGGATTTCTTTAATCCCTTTAGTAGGGTTGCCAGGCAGCCTTGAGTAAATTACCGGACTATATATATACATATATATGCTCGTGATCGTGGCCCCGCATATATATATATATACATATATATTAAGCTTAATTTGGCTATGGACATGTAGGCCCTAGATGAGTTGTGATTTTGCTTATGGGGGGTCCAACGTTGCCCTATCTAGGCTAGAATGCAACAGCTAGAAATTTGTCATGCTACAACCTTGTCGTCATGCATGAAAGCTAATTGTGCGTGGAAGATTAAAAGATTAATAGTCTGATGAGAGATGCCACCATAATTCTGAGACTTGTGATGTTGGGACAAGTCTTGGGAAGGTGGGAGCAGTTGGCGATGGGCAGAGAAGAGTGGAGGGAATTGATGCGTTTTCCGATATGCAGACCTGCGCGGGGACTGAGTGGAATGATCTTGGCAGGGTATGACTAATCTGAGGTATACGACTATAGGCCTACGTACATCATGTAAGCTTATGAAGAAATCTGGAGCAGTGACATTCATCATGTTGATAGACCTATATCGGATATCTTGTAATTAAGTGTACAGCTGAACGGTTGGTTTAGCCTGGCCTGTCTCCAGATATATTAATTATACTTGTGTATCTAGCCACATTAAGCAATGGCATAGTCATTTATCTGTCTGTGTAGGCTATTGTCCTACCTACCACGTATCTCAGGTTGACTGCATTTGAAGGGGTAGAGCAACGGCAATATAATTGGAAAATCGCAAACAGATGTCTATTTATGGACCCAAGAAACGATACACTCCCACACTTGTTGCTAGCAATAATTATTTACCGGACACCACCATGTCCGGTAATGCCTGAAATTTCTAACCGGACAGATTGTGCAAATACCGGACTGTCCGGTTCATTACCGGACGCCTGGCAACCCTACCCTTTAGGGCTTCCTTTTTGTAACCGAGTTATGACAGCCTATGTAAACCTGACTTGTTTAATTTGGTTACAAAATAAAACATTTTGATTGATTGATTGCATATAATGAAACATAATCTGCGAACAGCACATAACTCGCTTCCTCCTGTCCAACTTTTTACAATCAGAACCAGCAAGTTAACACGTGTCTCGGTTGTTGACACTGCCTCGGCAATGTGTTTCAATCCTGTGTTTCAATCTCTAGTCAGTTGAATCGGCGATAGACTGAGCATAGACGACCCTCGGTGGTCTATGCTCAGTACGCACAATCGCACATATGCTGGTGCAGTTCCTTGGCTGGACGGGTAACGATGCTGACGACCAGCTTAACATGACTTAAATACAAGTTCAATTCCGTGCACGGCTCAACACATTACTGTGGTCGTTCCTTCAAGATTTTTTATGCAGAAATATGTAGCTGGCAATTTAGAATGTATGACTACGACATCAGTAGACCTAGCTTAATATACGATGTCATAGACACTACATATGTGCAAATGAGTGTAGGCCATACCTCTTAAAATATCACCTTGAGAGCAGTTTCCAATGACACCGACCCATTTTCCATCTTCACAGTTAAGATGCCACGTTTTACGACTTGCATAGCAACCAATCATAATGGCGTCTCCGTTTCTTTTCGCGTAACCATCAACAGGAGGAATGATGTTAGAACATCCGATGGCTGCAAAAAGGAAAGTTCACTTTAGCATGTAAGTAAATTATAGGCCTATTGCGTCGTATTTCTTATACACTTCCTTCATAGAAACTGGCTGTTGTGTATAGCCCACTTACAAGCATTATTCTGTCATTTCATACAACGTGTAGACTATAACTATTATCTGTAGCGAGAACTTTGTCAGAAGCGTCACATTAAAAAATTGACAGCAATGGTGGTTTTTAAAATATCGATTCGGCTTCCATCATTATTTTGTAACCGTCCATTCATCCTCCATCCGGAAATTATTTGCTAAAATTAATGGCGGAAATTGTTATGCATGCAGCTCCATGATTAAATAATGTGACTAAAAAATTAATGTCATCAGTAAGCATACACTTGGGGTTCAACAAATGAGTTCCAATCCAGTAGGCATACACGTATAACTTCGTACAGACGGTGCCTGCTTGATTCAGACAGCGCGTTTGTCTATAGCCTACCCGGTAATTATAATGTTCCTAACGCGTCTCAAATTCACATTTCGGTGTGACTATGCAGCACGCTACAAATTTATTTGGCAATATAATTATAATGTCCTTAAATCATCTTCGAGAATATAACCTAAGCATATTATCATATGCGATTTTCACACGATACGAATAAGATATAGGCTAAAATAAAACCAAATTGATTATTTGCAAACCTTGCAGTGTCAGTATGAATTGTGACTCGTTTTCATGAGTAAGGAAAATGTGCAACAAATTTCCCGTTGATGAATATAATTTCTTTTCTCTCTGAGTTCCACCAGCACAGATAGACACATTTCTTTTGCCTGCTTTATCCATAATAAAACCACGATTACGACAAGACTGCCTTCCATTGTTCTCCACTTCACTGGTAGATCTATCTGAGGCTGATAGATCGATTAGTCCGATGCTAAGTTTCTGTCCAATTGGAGCTTCTACGAGCCACGGCTGAGAATTTGATCCACATGACGTAGAACTGATTATATGGATTGGATTAGCAGTTGCATCAACAACGCACGAACGTCTTTCGTCTGCAACTGCAAAAATCACATAATTATATAAAGCATTCAACGTTACAAATGGTTTGTTTTAAGAAGAATGTCCACATGAATAAAATTATAATAATAAAACATTGAAACATCATAATTATTAGGTCTACATGTACATTACATTAGTCCACTCGACATTTAATTGTTCTGAATTGTTGAGGGTTGTCGAGCACTTTCTTTGCGATTCCGAACTCACTGGCATCTTCAATGGTGAGTCTAGTTACATAGATTTGTGCATAAATTTGTGACATTTGATTTGATTCTTTCTGCATGTGGGAGTAGTAAACCACATAACATTATTATTCATAGCTTCTAATATTCAACTATTGTAGTGCAACCTTCACATCACGTTGAAACATTTGACCGGTGAAATTCAAATTCAACGCGCAATACAGAAATAAGTAGGCTACAACCTGTAGGCTATGCCTAGAGCGCAAATGTAATCGCTTGCGTGAATTCATTTACGTTTTAGCATGGTGGTATTGCTTCGATGATGAAGAAACTCGCAACTGGCTGTGCGTGCGCTAGAAAGAGAAAAGTAGGCCAACATAAGAAAAGTCACGATTTTTGAAGCAGGTCTGTCTTTACTTACTACTGATGCAGTCGTAGCTGGCTTCTAGATATACATTCAGACCAAGAGGACACGGACTAACATTCCCAGCGGAAATGTCGATAACACGAAGTTCGCAATCAGTTTTTCCAGAACATTTTGTATCAAAGAATGGCAATAGATTTGCTGAGCATCCAAGTTGAGGTATTCGGAGTTGATCGATTTCCGTGGTTGTAATACATCGACCAATTCGCATGCGTCCATAAGTGGCACTTTTCATCAAAATGATTTCATTTTTCACACACTGAGGTTGAAAATTTTCTGTCAGACAAAAGTCTTCTTGAGCAACTGAAATTTAAAGTGAACAAAATATTTGCAGTATTTGTTTGCAGCAGATAGCAAACGTTAATCGAGCATAATTATTATGTCAGTTAGGATAAGTGCAGCCGATTTTCAATAGAAGCCAAAAAAAGCAATGGAAAGGTCCGGCACAGAATAATAAATTAATGGTGAAGCCACCCTCGCAATTGTAATCTGGCGGATTAGAATGACGCAACGATTGCCATCATTGTTGAATTGAGGCAGAACAGCTGAGGTCATCATTCGTGCGAAGATGAAGCCGAACAACGAGGAAAGAATTCAACATATTTTAACACAACTAGCTAGTTTGTTATAGGCCTACATATGTTGAGCTATTCACTTGCTTAACTTGTAGTTATTTTCTTTATCCTCAGCTTATTCAGATAAAACATGCGCAGGAAACTGTTTCATATTGTAGCATATCAAAGCTAGTTTTAATGAATAGGCCTATGCATCATAGTCAGTGGTTGCTGATTTTCACAATTGTGACGAATTCTTATTATGGGTTTAATTAATTCAAAGATCGCACATCCAATAAAAAATATGATGCGCTGAATTAAATCGAATCCCGCAGAATATGATATTCAGGACCTCCTCTGATTTTAGTTCCGTCACCTAACAGAGGAGACCCGTTAAATAAATCGAGGAAAACTACGCAACGTTCGATGTTTCCCTATGTCATCACATTAAATGATTAAAAGGAGACCTAATGATAATTATAGGAAAAAACTTTGACATCTAATCTAATACAATTTATATGAAATACAGTTAGGCCAACAGATTTTTATCAAATATATTTTTGACAACCTGAAACCTTACGCGTTGCTGAATAAACGGGCTACTAGAGATAGGCCCGGGGCCCCTAATTGGTTTTTACAATAACCAGATAGGCATATAGGCCTAAATTTCAAATGCAGTAGGAAGCTACACAACCTCTTGGCACTTGCGATCAATTTAGATAGCCTACTCGGCGACGTCGTATCTTAATTTATTTGTAAGCGTAGACTATAATTCTTACAAAATTGTTTAAAATAAAAGGACAATTTAGAGAAATATAAAAACCTAATAAATCATTGAACTTGCAATCATTAATTTTGACAAATTGACCGTATAGCAGCCATATAGGCTACTCACAGGAACCATCTTTCTACATGTACAGTTGTGCTGATTGCAAGATTATCAAGACCAGAAGCATTGCCAGTAAGTTCAACAAGATAGATCTATAGGCTATGCCTAGGTCTAAATATAATTATGCACAAGTAGAGAGCGGTAAACGTGGAGATCCAGAGATGAATTATTAACTATAATGATAGTGTGGACTTATATATTATTATTACCTACCTTCTGGTTCTTCCTCTATTTCACCGCCGCTGGAAAGGTTTAAGTGCCACAACAAGCACACTGCTAGAGCAGGCATTAGATAATACAGACCGACTCCAAATTTCATTGTTATTTTTGATGATATTTACTGAAGCCGATCTGATATAGGCCCTAAACTGAACTTAAAACCAAATTACCAGAAACATGTCGTGCTTAAATAGATCCAGAACAATATCCATACGAATCGTTCTGTTAGGTGTAGCAATACAGTTAGACTCAGCTTATTAATATTTGAGCAACAGACGCATCACTTCACGACCAACTTTACACAGTAACGAACATGATCAATGCATGTGTGAATGTATATTGTAGAAGTCTACATTATACATAACAAAGTTATTGGCGCAATGATATGCTTGAACGCGACTGTTGGTCGAATTTGATTGAACAATATATTATATGAATATTCATTATAGGTCAGGGACCATCTCAAAACGTTACAATGGTCACGATCAACGAACTTATTATTGAACCATGCAAATGAAATTTTATATAATCTTAATTATTTTACTTGCAAATAAATCATCTTACTTTCTGGTCACAATTCTCGAACTTTTTAAAGAAAATCTGATTAGAGCGAAATCAGAGCAAAGGCGACGTGGGAATCAGCGAATATTTCATGTTCATGCATATAGGCCCTTATACACCACATAGGCTCACAGAGCTTCAGGCAATTATAAATTTTATAAACAATTGCCAAATGACGAAGGGGTGTTTCCTTTGTTTACTTTTCAAACGATTTACATTTATCAATATAATTAAAGACAAATATGTTTTAAAGAAAAACAACATAACTCACAAACATCACCGCATAGCTCATGAGCTCTTAATTGTCATTAAAAACGTGCATCTCTTACTTACCACCCCAACACCATTGGAACCTCTTAAGTCTCAACCCTATTGTAGGCCTATTCGTCAACAATTTTCAACTAATCCACCCACCCAGATCTACGCGCACAATATTCATATCTTCTTCTATCTCGAAATTTGCAACCGCTCCTTAGCCTGTGCTGCACCAACTCTTTGGAACGAACTATCAAAAACATCCGCCCGTTTGACCTTCCTACGCCTATCCCATCCAAATTTAACCGCTCCTCAGCTTGCACTCTCGTCTGTTACTTTCAGCTCTCGCCAGACAATTTTACTCTCCAAGTTATCCCAGACCGATTCTACTCATGTTTAACCACACGATCACCATCACCACCGATTGATTACCACCGTAGCACCATCTCCTTGGCTTGACCTCCCGGATTTTGACATGGCACTGAAAGGAACAGCGTAGTTTGGTTACTGTAGACTTTATTTTATATAGAGCCGGTGTTAAAGATGGTTTCTCTGACGTGGCTTTTTGTGGGCATTAGAGTAGGCCTACATTACAGTTTAATTAGTTCATGATAAGTTGGGCAATAAACGGTCATTTACCAGTGTAAAATAGTTTGCATAAAATTATATAACATAGTTTTAGTTTTCTTCTCTCGTATTGCATTAAGATTTCATCCTTAAAATTTGATGTTAGAGATCTTTAAAACTGGCCACAGCTTTCGTAGCCAACTGAAGAAAGATTTTTTCTCCGTTTGCGTGACTTTACTAAACTTCTTTCTACTGCATCCAAGCGGTGTTTTGATAGCTGAAAATCTGATTAGACAACGTGAAAATCTGCTTGATGCCAAAACGCGAATGCACATATACCATATTACCTGTGTTTGCCTGAAAACATTAATGAAATGAGCATTATTCATTTCAAAATCATACATCTTTGTAGTTGCATTTATTTGGATAATTACCGGTAATATATCGCGATATCATTGACGCAGAAAATAATACCACAGCAGATGCGTTCGTTAAAGTTTAATAAAATGTCAGAAAATGTCCAGAGTTCACTGATAATAAATTGCAAATTGACGTCACCTTGTCACCTTGTGCTGTCAGTTCGTTGAACTCTAGCGATCGACAAGGCCAGCCTTCTCCATTGAAATTGACGTAGGCCTAATAAAAATCGGATGCTTCTGGTAACATCGAAAGATTCGAGAGCGTCATCATAGCTTCGAAGCATTTAGATTGCTCTACACCAGAAAGTTAGCGGTGGTGGTTGTTCTCAACGCTGATGTTGTTACTGACATCGTTGAATTCACCGTCGCCAACGAAGACTGAATAGGTTGGCAATTCTGATGGAACCAAACCATTCACATTATTTCCAGAGAATTCCTGCGCAACATTACGAGTAGCTCTGTTGTTGATGCTTTGATTTGTAGTTGAATTGAAGTTGCAGTTTGGTATTAGTGTCTTGTAGTCTCGTGTCATCTTACTCTTCACGCGAAAACTGAAATTTACGCAATCGTTTAATGTAAAATCTCTTAAATTCGTATTTTAATAAACATCCATGAAGTTTGTTAACAAAATAATTGAACGTTAGCCGCTATCATACAGTGTAATTTCATGTAAGTGATCTGCTAAAAGCATTACAGTAGGCCTAATCATCATAACAAATTGGTATAAAAGTTCTTTACCGTCTCATGCATACAACTCCAAGACAAACGATTGCAAGACAAATTGCGAACGTGAATCCACCGATTGCAACAAAAGCCAAAACTGGAAAAGAAACGACAAACAATTACCACCGTTGTCTCGTAGTCGTCATTGCATTATTTTTCTAGTGTTTCTTTAAGAGCCGTACTCAAAAGCAGATGACAACCACTGCTAAAGCGGATGGATAGTGTCCAGGATATGCTGTAGGCTAGTACAACAGGCTACTTATCTGTGTACTACTTCAAAACAGACTTCGTCTTTTACTTGGCAAGTCATGCAGCTTGTTGTGCTTAAAGTGATATCTACAACTAAACCTTTACTCATCAATCTGCTGAATTTCTGTATTTACAACGATTCAGTCTGTTTGTGAATGTGTCAATATCTTCTTTTGCATAATAGTAAGAGATTGTCACAACAATTATTCAGCATTCGCATTCTACAGAGTGAACAATGATGACTCGCGTGAGCGAAAGTCATACGAAGGAAACAAACTTTAAGTATTTCGATCAAATCAAATTATTAAACAATTTTTTCATGATAAAAGCTGCAGCAACTGAATCACATTCACCTTGTTCATTGTTTAGATTCGTCGTCATTTGTTTCACCTCTTCGACTTCCTCAATCACGTGCACACCTGTAACACATACGAAGATACCAACACTGATAGATCAATCACGTTGCATTTTAATTTAATCAAGTTAAATTAAAATGTAATTAGCCTGTTTTCAAACCCATGAATCATCTGATTTGTTGCGCTGAAAGACCACGCTGCCATTTATATTCTTAGGTTTTGCTTAGCCTATTTAAAAAAACTGATCATAACAACACTTGGACCAACTGAGAAGCTGAGCGCTGCCATGCTGAAAACCCTGCGTTTTGTTGACGTCATTCCTCATCGTCAGCTTAAGGCTAGAACTCTTAAATGTTATTTTAGTATAAGATACTGTTGTTCGAGCTTTGTTTAAATAAGAGGAATCACTATTTCAGCAATTTATGCTTACTTTCTTATAAGCTAAGTTAAACTATCCCTCTTTGTAAATGCAAACATTATTTTTATCCGCTTTACTTAATGAAGAATACGTATGAGTTTTCAAACTATTTCACATAGGCCTAATGGCAAATTTCTTTGAAATATGATTGTTGTAATAATAAAAATATTTACATAGATTTGCTATGCATGGTGGAAGGTAGTTTAAAACTATTTGGAAATCAACATACTTCTGATCACGAAAATGCAAGTTCGAGTCATTCAATTGTAGATCCTATATGCAAACATATATATGCAAACGTATGTAGCATGCCATTTCCATAATAGGCTACATCTCTTCTTTTTCTATAAAACGTCTCAGTATATAGGCCTATGAGTAGACAACGAATGTTCCAAATCAAAATCTCACCTTGAGAGCAGTTTCCAATGACACCGACCCATTTTCCATCTTCACAGTTAAGATGCCACGTTTTACGACTAGCATAGCAACCAATCATTATGGCATCTCCGTTTCTTTTCGCGTAACCATCAACAGGAGGAATTATGTTCGAACAACCAACAGCTACAGGAAAAGAAGTTCACTGTAGCATGTAAGTTAGTGTGAAGCATGGTATTTCATAAAGGGCCTACTTTTCGTGGCTAGAAACTTTTGTATAAATTATACTTACAAGCCTTATTCTAAAATTTCATATGGTGTGAGAACCGTTTTATCTGGAACAAGAAAGTTGACAGAAGTGTCAATTTTAGGAAAATATGTATTGACAACAATGGGAGGTCCTGGCTTATCAGCTCTGTTTCCAAATTTGCTGCCCTCTCTGAGGTCATCCTCTATCGGGAGTTATTTCCTAAAATTAATCTTCAAAATTTTTTATGCAGCCATGTCTATACACCGATAATGTATTAATGTGAAATGTCGTTAGGAGCAGAAATGTCATCTGTAAGAATACACGTGGAACCCAACCAATGAGTTCCATTCCAGTGAACATAATTTAAAAATTATTAGGCCTGCGTGTATGACGCCATCATTCTGTCGAAAGTGTTCAGCGGTTACGGATAATAATAATGTCCACGGCATATTAATTATCAGCCACCTCCAACTGTAGTCAATTGATGGTGAAAGATGATGCACTTTTGTTCATTCGTTGCACCGGCATTGAAGATACTCCTTCGTCCAGAAGGTGCCTGCTCCGCTTCTGACGGCGTGCATCGGCCTATGTATTTCCGCGCATCAGATTCACATTTCGGAGTGACCTTGCGCCCGCGTTACAAATTTATTTATTATATCTTTCATGTAATACATAGACTTAGAAACTTGTAGATGGCGGATCCCTTTTAAATTTCTTTTTGCGCGCTTTACGCTGAGTTCATTATTTACGTTACCCCTGAAAATCTAACTTTAAAGGTAAATCGGCAAGATCATTTTCAGGCACGTTATCATGAGAATATTATGCGATAAGTATAAAATATAAAATGCAACCAAATGAATGGTAAATAATTTGCAGACCTTGCAGCCTAAGCATGAATGGCGAATCGTTTTCGTCACTTTCTCTCTGATCTTGATGAGTGAGAAATATTTGCAACGAATTTCCCGTTGACGAATATAATTTCTTTTCCCTCTGAGTTCCACCAGCACAGATAGACATATTTCTTTTGCCTGCTTTATCCATAATAAGACCACGATTACGACAAGACTGCCTTCCATTGTTCTCCAGGCCACTGGTAGATCTATCTGAGGCTGATAGATCGATTATTCCGATGCTAAGTTTCTGTCCAATTGGAGCTTCTACGATCCACGGCTGAGAATTTGATCCACATGACGTAGAACTGATTATATGAATTGGATTAGCAGTTGCATCAACAACGCACGAACGTCTTTCATCTGCAACTACAAATCAATGTTCACATGAATAATAATAACACAGTATTGAAACATCAAATTACATTGCATTAGTTCACTCAACATCTATTTTTTGGACATTTTGAATTTGGTGAGCACGTTCTTTTGCGACTCCGAACTCGCCGGTGTCTCGCGACAGTCTCGCCCCAAATGTCTCCCACTCCGGAGACGATGCCGAAGCAGATCTATTCTGCCTCAGAATAAATTCGCCCCGGAGACCATAATATTCTGAAATAAAGCCGTTGAAATCAAGTCTCCTATGGGCACCCGCCCATAGGGGCAAGACGGGGCATTTGCCCTGATTGCCCCCTCGGAAAAATGACATTTATTTTTCTTAACTACTATAGTAGGCTACCTACTTTTTGGTTTTTAACAAATTTCTTCGCATTAGCGAATTAATTATACTAATTACACACCAAGTGTAACTAAAAATCTACGTTTAGAAACTTCTAATTGTCTGCCTTGAATCATTCAATCTCTTACAGTCTTACTACAAAGAATTTAACCGTGAACATCGTGTTTGCCACTCCTGCACATATTTCTGCGGGCGCCCATGAGTCTCCCCGTTAAGCGCTAAAATGGGCTACAGTCTCATAAAATTGATAGATAAGCAGGTTAAACCGTTAGTTCACGTTGCTAAATTATTTGACACGATCATACATGTACCTTGCCAAATAAATAGGCTAACTATCATGCTAGGGATGGAAAGGTTCTAATACAGAGTTTCAGGCTGGGAGACTCTGTTTCGGCGACACGTTAAGTGGTGGAGAGGGGCTTTAGATCGTGAATGGTAAATCTAGTTGCAAATTCTCTATTTTGAAGTATTTCCACTTACTACTAATGCAGTCGTAACTGGCTTCAAGATAAACATTCAGACCAACAGGACATGGACTAACATTCCCAGCGGAAATGTCGCTAACACGAATTTCGCAATCAGTCTTTCCAGAACACTTCTTATCAAGAAATGGCAAGAGATTCTCTGAACATCCAAGATGATGCGTTCGGAGATTATCAACTTCTGTCGCAGTAATACATCGACCAATTCGCATGCGTCCATAAGTGGCACTTTTCATCAGAATAATTTCATTTTTCACACATTGAGGCTTAAAATCTTCCGTCAGACAGTAATCCTCGTGATCAACTGAAATATAAATTGAAAAAACGTTTGGCGGCGCATAAATGTGGGGCCTGTATTTGCATCACGTAAGTCACGAAAGGGCATCTAAAATAGCCAACTTATGAATATGTAATTAATTCTCAAACTCAGTGCACTTGAAAGAATTTCGCAAAATTTTACTGAGACAATGTAAGTTAAAAAGTTATAAAGAGTCAAATTTCAACGGAAGACTGTTCCAAGAGAATACACGATAGACTGGAGTTGATGTACGGAGAGGCGAACCTCACAATATCTACGAGATTAGAATGTAGACCTATGTATAAGCACTAAGTCTTGTTATAGCGTTCATTAACGATACAACGCAGAGGCGATCTCGACTACAGCGCGGACACTTAGTCGGAGTTTCACGCTGAAGCGCATGAGCAAATGCGAGTGAAATACTTGCTCAGTTTTCCTAAGCGGCCTCTTAAAGATGTACCGTATTCAAACCCGCAACTTTCCGGCTCCAAGGCACCAAACATAGGCCTATCCCTACATTACCGCGCCACGCAAACTGTCTTATATTAAGCAAGTGAGCACTAATTTTTGTGAATATTATGTGGCAGTGCTGCATTGCTGGATTTTTTAAATTTTCACAAAAATCTTATGTCAGTTTAATAAATTAAAAGATCGCATATCGAATCTGACGCGTTAAATTAATCTGAATCCCGTCAAATTTTGGATCTAGGATCTTTGATTTTAATCGTTATATGGAAATTCAGAAACACTAGGCTACGGAAAGTTCGATGTTTTGTGATGTCATAGGGGAAAAAATGACATCCAATCTAGTAAAATTTATAGGAAATAAATTTTTTTAGTTAAGCCTAAGTTTTATTATCATAATTTTATGCATTTTGACAACCTGAAACTTTATATGTAGACTAATTATATTTATTGGTACAAAGAATTGATAAAAAATTATTACCGGTATCTCAACGCTTTAGGCTAATTTATTTCAAAATGAAAATAAGCTTAGCCTATGTATAGGCCTATTATTTAGCCGCTGGGCGTATCTTACTTCCTCAGTTCCTCTGCAAGCGTATTATATGATTAAAAAATTCAAATGAATTGACATTTTAGAGAAACATAACAACATAAGAATTCATTAAGCTTGTAATCATAATTATGACAGTATGCCAGTATAAGTCATATGTTCCCAGGAAGCATCTATGTACACTGTGGTAGGCCTACTGATTGCAAGGTTATTCAAGATCTGGAACATTGCCGGTAAGTTTATCGAAGTAGGCCATTAATTACGCATAATTGCATAGGTAGAGATCGGTAAGCGAAAAGAGCCCGAGATGAATTAACTATGATAGTTTGGTCATACCTTCTGGTTCTTCCTTTATTTCATCGCCACTGGAAAGGTCTAAGCACCACAGCAAGCACACTGCAATAGCAGGCATTATATAATATAGGCTTACTCCGGGTTTCATTCTTATTCTCGACGATATTTACTCAAGTTAATCTGGTATAAACTGAATATTAATTATTTAGGCCTACACTCAATTGATCAGAAACCTGTCTGTTTAATTCTCCGTAAGAAACGTTCTGTTAGTTGAAGCGACAGTCAAATGTAACATTAATATTTGGACAACCGACGCATCACTTCACGACCACCTTTACACAGTAACGAACATGATCAATGCATGTGTGAATGTATATTGTAGAAGTCTACATTATACATAACAAAGTTATTGGCGCAATGATATGCTTGTACGCGACTGTTGGTCGAATTTGATTGAACAATATATTATATGAATATTCATTATATTATAGGTCAGGGACCATCTCAAAACGTTACAATGGTCACGATTATTGAACAATGCACAGGATAATTATGTCACATAATCGTAATTACTTCAATTGCAGATAAATAATATAATCTTACTTTCTGGTGACAATTTCCGACTTGAAAAATCTGGTTCATGTTAAAAAGAGCAAAGGCGACGTGCAAATTAGCGAATATTTCGTATTCTTGTAGGTTTTTATACTGAGTAGATCTAGATGTAGTAGGCCTTCGTACCTCATTATAGTAGAAACGAGTGCCAAATGTAGAGGGTGTGCTCCCATTCAAAGATTTCATCATCATCAAAGATTTACATTTATTCAATTAATTAAAGACATAGATCTACTTGTTTTTAATGAAAAACAACAAAACTCACAAACATCACCGCATAGCTCATGAACTCATAGACACTGCATTGGCTGAAAGTTTCTCAACGCATCCATTACAAAATTACAAAAGATCTCCTACACACAACGCCTTTGGAACCTCTCAACCTTCTTACATTTGTCAACAACTATTGTCAACCAATCCAGCCGACCAGATCTATACACGCATGGTATTCATATCTTTTCAGTTATTCATATCTTTTCAGTATGCTGCACCAGCTATTAGGAACGAACCATCAAAATACCTCCAACTGGCTGCTCTCTCTCATTGTCCTAGACCCCGCAGCTGATACATTTGCTAAATCTTAATAAAATGTCAGAAAATGACCAGAGTCTAATGATAATAAAGCTCAAACTGTTATAGGCCTAATTAAAATCGGATGCTTTAGGAAACATCGAAAGCTTCGATAGCGTCATCAGAGCTTCGAAGCATTTAGATTACTCAACGCAGATCCTTAGCGATGGTTGTTCTCAGCGCTGATGTTGTTACTGACATCATTGAATTCACCGTCGCCAACGAAGACTGAATAGGTTGGCAATTCTGATGGAACCAAACCATTCACATTATTTCCAGAGAATTCCTGCGCAACATTACGAGTAGCTCTGTTGTCGGTGCTTTGATTTGTTGTTGAATTGAAGTTGCAGTTTGGTATTAGTGTCTTGTAGTCTCGTGTCATCTTACTCTTCACGCGAAAACTGAAATTTACGCATGCGTTTAATGTAAAATCTCTTAAATTCGTATTGTAATAAACATCCATGAAGTTTGTTAACAAAATAATTGAACGTTAGCGCTTCACGTAAGTGATCTGCTAAAAGTATTGCAATAATCATCATAACGGATTGGTATAAAAGTTTTTTTACCGTCTCATGCATACAACTCCAAGACAAACGATTGCAAGACAAATTGCGAACGTGAATCCACCGATTGCGACAAACGCCAAAACTGGAAAAGAAACGACAAACAATTACCACCGTCGTATCGTAGTCGTCATTGCATATCTCTATAGTGTCTCTTTATGAGTTCTACTCAAACGCAGATCACATCCAGGGTTAAAACGAATGGATGGTGTCCAGGATATGATGTAGTACAGTAGGCCTACACAGGGCCGGATTAAGCAATGTCGGGGCCCTGTTCGTAAATTTTTGTGGGGGCCCTTTTCGGAAATTTTTTGCGGAAAATTTTTCAAATTTTTGGGAAAATCATACCATTTCATCCGCCAAAAAAGTTGGCGACCTTTCTTTTTTTTTTTTAGTCACCCGCCGAAATTTTTGGGAAAATCATACCATTTCATCCGCCAAAAAAGTTGACGACCTTTTTTTTTTTTAGTCATCCGCCGAAATTTGTGGAAAAATAGTCGTGTGGCCGAAATTTTCTTAAAAATTTTTTTTTACACATTTGTGGGGGCCCCCTAAAGTGTGGGGGCCCCTGTTCCGCCGAACATGTTGAACATGCCTTAATCCGGCCCTTGGCCTACAACAGGCTGATATGCTACTCATCAGTGTAATGATCCAAAACAGACTCCGTCCGTAGCTTGGTGAGTTATGCAGCCAGTTGTGCTTGTAGTGAAACCTACGACTAAAGATGGACTCTCACCAATCTGTAAAATTTTGTATTTGCAAAGATTCAGTTTGTGAATGTGTCAATTCTATATGGCTTTTTGCATAATAATAAGAGATTGTCACAACAATTCAGCATTCACATTCTACCGAGTGAACAATGATGACTTGCTTGAGCGAACGTCATACGAATGAAACAAACTTTAAGTATTCCGATCAAATCAAATTATTAGCCTAAACAATATAATTCATGGATTTTGTCATGATAAAAGCTGCAGCAACTGAATCACATTCACCTTGTTCATTGTTTAGATTTGTCGTCATTGGTTTCACCTCTTCGACCTCCTCTATCGCGTGTACACCTGTAACACATACAAAGATACCAAAACTGGTGATGAATTAAACTGATTTGTTATGCATGACGTTTGATAGCTTAGATCTATTTGGACCAGCATAGCCTACTTCTAATCGCAAAATTGAAGTTCAAGTCATTCTATTAAAAATCTATGGTCACTCAAATTAGTTGCACTCAAGAGAGAAAATATAAAGTTAGGCTCAGGAGATGGCATACTAATTAGTAGCAGGATGATCTCATACAGAAATTTAAGGAAGACGCCAGCAAGAGGCATTCCATGGAAAGAGTCTTACAATTCAAGATTATTAACATTCATCTCACACGTCCTACGCTGCTTGTTATTTTTATATGCAATTGAATGCCCTACCATAAAATCTCACCTACCTTGAGAGCAATTTCCAATGACACCGACCCATTTTCCATCTTCACAGTTAAGATGCCAAGTTTTACGACTAGCATAGCAACCAATCATAATGGCATCGCCATTTCTTTTCGCGTAGCCATCAACAGGAGGAATGATGTTAGAACATCCAACAGCTGCAACAGAACAACATTTAATAAAATCTAAAATTGTATTTCTTCTGATGATGGTTGTTAGAAATTGGGTTGTTCCTCAATTGACTCTGACTATTCATTGCTTTAACGACTTCTTGTTCTGTCAATCACGCATTGTGTGCAACATTTGAATTGAAAATATTCGTTTGGCTATTCGCCTTTCTAGGCTGCAGGTTCGTACTCCAATGGTTACATTTGTCACGTTGTCCATCTCTCACCCTTCAACCTGCTTTAGCCAACGTACATTGACAATTTTCTTTAATATTTAAACTCTCGAATGCATCGATGACAATTATGGTTAACTGTTATTTTTTGCCCTTGCTCACGTCCATTATGTTTCACACTTTCTTCTTCGGAATAATGATGTGGCCTATGATTTTAATTTCTTGTTTATTCTATTCATCATGTCATTAGATTGACCCTGAAAATATAGCTTTCAAAGTAGCTTGGAGCTTACATAAAGCATGTCATCATAATAGAATTCCATGGGATAAAGTTTGTCATACAAAAAGTGAAAGAACTGATAATTTGCAAACCTTGCAGTCTAAGTATGAATGGTGCCTCGTTTTCGTCACTTTCTCTCTGATCTGGTTGAGTGAGAAATATTTGCACCAAATTTCCCGTTGATGAATACAATTTCTTTTCCCTCTGAGTTCCACCAGCACAGATAGACACATTTCTTTTGCCTGCTTTATCCATAATAAAACCACGATTACGACAAGACTGCCTTCCATTGTTCTCCACTCCACTGGTAGATCTATCTGAGGCTGATAGATCGATTATTCCGATGCTAAGTTTCTGTCCAATTGGAGCTTCTACGATCCACGGCTGAGAATTTGATCCACATGACGTAGAACTGATTATATGAATTGGATTAGCAGTTGCATCAACAACGCACGAACGTCTTTCGTCTGCAACTACAAATCAATGTTCACGTTTGACGCAATAATGAAAGTAGCCTAAGAGTGGGCTACTTTACTATTGCTCTATGCGAGCTTCACTCATTAGGCCTAAGGCTAAGCTAATGATACAATAATAGAGCATATAATTATAGCCTCAGCTTGACTTTTGCGGATATAGGCTTAGGTCTATATGTAACGCTCGTAGGCCCACCTTTCTCCCGATCGGGGCGCTACTCCCGATCGTTGCCGTGGAGAAGTGGCCATACTTTCTAATAGGTGCGTTGGACCTGGGGCAAATGAACCGGTCAGACCAAATTCCTTTGGTCTCGCTCCCGTGTTCGGGTTCATTTCTCTTCGGAGGGGAAAAGTGCCAAAGTTGATCGAGGTGTACGAGGGCCTAGGCACGGTCACTGGTCGGTAGACAACCTCCGGACCAGAGTCCGAAGTATCTGGGTTCGTTGGGGCACCTATTGTGAGCGTCCTAATATTAATTTTGTTTCCTCCCATCTTTCCATCCTTTCTTCCCATTTCCTTCTTTCCTCTTGCTCCTCGTCTCGTCTACTACTCACCTCAGTCAGGGTCTGTCTCAACTCCAAAACCTCAGTCCGTAACTCTTTTCTGTCCGTCCTGGTTTCGGTCATGTCTTCCAACATTTCCTCCAGTTGGGCCTTTATTTCCACGGAATCCTGCTTCATCCCTTTTAGGGCGTCACTCATTTTATCAAGATGAGACACCAGTTGGGTGTACAGGGGGTCAAGGACCACTTCAGGGGAAATATTCCCTCCTTCTTCCTCTTCTTCCGAGTTCGAATTCCCCTCATTAATCATTAAGGTTAGAGAAGAAGAAGCCATTGCTTTATGATAATGTAATCAAAGGAACAGACGTGGTAATGCAATGGCTACGCCTAATTAGCACAGAAGAACAATATAATGTGAACCACTAAACTAAATAGAAGAGACTACCTACTCTAAATTAATATATCAAAGTCATAACTATCTAAGAAAATGCTCGTAAAGTCACAACAATTGTTACTAATAGTCCACTTAAGGTGCTAGACGGTGCTCTACCCGTTCGCCTAATATTCACGAGACTAATATTACATAGTACAAGTAACCATAACTCTCAAATATCATTCATTCATTCCGCCTATAGTAGCAAAGCGAATATACAATAGTTCAAGTACACGTGATTACACTTGCAAATATCCTTCATTCATTCAGCCTATAATAGTGAAGCGAATATTATATAGTTCGAGTACACGTGACTACACTCTCAAATGTCACTCATTCACATAAAGTAGCGAAGTGATATTAAATGCACAAAAGCCATAGCTTCTGCACGGAAACACCCTAGAACCCAGACAATATTTTAGTCCTTAATTAAGCAGAGGCCTACAATTAAATATCTCTTTTCTCACAAATGAATAAAGTTCTAATTACTACCCGTTCGAAAAGGGGCGTTTCCCGTCACTCCTCCAGACAGCATGACGAACGAAACTCGACCAAAGGAATTCTACTGCCACAGCTGTTTCTTCCGTTGCAAGAACCGTCCTTCGTGGTTTCTTCTTCCACCGTGGTTTCGACCATAAAGCTTTTAACTCAGCGTAAATTATCGAAGCCTAACTTCGCAGTTGCACAAGACTTTCTTCCCGGTTCCACAGTCACGTGACGACCTTCTCGTTCCGTTTCAAAGACAACTCTGCCCTCGCCGTCCGAATTCAAGTCTCTTCTCTCACCGTTCCAAGCGGAGCTCAATCTTTTATACTGCATACGCCCTCTAGCGATTAAACTATCAGCCCGCCTTAAACGCCAGCTGCCCTAATCCACTACAGAGCAAAAACCCATCCCCCGTAACGAGGTTAGAGTTCGTTACATATATATACGGTATATAATATGCGGTGAAAAAGTTAACTGCAAGAGACATCTATCACATTGCATTGTAAACTTTTTCATTCATTTAGTTAGTCAATAAGTAAGGTTTTCATAAGGTTCCATGGGGCTTTTCATATTTGCAAGCAGCGTATAAAAGGATAGAGTGATGAAAGAATAGGAAGCTAAAAAATAGTTCTGACATCAAGCGAGCTTGGAACCATTACAAATAATTTACATCATATGTTGTGCAAAATATTGCAAGTTTGACAAATTCTTTCAGACTGCAAATTGCGTCATTGATGTCAGTGGCGGCGCTACAGTAGGGCAAGCCAGGGCAAACGCCCTTGTAAAGAAAGCATTTGCACTGGGCAGTGCCCTTCAAGAAGAATCTTGCCCTGCCGAGTAATTATTTGGGGCATAAGTCTTCCTCTGCACTGGCAACTTGTACGACTGCTCTGGCAATGCCCCGCCTTGGCTACAAAGAAGTCTGGTGCACCACTGATTGTTGTTAAAAATATCTAACTACCGTATGTCTAAATAAAAATAAGACCGTATGTCTAAATAAAAATAAATAGCCTAAAAGTGGCGATCAAGTCTTTCGAATGGCTGGTCTACGTGCCTGATATCTTGCGGCATGTAATTATTCAGGAAGCGAAAGACCCTTCTGTTTCTAAACACGAGTTTGAAATGCCCTTTTTTAGGAAACTCGGAAAATTATAATATAGGATAATAGTATAGAAAGGTTTCTAAAGCATCTTAGAAGTACATATAAACATCAGCGATGCTATGCAAATCGTCGAAATTTTAATTACAGCAAGATGGTTTGTAAGTTGAAGTTTATTTACTTACTACTGATGCAGCTGAAGCCGACTTCAAGATAGACATTTAGACCGGGGGGACAAGGAGTAACATTTTCATTCGAGATGTCGATATGACTGATTTCACAATTAGTCTTTCCAGAACATTTTCGATTAAAGTATGGCAAAAGGTTCTCAGAACATCCAATATAATGAGTTCGGAGATTTTCAATTTCTGTCGATGTTATGCATCGACCAACGCGCATGCGTCCGTAAGTGGCACTTTTCATCAAAATGATTTCATTTTTCATACAAAGTGGTTGAAATATTTCTGAGTGGCAGTAGTCAACTTCGGAACCTAAAATTTGCAAACAATTTTCTTTACTAAGCTAGGTCGCTAAAGCGATAAAAACTGATATCTACTAATTTATTCATATAATTAAGTCCTGCAATAACAACGATTGACATTAGTGATCCTATCAAACTGTTACAAATACGCAATTAGTTATGCATCTGAAACTTTCAGGCAGACAACTGCATGCATGGTCATCTGCCAGAGAAATACGCAATTGAGAAATTAGGTAAATATAGCATGTTTTCACAGCACTTGTTAGTAGGTCTATATGCCTAATAATTGCAGCCAGAGTTAGACAATAGACATATAACTAGCAAAAATGCTATTTCAACGCGCATAGAGCTGTTCGCTTGGACAACACATAATATCCATTTGAGAAGATGGAGAAGCAAACACTGATACTATTAAGGTAAGTAAACAGATGAAGAGTGATGAAGATATTACATGACTATGAAAATACGGTCTTACCCTCAGTTTCTTCGTGTTCATCACCATTGCAATGGTCTAAGCACCACAACCACCACACTGCTACAGCAAGTATCAAATTATTTGCAACAGGCTTCATTGAATTTCTCAATGAATTTGCACGGCTCGATCTAGTAGGCCTATAATATTTATAATATGAAACTTACACTCAATTAACACTCAAAACTTGTGACTTATTCCAGCCCTCTAAACGTGACAAAACACTCTTGTACTGGATAGAGCGAAGCGGTTAGGTTTACTATTAATATTCGGTCAATAGAAGCGACAAACCAAGACAAACTAAACCATCCAACTAACGTATTAAGATAGCATGAAGCAAGTCTATGTCTGCACAGGCAACAGAAATTAGATTGATGGCGCATTGATATGTCTGAACGCAACAAAATTCGTCGAATGGAAATAATGTAACTACATAACCCTATGAATATTTATTCAGGTCAGGGACCATCTCAAAACGTTACAATTGTTAGGAAAAACGAGTTGATTTTTAAAATTTACGGCATAATATTTTATATGGACGTACACAATTGCAATGCCTAAAACTAATAATTATCTTGCCAGAAATTTCTCTGAAAAATATCGCGTAAATTAAATGATAGCGAAAGGTGTCTCATAAAGCTGAGATCAATTCAGGCTCCGACCTGCAAATGACCCGTGAAGTCAAAGCAATATGACTACTTACATAGATCTATCAATGAAGCCTTCGGATGAAAGTGTTTTAGCTGACCATAATACAAGATTCAAAATGTCTTAAAGATTACTGGTAGGCCTATGTTATAACCTGTCATGAATTGTTTATTTTTATGAATTTATTTATACTCGCATCTTTCAGATTAAGATTATCTTCTTCTAAAATGAAAACCTGTTGAATTTTATAGAGTTTACGGGGGTGAGTAGCCTATTTCCTTTCATGTAATCTCTTTATCAGCCTTCCTTGATGGGACGTCGTATAAAACTTCCTTAATAATTCAAATAGGCTATTAACAACAACAACACCATTAATTATATTCCTCGTGTCAATTATGGAAGTACATGTAGATGCCTAATAATCTGTCTTAGCCAATAATATCATAATTATACAAACTATGTATTGGCCTATATGACAATGATATTAATAATGACTATAATTACAATTATAATAATTATAATAGTAATTATAATATTATAAGGCGTAGAATGTGGATCGACGATGTGAAAGAATGGACCGGGATGACAATGGAGCAGGCGATTCGAGCAGAGATCTACTTGGAGACAAATCGTCCTTTGTGCCGCCAAAGTTCGTAACGAATAAGGCACCGACGACGACGACGAATTATAATAATACTCTATCCCATGTTTGACATTGGCATTCGATTGACCTTACAGAGCTTGAAAACGACTGGGAATGATTTACACTTTAGGCTACGTGTAGCTGCAGATCTTATAATATTATTTGTTTCGTTAATAGAAAATGCAAATAAATTGTGTGGTTGGGACAGGTAGGATCCGATCTTTACTAGCATATGACTCTGAGCATTATCAGAACTATATAACTGAAGAGCTCATTGTCTCATTTGTGAAGTTAAGGCCTGAAATTTGCAGACCGACTCTGGCAGACCAAGCCATCTTTGACCCACAGAGAAAAGCCAAAATGAGTGTGACAGGTGAGAAAGGTGCTATAATATAAGAATGATCGACAGATGGCTCCAATGTGACGTCAAGTGTTCTTTTACTGAATCTGTTGGAGTGAAGAAGAATGTCTGGTTTGATCATGACAATCGTCTGAAATTGAAGTTTTGGGAGAAGACAATCGAACTAAGGAAAGAGTGATGAGTTAAGCCAGGCATTATTGGCAAAGAACTGTTTCTTTAAAAGAACTGTTTCTTTGCAGAAGCGAAAAGACAAGTAAGTCTAAACCCTGTTCGATGAATTACCTCCTGAATATCTCTGGATCTCGAAGCAACGACGGTCTTTCAATTGTCTCCCTGAGTTGACGTAGCACGGTAGCCTGGTTCCCGTTACATCCAATTGGTCGGTCATATGTTTCGTTTTCATAAATTATGGAAGTTTGGGCCCTTTATATAGCTTGAAAGCTGGACCCCCGACCAAATGGTCATAAGCCACAGCATCGCTACCAGGCAAGCTTAATTAATAACCTAAAACATAATGTTATCGGTTCTAATAAAACATTGGACTGACTGGTTAAGAATGAAACTGTTATACTACTATTAATCTGAACGAAGCGTTTTGTTTCAAATAGCAATATTTATATTTTTATAATGTCAGGCAAAATCAAAGCAGTACAATTCATTCTTTGATTCCAAGGTTTGACCGAATCTTCGCCGGATTTTCCTCTCGACCAATTAATCGGAATCTGCACATCCTTGCATTCGAAACTTATACAAAATTGTATAAATTTTGACCAAAACAATTTCTTATGTCATTAATATAACTCTCGCGGTGATCACTGATTCTTTGCAAGCTTATTCGAAAATCCGTGCAGAATAATAAAAAAAATTATGAGTCAACGCATTAACAAAATAGCAGAGACTCGGTCATTTTAATTGAGGAAAGTGTTTTAAAATATAACAAGACTTAGGTCTACGACTAATAATAATAATAATAATTTTGTCTTTAATGAAACGCCTGCAAACGCACTGCGCTGTTTATCCTGCAAGTTATGCAACAGTCTTAATTAACATCAATCTTAATTAGGATAATTTTTAACAGAACAGACAATGCACAAAATATTTAGGTTTAATAAACATGTAGAAATGTCAAAAATGATAAATTAATATGTTAGAACCATCTTAAATACATATTACTGATTAATCGGATCAAATACGATATCGGTAAAAAGCAGGCCGTATCAGATATCTGGAATCGGCAAAAACAACGTCAATCGATCTAGACCTAATTGAAATGCAATTACTTACACGACATCACATAAAAAATGCACTAAACATATGATAATAGACTACACTACGGTTCCAGTGCTTAGAATAGGATAGGCCTACACCGTTCGCAGTTTCTGGAAACGTGAAAATTGAATTTTCTGCAGCATGAAGATTACTCAACGCCAGATTGTTAGGCTAATGGTGCTGGTTGTTCTCAACGCTAATGTCATTTGTTATTGACATCGTTGAATTCACCGTCGCCAACGAAGACTGAATAGGTCGGCAATTCTGATGGAATCAAACCATTCACATTATTTCCAGAGAATTCCTGCGCAACATTACGAGTAGCTCTGTTGTCGATGCTTTGATTTGTAGTTGAATTGAAGTTGCAGTTTGGTATTAGTGTCTTGTAGTCTCGTGTCATCTTACTCTTCACGCGAAAGCTGAAATAGATTTTTTTTTAATCGCGTTTCCTTTACTAAAATAATGCAGTGTTTATAGGCCCTAGTTATGTGGTATGGAGTTTGTTAACGAACAAAATTGAAAGTTAGTAGCAGTTGTGCAATGAAATTGAAAATGTAAATCTTTGACCAACAGCGATTGCACAATCTTGCCAAGTTAATATGAATGTTCTTACCGTCGCATGCATACAACTCCGAGACAAACGATTGCAAGACAAATTGCGAAGGTGAATCCACCGATTGCCACAAACACCAAAACTGAAAGAGAAACAGGAAACCCGATTAGGCATCGGTCATCGCAATTGCACGATTTTATAGAATATCTTCACGAGCACTTCTCAAAGTGTTAGACACCAGAAGTCCTGGATCACACCCTGGGACGCAACCCAAAGAAATCTGCATTGAGCTACAGATGAAGCTCAAACAACTAGCGACGGTCGCACATGCGTGACCCACTAGAATATGGTGTAATACACAACCGACCTATTTAGGTCAATTTCAACGAAAAGACCTGAAACATAATCCGTCTTCTAATTGAAAATTTGTACCGCGCGAACGAATGCAGCAACTAAGGTCTATGACCAAACGTGATCAAATTTTCAAATTCTCACGGTTCATAATAGTTTGAGTCGAAGTGCCCTATGTCCTGTACTCTGCGACCAAGCCACTTTTTATTATGACCATGGGTTTTGTCGTACCAACGACGTTGAAGAAACTGTGACAGAGGAAATGGAAGACCGCATTAGGCCCAATTGATTTTCAAACACTGTTTCAATAACTGCGAACCTAAAAGGAGACGTCACTGGTAGCCTGCCACTGAGTTAGCGCAACTGTAGATTGTGTTTGTGCTTCATTGGTGACAAATAAACTACATACTTACCTACAGTATTATTAAACAATCAGTTTTTAAAATTTGTTAGGTAAAACTGGAGTATATTCACCTTGTTCATTGTTTAGACTTGTCGTGATAGGTTCCGATTCTGAGACTTCCTGCGTTGCATGTTCACCTGCCACACATCATATGAAGATATTAAAACCAGTTTTATTTATAAATATCGCATTTAATGTTATTTGAACTTATCGTAATCAATCTGTTTCAGAATGCTGGTGAACCAAATTCCGCATCATCAGTCAATCAGGTTTCAAACCGATATATTCGTCGGTTAGTAGCGCTAACTCAAGAAAGTCACACACCAGTCATTTATAAGCTATACTAAATAAATATTATATAGATCTATGATAATATTGTAGGCCTATATAGGCTAATTATGTGTGTCTGCATCTTTCATTGCTGTTCAATCGTGACAGAACTTGGATCATCGACATACAAGACTTAGTCTCTACATTCATACAATTTATCGTCGAAAGTTTCAATTCAACTACCGTATCCGGTATTAATTTAGCCAAACATAGGCTAATATTTATTCCTATTGTTGCAATGTATTTTAGAGCTCTTGTCAAATGATTATAGGAATATAGAGCCCATGAATGACAGCCAAACATCTTAAGCCCAGTAGGATCTACTCAAAAGCCTATAGGCCTATGCAGGCGCACGATCAACTAGGAAACAAAGAAACACGAATTAAGATAAACGAATGTTCCTTTTTAAAATCTCACCTTGTGAGCAGTTTCCAATGACACCGACCCATTTTCCATCTTCACAGTTAAGATGCCACGTTTTGCGACTAGCATAGCAACCAATCATAATGGCGTCTCCGTTTCTTTTCGCGTAACCATCAACAGGAGGAATGATGTTAGAACATCCGACAGCTGCAACAGAACCACATTCTAGTTTATAGTACAATCGTATTTCTTGTACTAAACCATGACTGCTGGAAATTGGGTTTAACGCGATTGTGAAAGTGTTTTAATGACCTCTTATTCTGTCTATCAGATACCGGGGATGCTTTTAATTTAAAATGCTCATTAATACTTTTTCTTTAATTGCATTGATAACAATAGTTTACTGTGAACGTTTCTGTCATGGTTGACTCACATAGACCAGTGGCTCAAGGCGTTTTAAGGGTGTAACTGATCGTTTGTTCTTAACCCAGATTTAAATAGTGAATTCTGTGCATGCATTCCTACCATGACGTTGTATTGCTAACCTATAACATTTAAACAAGATTTTCACGGTTTATAATGTTAAATGCGATCTCACAAACATCAACGTGGTCTTGTGCATCATGAAGACTGTGCTCCTGAAGACATCATGGTATGCTCAATAAAAATTAGTTCTGAAAAGTATTTTGTAAGTGGAATAGCTTTTCTCAAAGTAACTTTGTTTGTACGAACACAAACCATTTTACATGTAGGCCAACATTAAAAAATGTACCGGAGAAAGGGTAAGCTCCGCATTTCAATTTCACGCACGAGCAAATTAAGATATTATAAATTGTGCAGATCGTAAGAGATACAGGTCTTATAATAGGCCTGCGAGTTTAATCAGTTTATGCATTTTATGACGATAGAATTGACTATATTATTTTCGGAAATTCAGCAAACATCGCATTTTGGAGTAAGCCTAGTTACTATTTCACATTTTAGGTTAAACGAAAACAAACTAGAATTTAAAGTAAGCCGCATTCGACTGTACAGATATTTTAATTATAGAAGAACTTCACATATTAAAGTTAGGCTTAAGTCGCAATAAAACTAAATGAATAGTAAATAGGCCTAAGTTACAAACCTTGAAGTTTAAGTAGGAATTGTGCCTCGTTTTCGTTGCTTTCTTTCTGATCTGGTTTACTGATAAATATATGTAACAAATTTCCAGTTGATGAATATAATTTCTTTTCCCTCTGAGTTGTTCCACCAGCACAGATAGACACATTTCTTTTGCCTGCTTTATCCATAATAAAACCACGATTACGACAAGACTGCCTTCCATTGTTCTCCACTCCACTGGTAGATCTATCTGAGGCTGATAGATCGGTTATTCCGATGCTAAGTTTCTGTCCAATTGGAGCTTCTACGATCCACGGCTGAGAATTTGATCCACATGACGTAGAACTGATTATATGAATTGGATTAGCAGTTGCATCAACAACGCACGAACGTCTTTCGTCTGCAACTATACAGTTAGACAGAAAACTAGTATCTAATAGTATCTACATTATACGTATCTGAAAAACGAAATTATTTTGTTATTTTCTATTTAACAGTGAAAAACGATAATGTCCAATGTCCATTTTATACAGCCGCAGAGGGAGACCTTTTTGACTCACCCTGTGGAACAAGCAGCAGTAAATTTTAACGAAGATTTCATTTGGCCTTTGTTAACAGTAATATTGCTATTGCTCGTGCACTTGGGCGTGAAACTCCGATTCAGTGTCCGTGCTGTAGTCGGGAGCGCTTCTGTGTAGGAATCTTTAAGGGACGATTTGACAATGGCACATACATAAGCTTACCTCTATCTGGATTCCGAAAGTGTGTCCTATATTTACTTACTAGTAACGCAGTCGTAGCTGACTTCAAGATAAACATTCAGACCAATGGGACAAGGTTTAACATTTTCAGCAGAGATGTCAATGTGACTGATTTCACAGTTCGTCTTTCCAGAACATTTTCGATCGAAGAATGGCAACAGATTTGCCGAGCATCCAATTTGAGGAGATCGCAGTTGATCAATTTCTTCAGCTGTAATGCATCGACCAATGCGCATGCGTCCGTAAGTGGCATTTTTCATCAAAATGATTTCATTTTTCATGCAAAGTGGTTGAAAGATCTCAGCGTTGCAGTAGTCAATTTGGGTATCTACAATTTACAAATAATTTTATGTAGCATGTTATGAACTAATATTTCCGTTCTATAGGCCTCTATATTCATCTAATTGTCTGATAGATTGACAGAGATCTCGAGCAGCCAGTTAGGCCTACATCAGAGAGAATATTTAAATTTATTGAAACATTTAAGCATAATATTATTATATCAGTCGGTTTACAGTCAGGTCAGAGCTAACTGGTTTAGGAGCTAAAGCTAGGTCAATACCAACTTTAGTTGGCTAGAAAATTAACGAATAATTATGTCCGGCATTGCCATTATGTGACGTTAATTCTCCCCTCACAATGTAAGAAATTCGTAAATGGTGTTGTCATTCATTTGCAAAGTTTCCAACTGACGACTGCAATGTCATCTGCCTCAGAAATAAATATTTTCTCTTTACATAGCACTGAAGATTGAGGAGTGAGACAAACAAAGCAGAGCATAATATTTTGTTGCACTTGTTACGATTTTAAAGTACTAACGGCACAGAAACGTACCAGGACACGGATCTATGGCTTTCTCTTCGCGAAAAGATGGCTCGATGAGACGGATGAAAGGCAAACGGTGACACAGAAAGTCTCATAGATGAAAGAAAAGATGAAGGGTAAATCAGAAATTGTAATAGACTGTGATAAAATTGTCTCACCTTCTGGTTCATCCTGTATCTCACCACCACATGAATGGTCTATGTACCATATCAACCACATTACCACCACAGGTATTAAATTATTCGCTATAGACTTCATTGCAATTCTAAAAGATTTGATCTCCGTAAAGCAGGGTTGCACTAGATTGTAGCGTTACAGTTTCGTCTACTCAAATATTCAGTCAAATAAACGCTGCAGACGACAATCAACTTAACACATGTAACTATAGGCTATCTTACAGACAGGCATAGGTCTATGTGTGCGTGCACAATGCAAATTGATGGCGCAGTGATATGCATGAACGGGACAAAATTCAACGAATGGAAATAATAGAACCACACAACCTTATGAATATTCATTAGTGGTCAGGGACCATCTCAAAACGCTTCAATGGTTAGGAAAACGAATTGATTTTATGAGCTATCGAAACGATATTTTGCCTGAATATTAGCCTAATTTCAGTGATTGTATAACAGTATGACCTAAAATGTCTAGCGTTAGAACACCGTACAAATGAAATTTAAACTAAAGCTACGCTGCGAAGCAGAGACCAATTCAGGTTGTTGGTGCTCTAAATACTCATGAAGACAAATAAGCATCAATCTTCATATGAAATTGGATTCTTCGGGTGAATAATAATATACAGTAGTGTCCTAAAACAACTGTACGAAGAAGAAGTGTTGCAATTCAGTTGTTTTTGTCAAAAATTACATTCTGTTTTTCACATCTTTGTCTTGCGTAACGTCAAAGAATTGTCGAGAGTCCTATGTAGGCCCAGACACCCCTACTGGGAGACAACCAATAATTCCAACGACCTTCTCACGCATAGCTTGGCCTGAAATAATACACTGCCAAATCTAAGCATATCCTAGGAGACTGGTAGGACGTTGTTTTCAAGAGTGATGACAAAACTACTGCCACATCAGACCACAGCTTCGTTCGCTTCAGGCTTCTCAAATGTTCTGAACTTGGCAACCTTTTCGAGGAGTCCACTCGCCCTCTGGTTCAATTTTAGTGTGTGACATAATTATTGAACGACGTTTCGGCAGACGTGGGAAGCTAATGACCGCTAGATCTGTATACGTTGACTACATGAGAAGCACTTCAAATTTCGTGCCTAGGAGTTGTGTTACCGGAAATCGCTGATCGAGTGGAAGAGTGGGAATTGAATGGTACACAGGGTGGGCCATAAAAAAAACCTCCCTAAGGTTTTTTGCCAATATCTTGGCAAAAAGTTAGAATTTCGAAATAAAATTTTACAGGTTTAAAAACCATTCATATTTACAGATGATCGTCAGATTTCGTCAAAAATATTTCAAAAAGAACAAGAGTTATATCACTTTTAGCGAGGCCACCCACTGTTTTTGACGATTCAAAACGTAGCTCAACAAAAAGTAAAAAAAACCTCAGATAGATAGATAGCTAGATAGTTAGGAATTATTTGCCAGGTAAATAGATGTCAAACAGATCAATTTATTCGTTGAAACGCAATGAATACAAAGACAACAAAAATAGTTTCGCAACGGATGCTTAACAACAGGTTGTCCTTCTGAACTTGGGATACGCAGTTTCGCAAGATTTCGAGAGAAAATAATTTGAAGCATTTAAAGTTACCTTGGAACACTACGGTAGGTTTAATCTAGGCCGAAATCTTAGTTAGGCATAGGCCTAGACTACGAATTAGGCACGATTAGGATCCACTGATAATAAGCTGCAAGTGGCATGCATGAAATTGGCTGTTCTTGAAAATATCAAAATCTAGCATTCTAAAACATCAAGACTAGGCCTACTCCACGCCAGATAGTTAACATTAATATTATTCTAAAGCGGAATCTTAGCGATGGTTATTCTCAACGCAGATGTTGTTACTGACATCGCTGAATTCACCGTCGCCGACGAAGACTGAATAGGTTGGCAATTCTGATGGAACCAAACCATTCACATTATTTCCAGAGAATTCCTGCGCAACATTACGAGTAGCTCTGTTGTCGGTGCTTTGATTTGTTGTTGAATTGAAGTTGCAGTTTGGTATTAGTGTCTTGTAGTCTCGTGTCATCTTACTCTTCACGCGAAAGCTAAAGTGCACACAAAACATCGAATGCAATCGTTTCTTTAAATGCGTTCTATAAATTTATGCAGTACGAAAGATGAACGAGTTATGCAATTCAAACAATTCACATAAACGCAAATCACGGAAGAAATAAATTAGAGTTGCAGCCATGCCAGGCGAATGCTCTATGTACCGTACTTCAGCAGTCACCTATATGGAATAAAAAAGAGCTAAACCCAGCGGGCCCTACAAGAGTCGAACCGCATACCGTGGACACTTTCAAGTCATTAGAATGATTAGACTAACTTTCTTCCACTTATCCCAGTAGTCGAATAAACATTGAAGGATTTCTGTAAGTGTTCTTACCGTCGCATGCATACAACTCCGAGACAAACGATTGCGAGACACACTGCGAATGTGAATCCACCGATTGCAACAAACACCAAAACTGACAGAGAAACAGAAAGGTATTTCACTTAGCCAATACTGGATATTTTATATCGCTCATCGTCAACAACATTCATCGACATTTGATATGGGAAAGAACTAAATCACATCTGAGTTGAAAAGCCAACAGACTCGCGACCAAAATATCTGAACTCATCGGTTTAAGCGACAGAAGTTGATCTATTGATTATAGGAAAATAGTTAGAACAAGATGGAGAAGAGCAATCTCTTAGCTATATGTTGAGAGAGTTAAACTGTTCTGAGACTATATTAGTGACTCGATTTTTCTTCGCATCAGCATATGATAGAAGAAATGCGGATTATCCCTCGCCGTCTAATCTTCCCACCGACAGCAACGGCCAGAATAACTACATGTATGTGATTACAGCTGAGTTGGCTGGTATATTAGGTGTAGACCTAGGTAATATCTCGAGATAAATTTCTGTCACGACAGATTTGAAATTTAGGCCTAAGCCTTCGACCTTGCAGTTGCAAAATACGCCAAACACCAGACTCAAGTGACTAGACTATCAGACCCCTTAATTTGAATGCGAAAAAACATAGATGCATAAATACTTAGATACATGTACATAAATAGGCTACATAAACAGACTTAAAAAACTTCGCGTGTGTGTGTCTGCGCAAGTGTGTGCGTGTGGGTAGATGTGTGTGCAAACGTGTGCGTGTGTGTGCGTTTGTAATGTGCTGCATAAATGTCGATCAGACTTATAATTATGACAGTGACATGCTGGATTTGCCATATGCAACAGTGCATTGAGAAGGTAATTTTTGTCTGATGGCATTCTAAGTTATAACACAATTATAGGCATAATAATTGTTAAAATAATTGTTAACACTAATCATAGGCAAAATGACAGAGACATAAGACTTTTAAATTATGCAGACTAAATCAGGTCACGCAACTAGGCTATACAGGAAACTGAAGAATTTTAACCTTGTTCGTTGTTCTGATTTGTCTTCATAGGTTCCAATTCTGCAACCTCTTCCATTGTATGCACGCCTGCGTGGAGCAAATAATAATTAATAGCACTGATACCAAACTAAAAACCGCATTCGATTTTAATTTATTGAAGTCGAGATTGTCAATCAGTTACAGTGAGCTTTGACAACATTCCTAGTTGTCAACTCAAACGAATTTAGGGCCTATAATACATGTACAGCGTTACATAGCGTACTCGGTTTTTATTGAAGGGCTCTTGTATCGTAAATTAAAGCAGCCGATTGCAAGTCTCTAGGCCTAGGCTACACTAAGAAAATTAAACCAGCAGAATTTTAGAAATCAAAAGCAAAACAGAGTGTATAATTATTCTATTCGCTGCAAGATCTTTTCTCATCTAATATGTTTCGTCTCTCCAGTAGGTTGCTCCGACATTTTTTGCCGATTCTACTTCTATCAACCGACTGCACGGCATAGTCTACAGTCTACACTCTACGGGTCTCGCGGTGCAGTCTGTCCTACGTCATCGATTTATTCGCAAATGAAATGTCCATTATAAAGTCTCACCTTGTGAGCAGTTTCCAATGACACCGACCCATTTCCCAACTTCACAGTTAAGATGCCACGTTTTACGACTAGCATAGCAACCAATCATAATGGCGTCTCCATTTCTTTTCACGTAGCTATCAACAGGAGGAATGATGTTAGAACATCCGATGGCTGCAACAAAACAAGAAAACCTCAATTCCTTTGTCACCGACAATAACAACCAACTCTACATTTATCTTCTGGCATTGGTCACAACCTTAGCAAATTATCTTTTCCATTCGGATTTATACGTTCATATTTATATTTATATTTAGGGCCTACTAATGGAAAAATATGTGTGCCCAAAATAATATTTTGTGAGAGACACAGTCCTAAATTGATGTCAAAGCACATCAAAAGCTGACATTTTATCAGTCTGAAGAGGCTTGTTGAGATGAACCAACGGATTCTAATTCGCTGAGCAGATACAAATTAAAGCATGACTCCAGATAATCTTACGAAATGACAAATGTCATACCCTCATATTCAAATTATGAATCAGGCTAAACGAAGTCTTTAGTAGGCCTAAACCGATTTTTGCAAACCTTGCAGCCTCATTATGAAGTGTGGTTCTTGATCGCTATTTTCCGTCTGATCTTGATGAGTGAGAAATATATTCAACAAATTTCCCGTTGATGAATATAATTTCTTTTCCCTCTGAGTTCCACCAGCGCAGATAGACACATTTCTTTTGCCTGCTTTATCCATAATAAAACCACGGTTGTGACAAGACTGCCTTCCATTGTTCTCCACTCCACTGGTAGATCTATCTGAGGCTGATAGATCGATTAGTGCGATGCTAAGTTTCTGTCCAATTGGAGCTTCTACGATCCACGGCTGAGAATTTGATCCACATGACGTAGAACTGATTATATGAATTGGATTAGCAGTTGCATCAACAACGCAAGAACGTCTTTCGTCTGCAACTACAAATATATGATCACATTTAGCTTCTACTGAATGTAGCAGTTTCATATTCAATTAGTAGGTCTAATTATAATTCGCAATCTCTATTGGAGCAGCATAAATGCCTCGATTCTATTACAAAAGAAAAGCACCGCGTCAGCCAACCAGATCAGAAACATTAATGGAGTACCGGGTTCAAAAAATTATAGCGTATACTCAGCTCAAGTGAAATTAATATCACAATAATTATGTCTAGATACTCTAGACCTATAGACTGGATCTACATACTGCATGCATGTTAAATTAGACATGAAATTATATGCATACAGAGTAGGCTATAAATCGGGACTGTCATAAATCGAAATATTTGCATCGCGATCTGGCTTGTTAAGCTATTATAATATATGAAGATATTATCTTAATGAGCAGATGCATGCAACACAGTTAACACTAGGCTACCGGTACTACAAAATAGGTCTACGTAAGAGATCTGCTGCTCAGGAAGAATAGGGTCAATACCACCTAATAATGTTAGGCTACTTACTACTGATGCAGTCATAGCTGACTTCGAGATAAACATTCAGATTAAGAGGACAAGGGTTGACATTCTCAGCAGAAATATCTATATGACTAATTTCACAGCTAGTCTTTCCAGAACATTTTCGATCAAAGTATGGCAAAATGTTCTCCGAACATCCAAGGTGTGGAGATCGGAGATTATCAATTTCTTCAGCTGTAATACATCGACCAATTTGCATGCGTCCATACGTAGCACTTTTCATTAAAATGATTTCATTTTTCACACAGAATGGTTGAAATATCTCCAATTGGCAATATTCAACTCGATTACCTGAAAATATAAAAATCGTAACGAACAAATGTAAGCCTATGACGCAGGCTATAAATAGGCCAATGTAAGGTATTGATCATTGAACTACCATCTACAAAAATATTACAATAATATCGTAAACTAATTTCTAGAAAATAATCGCCAATTTTTAAAAAAATTGATGACGTTATGACTAACCCTTACATATTAATTTTGCATTAACGTTTTTCTTACACAGTAAAATTCGAGTTCAACTAGTAGGCCTTATGCTAGATCTACTTGCCAGGGCTTTTTTCGCGTGCAGTTGTACACATAGGCCTAATGTGCAGTTTTAAATTATGGATCTGTGCAGTTGTAGAAGCACTTTTCTGCATTTGAAACTAGTGAAAAAGGTCATTGTCTTGCGAGTGGGAATAATTTACTATGGAGAATGGGAAGATAAAGAATGGGTTTGTGCAGTTCTAAAAATTCATTAAAAAACTTGCATCGACTTCTTAGGTAAATGTCATGTTTGATAATACTATAATAGTTCTATTGCCAAAACGAAGAATTACCATTTCCGTACACTCTCGTCGATAAAATGTGAAGGAACAATTTTTACGTTTTAGACTAATCTCTCAAGTCTCAACGGTGTCTCACACCTATGTGATTAATAGACTATGATAAAATGGTCTTACCTTCGGGCTCTTCTAGTATTTCGTCACCAATCGAAAAGTCTAAGCACCACAGAAACCACACTGCCACAGCAGATATCACATTGTTCACTACAGGTTTCATTTTCGGCTCGCGAAGATATTTTCACAGCTCACTATTATGAAATTGACGCTTAATTTACTCGCAGACTGTCTGCTTATTCCAGTATAAGCAATTTTTATGAGGCACGCTTCAGGACTGCTACAAATTCAGTCGATAGACGTGGCACTTGAATAATGAAGATCAACTTTAGAGTAACAATCATGAAGTCATGGATCCTAAGTTTGCACAATACTCGATAAAGCGGTATACAGATTATAGAAGGCGCAATGATATGCTTGAGCGCGAAGTAATTATCCCATTGCGTAACGTGCAGGTATAATAATGCAGACGTATTGGGGTCGGGGACCATCTCAAAATGTTATATCGGTGAAACAAAATAATAAATTTTGTACTTAGATTATCACATTGTAACTAAACATTAAAAAACATTAAAATTTGATACCCTTAATTTTGCACACGATGCGATGTCCATGCGGTTTTGAGTACTATACGCGATTTTGCCGGTGTCACGAAATAGAGTATCCCCCATATTAATAGTATCCCCAAAATGAGGAAAAGTCAAAAATAACACTTCCGCGTGCATTTATTTTTGCAAATTAATTTTCATCTGCTTTGTTTTGAACAATGACACTAACAGGTATGTTTATTCATACTAGATAATTTGTTTTGCTTTGGTTTTATAGCACTTAAAACATTTAAAACACTTAAAAACACTCGGAGACACTAAATAATTTCGAGTTGCCTTTCTCTGAGCATTGCTTAGGTCACTTAAAACAATTAGAGTGACTTTAAATTTTGATTAGAGTATAATTTTTTTAATTATACGCATTTTTCACAAAATGGGATAGAATGGTTTATCCCCCCGGATAGTCTAGACCGGTTAATTCCATCCGGGGGATAGATTAATTCATCCCCCGGATAGCTTTCAGGGGTGATAATCCTTTTCATGACACCGGCAGCGGTTTGAGCGAGCGGATTAGATACCCACAAAATGGCGTCTCTTTAAAGTCATGTTCGCAGGATTCTATATGCCTCTTGAGGGGCAAATAAACTTTATCTCGCATATTGGATCAAACATAACTCTAGCGGACATTTACAATCTGTGTGAACAAAAGATTTCTCACTTCTTGCGCGCACGTAGGCTACACCTAGTGAGAACTGCCTCCCATCTTGGGGACCGTCCATAAAGTACGTCACGCTCCAGGGGTGGAGGGGTTTAAGAAAGTGTGACAGTTTGTGACAGGGGAGGGAGGTCAGGCATAGGCGCAACCACCCTATGGGACCCACGGGACGCGTCCCCCCAACTTTTGAATGGTCCCCCAACTTTATCAATATGGTTCCCCAACTTTTAGGACGTGATTCATTAGGGTCCCCCAACTTTTAGGACGTGATTGCACCTATGGGGTCAGGCCATGTGTGACGTCACACATTTATTTAAAAAAAATTATTTCCAATTCTTTTTTATATTTTTTCAGTAGAATTTAATAGCTTTGAAAATAATTTTCAAAAATTTTGTGAAGCATTTGAATTAGTTTTATGTCAAAATAGCATGAAATGCGTCTCCCTGAATGTGTTGTTCACGATTCCTCTCGCTAGGAGCGCTAGTAATGCTGTTGCGAAGCCTTGTTTTAGGCCCTATGTATAGCCTTGAGGTGTTAATTTTTTTAAATTCGAAAGTGTGACGTACTTTAGGGGGGGGGGTCAGAGATTTGTGACAGTTTGTGACAGGGGGAGGGGGTCAAAAATGGTCAAAAATAGCGTGACGTACTTTTTATGGACGGCCCCTTGCGCAGCCTTTTCTTTCTCGCCTAGAAAAAAATAAAAGTCGCGAAAAGGTAAACGAGAGAACAACTTAGTTGGGGTCGTTACGTGGAGCAAGCTACACCGGCTCGATGATAGGCCTACATTCGCTGGATCGCAGACTCAGCGCTCTAGCTGTCTAGCAAATTATCAACTAATCAACAAAAGAATGTTTTTTAAACGGAACCAAATTATTGTGTTTCGTTGCAATGATGCGATGAAGACATAAATTAACGTAGAAAAGATTGCAACAATACCGTTAAAACAACTACAAAATAGTTTGCTGCGAGCTCCGTTAAAGTGACAAAATAAGGATGTGTCCACTATATTTTGCCGTTTTAGTGATTTACAGATTAATATAGGCCCAAGGCCTATACAACAAACGTCTAAAAGGAAGGTCAAGTGAGGATAGAACCAATGAGCCCATCCCGAGTAGCCTAATGTATATGACCATTTATATAGCGCCTTAACAAGTATCTCTCGAAGGCGCTTAACGTAGCTAATCTGCAGAGGTGGCATTTGCTTCTGTTGCAATATTGAGATAGTAAGCGAACGATCAAAGGAATTCTACGCTAAATAATTTATTAAATTACACGACACACGTAATTAGCTATGGCATTCAAGTTCATGGGCGCCCGCAGAGGGGCAAAATATAATAGTCACTGTTAAGTTTGTTAGCAAGAGCTTGAAAATACAAAACAGAAGAGAAAGAACATGTTTATTTTTTGCAAAGGTATCTGAATTTATATTTTTTAGTTTCACTCACTGTCTCACCAGTATCACTAGTGCTTTAGTGCAAAAAAATTGTTCAAAACCAAAAAGTAGTAGTTAAAACATTGGTGCATATTTTTTAGATACTAGGCCTATAGATTCAAAAACCGCGAAATATTTGACAGAAGACTACAAGTTGCTGTTATTAACAAATTTTTACTGGTTCATGCGTTATGTAGGTCTACAGCTCTTGAAAAATTTAAAATTGTGTAACTATTCTGAAACATTTAGAGTCAGACTATGCTTTACGCTGAAGTATTCTAAAACATTGAGAATACTAGATCTACACTGGAATCTTAACGATGGTTGTTCTCAACGCAGATGTTGTTACTGACATCGTTGAATTCACCATCGCCAACGAAGACTGAATAGGTTGGCAATTCTGATGGAACCAAACCATTCACATTATTTCCAGAGAATTCCTGCGCAACATTACGAGCAGCTCTGTTGTCGGTGCTTTGATTTGTTGTTGAATTGAAGTTGCAGTTTGGTATTAGTGTCTTGTAGTCTCGTGTCATCTTACTCTTCACGCGAAAGCTGAAATTTACAGAAACGACGTATTGTAACTGTGCATAAATTAAAGATCGGGTGTAGTATGAAGTTCGTTGACGAACAAAATTGGACTTATATCGCTGTCAAGTAGTGCAATTTAACTGTAAATAATTATATGAGAAAAGGTAGTCTCACGGTCAGTTAGGCCTATAGATCGCTGTAAGTGTTCTTACCGTCGCATGCATACAACTCCGAGACAAATGATTGCCAGACAAATTGCGAAGGTGAATCCACCGATTGCCACAAACACCAAAACTGAAAAAGATACAGGAAAACGCAGATGCATAGGCCTATGTATAGGCTACGCATAGAGTGCTCCAGAGCTCAAAGTTTGACTGGACGGTCATGGACGGCGTCCAAGCACTTATCTTAAAATCTGAACACTGTCCTGCCGCTCATTAGAGCAACACAGCCTGGAATAGTAAGGGTAGCCTACATTTTTTGAAACTTTAAGTGCTGGAGTGCTCAAGAGCACTCGTCAAATGATTGGAGGAGACAACGACCAAATGATCTTGTAAGTGTGTAGAACAAAAGGTCTGTGACCAGATGACATTGAAATATATAACTCACTAAGATTTGATATGTCACAACCGACTAGAATGTCAAGCGTTATCCTATGTGTCCTCTAAGTTGCAACTTATTCATGAAACAATTTACCACCGCATAGATCTATAGTGAAATCTATGATTAGACTTTGAATATCAAACATGGCCGATCTTTTTGCTCTTTAAGGATATTGACGGCGGTAAACTAAAATGATCCTAACGCTAGTGTAAGTGAATGTTATAAATACCACTCGCTTAATTTACCAACGGTGCTCCACCCAAAAGGTATTGTAGACTGCAGTGCATCTTTCGCAGAGCACTCAAAGTCAAACTAGTGCAGATTCTGATAGCATTTTATATTTATCGTGAGCACGTGATCAGAATGAATCAATTGTCGGTCTAGACTCTAGACTCTAGAGTTATTCCAGGACAGTGGCGTATATTTTACACCCATTGGTCTGCAAGGATAGGTTACAACATGCAAATAAAGAGGCATGAGAGCAAATCAACAATAAATTCTGCAGAGTGTTAAACTACAAACAAAAGCGAAAACCAGAGAATTCTATATTTCAGAACAGATCAGATGATTTTAATTCCAAATTCACAAATTTCTTCGGATAAAAACTACTGCAGCATATAGACCTACTCACCTTGTTCATTGTTTGGACTTTTTGCTACAGGTTCCGATTCTGCGACCACGTCGATTGTATGTATATCTGAATTAGACAGTAAATGACAAGTGCTAATAATGAATTTTCATTGAACTAAACCAGTTACAGTGTGTGTTTGCATGTGTTTGTTATTTTGTGTGTGTGTGGCGATGACATGCAAAGTCCATTGTCCAGCTAAAATCGATCAGTGAGTCGCCCGATTGGAGTCAAAGCGACAACTTGAGAAAAGGTAACAGTCGTTGATATTCTTGTGAATAAGTATATCCAATAATTTCGTCCATTTCTATAAGTAGCCTACGAACTACATGAACCACCTGTCTGCAAGTCTAAACGCATCAGCCTTATCATGCAAGCGCACAAACATTCGAATCGTTTCCAATCCAGCCTCTACTTATTCAGTTTAACATGAAAAATAAGCACCTCACTGCTCATGTTGAAGAATAAATATTAAATACCGGTACTTCTTCTTATGACCTCATAGTGATTTCTATAATTTTACGCACAAGAATCCATAGCGGATTATCGGTGAAGAATCACAGATAAACAATTCTGTGCTAAACGAATAACTCGTTAAAATCTCACCTTGAGAGCAGTTTCCAATGACGCCGACCCATTTTCCATCTTCACAGTTAAGATGCCACGTTTTGCGACTAGCATAGCAACCAATCATAATGGCGTCTCCGTTTCTTTTCGCGTATCCATCAACAGGAGGAATTATGTTAGAACATCCCACAGCTGCAAAAACATATAGGCTAACACATCACGATTGCATGTGTGCGATTATAATAAAATCGCAATACTGTGAATGTTCTTTTGGTGATTACGGTGTCTGTGCTTATTTTTTTTTATAAGCATCTCTATTCACATTCTGGTTATTTGGACCGTAGCCTAGACCTGAACGTATGTGTAGGCTACTGTAGGCAATACGCGGTCTTAAAATTTCGTCGATTTCCAATAGCTTGCAAATATCTTTACTGTGTAGGTTAACTCTTAATTTGAGTGCAGCATTTACTACGCATTAAAGCATTCTGGAATAGCTTCCATGAGCGCATCAATAGACTTTATTAAATTTTCAACTCACATTTTCACACACACAATTAGCCTAAAGCAAATCAGGGTAGATTTCTTAACAAACCTTTAAGCCTCAGTATAAATTTTCCATCCTGTTTGTTATTTTCTTTCTGATCAAGATGAGTGAGAAATATTTGCAACAAATTTTCCTTAGAAACATACAATCTCTTCTCCCTCTTAGCTCCACCAGAACATATTGACGCATTTGTTTTGCCTGTTTTATCCACAATAAGACCACGGTTGTGACAAGACTGCCTTCCATTGTTCTCCAGGCCACTGGTAGATCTATCTGAGGCTGATAGATCGACTAGTCCGATGCTAAGTTTCTGTCCAATTGGAGCTTCTACGATCCACGGCTGAGAATTTGATCCACATGACGTAGAACTGATTATATGAATTGGATTAGCAGTTGCATCAACAACGCACGAACGTCTTTCGTCTGCGACTGCAAAGAAAAGCTACATGTTCATCGAGGTCCTAAGCATACAATTAATTTTCAATAAAATAATAAGCGCCCAAATAAGTTTACTTGAGCAGAACAAGTACTTCAGTTTACTATAAGAATGCAAAAAATATAACTAAGTACAGTGTCATGTCAAAAGATGCACCCGTTGATATTTTAAAAATCGAACTGCATCTTTCAAGAGAAAACTGATTTTCCCCCACAAAATTTGCCTTAAAATTATAAAGTATGATGCAAATGGATATGTCACACGGGAGGTTTCTTAAGTAAATGATTGATTTTTGTAGTTGATGGCAATAAAGTTTTCATTTGGTCTGAGCAATAAGTTTTTAAAGGAAAACATATTTACTTACTACTGATGCAGCTGTAGCTGACTTCGAGATAAACATTGAGACTTGGAGGACAAGAATTAACATTCTCAGCCGAGATGTCGATATGACTAATTTCGCAGTTAGTCTTTCCAGAACACTTTCGATCAAAGAATGAAAGAAGGTTCTCTGAACATCCAAGTTGAGGTGATCGAAGATACTCAATCTCTTCAGCTGTAATACATCGCCCAATGCGCATGCGCCCGAAAGTTGCACTTTTCATCAGGATGACCTCGTTTTTCATACAAATTGGTTTAAAAATCTCTAATTCGCAGTAGTCTTCTTGAAATTCTGAAATTAACAAATATAACACGTATGACATTAATTTTATATGCAACAGTATATAATACTAATCTGTTTTGTTTGTGGGTTTAAAATAATTTCCAATTTATTTTAAATAATTATTTACTTTAATTTTTCTGACAATGTAATTAACCTTGTCTTCGAGGTGCCCCAAACTGAAGATTCGGCCTTTTAAGATAAGCAGCAACTTTCACAGATAAAGAGAGAGAGATAGACAGAGACAGAGACAGAGAGAGACAGAGAGACCGAGAAACCGAGAGAAACAGACTGACAGACAGGCAGACAGAGAGACAGATTGATAGATAGGGAGACAGAGAGACAGAGAGACATAGGCAGAGCGAACGAGCGAAAGAGAGAGAGAGATGGAGAAAAAAGGTAGCTCTAGGAGAAATAAAGAGAGGGAGAGTGAAAGGAAGAGGGAGAGGAAAATGGAGAGGGACAGGGAGAGAGACGGATAGGAAAAGGGAGAGGGAGACGGAGTGGAAGAGGGAGACGGAGACGGAGAGGGAGAGGGTGAGGAGAGGGAGAGAAAAAGAGAGAGAGAGACAGGGACAGGGACAGGGACAGGAAAAGAAGAGGGAGAGGAAGATGGAGATGGAAACGGAGACGGAGAGGATAGGAGAGGGAAAGGGAGATCGTCAGGGACAGGGACAGATGAAGAGCGTGAAAGATGAACAGGCAATGATAATTATTTTAAATTTTGTCTAACCTGCTGAGTCTTCCTGTATTTCACCGTTAACAGCGAAGTCCGAGATCCACAGCAAGAACGATACTACAGCAGGCAGTAAACAATTCACTACAGGTTTCATTGCAAAAATGTTCGCAGGCTGTGTAGTGTGTACGCAACTTTGCTTAATAAGCAAAAATTTCAATTTGCGTCTATTTTACCAACAGCGAACGCCAATCGGTCTAAGCTTATTTATGATCAACTGTCTCCGCAAGACACACTTGCGCTGGTTCAAGCTTGTCGATACAAAAAATATTCGAATTACCAGCAACAGAGCAACCAGCACCAGTAACGATCAGTAAGGTATGATGGTCTTCGCGTGGCATGTAATCCTACAAAAGAAGTTGTTGGCGCAATGATATGCGTAAACGCTTTAAAAAAATTCGTCTAGTAGCCTACTGTGAACTAACAGAACCATAAAATGCTATTGAATTTTTGATCAGGGACCATCTCAAAAGGCAATAATTGTTAAATTACATGAGATATAATTATGATTTTGCGATAAAAGATAATAAATTATATTTTAACATTGTGATGACCTCACCTTATGAAATACATGCATCATGATAGACAACAGGCTACCTCGCAAATGAAACAAAACAAAAGAAGCGATATAGAAAGAGCTTTGTGCCCTTAAATAAATCATAACCTAAGTTGCACAGATTCGTCTATGATCTTCTATAATGGTGATAGCCTAAAATAATTGTTTTTCGAATTAGGCCTAGGCTACTTAAAATAATAAGCTTACTTAAATTTTTAACTGCAATTCCGTGAAAAGAAATTAAATGTTACAAATTGTTTTATTTCCATGCGTTTTCATGGACGCATTGGTCACTGCATTCATCTTGTTCATCATCTTGTTAGGCTATCATCCGTCTGTGCTATGATTTGAAATCATACTGCGTGCCCGTTTGAAATTAAAAGTGAAAATTATTATTATATACTGTTTTAGGAATCTGGTGAGTGTAATTTGATCGACTTATGCACATGTCTAAAGAGAGTTACTGTAGGCCTTCATTTGTTACCATCATCGTTTCTGACCTGTTTTTGGAGTAATCTTTAGAAATCCACGACCAGTAGGCTATAGGCTACTATTTCTTATCTGAGTTATCCTCATGAATTAACATGAGAACCTGTACCTCAAAATTGATCAATATGAAATATTGCTATTGAATTGAAAATAAGTCGCACGTAAAATGTTTGCTGGTATCTCTATCTAAGCTTACAGAAGATGATGGGCCTATTTGTGAAAATTAGGCCTACTATAGGGTTAATTCTACATAAATTTATAAAAGTTATCATTAATGTTTACAAAGTTCTTATACAACTTATGCAGCCTCTGCGCTGTCCAAATAATTACAACAAGTAGCCTACATTGTTTTTGATCTGAGCAACAGAAAGCAACATGATCAGTTTGACAACTAGTGTTATGACAATACGATTGTTGCTAAGCGCTTAGTGGCCGATAAATCTTCGGCGCACTGAACAAAGTTCCTTAACTTGTCTGAAGTAAAGACGACTTTAAAAGTCACTGAATTATCTACGTTGAAATTTAATAAAGGCTACACATGCAAAACAGTTTAGCAGCTGATAGGTCTAAAAACACACATTACGCAGCTTAGACAACGATGTGTCATGCAAAGTTTCCTGAAACATTGAAATAGAATATTCTTCAACATTTAGAGTGAGTCAGAATCTTAGCGATGGTTATTCTCAACGCAGATGTTGTTACTGACATCGTTGAATTCACCGTCGCCGACGAAGACTGAATAGGTTGGCAATTCTGATGGAACCAAACCATTCACATTATTTCCAGAGAATTCCTGCGCAACATTACGAGTAGCTCTGTTGTCGGTGCTTTGATTTGTTGTTGAATTGAAGTTGCAGTTTGGTATTAGTGTCTTGTAGTCTCGTGTCATCTTACTCTTCACGCGAAAACTGAAATTGACACAAAACGTCGTATCGTAACGGATTCTAACTTGAAATTTGTGTCTGTTAAGCTTACAAAGTTTTCTGAAGGAGAAGTTGAATTTTAATCGTTGTTAAATGATGTGATTTAAATGTAGATAATTATACGGCTGAAAGTAATCAATGAGTGATTGCATAAATGTGTTTTTACCGTCGCATGCATACAACTCCAAGACAAACGATTGCAAGACACACTGCGAAAGTGAATCCACCGATTGCAACAAACACCAAAACTGAAAGAGAAGCAGGAAAAACACAGAACTGTTATCGTAATCGTAGGTCTAAGAGTAGTTTACTGTTAATCCATATCAAGAGTAACTCATCAAAGGACTGGACTTAGCCATTGAAAACATTGGAATCCAAAGTTCACAAGGCCTTTGACATGATGAAGCACAATCGGGAAGGATGTTATGCATCAGCGCAAGATCTTGCGCTGACAGCAATCTTAAGAGTAGGACGCTTTGGCGCCCGACGTTTTAGCGTCGGAGGTTTGGTGCTTAAATAAAAGCTGGATTGATAAAACTAATTCTTGGCGTAAGTGAAAGCTGGATTTATAGAAGTAACTGTTCCTGTCGATGGAAGCTGGATGAAACTATAAGTCTTTGCTTCAATAGAAGTTGGATGGATGGAATTTTTCCAGCCTAAATGGAAGTAGGTTTGACAGAAAAATCATCTATGAATGGAAGCTGGATTGATGAAAAACTTCCTGGTGAAATAGAAGTTGGATTGATGAAAATCATTTTATCTGAAAAAAAACGGGATTAGTAATAAATTGTTCGTTGAATAGGAGTTGAATTGATGATAAATAATGTTATTTAGATAGAAGTTAAATTGATGGTAAATAATTGTTGCTCCAATGTTAGCTGAATTGATAAAAAAGATTCATGTCAAGACAGAGTCTGATTAATCAAAATATTAATGATGACTGGGCGAAAGTCCGTTTTTGGCCGCCAGCGTCAAAACGCCGCCGCAGAAACGACGGCGCCAAAAGTCAGGTAGGGCGCATACCCGATAAAAGTAGCGCAAAAGTGGCAAATAGAAATTGGCTTATAACCATAATATTTATGTTAGTGTTGGCATTTGATCAGAGAAGCTCGATTCTTCTTCTAGTGTTATTCCAAGTAAGTGACACATGTTTTGGACCCATCGATCTACACCCTATACAAATGCTATCAACTGCAGCTGATCAGAGATTAAAATAATTACAGGTAAGCGGAATCCGAAGACAAGACATAGCAATCACAGTTTTTCAATTTTTCCAGAGTAAAGAAGTTTGTTCAGCAGTTTAGTTTTAGAATGAATTCTGTTCCAATTAAACCTCAACAGCAGAAGCATATTCACCTTGTTCATTGTTCACATCGGTCATCACAGGTTTCGATTCTGCGACTTCCTCCATTATATTGTGTACACCTGCAACACACGAGAAGGCATCAATTACAGACATAGACCCTCCATAGTTCAATTGCTTTACAGTTTAAATGAACTTATGTCAGTCATTTGCTGTGTATGTCGGCGACATTCCGATCGGTCAATCATTTTAGGTTTTAAGCAAAATTGAATTGACATAACTGGCATGGCTTCCGTCGTTTACTGAATTCGTTTAAAAATAAATTATTTATAACTTTGGTATCAGAACCTGAAATTGAGAACAGATTCACAGTCGTAGCTGTTCGTCTCCATAATTATCAATTAAAGGCGCAGTTTAATAACGAGAGTAACACTTTCCTATTTGTGTGTATGTGCACTTGTTATAGCGCCCTTGCACTCCACCTACTCAGAGGCGCTCCCGAATGCAGAGCGGACACTACATTGGAGTTTCACGCCGAAGCGATGAGCAACTGTGAGTGAAGGACTTGCCCAAGGTCCTTACGCGGCGAGGTGGATTCGAACCCCGAACCTTCCAGCTTCAAGGCAACGACGCCACCACTACACCGCCGCGCCCCACTTGAATAATCTATATTAATTATAATCACTCATCGCATCACCACTCACCAGCGTTGAAGGCCTAAAAATTCCGCCAAATAGGCCTACAGAACTAATTACACAAATCGAGAAATAAGCATGAAATGCTCGTTCAACTCTATAACAATAATTTCTATTTTATGCAATCAAATTCATATATTGCCTATAAATTTATGTAGAACCTAGATAGTGAATTTGAAAGCTCCGTTGTAAATCTCACCTTGTGAGCAGTTTCCAATGACACCGACCCATTTTCCATCTTCACAGTTAAGATGCCACGTTTTACGACTAGCATAGCAGCCAATCATAATGGCGTCTCCGTTTCTTTTTGCGTAGCCATCAACAGGGGGAATGATGTTAGAACATCCCACAGCTGCAAAAATAGGATCAAAATTATTGCATGCATAATTGCATGTGAATACTTTTTCCACGTGTTTTTCCATTGTTCTCTGAGAGAAACTGGTTGCGTTTCTAAGAACTTATCACCTCATCCTATTTTTTAATGGATCTGAGGCTCTGAGCGGAATATTAGTCGAAATGTCAACACGCTATGTGAGTGGCAATGTGCTGCAATCAATATTTTCTGCCAAAGGCCTAGTACTGTTGGCGTCCGTTCTACTCATTCCTTTCTTCCATCCAGATTTTTTAGTTCATATTGATTAATTAAGGAAGGACGTTGTATTTAGTCATTAGTTACATCAATCCGACACGATGTTATTGCAATTAAGAAGAGAAATTCATAAGATCTTATGGAATAACTTGCTTCTATCAGTATGGATAGTCAACGGACATAGACGTCGCAATAAACCACTACATTGAGACAGATTCGATTAAGTGCAAACGGTCTCCTAGGAGTTTGTAATGATGGATGCCGGGGAGAGTGATTTTTATTGCGCACGTTTTTTACTTTGAATCTTTGAATTTTAGCTTGTAGCCTACTTGTAGCAGATCAATTTGCATTTAAATTCTACACCATACAAGCACCAAATTAGCAGATTAAAATATCCATGTAATTCTGACCAATTTTGGGCCTTCTGATTGAGTCTATATTTATGTTAATTTTAATTTGTTGGAACGGGCTGTCTTAGTCTTAGGCCTACTTTGAGCACACTGTGCCATTAAGTTAGACACAAATGGCCTGAATTCAATACGATCCGAGACAGCGTAGGCCCACAAGAAGACACAACAATATAGCAGAATTCAACTCTTTAAAGCCAATTATCATAAGCTTAATTACAATTCAACAAACTCATTAAGTCGTATAGGGTCATTAGTAATTTAAGTCGCATTCAAACCTTGCAGCCTCAGTATGAATCGTGCCTCGGCTTCATTAGATCTTATCTGATCTGCATGAGTGAGAAATATTTGCAACAAATTTCCCGTTGATGAATATAATTTCTTTTCTCTCTGAGTTCCACCAGCACAGATAGACACATTTCTTTTGCCTGCTTTATCCATAATAAAACCACGGTTACGACAAGACTGCCTCCCATTGTTCGCCACTCCACTGGTAGGTCTATCTGAGGCTGACAGATCGATGAGTCCGATGCTAAGTTTCTGTCCAATTGGAGCTTCTACGATCCACGGCTGAGAATTTGATCCACATGACGTAGAACTGGTTATATGAATTGGATTAGCAGTTGCATCAACAACACACGAACGTCTTTCGTCTGCAACTACAAAAAAGTTCACGAGTGAAAGAACTATGAAGAATAGCTTAGCCTACAGTTTTTTTAAATTATGCTAAAGCATTCAGATTATACTATAGTCGTAAAATTTGACAAGAGATTTTCAAATTTAAAGCTAGAAGCGTAGCAAATTGTAGGATATAATAAGAAGTTGACTTAAATTAAGTTTCTCAACTTAGGCCTTATCCTTTTTATTGCACGAATTATGCTTGCAAAAATTCATGTATAGCATCAGCAAAACCGGATTGTTTTTGCGACGTTTTCAAAATAATACTATTATATATACAGGGTGGGCAAAAAAAGACCCCCTAAAAATTTTTCATTATGTTGACCAAAAGTAAGAATTTTGATATGAAATTTTACAGTCTTGAAGACAATTCATATTTGCACCAATTCTGTAAATTAAAATATATTTGTAAGCTGTTCAATACTCACCACTGACGCAATTGTAGCTGGTTTCAAGATAAACATTCAGACCAGAAGGACAAGGATTGACATTGTCAGTGGAGATGTCGAGGTGACTGATTTCACAGTTAGTCTTTCCAGAACATTTTACATCAAAATATGACAAAAGATTTGATGAACAACCAAGATAATGAGATCGGAGTTTATCAATTTCTTCAGCTGTAATACATCGACCAATGCGCATGCGTCCGTAAGTGGCATTTTTCATCAGAATAATTTCATTTTTCATGCAAAGTGGTTTAAAACTCTCTAATTCGCAGTATTCATCCTGAAGACCTGAAATTTATCAACATGACAATAATTATTATGACATTCTTATACGCAATTAAAGATAGGCCTAACTTTATATTGCAGGCAAGCTAAGAAAAGAAACAACCAATTTTTCTATACATGCTAAAGCTCTGTCTAGCTGTTGACTGTTGTATTAGAGGCGCAAGCCAATTCTAAAATTGCGATTTGATGTTTCTGAACTGTTGTGGGCAAAACATTTCTTCTAAAGTAGTAGTGAATGAAGCAAGCAACAAGCTAAGCATAATATGGACCTATAGCATTATATGTTGCTGTTGCGGCAACGATATCGAAGGAACAATTATTAGGCGCAGGCTCATGTGTTCAGGCCTTCAAGGGAATCGTGCCAAGGAGCCAAACATTATAGGCCATGTATACGGTCAAAACTTGCACAACAGCATTGCAGGACCAAACCTAGTAAGAAAAGCAAATAGCCTACATGCATAAAATGAAGAATCCTAGATGTAGAGAGTAATAGATTAATAAGCTGTATCAGAATGTGTTCGTAGGCCTACCTTCTGATTCCTCCTGTGTTTGATCAGTGAGTGAAATTTCAAAGCACCACATCAAGCACAATGCTATAGCATGTACCATATAACTTGCATTAAGCCTCATTGCAATTGTCAATGATATTTGAAACGCTGTAGCTGATAATAATTATGTTCGCAGTTTAAACTTAATTTACCAGCACACCAGTCGGCTAATTTCAGCCTTGTAATATTCGTAAGCGCGCTTCTGCAGCTTATAAAGCTATAATGGCTAAACCTTACCAAGTATTCCACTGACCAACATCACAATGTAACAACGTTCATGAGATCAGGTTTGCCTATAGTCTGCACATAGGCTACAAGCAAAGATTATTATTGTTGGCGCAGTGATATGCTTGAACGCTAAACAATTCGTCGAATGGAAATAGCGGAACAATGCGACCATACGCAAATGAATATTATGGGTCAGGGACCATCTCAAAATGTGAGATTCGTTAAACTAGTAAACTACGTGAGTTAATCTCTCATTTAGAGAACCAAGTTCATCTAAAAATGCGCCAATTATGATTATAATGGAGTAGCAATACGCAATGACACAATATCTCGTGTTTGACAATAATCATGCAACCGCAAAGAAAGCGAAAGATGCCCATGACAACAAAAATTAGGTTTGTGCGATTGCTTTCAACTATCTGACGATCAGTAACATTTTCTTCAGGTCTGTTTCATCCACTTCTGTTTATACTTACTTTTTTAATCAATAAATTGTAAGCTTAGTTGCTAGTGTCGGTAGGCCTAACAATAATTATTATGACAAGAGTGTGTGAAGTGGTAGATCTATATGAACGCTAAATTAGTTAGTAATTGAAGTTTTGCGTTTTCGAAATTAGTGATTTATAGGTTTGCTGACCATTAAGGCCTACTCTTCGTCGTATTGCAACGCTTCTCAGTCATTCTGCAGCAAATTGTGCAATTCCAATTTTTGCAATAGTTTATTTATTTTCAATTGTTTATGAGAAGTTGCATAGAACCTTTTAAAAACCGTAAAACACTTTTTTTCGGATAATAAAAGTTTTGACGAATTCACACATCTTTAATCGAATCATACACATTTAAGCTAAACAGTTTCTTGCAAGTGAGATAGATATTAGACAGGCCCTAGTCAACAAGTCATCACATAGGCTATGACAGATAGATTATTTGATGTTAAAAATTTGTACCACGTTTAGCTAAGCATCCTTCACAAAACTAAGAGGCCACTTGGGAAAACAAACAAACTATCAAGCATAAAACCCAATTATTGTCCTGGGCATGACGTTAAACTGCATACATCCTCCGCCACAGGGAACCAACAACGTCCCTGTGTCGGTCCTAAGCCCGGACAAAGGAGGAAGGTTTGCCAGATGGGTGGCGATACACTGGCAAAAAAAGACCAAGACGATTGAAATCCGCCAAAACCACGACACAAGTGACATAGCTACCCAGATGCTTCAAGTTGTCATGATGTGGAGCAGACATGCACTGGCCGGTCAGGACAGACCGGTGGAGAGAGTCGGGGGAGAGAGCGTACGTGGGACACATACGGGCATTGTCCCAGGTTGTCCTTCGTGCCTCTCTCCCAATATTCTCTTCAATCGGACAAGGTGGTCTAGCTGCTCCAAGATGTTAATGATATGGAGCAGACCTGCTGACCGGACCGGTTGAAGCTGGGAAGCATGATGCGAGACAGACTCAGACAGAGAGTGGCGTCGGACTCATACGGGCATTGAGCCTAAGGATGTTGATGATGATGATGATGATAAAACCCAAAAAGAATGCAGGAGAATGATAAGTTTGTGCATGTATGCCTACTTGTCAGTGCTGACCAGTCCCGTGCGGACAATTAGCGAAAGTTGTCTGAAGACTGGAGAGATGGAAGTCCATATGCGACTCGTGACGCCAGCTGTTTCATTTTCAAAGAATAGCCGCAGCAGTCACACATTTTTAAATATCCGATGGCAAATTCCGCAGGCTACACAATAAAATTGTTTGCCCAATTGACTAAGTAAAAACTTTTCGTATAGCATGGGCTAAATGTTTAATTTTGCGCAGGTAGCATAAGCTTATAAGACTGAAAGGATGAAAACTGAACAATTAACCCCTTTAACGGCCGACCGGCTTAAAATCGTATACAAAAGTTGACGATTATAACCGGGTTTGTCGGTAAAGGGAATAGGCCTAATTCGTTGAAGGCAATAAAGACAACGACTACTACAGCTACAAATGTCGTCTAACAATTTAAGATAAATTAAAGGTTTCCGCCGATAAAGTCGAATGCGCCATGCAACTTTCTATGACCATCGAAGTAAAATATTCTTAAACATTAAGATTTACATTTAACTCCACGCCAGAGTGTTAGCGGTGCTGGTTGTTCTCAACGCTGATGTTGTTACTGACATCGTTGAATTCACCGTCGCCAACGAAGACTGAATAGGTTGGCAATTCTGATGGAACCAAACCATTCATATTATTTCCAGAGAATTCATGCGCCGCAGTGCCAGTAGACCTGCTTTGATTTGTAGTTGAATTGAAGTTGCAGTTTGGTATTAGTGTCTTGTAGTCTCGTGTCATCTTACTCTTCACGCGAAAGCTAAAATTTGACAAAACTTCATATAAGTCCACTCAGATTTTGGCCGTTATAAAGTTTGCTGCATGATGCAATTGAAATCTAGATAATTATCTGGCTAAAACTAACATTATCGTAAGAAGGCGCTGTAAGTGTTCTTACCGTCGCATGCATACAACTCCAAGACAAACGATTGCCAGACAAACTGCAAAAGTGAATCCACCGATTGCAACAAACGCCAAAACTGAAAGAGATGCAAAAAACGTAGCATTATTATCGAAATCGTAAGTGTATTTTTCTGTTAATCCTCTTCAAGAACAGTCATCAAAGGTCTGGGACATGGCAAAAGCCAGATCACCCCTGAGTGTTTCTAAAATAAAATAAAAAATTTCCACCCCAAATCCTGAAGACATTTAAATGCATAGTTCATTAGGCCTTCAAAAGGTGTTAGGCACGACTCGGATGGATGACACGCATCAGCACAAGGTCTTAAACTGACTGCATTCTTATGAGTAGCGCAGATGTGACAAAATTAATAGAGATTGGTCTATAACTTCAAACCGACGAATATCTTAGCAACATTTTCCACTTGGTGTTCACAAAAGCTTAATTCTTGGTCTATGGTCATCACAAGTGAGTGACTCGTATTTTAAACCAAGCGGCCGACACCATAGAAAAAGACCATAGCCTGTAGCTAAGCAGATATTAAATTATGTGGAGTAAAATATTGCAAGCTGTTTTAGTATTCTGTTCCAATAAAACCTCAGCATCAGAAGACTATTCACCTTGTTCATTGTTTAGATCTGTTGTCATAGGTTTCGATTTTGCGACCTCCTCCATTGCTTGTGCACCTACAACACATAAGAAGACACCAATAACCTAATACTAAAGGCCTAGTTCAATTTCGTAACAGTTTAATTGAACTCCTGTCAGTCAGTCATTTGCTGTGTGTTTCGGCGACAATCCGATCTGTCAATCATTAGAGTTTTAACGAAAATTGAATTGACATGGTAGAGACCTTGAGCAAGTTTTTCACTCGCATTTGCTCAGCTCTTTGGCGTGAAACTTCAAATTCAAATTCAAATTCAAATTGTTTTATTGATCCCACAAAAACGTAATTATTTTTTACAGAAAATATTATAAGACAATTATAATTAAAGTACTAGCACATTCGGAAAAGAGATTAGAATACAGATTAGGGAGCAATAGGCACACCAGAAGGGACAAGTCCCGCTTAGTAGGGGCCTATATACCAGGAAGAGGTAGGACAGGATGGTGGGAGAGATTAAGTAAGGGAAATAGACGTTGTTATGTCTATATAAGATATATGTAGTAGACATTACGCAAGGATGCAGATTATATTCTTAACTAAAACTTAACTAACAACAAACACAAAGCTGAGCTTAAGTAATATATATTAGTGTGTGTGTGCACGTGCAAGGGTTTTAAAGTGGCTAACGGATGTAACCGTACGGATTTCTTTGGGGAGACTGTTCCAGTTAGCGGGGCCCTGAACCCTAAGCGAAAACTTACGGACATTAGTTCTTGCAAACACAGGCCTGAAGTCATTGTTACTTCTAGTGAAAATAAGATGTGGCACTGGGTCAAAATAGGATGAGAATGATGATGGGAGGAGGTTATTGATGTATTTATACATGAAGATGCAAGTTTGTAGGAATTTGATTTGATTAATGTCTAGGAGTTTATGTTCAAAGAATAGTGGACTCGTGTGTGAATTGGGGGGAGATTTAGTTATAACTCGTATGGTCTTTTTTTGAAGGATCTTTATACCTTTAAGATTGGAGTCATATGTCGAAGTCCAGATCATGTTGCAGTACGTCAGATATGGATATATGAGGGTCAGTGTCCACGCTGTGGTCGGGAGCGCCTTTGAGTAGATAGCCTTAAGTGACGTTAAAGAATTGGATAAATAAATGATTAATTGAAGGTCCACATAACAACAGACTAGATTCTTATCTCTCATGAATCGTGACACAAGACAGACTCAGACAGAGAGTGGCGTCGGAAACCTACGGGCGTTGCGCCTATGGTTTGTGACGACGATGAATCGTGGCGTACGGCAATCTGTGGCATTAGGCTGAAGCTGGCGCAATAGCTCTGTTTAGAAACATCACAACGTGTCTCTTTTTAACTATTTCATACACGTCTTTTCTTCGATTTTTGTTAAATTCTAAATTAATGTGAGGAAGCAACTTTTGCTATTTTATGCATGGAAAGTGGAAATCCATATTTGGCTATTTTATTTCGAGAGCTCCAGATAGTCAATTCGAAAGACTCTTTTCAAAGTCTCACCTTGAGAGCAGTTTCCAATGACACCGACCCATTTTCCATCTTCACAGTTAAGATGCCACGTTTTCCGACTAGCATAGCAACCAATCATAATGGCATCTCCGTTTCTTTTCGCGTATCCATCAACAGGAGGAATGATGTTCGAACATCCCACAGCTGTAAAAGTAGGAGCAAAATTACATTGAAATCGGATTTTGTCCATTGTTCTCGGCCTAAGTTTTTTTTATAATAGTCCTACTGCAACCCAGGGGTAATTTTTATGCAGCTCTTTTTTCCCACCTAAACAGTCTGAATTTAAGCCTGTAGGCCCTACCTGTAGCAGAAAAATTTGCATTACATTTCTACACTAAAAAATAAAATTATGAGCTGATTAAAATTTGTATGCAATTTTATGCAATTTTTTGCCTTTTCGTTAAGTCCTACCGGTAATTGTTTTATCGGGTGACCTTTCTTTGAACAAACTGTGTCATTAAGATTGAAACGAATGAACTGCATTAAAATCCTGAACACCATACACGAAAGAATTTAAAAAAAATTATAACAGAATATGAGTCTTTAAATCCAAAATCATACAATTAAACGAAATCATTAGTAAATTAAGTCGTATTCAAACCTTGCAGCCTCAATATGAATCGTTCCTCAGCATCGTTACTTTCTCTCTGATCTTGATGAGTGAGAAATATTTGCAACAAATTTCCCGTTGATGAATATAATTTCTTTTCTCTCTGAGTTCCACCAGCACAGATAGACACATTTCTTTTGCCTGCTTTATCCATAATAAAACCACGATTACGACAAGACTGCCTTCCATTGTTCTCCACTTCACTGGTAGATCTATCTGAGGCTGATAGATCGATTAGTCCGATGCTAAGTTTCTGTCCAATTGGAGCTTCTACGATCCACGGCTGAGAATTTGATCCACATGACGTAGAACTGATTATATTAATTGGATTAGCAGTTGCATCAACAACGCATGAACGTCTTTTGTCTGCAACTACAAGAAAGTTCATTATGTAAACGAACCTTCAAGAATAACCAAAAGCTTTATGATTAGGCCTTGGCTAAAGCATCCAATTTATGGTTGCAAAATTTGGCCAGTGATTTTAAAATTTAAAGCTACAAACATATAAAATATTCAAATTGTAAGATGTAATAAGGTGTTGCCTCCAATTAATTATTTAAGTTAATACTTTTATTGTACAAATAATTATGTTCGCAAAGGTTTCATGGCATCACCAACACCTAGTCGTATTTCATCTTTAGCTTAAAATAAAATTATTATCAAAGCTCACATGTATGTGTAACGGTTTTTAAATAATAATGACGTTTAAACAGCAAGTGTGGACCATCTAGTGGTTACTCTTCCAGCTTACTGTACTTTATTTTCCTATTTGATGTGATCATTTTTGCAAATGCAATGACCATTTAATATCATAACATAGACCAACGCAGAGAGCTCTGTGTACACATCTTGAAGAGGCGATATATAAATTCTCATAGTGAGTGAATGGATCACAAAATGTTGACTTAATTTGCAATTAGAAAGAAATTTGTCGAAACGTTTATTGATGCAGCAAAAGGGATAATTCTCTATTTTGTAATTCAAAAGGCATGGCGTACTAGTAGGCCTAATGGGTGGAACAGCGACGACTGTTGCGAGAAAAGCACTAGCAAAACGCTGAGTTTAGGCCTATTAGTAGACTACAGACTATAGTAAGTTGTAGATCTAACATTCAGTTTTCGATTTCCATGTAAGGAGCTATACAATATATATATATAAGCTACGCACATGTACCCTACCTATAGAGTAAAACGGATTTATCATAAAACATTTCTGTCAATTTATTGATTTTGAGGTTGATGTGCAGAAAATTCATTAGAGTTGAAGCAATTATTAAGTAGTGAATAGTGATATAAGCTAAAATATATTTAGACTACTTACTACTGATGCAGTTGTAGCTGGCTTCAAGATAAACATTCAGATTAAGAGGGCATGGATTAATATTTTCGGCGGAAATGTCAACATGACTGATTTCGCAATCAGTTTTTCCAGAACATTTTCGATCAAAGAATGGCAACAGATTATCCGAACATCCTAGATGAGGAGATCGGAGGTTATCAATTTCTGCCGCTGTGATACATCGACCAATGCGCATGCGCCCATAAGTAGCATTTTTCATCAAAATGATTTCATTTTTCATGCAAAATGGTTTAAAAATCTCTGATTCGCAGTAGTCATCTTGATTATCTGAAATTTATAAACATGCTGATTATAGCACTCACCTGCACAATTAGAGATAACTTTATCCGGCATGCAAACTAAGAATAAGAATTAGTTATCTCTCTGTCTGACATGCATGGACGGAGATTTAGGGGAGGACAGGGGCGGTAATCTTCAAAGTTAGTGGTTGGGGCAGATTTATTTATATCCCCAATATTTCATTAAATAGGCCCTATCATCATAAATTTCTACAATGTCATGCAGTGTTTCTCCAAAATGAGAATTTTTGTAGGCTGACATTACAGTTTGCAAATAAAAAACATTTTAAATAAAGAGAGAAGACATTTATTGAAGTCTTAAACCAGTCTTTCAAAATGAAATTATGAGAAATTTTGTTGGAATGACAGTTTAAAATGCTATCATCACAGTATGGGCATTTAGAACATTTTAAATAATGAGAGGAAACACTTTTGAAGTGTTACACCCCAACTATCACCACTGAAATAATGAGCACTTTCGTTAAAATGACAGCCTAAAATGCTACCATTGCAGTTTGGAAATTCACAAAATTGACATTCGGAGGGACACGTCATCTCTCCAAACCCCCTCCTCCTGCTCGGTGCTTCGAACCTGAGCGATCGTCCTTTGGCCGCTCGTTCGCTAACATGACCATAATACCTCTTGTGTTACATGGGAGAGTAGGCCTAATAATGTAAAAGTGCAATTAGTTGTTTTTGACCTGTTGTGTGCAAAGTAGGCTATGTCTTCTAAGGTTGTATGAATGAAATAAGCAACGAGCTAAGCGGAATATGGACCTAGAGCGTAATATTTTGCTGTAGTTTCAACAGTTGCGTGTTCACAAAAATCGTGTAGCGGGGGTCAAATATACGCTTGCAAGCTCGTACCGGCACATCAGCATCACCAAACTTATTGAGACGATCAGCTACGTGACGTGTAGCCTACAGATGGAAGTTGTAGATGTAGAAAGTCATAGATTAATGAGCTATAGCAATGTGGTCATACCTTCTGAATCTTCATGTAGGCCTATTTCATCACCGAATGAAGGATTAAAGTGCCACAACAAACACAATGCTGTAGCAGCTATGACATAACCTGCATTAGGCTTCATTGCAATTCTCGACGATATCTAAACAGCTCTGTAGCTCATGTATATATTCGCAGTTTACACTTAATTTAATAGCAACCTGACGGCTAATTCAGGCGTCAAAATCTTCGAAAACGCGTTTCTGCTGTTTACAAAGCTAGCCGCCAACTGCTAAACCTTCTTAAGTATTTCACTGACAAACCTTAGAATACGACAATCATGAGGTCATATGGGCATATAAGTCTGCACACAAAAGCGAAATAGTTGGCGAAATGATATGCTTGACAGCTAAGAAATTTGTCCAATGGAAATAGCAGAACAGTGTGACCATACGAAAATGGATTGGGGTCAGGGACCATCTCAAAATGCGATATTCGTTAAACTATGTGAAACGATTCCAAACTATGAATATCAAGTTTAATCTAAAAATGCACCAATTATAATTTAAACTGGGTAACTTACGCCATGACACAAATATAGGCCTATCGTGTGTGACAATTCGACGCAACTGTAAGCAGAGCGAAAGATGAGTCATTGACAAACAATATTGGGCTTGTACGATTGTCCTTTTGTACTGTGTGACAATCAATAACGTTTTATCCAGTTCAGTTCATACTTCCTTTTTTGAGTCAACAAAACAATTTTAAAAGTCTTTTGTCAATTGCAAGCCTAGTTGCTAGTGTTGGCAATTATGACAAGAGTGAGAGTTGTGTGAAGTGATAATTGAACTCTGAAGGATTTAGAAACACAAGTTTCGCTTGTTCGAAATTAATAGTTTACAGATTTTCTGACCATTTTACTCTTCGTCGCATTGTTGCAGTTCTGAATCATTCTGGAGCAAATAATTGTGCAATTCCAATTTTTTACAGTTTATTTAGTTTCAAATAGGCCCTATTTCTGAGAAGTTGCGAAATTTGAGCATTCTTTTTCGGACAATGAAACTTTTGAGAGCAGTGACGAATACATCTTTAATCGAATCATAGCCAACACATTCAAACTGAACAATTTCTGACAAAATACAAAATAGTCAATAGATCCGCACATAAATAGTTGTGCATGTGACAGATAGTTGATTGGTGTTAAAAGTTTGCTCTACATTTAGCCTAGCGAAGCATCCTTCACTGAACTCCAAGCTGCTTGGAAAAATAAACGAAATATTAGGGCTGCTGTTCGATTAAAAATTTTAATCAAAATTAATCGCACGATTAATTTTTTTAATCGCAATTAACTGCAAATTAATCGCAATACATTTCCTTTAAATATATTAATCTAACTATTTTCTAAAGACTCCTTAAGCATAAAATTTTAATGACTGAATGCATTCTTTCTATTGCAAATATAATCAATAACCTTTGGCTTAGGCCAATGGAATTTTTGCATTTAGTTTATTGAACAGTTTTGTATGACAGACAGAATTGAAGCACTGTTCAAATCAATCAACTGCTCAAAATCCGTTAATTTTTTCATTTGAGCCACCTTTAATTAAATTATATATGCCTATTATGCGAAAATTAGACAACCGTTCTCTGACTATCAAAATTATTTAGTCAGCCAATAGTGCATACGGAGACCAGTTTATTTACATTGGTCAGTTTTTAATTAACAATAGTAGGTCTACTATTGAACCTCATTATTTAGTCACAATTTTTCACAAGAAGTTGCGGTTCTTGCCAAACCTCGTCTCAGACAATCAGTTGTCTTTCTGTAAATATTTATGATTTGAAACCTGGATCCATATTGGTTTTGCCATCTGCTGCAGTTCAACCAGCGTAGTCTGACGGGGTGAGAAAACAACTTTAGTGGACGATGCGATGCGGCCGATGTCTTCGGTTCATCGTTAGCGTTAAATGCATGTTTTGGTTCGCATGCAGGCGATGATTGAGCAACAAATTGCTACGATAATACTCAAATTCTTTTTTGGAATATTTGCCAAAGAATGTGTCACTAGTTTTAAGTTTAAGCCTTCCGTTTAAACCGATTTTTTTTTCTCTGATTCCATTTTAATCAGATCTAATTAACGCGTGCGATTAATGCGTTAAAATTTTTAATCGCAAATTTTTTAACGCGTTAATCGCACGCGTTAACGCGATTAAATCAACAGCCCTACGAAATATCAATCACGAGATTTAAATAGAATGCAGGCCTGCAATAAATTTGCAATGTACAAGGGAGTGAGAACCGGTCGCGAGTATGACCAATTAGCGAAATTTGCTTTCAGAGATGATGGTCCATATGCGACTCATGCCTGCAGCTGCTGATTTATTCTCAATGAATAGCCACACATTTTATAATATCCGTCGGCACATGAACGGTTACTGAAAAATGAAATTGTTTAATTAACTGACTAAGGAAACACTTCATTTAGCCTAAATGCTTAATTTTGCTAAGACAGATAAAGCAGACGAATTAGTTCGCTGAAAAACGACTACAGTTACAAATTCCGCCTAGACATTGAAGATAAACAAAAGCCTTCCGCTATAAAAGTCGAATGCACCATGCAGCTTTTTTTATGACCATCAAGATCTAACATTCTAAACCATTAAGAACACTCCACGCCAGAAAGTTAGCGGTGGTGGTTGTTCTCAACGCTGATGCTGTTACTGACATCGTTGAATTCACCGTCGCCAACGAAGACTGAATAGGTTGGCAATTCTGATGGAACCAAACCATTCACATTATTTCCAGAGAATTCCTGCGCAACATTACGAGTAGCTCTGTTGTCGATGCTTTGATTTGTTGTTGAACTAAAGTTGCAGTTTGGTATTAGTGTTTTGTAGTCTCGTGTCATCTTACTCTTCACGCGAAAACTGAAATTTGACAAAACTTCGTAATTTATAAGCCTACTTACGGTTTCTAAATTATAGATTGTGGCCGGTATAGGCCTATAGTTTGCTGGCAGTTGCTGCAGATGCAATTGAAATAAGCTTAGGTAATTATCTTGCTAAAAGTAGCATCATCATTAGAAGGAGCTGTAAGTGTTCTTACCGTCGCATGCATACAACTCCAAGACAAACGATTGCCAGACAAATTGCGAAGGTGAATCCACCGATTGCGACAAATGCCAAAACTGAAAGTATACAGAAAACGTATACAAGGTAAGTAGCATTGTTATCGAAATCGTAAGTGTATTTTTCTGAAAGCGCTCTTCAAGAACAGCCATAAATGGTCCGGACGTGGCAAAAACCAGATCTCCCATGAGGTTTTGGAAAGCAAATATAATTATCTCCACCCCAACTCCTGAAGACATTGAAATGCATAGTTCATTAGGACCTGAAAAATTGTTGTGCACGACTTGGATGAATGACACGCATCAGCTGCAAGGCCTTAAACTGACTGCATTCTTATGAGTAGCGCATACGTGACAAAATTAATAGAGATTAGTTTAATTAATAAACATAGCTTTATAACCTCGAACTGACGCATATCTTAGTAACATTTTCCACTTGGTGTTGGCAGTTGGCACTTGCCACTGATCAGAAAAGCTCAATTCGTGGACTGTTGTCATTCCAAGTGAATGGCACACATTTTACACCCCCGCGGCCTACACGCTTCAAAAATACCAGCACCTACAGCTAATCAGAGGTTAAATTCTATAGAGCAAAAAATTGCAAACGTACGCGAAATCAGAAGGCATAATTAATTTTTCCAGAGTAGGCCTAAATGAGAAGATAATTCAGCAATTTAGTTTTCTGTTCTAATAAAACCTAAACATCAAAAGACTATTCACCTTGTTCATTATTTAGATCCGTTGTCATAGGTTTCGATTCTGCGACCTCATCCATTGCGTGCACACCTGAAACACATTAAGAAGACACCATTAACAGGCAATAGGTCTATAATAGATCAATTGCGTTACAGTTTAATTGAACTCCTATCCGTCAGTCAATTAATGTCGGCGACATTCCGAGCTGTCAATCAATAGGGTTTAAGAAAAATTGAATTGACATGGCTGGCATGGCTTCCTCGTGAAATTGAATTCGTTCATTGAATTAGTTTGTTTCAGAGCGTCACCTTGAGAATAGATACACAGTTGCAACTGCTCATAATTTATGAATAATAATGCGGTTCAATTACAAGAGCAACACTTAAGCCTGTTTATAATCTATATTCTATATTAAACAATTTCTACGTCAACACGGTTCTAAGCTCAAATGCAAATCAAAATGCAGTCTATTACACCACTTAAAGCAGTTCAGTATTGGATCTTATTGCGCTTGTAAAATACCCAAAATTCATATCTACAAAAATCGAAAAATAAACATGAATGAAATGCGTCTAATTAATTATGTGAAATTTTATGCACGAAAGTCCATTTTGGTTATAAATTCTAAGAAGAACCCAGAAGGTCAATTCGAAGATTCCGTTTCAAAATCTGACCTTGAGAGCAGTTTCCAATGACACCGACCCATTTTCCATCTTCACAGTTAAGATGCCACGTTTTACGACTAGCATAGCAGCCAATCATAATGGCGTCTCCGTTTCTTTTCGCGTATCCATCAACAGGGGGAATGATGTTAGAACATCCCACAGCTGCAAAAAGTAGGATCAAAACTGCATTAAAATCGGATTTTGTCCATTGCTCTCGGAGTGTAAATGACTTCTGAGGCGACTGCGAGTGCCCAATTATTGCGTTTACAAGCGCTTATTTCCTTATTCTAGTTGTTTGTAATGAATCTGAGCGGAATAGGCCTATTTGTTGCAGTATCACCACGCAATGTAAGAAGCAATATGGTGCAGTGAATATTTATTTTCTGCCATAATTGGTATCTCTCTACTTTATTCTTTTTTCATCCAGATTCTGAAGGACTCTCTATTTAGTCACTAGTCACAGCTATCGTACACGATTTTAATGTAATTAATAGCAGAAATTCATCTGTCCAGAACAACTTGCGTCTATTGTATTTATCGTAGTCGGCTTAGCACAGAATATACTTTGGGAGAGATTCGATTAACTGCAATGGGTCTCCTAAAAGCTTTTAGACTAATGCTGTAAGCCTGGGATGGCAATTTTTGCGACAAGTTTTTACTTTGTCTGTCTGAATTTAAACTTGTACTTGTAGCAGATCAATTTCCATTAAAATTCTATACTAAACAAGTAACAAATAAACAGATTTGCATGCAATTGCATACAATAATTTTTGGCCTTTCGTTGGGTCTACCTTGTAATTCTTTGACTGAATGGCTTTACTTTGAGCGCACTGCATCATTAGGCCTAAGTTTGACACGAATGGTCTGCATTCAAAATAATCCGAGACTGCATACATGAAAGCAAAACACTAGGCCTTTAGAAGAACTATAGGCTGCTCTTTAAATCTAAAATCATACAATTCAGCAAAATCATTAGTAAATTAAGTCGTATCCAAACCTTGCAGCCTCAGTATGAATCGTGACTCAGGCCTAGTTCAATTGCGTTATAGTTTATTTAAACCAAAATAGACTAGAATTTAAAGTAAACCGCATTCGACTGTACAAATATTTTAATTATAGGAGAATTTCGCATAATATAAAGTAAGTCGTGCAATAAAAAATAAATTAATAGCATATAAGTTACAGACCTTGCAACTTAAGTATGAATCGTGCCCCTTCTTCATTAGATTCTATCTTATCTGATTTAGTGAGAAATATTTGCAACAAATTTCCCATTGATGAATAAAATTTCTTTTCCCTTTGAGTTCCACCAGCACAGATAGACACATTTCTTTTGCCTGTTTTATCCATAATAAAACCACGATTACGACAAGACTGCCTTCCATTGTTCTCCACTCCACTGGTAGATCTATCTGAGGCTGATAGATCGATTAGTCCGATGCTAAGTTTCTGTCCAATTGGAGCTTCTACGATCCACGGCTGAGAATTTGATCCACATGACGTAGAACTGATTATATGAATTGGATTAGCAGTTGCATCAACGACGCACGAACGTCTTTCGTCTGCAACTACAAAAGTTCGCTTGTGAAAGAACCCTGATTCATAGAAGGGTTTATCTCCTGGATTCTCTGTATGCCCTAGCGGTATATTCCATCCCCAGGATATTTTTAATGAGATTAAAATGTACCGTGACACCGGCACATAATTATAGCGCCTCCGAGCAGGTGTCTTGAGGCGGGGGCCATACATAATATTCTCAGAATTAATGGATAGCGAAATTTTAACTTAATTTGCAATTAAAGCTACAATTGCCAGAACTTTTATTGATGCAATAAAAAAATGTGATCATTTTTCAGTTTGTATTCAAATAGTGAGCTACACTTACAAACATAGGTCTAAATAAAACACTTGCAATGCAATCAGATTATAATTGTAACATTAAACTATCGATCTTTAATTATGGACCTATAAATACGAACATGTACAATATTGTCATGTCATGTCATGTCAATCACCGACGTCGCTGCGCGACGGTTGGTCGCATGCATGGACTACAGCTCTCCACTGCCTCCTATCGCGTGCAGCGGCGAGAAGATTGGATCCGGAAAGACGGGACCAAGCAAGAATGTTGTCAATCCAGCTAATACGCGGTCTACCCTTGCGTCGACAACCTTCCACGTGACCCAGCATAATGGCTTTTTTCCACGCAATCCTGGGGAATCCTGATGGTATGACCGAAATAGGAGAGTTTGCGAGCCTTAATGGAACCCAAGAGCTCTGGTGAAGTTCCGGCAAGCCGATAAACCTGCTCTGTGGTAAGTTTGAGCGTCCAAGAATGTAGACCTACAATATTGTAGGTCTACATAAATTATAATGAAACTGAGTTCTCGATACGTAATTCTTTAAATTTAATAATTTTTTGGTAATACCTAGAAAAATCATTGTGTCGAAACAATTGCATAGTTCTGTAAGTTGAAAAACATTTAGGCTACTTACTACTGATGCAGCTGTAGCTGGCTTCCAGATAAACATTCATATTAAGAGGACATGGATTAATATTGTCAGTGGAGATGTCGAGGTGAATGATTTCACAGTTAGTCTTTCCCGAACACTTTCGATCAAAATATGGCACAAGATTTTTTGAACATCCAATATGAGGAGATCGGAGATTGTCAATTTCTTCAGCTGTAATGCATCGACCAATGCGCATGCGCCCAAAAGTAGCATTTTTCATCAAAATGATTTCATTTTTCATGCAAAATGGTTTAAAAATATCTAATGCACAGTAGTCATGATCTTGAAGGCCTGGAATATACAAACATAACAATTATGACATTCTTATACACAATGTAGTCTAAAATTGTGATAATTGAAGCAAGCAATGAGCTTTAACAATAGCGACCTACAGCCTACAGGCTACAGCATAATATTTTTGTGTTGCTGTTGCAACGATATTAAAGCATCAACTAGGCCTATAGTATGTGTTCACGGAAAAGTGCAAGTGAGTCAAATACAATGATTACACGATTGCAAGCGTGTACAACAGCACCGCAGTAGGCTAACATTATACCGTTGAGACGAGCATTACATGCATAGATAGAGAGTTAAAGATGTTGAGAGTTAGAGATTGATAATTTAGAAGCTATTACAATGTGGTCGTACCTTCTGATTCGTCCTGTATTTCATCACCGAACGAAAGGTCAAAGTACCACAAAAAGCCCAATGCTATAACTGGTATGACATAACCTGCGTTAGACTTCATTGCAATTGTCGAGGATATTTAAACAGCTCTGTAGCTCATATAATTTATATTCTCAGTTTACACTTAATTTACCAGCAAACTATCGGCTAATTCCAGCCTTGTAATCTCGGTAAATGCACTTCTCCAACTTATAAGGCTAATAACTGCTAAACATCCGTAAATATTCCACAAATAGACGCAGCACTACAGGACCGACCTCAGAATGTAACGATCATGAAGTCATGTGTCTGCACACACACACAAGCAAAATTGTTGGCGCATTGATATGCTTGAACGCTAAAAAATTCATAAAATGGAAATAGCGGAACAAATGAATTTGGGTCAGGGACCATCTCAAAACGTGACTTTCGTTACAACCACGTGAAATGATTCCAAACTACAAAAATCAAGTTTTATCTTAAAATGCACCAATTATGATTACAACTGGACAGGCTTGCGCAATAACATGAATATTTCGAGTTGGACAATACTACGCAATTGCAAAGAAGGCGAAGGATGCCATTGACAACCAATGCCTGGTTTGTGCAATTGCTTTTTTTTACCAGCTGACAATCAATATCGTTTTATCCAGTACTTTTTACCAACAAAACAATTTGAAGAGTCTTTAATGAACCGTATGAACCATTTACTAGTGTTGGAAATTATATAAAGGGGTGCAGAAGTGCAAAGTGATAAATGAATCTTTCAGGAGTTTGTGATGATTATGGTTCTCTGCCCGAAGGCAGGTTCGTTGGCTTTACGCCCATGGAGATGAGATGAGTGAAGTGGTTTCCAGTTGCTTTCCCCACAGACAATGATGGGTAAGCAACTTGTCCAAGGTCGCTCCGCACAGCTTGCGCCCCTGCGTCCCACATATGCTAGTCCGAGATATCTAAATCTCTCAGTGCCAACTCCCATCCCGGGGCTTGAACCGCAGTCCGTTGTAACCAACAGACGTATGCCGCTATCGCTTACCGGCGTAGCTAACTAGGCCGTTACGAATACTACAGGAGTTTGTAGGCTAACTCAAATTTCTCTGGTACAAATTGAATGATTTACACTAAACACAGTAAACAGCTTGTTGGGTATTTAATCTTCATCAGATTGCTACACTTTTGAGCTATTCTGGAGCAAATTGTGCAATTCCAATTTTTGCACAGCTTATTTATAGTTAGAGAAGTTGCGAAGTTTAACAACCATACAATACGTTACTCTTCGGACAGTGGATATTTTTAGAGCAATGACGAATTCATTCATCTTTAATCGAATCATACACAATACATTCATACTAAACATTTCTCGCAAATGCAATAGATGGCCAACCGGTCAGCGCATCGAATTTAGTTGCTCATTATATTAATATAGATAGTTGATTTGGTGCTAACAGTTCGCAAGACATTTGCTAGGCATACTTCACAAAAACCTAGGCTACTTGGAAAAGCAAACGAAATATCGAATATAAAATCTAAGAATAAAGTGGACCTACAATAAGTTTGTGCATTGCTAGGAAGTGTTGACGATCGCGAGTAAGGAAGCCTAGCGAAAGTTGGCTTGAATGATGGAAGTCCATGTGCGACTCACGACCCCAGCTGTTCCATTTCCAAAAAATAGGAATTTTTTATATTATCCGATGACCCATTCCATAGGCTGAACAATAAAATTGTGAGCTCATTTGACTAAACAAACGTTTCATTTAGGCTACAATAATGTTTCATTTTGCGCAGGAAGACTATAAAACAGGTAAAGTAGGACAATTAATTCGTTGAAAGTTAATAAAGAAAACGACTACAGTTACAAATACTGCCTAGCAATAATTGAAGACTAATAAATTGAAGGTTCTGGCCTTAAAGTCAAAGTCGCTATGCAGTTTTTTTTATGACCATCAAAATCTAACATTCTAGACCATTAAGAACTGCACGCCAGAAAGTTAGCGGTGGTTGTTCTCAACGCTGAAGTTGTTACTGACATCGTTGAATTCACCGTCGCCAACGAAGACTGAATATGTTGGCAATTCTGATGGAACCAAACCATTCACATTATTTCCAGAGAATTCCTGCGCAACATTACGAGTAGCTCTGTTGTCGATGCTTTGATTTGTAGTTGAATTGAAGTTGCAGTTTGGTATTAGTGTCTTGTAGTCTCGTGTCATCTTACTCTTCACGCGAAAACTGAAATTGACACAAAACGTCGTATCGTAGACCTAACCATTTATAAATTTCAGATTGTGGCCGTTATAAAATTAGCTGGAAGACAAATTGAATTTTAATCGCCGTTGTATGATGCAACTGAAATGTAGAATCTGGCTAAAAGCAAACAAGGAGTGAGCGTTGAAGGTGTTCTTACCGTCGCATGCATACAACTCCGAGACAAACGATTGCCAGACAAACTGCGAAAGTGAATCCACCGATTGCAACAAACACCAAAACTGAAAGATAAACGGAAAAACCTAGCATTTATCGTAATCGTAAGTGTATACTTCTGTTAGGCAACTTCTATAAATTAAATTAGATTTTAAAAAGAAGTTTATGGGAATGCCTCCTCCTCCCCGTCTGAGTGAGCTTATGATGTTCTCAAGCTTTGCATTTACATTAATTAATAGTGTGTGGCCCTATAATCATGTAGGGTTGCCAGGCGTCCGGTAATGAACCGGACAGTCCGGTATTTACACAAACTGTCCGGTCAGAAATTTCAGACATTACCGCACATGGCTGTGTCCGGTAAATAATTGTTGCCAAAAACAAGTGCATTTGAAGCGTATAGTTTCTTGGTGCGATGAAAATAGGCCTATCTGCTTACGATTTTCCCGCGTAGAATTCATTGCATTGTGAAGCAAAGCCAAATTTATTATCATACACCGATCATCGTTGAAATGATGGCATCGTTAAATAAACTAACATGCAGAGCCAAATATATGATGCACGGATCATAGCTTGTAAGCTTATGTATACCTTGTGCACAAAGTTGGAGGCTTGATACATAATTATAGTTCAAATAATGGTTGAACCGAATCGCCGTATTTAGGATATGCCTCTGTCTGTCTGTTTATTCGTCTGTCTGTCTCTATCTGCACAAACGATCTCTCCCTCTGTATGTCTAATAGTCTATCTATCTCCCTCCTTTCCTGTAAACACGGACGCTTGTAATCTGTCTGTGCTTATCTGCCTCTCTATCTCTGTCTGTTTATGCCTGACTGTGTCAATCTGCCACTCTAGCTCGCTCTGGTCTTTCTATCCTGTCTCTTAACCAACCCCCCACACTGATTAATTATATTTGTCTCGACTACAAAGATTCGCGTCCTAATGATGCGTTCGCATTTTGCCTTGCATGTCTATAGGTCAACTGAGGTTATCTACAGAATGGAACTGAGTGATAAAATAGTTAAATGTGTTATTATTATTGCTTAGGCTAATATCCGAAATCTGTCATTCGTCCGGGCACCAAATTTTCAAATTAGCCACTATGTAGGGGTCTATACATAGGCCTATATGCATAATTTTATACACCCGTGATGGGTCTATAGGCTGTACTTGGCTGAGTTTCCAAACGGCCGTTTAGATGATTTAAAAAGCTAGTTTATCTAGCTAGTCGTCCCTGGTTTGACTCACACGTTGCAACTTTCAAAAAGTCCCCGGCACTGATACTGTCTAATATATATAATAATGTGTAAGTATGTATGTATATATATATATATATTAAAATATGAATTACCCAACGTTGCCCGAGAAATTTCGGGTTTTCGCCCCTCACGCCAAGCTTCACCCCCCACACACACACACACACATATATATATATTTTTATATATATATATATATATAGCCTATATATATATATATATAAATATGGTCCCGTAACGTGATAGCCGTTGTCCGGTAATTTCATGAAGGTCATCTGGCAACCCTACTATAATGTTATTCTGCTATTTTTGTGTACCGCCTCATATTCAACTTAACCTTTTTTCTGTGTTATTGGTGTCTCCTTATCTTGATGGAATTTTGTTTCTCCACATTTACTTATGCAAGAATTAAGTTTATAGATGAGCTAGCCGAGTTTAAGCGGGTCTTTTAGACCTTTGTCGGCTGACTCATTGACCTGCACTAATATTAAGTTTATAACAATTAATTCCTTGTTGAAGTTTTGTTGTTGTTAATGTCTGGTACTGTTATGTGACATTGCAAGTCAATAAATGAACAAAATACAATAAAATTACAAAACTTCAAGAGAACTTGTCAAAGAACTTGGACCAGGTAGAGAGGTATCCGCCCAGCTGCTAAAACATTGGAATAACATAATCCACTAGGCCTTTGACATGATGAAGCACAACCGGGGAAGGATGTTAAGCATCAGCACAAAAATCTTGGACCGATTGCAATCTAGCGCAGATGTTGGCATGTTGCATAATAGAATTTTTCGCTTATAACCCCGAACTGATGCATATGTTATTTATATAATTAATATATATAATTATATATATGTATAATTATATATAGAATAGTCTATACATTTTGTTTAATCAAAATCAGGTGATAAGCCGCTACACGGTTTTACGATGAAGTGAAAATAATGTGGTTGAAAAATTAAGTGGATTACTTTGTTGATTTTTTCACATTTTTTTTATTAAGCCCTAGTAGTGTTGGCATTTTGTCAGAGAAGCTCAATTCTTCTTCTATTGTTATCCCAAGTGATTGAGCCATGTTTTAAACTCTGCAGTCTACACCCTGTAGAAATACCATCACCTGCTGTTAATTAAAGATTGAATTCTCAGAGTTAAAAAAAAATTACAAACAATAATGAAATCCGAAAGCAAAATTTGCAATAACCGTTTTCAAAGCAGACCTAAATAAGATAGTTCAGCAGTTTAGCTCTAGGATTATGCTCCAAAAAGCCTCAACGTCAGAAGCATATATATTCACCTTGTTCATTGTTTATGTTTGTCTTCACAGGTTCCGATGATTCTGCGACTTCCTCCACTGCATGTACACCTGCAACACATAAGAAGACACAAATAATTGTTATTCTACAGGCCTAGTTCCCTTGCGTTACAGTTTATTTGAACTCATGTAATGATGTAAGTCGGTCATTTTGTTGTGTATTTCGACAACATTCTGAGCTGCCAATCAATCGGGTTTTAATCAAAGTTGTAGTAGCCATGTCATGCATCCCTCGTGAAATTGAATTCATTTAATGAATTAAGAGACTATCAGAGGGTAAACTTGAGAACAGATAGGCTTACGTAGACAGTCGTAGCTGCTCGACTGTTTAATAAATGAAGGGTGCGATTCAATCACAAGAGTGATACTGACTCGAATAACTTATAGGCCTAACGATGTTCACATATGCAACAATAATCAACAAAATATGTCACTCAATATATGAACTATGCAGGTCAACCTGTGTGTAGATGACAGAGTATAACCAGCAATTGAGACTGCCTCACAAGCTCTTTCCGCCACGACAGCGCACAATTCAGAAAGGCCCAACTGGGATGGTCGCTGGCAGCGTGAACGCAAGGTTTCCTTCGTGAACTTCACCAGGATATAAATATCTTTTCTTGGGCACCAATTTTATGCGTGAAAATGCATATTTGACTATTTCGGGAGCTCCAGATATAAGCTTATGGCCTATAGTCAATTTGAATGTTTCTTTACGAAATCTCACCTTGAGAGCAGTTTCCAATGACACCGACCCATTTTCCATCTTCACAGTTAAGATGCCACGTTTTACGACTAGCATAGCATCCTATCATAATGGTGTCTCCATTTCTTTTTGCATAACCATCAACAGGAGGAATTATGTTCGAACAACCAATAGCTACAAAATGTAGATTAAAAATTGCATGCATTGAAATCATGTTTTTTCCATTGCTAACTAAGAGAAACTGACTTTCGAAATGATTGAAAGTGTTCAGTTGCGTTTACTTATTGCCTCATTCTTGTTGTTTGGAATTAATCTGCGCGAAATATTGGTTGAAAATTAACGTCAACCCGCAGTGTAGGCTAAGAGGCAATGTGCACTTTTTTGCCTTTTGATTGAGTTTATCCTGTATTTGTTTAGGCCTATTGGGTAGCCTTACTGTCCCATTAAGTTGTACACGAATGGCTATTGGGTAGCCTTACTGTCCCATTAAGTTGGACACGAATGGAAAGCATTCAAAATAATAAGGAATAGCCTACATGAAAGCTTACAAAATGACAGAATTTAACTATTTAAATCTAAAAATCATACAATTGAACGAAATCGTCAGTAAATTAAGTCGTATTCAAACCTTGCAGCCTCAGTATGAATCGTGCCCCTTCTTCATTAGATTCTATCTTATCTGATTTAGTGAGAAATATATGCAACAAATTTCCCATTGATGAATAAAATTTCTTTTCCCTTTGAGTTCCACCAGCACAGATAGACACATTTCTTTTGCCTGTTTTATCCATAATAAAACCACGATTACGACAAGACTGCCTTCCATTGTTCTCCACTCCACTGGTAGATCTATCTGAGGCTGATAGATCGATTAGTCCGATGCTAAGTTTCTGTCCAATTGGAGCTTCTACGATCCACGGCTGAGAATTTGATCCACATGACGTAGAACTGATTATATGGATTGGATTAGCAGTTGCATCAACAACGCACGAACGTCTTTCGTCTGCAACTACAAAAAGTTCACGTGTGACAGAACCTTGATTCATGGCATACAGCTTCTTTCAGATTAAGCATTCAGATCAATTAATTAAAGATGTAAATTTTAACCAAAGATTATCAAATTTAAAAGAAACATTACAAATTTAGGAGAAACAATGAGAAGTTGCCTTCCATTAATTAAATAATGGTGACTTTTCCTTCAGCTCACTTTGCTTCATTTTGCTCCTGATGTAATTAATCTTTGTAATGACCATTTAACATCATAATAATGGCCAGTGCAGATAGAGACTCTTAGTAGATATCTATAGCCTAAGCGGCGTTATATAAATTCTCAGAATGAACGATTGGATGACAAATGTATAACTTAATTTACAAGTAGGGCCTAAAGCTAAAAATTATTACAGCTTTTCTTGACGCAATGAAAACGTGATAATTCTCCATTATGGTAGTCATGTAGTGAGACACTCTTACTTAAGTCATGAAAGCACTTGCAAAGCGTTCAGATTATAGTTTCAATATTAAACTATCGATTTTCAAACATGGAGCTAAAGAGTGAAACAGAAATTTCATTAAGAATTCTTTCAAATAATGATTATGATGTTGATACGCGCAAAATTCATTGCGTGGAAACTATCGAATAGTTCTGTAAGTTGAAATATACAAATTTAGGCTACTTACTACTGATGCAGTTGTATCTGGTTTCAAGATAAACATTCAGACCAATAGGACAAGGATTGACATTGTCAGTGGAGATGTCGAGGTGACTGATTTCACAGTTCGTCTTTCCAGAACATTTTTGATCAAAATAAGACAATAAATTCTCCGAACATCCAATTTGAGGAGATCGCAGTTGATCAATTTCTTCAGCTGTAATGCATCGACCAATGCGCATGCGTCCATAAGTGGCACTTTGCATCAAAATGATTTCATTTTTTATGCAGAGTGGTTTAAAGCTCTCTAATTGGCAGTAGTCATCTTGAAGAACTGAAATTGAAAACATGATGATTATAGTAGCATTCATGTGCACAAGCAGGGATAACTTCATCTAGCGTGAAAACGGAGTTAGAAGAAGTAGGCCTACGAATTTTTTCAGGAACGCAAATAAACATATCGTCATATCTAACATGATTGTTACAATCATCATTTCATTTTTATTTGGCAACCAAAATAATCAAGAAAACAAGAACAAATCGAATCAGGCATCAAAGAGAACAAGGTTAACAAATATAAAAAAGCAATACTTAACTAATGATGCCAAAAGTTAGAATTTGATTGCACAGGGGACCCAAAAGGGTCTTGCAACCCCGCTAGGCGAGTCCCCTGGGCGGTAGCATCAAGATGATGATGGCCATTGAGTTGCCATAGAGTGCATGGTTCTGACATAGATTATGAGTCAAAATAACCAACGGAAAAAATAAACAACAAACACCTTAACTAAAGCACAGTTACACAATCGATGATCAAAGAGCTTGTTGTATGAGGTTTAGGCACGGAGATCCTTGTATGGTCGAGAAATACACAAGTACATGTAGTAGGGATTTATAATCTAATTTAGGTCGCCACCAAATTAACTCAATGCGGGAGATAGGATATGTTAGTCACAAAATTCAACAGTTAGTGTCGAGTATCAGAGAACGCAAACGTAACTTAAAAAGACCAAGACTAGGCAGCAGTCTAATGGAAATAGGAATAACATTCCATGTTTGAACTCCACTGTATTTAACAGAGAAGCGTCGAGTGTTTGTGTGGGCATAGGGCAAATGGTAGGAATCAGCGTGTCTGGTATGGTATGAATGCACCTCAGTAGTATGGATAAAAAAATTCTTAAACACAGGAGGTAATAGGCTATGGAAATATTTAAACATGAATTCACCTATCTGCATCTGTCTAATTTGGTAAACATTGAGAAGGCTGTATTCGTGGAATTTAGATTCAGTCGAAGTTCCATAGGGCAAGTTTGCTATATATCTAATTGCTCGCTTTTGGAGCTTCATTAAATCCAGAAGACTAGATTTATAGGTAGAGGCCCATATTATGTTACAGTATGTGAGGTAAGGGTATATGAGTGAGTAATACAAAGTAAGACGAATTTGGGGAGGCACTAGCTGGGAGGTACGGGATAATATTCCAAGATTTTTAGCGATTTTATTAGTTACAGTTTTTATGTGGTCTTTCCAGGTTAGGTGTTGATCTACATACACTCCTAAAAATTTGGTTGATATTACCTGGGTGAGTGGGACCCCTTCAATGCACACCCCCAGGTTTCCTGTATGACAACTCTTTCTATGGGATTTAAAAATTATATAATTAGTTTTATCCAGATTTAACGACAGTTTATTAGCATGGAACCATTCGGCTACATTTTTCAATTCAAAGTTGACGTCATTAAATAGAGTTTCAAGAGATGAGCTGGAGTAAAAAACATTAGTGTCATCAGCGAAGAGTATAAAGTACAACAGAGAAGATGCATTAGGGAGATCATTGACATAGATCAGGAACAGCAAAGGACCGAGAATTGACCCCTGGGGTACTCCAAAATTAATTTGCCGAAGGTTAGATAGAGCACCATTACAGGAAACCAATTGGGATCGATTAGTAAAATAACTTGAGAACCAATTTAATTGGGTGCCCCGGATCCCATAAGTGCTTAGTTTTTTTAGTAAGATATCATGATTAACAGTGTCAAATGCTTTTGCCAGGTCGAAAAAGATTCCTATTGCGTACTGGTTATTTTCAATTGCATTGGAGATTTTGTCTTGCATACTCATTAGGGGCATGTAGGTAGAGTGCCCGGATTGGAAACCATGTTGAGAAGGGAAGAGAACATTTCCCTTAGAAAAGAAATTATTTAGACGTACATACATAGCTTTTTCAAAAAATTTTGAGAAAAATGGTAGTACTGAAATTGGTCTATAGTTTGTTACATCGTCTTTAATCCCTTTTTTATAAACTGGAACCACTTTGGCAATTTTTAAAGAATGGGGAACTATCCCAGTGCTAAAAGAACAGTTTATTATACCTGATAAAAGATGGGCAACCGCGGGTAGCGAGTAAAGTGCAATACCAGGATCAATATCATCAACTCCTTTGCCGTGTGAACAATTAATGGAATGCCCAAGTTGGATAATTTCCTCTGGGGAGGTTTCACTGAGTCCAAATGATTCAATAAGTGATGAAGGCATAAATTTCTCAAAGGAGGTCGTGGCATTGGGGAGTTTAGCTGCAAGTGTCTGGGCTATCTCTGTGAAGTATGAATTAAATTTGTTTGCCATGGACCCAGGGTCAGAAACCTTCACCCCATCGACTGTTAGAGATAAGACATTTTTATCTACGTTATCGTTTGTACCCATAAGAGTTCGCAAGAGACTCCAGGTTTTCTTCAAATTATTGCTATGCTTACAGAATTCTGAGGCATAATAATTTTTCTCAGCTTGAATTCTCAGTGATTTAAATTTGTTTCTATAAGAAACAAACTTGAGCTTATTACTATCATTTGGGCTTTTTATAAACTTCAGATATAGCGCAGATTTTTTCCTACAGGATTTAAGGAGACCCTTTGTCATCCAAGGTTTTTTGGGAGTGGAATTTCGTCCGTACTTATTTTGAATAAGAGGGAAAAATTCATTATAGGACTCCATGTATTTGGATTGGAATAAATCGTACGCCTCGTTAGCATTTTGGTTAGCACAGGCTTCCAAGACGGGGGACCAATCAATTTGGGCAAGGGCTTCATTAAAAGCAGTTTTATTTGACTCCGTGAATAGTCGATGAGTACCAACAGGAGGTTTGTTAAAGGGCAGAGGACCATAATCAAACTGAGCTAGAATAGGCAGATGGTCAGAGATATCAATAGCTAGGATGGATGACTTAGTTAGTTTTGGCCATGTGTTAGTGAAAATATTATCTATAAGAGTGGAAGAGTTGCAAGTAATTCTCGTTGGTCTGGTGGTGGCAGGTAGCAAATGATGTGAGGTCATGCAACTGTAAAATTCAGCAGTACTCCTATGCTCTGCGATTTTTAACAAGTCCACATTGAAGTCTCCCATCAATAATAGATCCTTAGACTTTTTATAGAGTTTAGTTAGTAAGCAATCTAAGTCATTCACAAAGTCATTAAGATTATGATCTGGTGGTCTATAGATAATTCCCGTAGTCATGGATCCTATTTTTAGATGAATTTTCAGGAAGTATCCTTCAAATGATGGGAATGAGGTCATGGGGCCCTGATCTGAGACATCTATAATTTCGTAAGAAATTCCCTCTTTAACCAGGAAGCCCACCCCTCCACCTCCCTGAGAAGAACCTCTTGATTTATGGATAAAGTTGTATCCGGGTATGTTAATCAAGTCGACATTATTTTCCTCCAGCCAAGTTTCAGAAAGGCGAAGTGTAGCCTGATTCTAAAATTGCAATTAGGTGCAGGTGAACTGTTTTGGCAAATCATATTTTCTTGAAAAGTTGTGTTGAATGAAGTGAGCAACCAGCTAACTTAGCTAAGTTTAATTAATATTCGTCTACAGGGTACGGTAATATTTTGTTGTAGTTGCAGCAATGTTAATGCGACATTTAGCCTATGTGCTCACGGAGTCGTGCAAAGGTGCCAAATAATTATAGGCTAATGGTTGCAAGCTTTCGCAACAGCACTACAGGATCAAACCTGTTGAGATGAGCAGTCGCACGCATAGAGAGAAAGTTTATTTGGTTGCTAACGCTTACCCCGCAGTTATAGCTGTTTATGAGGCGCCCTTGTAGAGGTATGGCCGCGTTAAGTCGCCATATAAGTTGTTATTAGGCTTACTATAATATTATCATTATATCGTTATTATTTAAGATGTAAAGAGAGAGTCACAGATAAAAAATTAAGCTATAACAGTGTGGTCATACCTTCTGATTCTTCCTGTATTTCATCACCGAATGAAAGATATACAAAGCTCCACAACAAACACAATGCTGTAGTAGCTATGATATAACCTGCATTAGACTTCATTGTAATTCTCGGCGATATCTAAACAGCTCCGTAGCTCATGAAAATTGGCAGTTTACACTTAATTTAACAGCAACCTGACGACTAATTCCAGCCTCGTATTATAGGTAAATGCGCTTCGCCAGCTTATCGTCTTAAGTACGGTAAGCCTATTCCACTAATGGACGTAGCACTAAAGGACCAACCTCAGAGTGTAACGATCATGAGGTCATGTGCGCCTATAATAAGCAAAATTGTTGGCGCAATGAAAGCAAAATTGTTGGCGCAATGATATGACTGAACGCTAAAAATTCGTCGAATGAAAATAGCAGAACAATGTGACCATACGCAATTGGATTGGGGTCAGGGACCGTCTCAAAATGCGATATTCGTTAAGCTGCGTGAAATGATTCCAAAGTAAGAAAATTAAGTTTATGTATTTGCAATATCAGGCATTTTTACTTCATTATGAGTGATTATAGTTTATTAATTAATTACTCCATAAATTAGGATGCCACCGTCCCGGATTTGTGGGACATTCCCGGAATCGACCCTTTTCGTCCCGTGTTCCGCATGGATCCTAAATTTTACCGGATATTGATAAAAAATATCCACTTCACCAACTGTTCTTGTCTTCTGTTGATTTTAACACGACGTGTGCTGAGTTCTGTATTGTATTGTACAATATTTGAGCATTTATAAAGCGCCACTAGTAGGATGAATCGTTCAGAGGCGCTCCCAATTTGCAAGGCCCCTCGAGAAGAAGCAGGTTTTGAGAAGAGACAAAGCAGAAGAGATACTGCCAGACAGAAGAGTGGGGCGAATAGAAGGAGAAAGCACATTCGAAAGAAAAGGACCAATTGAGACAAATGATCGGGACTGAGTCATAGCAGTTCTAGACCGAGGAACTAAGAGGTCAAAATCCGCTGGATGAACGAAGTGGACGGTGGGAGGAAGCTGAGGGACGACTTTTCTATCTGTAACCGTTTAAAACTTAATCAAATCGGCAGACGTAGGCCCTACAAGCTAATCTGATAAACCCAAATTTGTGATTTTCGTTGCAGACCCAACAAATAATTTTTTTAAAATTGTTTCTCCATTTTTATAGCGTCCCTTCAAGCTCTCTACTCAGAGACTCTTCCGACTGCATCGGAGTTTCACGCCGAAGCGCACAGCAATTGCAAGTGAAGGACTTGTTCATTGTTCAAGACCGTTACGCGGCTACTTAAATCAGCTATCTAAATGAATGTAGGACAATATATATATATATATATATATATATATATATATATATATTTAGCGTACATAGATCTTTAAACTTCGCTGTTGCCTGGTCTGTCTGATAGGCTCCTGGAATTTTATGCTCGTTTTCTTCTTGAAGTTGATCCTAAGTTTGAATAGCCTATTATAGGTCATTTTTCATTTGTCTTTTTATGATTTGACTGCTATTTGTTAGTAGACTAGACCCTAAATTAATCTGACGCAGAATTACGCATCACATGTAGGCCTACACACTGTAGTACACAGTGACGTGGACACTGGACAGTGAGACTTGATAATTATAGGCCTAAAAATGCTATTTACGACCATAGGCCTATGGTCTCTGTTGCTCCACGAGTATCCAAGGCCACCGCCCCTCCGTTCAGTACAGACAGAGTCACAGAGGTTATGTTCGCACAAAAGACAACTGTGCAGAATCAAAAACCCCGTCCTGTGGTCTGGAGCAGGAGCCATGTAGGTCTGCTTCTTGGGGACTTTTACTGAAGCATTAAAAAAAATTCAACTCGAAAACTGTGCTACTTACCGTGCTAGAGTCGGGAGCGCTTCTGAGTTGTCCCCTTTGAAGAGGCGCTATAGAAATTGTCGAATGAATGAATTCTTGAATGAATCACAGACCTGTACTGGCCGTCTCCTGTGAGTCCTGTTACAAGCTGCTGCTGTAGTCGTGTCGCTTTATAAAAATTAATGCCCATTTAGCAGTCACAATAAATTGATTTCTGCAAAATCAAGGAATCTGCAAATATTGTGACGTCATAATTTCTGTTGCCGAGGATACCTGTTATGACGTCATATAATCGATGTGACGTCATAACCAATAGATTTACGAAAACCTCTCGAACATGGTCCGAAGTTGATAAAAACGGACGATTTTAGGCGAGACCGATTCTGAGAAAGCGGAAGGAAGAAGGTCTTCAGCGACGACAACTGGTTGGTCTTCAAGGTCCTCAAGGAGGAAAAAGCAGGTCGGTCTTACAGTTACTTAGCAGGCGAAGGGGCGGCGCCTACAGCCAGCTTCGGTTCGCCAGGCAGGTGCACACAGGGGAGTCATTTCGTATCTATCGAGTACGTGAGGGTTCAAAATTCTACATAGGCCTAGCTCCCCTTTCCCTGCCAGTAGACCCACATGGTGCCTGTGCAGAGGCCTATGTTCCATATGGGACACATATACGGCGCAATTAACAGCCTATGTGCGTCCCATATGATGACGATGTTAAATTAATACTGGCAGGGATAGACCATAAGCCATAGACCCCCTCACAAATGACGCCTCTGTGTGCAGTAGGCGTCGTCGGTCTTCGTCTGCCTTAACCCTCGGGGGACTGTCGAGCCCCTCACGGTCTTTTTCAAACACAAAAAACAATGACTATTAGGTCGATATTCTGCCCATAGATGTCGAGCGGAAGTTATACGGACATGCATATCCCCACGGGCGGCTAGAGCCTGCACGGTGCAAGGTTGCGTGGGCGGGTCAATGCTCAAGGACCTCTGCCTTGGGGGCTGTCCGTTTCCGTGAAGACCTAGGGACATCTATGGGTAGAATATCAGACCGACAAGTAACTCTTTGCTACGGCCTTAGCGAAGTTTTCAACGTAAAGCCACACCTCTGTCTCTCTTTTCTTTTCTCAATTTAACTCCTGTCGACTGAGCAGACAGCAAAGACCAGACACCTTCCAAATAAAATAACTTATCAAGAACACTTGTTTCAAAGCTAGAAAGGAAAGGTTTTTTATATGTGCATATAGAAAAATAATCGAAGCCGACCAGGGATTTTTAACGTGCAGTTCTTGATAAAGTGTGCAGTTTTAAATGGATTTGTGCAGTTGTAAGAAGCTCTTCCTTAAAGTTAAAGTAGTTTCAAAAGGTCGTTGCCATCCGATTGGAAGTAATTTACGATGAAAGATGGGAAGAAAAAGAGCTGTAAAATTTCTTTAGAAAAGCCTTGCTGTAAAAGAGTTTGAAATGCTTGAGTTTTTACATGTGTATACATGTAGTTATAAAGAATGAGAGCGGCAGACAAAGACTGGGCAGCCTGGGTTGGACAGGAGACCGCGAAGATAGGTCGGAGCCAAGACTTATAGCAAGGACTGCCAGACCAAAGCGACGATTATTTCGGAGGGAACCTATCTTATAAAAGTAAATGATGTAAAGAAGAAGAACCAGCACCGAGACCCGTAGAAGGATAAAAGGAACAGAGACTAATGACTAGAAGGTCACGAAATAAGCAAAGGTATCGCTGACTACTGAAGGAAGCCAATCAAGAAAGTTGCAAGACGTTCCAAAGAAAAGACTAAGCCATCATCATCATTATCATCATCATCTCTCTTTCTCTTTGCTTACTTCCTTCCTTCCTTCCTTTCTTCCTTCCTTACTTACTTCCTTCCTTTCTTCATTCCTTTCTTTCTTCCTCCGTGCCTGCCTGCCTACCTGCCTGCCTGCCTGCCTGCCTGCTTGCTTCCCTCCTTCCCTTCATACCTCCCTTCTTTTATTCCTTGCTCCCTCACACCCCTGCCTTCCCTCCCTCCCCAACTCTCTCACCCTCCCTTCTTTTCTCCCTCCCTCCCTCACACCTTTCCTTCCTACCTCCCTTCATCCCTTCATCCCTCCATCCATTCCACGCTCCCTCCCTCTCTTCCTTTATTCCTTGCTCCATCACATCCTTCCTTCCCTCCATCTCTAACTCTCTCTCTCTCTCACCCTCCCTTCTTTCTTCCCTCCTATCCAATTACCGACCCATCTTCAATCTTTCCATTCTATCTCAATTAACTGAACGAACGCTTCTTGTCCAACTAAACGACTATCTTTCTTCTAACTCTCTCCTCAACCCCAAGCACCACTCCACAGAAACTCTATTCCCCTCTCTCTACAATAAACTGGTCTCTGCCGTCAACCACCAGCAAGTCTCCAGCCTATGCTTCCTTGGCATTCGACACAAGAAAATTGTTTGCTCAATTGACTAAAAAACGTTTCATTTAGGCTAAATGTTACATTTTGCGCAGGTAAGGAAGGATAATTAATTCGTAGAAAGGCAATAAAGAAAACGACTACAATATTACAACGATCGAGTAAGAATTGAGGTTAAGTAAGTATTAAAGGTGTCCGGCCTTGAAGTTGAATGCGTCAAGCAAGTTTTTATAACCATCGACATCAAATATTCTGAAACACTAAGAAGACTCCACGCCAGAGTGTTAGCGATGCTGGTTGTTCTCAACGCTGATGTTGTTACTGACGTCGTTGAATTCACCGTCGCCAACAAAGACTGAGTAGGTTGGCAATTCTGATGGAACCAAACCATTCACATTATTTCCAGAGAATTCCTGCGCAACATTACGAGTAGCTCTGTTGTCAGTGCTTTGATTTGTTGTTGAATTGAAATTGCAGTTTGGTATTAGTGTCTTGTAGTCTCGTGTCATCTTACTCTTCACGCGAAAACTGAAATTCAAAGAAACATCTCATAGTCTACTGTCTATAAAACATGTGTTGAGTGTACCACACTGTTGAGCGTTTAGCACTATGGAGCGTGCCACACAGTTTATTTAAAGAACAAATCTACTCTTCTAATATAAAGGTTCTTTCGCATTCAGCAGTAAGAAAACCAATTAAATGATATATTTTATATTCCATTAGACCAGGAAAACGGTTTCAGACGAATATGTATTTGACGTGATTGTAGGCTACACAATCATCATAAAAAAATTTCCTCGCAACTCGCTTTAGCAACAGGCCTCCTTAGCAACCACTCTTCTTTGCAACCAACTTTCTTGGTCATCCATCTTAGCAACCTGTTTTAACTTTCGACTTAGGCCTTACTGAGCGGCACTTCTCTGACTAATTGCAACCAATCTCTGGTCGCTGTCAGATTTTATACATTGGCCTATATACTGTCCAAAATGTGTTCGAATACCAGACATAGCCTATGATAATATTATATTATAATTATATGCGCAGTGTCTTTCCTCGGACTATGGCACAGCAGATGCCAGGATTCATAATTTTTTTATCGATTCCTAGAAAAGGCTGCGCACCCGATAATAATATTATGCTATTAGGCCCGCCGGCATCATTTCGCGCGGCATCAGGACGTTTTGGGACGAGACAGTTGGAGGTTAAATATCTGGCTTCTAAGAGCTTAATAGTCATGGAACTTACCAATTTTAATCCTGACGTCAGCCAAAATGTAAGGTGATGCGGCATGTTATTGAAATAGCGTATTTCAAGCTTTGACAAAGGCACACTAGTTAGCGTTCTTACCGCCTCATGCATACAACTCCGAGACACACGATTGCCAGACAAACTGCGAAGGTGAATCCACCGATTGCGACAAACACCAAAACTGAAATAGAAACATTAAGACGTTGAAACTTCGGATGAATGTCGACCACCGTGCTTTCAAGAATACAAGACAGCGAAGAGGACAGTTGACAAGCAGTTGAATGCAAATTTACCAGTTTTATGGGTATTTGTATCTCTTCATGTCTCGTTTTCTCCTGTCAAACGGTGTAGGCCTACAGCCCTACATCCTATATGTATGTGTCTAACTCGTAATGAACAACTTTGAATGTAGATTAACGATTAATCGTTTGCTATAAGAAATGTATAAATTCTAAGGTCAAACTAGATTATTTTAGTACAAGTGCATGCTCAGACTGTGTTCCGATTAAAACTACACACAGGACATTCACCTAAATCACCTTGTTCATTGTTCACATTTGTTGTCATTGGTTCCGATTCTGCGACCGACTCCATTTGAAACAGACCTGCAACAGATGAACGCATATATACATTGTATAGGTCTATAGCACAATAAAAGCACATAAACCTGTAGAAGAGCGAACTCTATCATGGGAAACATTCATCCTCAGGATGTTGCCCATTCGGACAATGCGGAAGAGGAACGCATCGAATCTTGAAACAGTGCTCTGCATCTTTTAAGAAAGCGGTCAACCCTGAACCGTTTTAAGGACAACTAGGCCTCTATTCAAACGTCCTTTGCATAAAAGCCTAGACTCGAGAGAGTGGCCGCCATATAAATACATACATGATATTATATACATGTAGCCTACACAATGCTTCTATATAATAATATGCTATTGTATTATAATAATAATAATACATACATACATACATGTACAATTGTACATTGTACACACATGCTCCTATATAATAATATGCTATTGTATCATGATACATAGGCTACACATATGAAAATTTGTGCATATTTAGCTATGTGTGTAACGCATATCATGAAACCTTAGAAAGTCGACTTGTGTGCAAAACGACCATATCCTATATGATATCTCACCTTGAGAGCAGTTTCCTATGACACCGATCCATTTTCCATCTTCACAGTTAAGATGCCACGTTTTACGACTAGCAAAGCAACCAATCATAATGGCGTCTCCATTTCTCTTCGCGTAACCATCAACCGGAGGAATGATGTTAGAACAACCAACAGCTACAAAAATAATCTACTCAATTATAAAGACTGTGGGTTAAAATGAAATTGCGATTCCTTTGCAAATTAGATCTATTTGCACTGCACACAGTGCATATTACACACTCTGTTATGTTTATAACTTGTCACCTTGTGCTGTCGATTCGTGGAACCCTAGCGACCGCCATGACCATTGACCAGTCTTCGCCATTCTCTCCTTTCAATTGTCTCCTCTCTCAGTTAGGCCTATGCGAGATTCATTGATGTTCTCCTGTGACCTCCTCCATCCACCACCTAGTCTTCCTTCGGTCGTCTTCTTCTCCTCGTCCCCTCTCCACATGCCAACATCATCACCTTCTCCAAACAAACTGTAATTACTAATACGTTGTCTCTACAGATAGGTAAAGAACTAATTTTTCATCAACAAATATACCACCGTATCTTACTATACATGGGATGTAGCTCATTGTCCATAAAGTTAAGCGAGTCATGGGTCTAATGTTTACCTGTGGATTCTCTATCAATGCATGGATCAAGCACTTAAGTTAATACATTGGCTTTTAAGTACCAGATAAAACGCTGCCAACATACCAACGATTTCCAAAATATAAAACAGCTTGCACATTATATTTTTTTCTTATATGATAGGCACATATTTCAAAAATTGAACAATAAAATCTAATAGTATGTTGAAAACCGAGTTGGCCACCACTTTCTAACCTTGAAGTCTCAAGATAAACTGTCTGTCATTTCCTGTTCTTTCCGAAGAAATGGTCTGGTTGAGAAATATTTGCACTGAGTTCCCGGCAGACAGGAAGAATTCCTTCCTTCCATGTGTTCCACCGATGCAGATGGACGCATTTCTCTTTCCAGCTTTATCGACAATCACACCACGACTCTGGCATAAAGACCGTCGTGTTTGTTCCGCATCTGTTCCAGCATTCTCCAGAATGCCGATGCTTATCTTTTGGCCGACAGGAGCTTCGACGATCCACGGCTGGCTACTTGTTCCACATGATGTCGAGCTGATTATGTGAACTGGATTAGTCGAAGCATCAACCGCACAAGAACGTCTTTCATCCACGACTATGACAGGATGACAGACAGCATAACGTACAAGTAATGGTAACGTAGACTGTTTTGACTATTTTATCCTAACTATACATATATGCGGTTTGCGTTACTTCACCTAGCGACAGGGTTACCATAACCGGCATAACGCCTAACCCCGGGTTAGGCTGCGATGCGGCAGCTCAAATGTTGTGATAAATAATCGAAAATAATTTCCTAGCTTGTTTTTGTTATCAGCTAATGACTTTTCTGATAGGAATAAAACGTCTACGAAGACGTAAGAATCAAGTATAGGCCTAACATACACTTTAAGGCCTGATTTTATTCAGGCCTAAGGGAGAGACCAAAATTTAATGTTTTGCAGAGTATAATAGCCTAAGATGAGTGAAGCTGAAAAAATAACCAGGGAGAAAGGCCGAGGTACGGTCGAACTATCAAAGAAACTAGTTATCGTAAAAGTGCGCCATGAGACTTCTACTTATATTGGATATAAAGCATAATGAAGTCAATTTTGGGCGAAATCATGAGGAACAATTGAAGACTTAGAAAACTATTAAAGGCTTATGCAATAGCTCTCATCATAATAATGATTATTATTATTATTCGATGACTCACTATTGATGCATTCGTAGCTGACTTCGAGGTAAACATTGAGACCAGGTGGACAAGGTCTGATGTTTTCCACTGAGATTTCGGCCACACGAATTTCACATTCCGTCTTTCCGAAACACTTGCTATCGATCAGCGACAGAATATTCGTTGAACATCCGATATAATGAGATCGAAGTGTTTCGATCTCTGCCGCTGTGATACATCGACCAATGCGCATGCGTCCATAGGTGGCGCTTTTTATGAACACTACTTCATGTTTCATACATCGCGGTTGAAAAGTTTCCGATACGCAATAGTCCTCACCTGCGATATATAATAATAATGAACTGAAGGATTCAAAAATCAAATAGGCTCAAGATATTTAGAAGCATTGTTAGTTCTGTCACTTTGTATATAACGTATGTCCAGATTCTAAGTGAACGGTTAAGTCGGTGATGCCTGACCCGCTTTAAAAAGATTGGCGAGACACGAAATCGATATGCATGTAAGCTCAAACCATTAGGCCTATACTAGCCTGTATTTAGATGATTTATAGATCAACGACCCCACTTCATTCTGAGTCTGACCCTTGTGCCAGCGACCAGCGTATTACCATTCAATCAGTTCCAAGCCCCAAAATTTCGTTTACAGTTACCACAATAAACTGTGTAATTTAAGCTTACCTTGTGGCTCTTCTTCAATGCCAGCTTCATTGCCGATGCAAGTTCGCATGAAATGTGCAATAATAATGCTTAGTAGCAACAAATGACGACACTTCAACATACTTATTCTTGTCAATGTTCACCGAAATAAGGCTACTCACAGTATCTTTCAAATGGGACCAGAAATTTAGTCGGTCCTTCCAAGCCTATTGATATTGGCTTAATTATACTTTTAACTGCTATGCCTAAGCCTAAACAGCATGTCTCAGTTGAATAGGCCTATCTGCTTTCGCAAAGTACTTTAACCAATGCACTGTTGGTAGATGCATTTATATGCACTGCTGGGTGAGTGGAAATTAAATGGCGCAATAATTTCCTCAAGAACATAATTATGTAAATAGGGCAGGGGTCATCTCAAAACAGCAAAGGAAACAATTTGTCTGTAAAACGAAACGAAGTTTTTTTGTAAAGCTGGAGTATGATCAAATTATGTAGGCCTATTCGATTGTTGCATAATGCATTTATAATAGTAATCTCCAAACTTCTAATGCGCCATTCGAAGACAAAACTTATTGGCTAGTTCTGCGATGATTCAGAGGGCGGTTCAAAAGTGTAGATTGAAGGATGTTGGAGTTCGGTAGCAATTACCAAGTTAATAATAATAATATTATGACTTTTTCTTTAATAAAACGCTTGCAAACGCACAGCCCTGTAGCCTACATGCACAAGTTATGCAGTAATTTTAATAACATCAACTTTAACTACTAACAGAACAGCCTGCAATTCACGGCGCTAACGGCAGCCCACAAAGCATGTCCAGCCTATGGGGCGCGATCTCAGATTACCTTTCGCTGTCCATGGCAGTGTGTTATCCAATGCCTCATATCCAATTCCAATCTGACACTACAGAGCACAACTGTAAGATCAGACATCTGAGCATTGTATTAATGTTGATGACATCTTCAAGCGTTTACAATAGCATAGGCCATAAGCATTGCCTCAATTCACTTTTATTGCAACCAGAAAACAAGAAAACAATAAAAGTACAAAACATGCATGCATTGGCTACAAAGGGGGGCCCAAAAGGGATGGACATCCCGCTGGGAAGGGTCACCCAAGTAAAAAAGTCCCAAGAAAAATTAATCAAGATAGCTTAAAAGAAAGAGACTAAAACAAATTAGGTGATGACAGATTGCAGAAAAGCTTATATTGTCAAGAGCATATAGAGAAACAAACTTAACTAAGTACTTAACTAAAATCTTAACTACACATGGTCATGTGCACTTCAAGTAGCATTAGTGGAGGAGAGTAGAAGAACACGAAGTTTCTTTTTAAATACCTGCAGACTACTCGATTGACGAATGTCAATTGGTATTGTGTTCCATACTTTAGTGCCATAAGATTTAATAGTAAACCGCCTAGTATTAGATTGAGCTTTGACAGGGCGAAAAGCAGATGAATTCCTAGTGAAATGCGAATGGATGTCAGAGGCGTGAGGGAGGTAACCTTGGAATACCGAAGGAAGGAGACCGTGTTCGAGTCGAAAAAAGAACTCGCTAATTTGGAGATCCTTTATCTGGTCAATTTTCAGGAGATGAAGTTCATTAAAGGAAGGGCCAGTGTGTTCCCGTTTACGAATACCCGCAATTATACGAACAGCCCTCTTCTGTAAGATTACAAGTTTATGAAGCCTGGATTCGTATGTCGATGCCCAAACAAGGTTGCAATATGTGAGGTAGGGGTAGACAAGGGTATAATACAAATTCATTCTAATTGTCTTTGGCAAGATATAAGCAACGCGGGAAATAATACCAATATTTTTAGCAATTTTAGTTGCAATTTGATTAATATGAACTTTCCAGGTCAAATGTTGATCTATATGCACACCTAAGAATTTTGTAGATTCAACTTGATTGATGGAAATATCATCAATAAGCAAACAGAGATTGTCATTTGGCTTTATTTTCCGGTGGGATTTAAATAAAATAAAGCCTCAGGCTATAATAGGCTTTAAGACTTAGTGCTCAGATGAAACTAAGATGAAGCAATGTTTGCCTGTTTTCGTGTCTCTTTATTTGTCACAAATATCCTTAACGATCTGTTTTCATGACCTACCTAATTATATGTCGCATTTTACGATGCATTTGGTTATAATTGTTGAATGTTTGAAATTTAGCAAAGGGACTTTTTACATTTTTGATTTCGAGCAACTTTCTTTTGATTCTTCAATTTTTCCATTTAATTTTGTCTCACATTTTTGTGTCTTCATCAGTTCTATCTATAGCTTCCTTCAACTGACATCGCGAAAGTGTTGACAGTGTCAGTCAAGAAGCGATGTAAGTTTCACAAAACAGAGAACGATGTTCTTAATTAAGCCGATGACTGGCACTATCTTCCACGCCATATGAATTGACGCTGTAGAGAGCCAGGCCATCGTTGAGTGGCTGCAACGTTGTTGGCTGCATACCATAGCCATGCATTTCCTCTCCTGGGAATTTGTTGCATGTAGCTACGTCGATAGGAAATGGTCGGTCAGTTGCATGACTTCTGGTTGTGGTGTTGACTGTATGGTCGAGTGTCTTGTAGTGCAGATCTCTTTTCTTCATGCGACCGTACAACCTAAAACACATGTGTTCTAGACTATATTTATGTCGAAATATTGGGGTACCAGGTATTTAAGTGACTACGTTCGGTGAAATACATTCAGTTATATCATACACTTGACCTAAGTATTTTCTCAACTGTGTTTCAGATGGATCAAGCGAATCGTAGATCTTGGTTATCTATTCACCTACATATTCATGTAGACTATATGAAGGCGATGTGCAGAGATTAATTAAGAAAGACGTAGGTTACGATTGGCCTGTTGCGTATAGCAGGAAATTAACACTTTAAAATTCAACTGTTTTGTTCAATCAGTCTGTGCCAGTAAAACATTATGTGAAAACTATTTTAAAGTAGAAAAATATATTGACGTTCGAATGTGAGACAGTGTTTACGACGATTCCCAAAAGTTGTGAGCGCACACGTAGCCTACACTCGCTGCTTGGAATGAATAAGAGGGAAAACTAGTGGCGTCTGTTACTTTATCTCAGTTCAAAGACACTGATTTCTCATACTATGAATTAAGTAACTTATACATGTGTACATAAAACGTAACTTAAACATCGGAAGTAGCATACCTGCGCAAACAGACGGCACCGATGCACATGATTGCCAAGCAAATTGCCAGAGTGAATCCACAAACAGCAACGATTGCCAAAACTAAAGCAATAGAAAAACACTTCAATGAAGTTTGTCAAGTGCAATCTCAATAGTTAAATCACATAACAGAACTAATTGAGAAGTGTAGCCAATGTAAGATGCTAATACAAATAATTATAATACTTTGTATCTACTGTATGACAGCGCCAAGAAGCAGGCCTGCACATACCCCTACAGAAAATTTACAGAATTCAATCTGGCAGTATAGTTACCCTGTCCGTTTGTGGACAAAGTCGGGTTCCTTTGTTGTTCCACAACTGAAACTTGTCCTGCGCCATCTAAAACACAAAAAATGTTGCGCGTTAAAGCAAAATTGTATCTAGCTTCAAGGCAGACTTAATTACGTCATCCACCAGGAAAATTAGGCCTATCAGGCCTAGTTTAGTTTACATTTGCCTATATGAATTCTAAGGGTTCGTACTCTCGTATTTATTTGACGTATATAAATCAAGTCTATTAAATAAAACCATTATGGTTTCTTGAGATTGCTAGCACACCGGTAACCTGTAGTAAAGACAGTAAAGTAAGAAATTTGTCTTTATTTTACTGAACTATTCACTTAGCAAAACTGAGAAACATTAGTGAGATACATTAGGCACCTTTTTCTTGTGAACAGTTTCCAAGAACACCAATCCACTTTCCACGCTGGCAATTGAGTTGCCAAGTTTGACGATTTGAGTAACAACCGATGATAATGACGTCATCGCTTCTCTTCAACCATGCATCTTCCGGTGGAATGATGCTCGAACAACCGACAGCTGAAACACACCATGATCACACACAAGTTCACCCTCTATCCATGCATGCGCATTGGTATCAAAATCCAAATCAATATTACAGTGCGAGTACAGGAGCTTCTCAAACCCCCGACTACTACAAAGTTGTAGATCTGAAGAAATTGCGCCCATGATGGCACAACTAGCTTAGTCTACCTTCCACCCAGAGCGATGAGATATACGACAAGGCATGGACGACATTGAAACATATTATTGGCTACAGCTCTACAAGACAAGATGAAGCAGACCTACAGAAGCCTGTAATACACCTTCGCAATCGCATCAGCAACAAAATTAATCTTAAGGTCACTGTGTTTGTACATAGGCCATATGTAGCCTAATTAACGCATTTCCTCGAGCGTGAAATTGGATTTTCCCTAATTATTCCCAAATCTAAGTAAATCGCCACTTAGCCAAGCTGCGGCATATAAACAGATTGATTGCAGTTGATTAATGCTGAAAGAGCAAGGCCATCATAAAGAGCATTGTCATGTGTGATTTTAATATTTTAGCCTCAGCCAGTACATTTGAATACAGAAACAGAATGTGCAATTGTGCATGCGTCTTTGTATGAACTCTTGCACTACCTCACTCGTAACTACCGAGACTTTGCAGCTACTTTTAATTGCAGCAAATTATATTTTCGAAGTTATGCACAGTTACAGATGATGATCATGAAGTTGCAGAATCTTGCGGTTCTCACCTTCAAGCTTTAGAACAAACGATGAAGAACTATCATCATCATCGCCAGTGCTGTGCAGTGGTTCTGGTTGTAAAAGGATTATATCCACCGAGTTTTCAATGGACAAATATAACTCCTTTTCTTTTTCATTCCCTCTTCCACAGATCGTGATGTTTCGATTTCCAACCTTATCTATTATGAGACCGTGACTTTGACAAGATTTCTTAAGACTTTGTTGGTCATCATCAGCATTGGATACAGTCGATTCGATTATGCTAATGTTGATTCTCTGACCATTTGATGCTTCAACGTGCCATGGGCGAGATGCAGTTCCACATAATATGTTCTTAGATGAACCGATTATATGAATCGGATGATCGATGGATGCAGTGACAAGACAAGAACGACCTTCGTCTGCAACTACAGGGTGGTCCAGCATAAATGAACCAACTTTGAGTGCATATAACTCCGGCAATTTTTGGAATTTATTTATACTTTATGCGTCAAATAAAAGATATTTCACTCAAGTATATGCACTGAAAAAATGTAACTGGTACACGTTTAGGTTTTAATTATATGCTCGGGACAGCGCTAGCTACCATATTTTGTTGTGATTTGTGACTAAATCTGGCGCCGTTGACAGACAATGATAGCGTTTTGATCTTAATTTTCCGAACTGATAAGGGATATAACTCGATAAAAATGATTTACAAATTTTCTAACAGTGGATGGAATAAACAATACCTTGAATTATCTGCTACTGAAAATTGATAAAAACAAGACTTTCTAATCGTAAACCATGGGAATTACGGCGCGCATATCCGCTAACATTGCTCTTGTGTCCGAGTAAATTGGCCGTCAAGACAACGACCCGGATAGACTCTACAGGCAAATTTTCCCAGGTCATTCAGCGCGAAACAGGTAGTCCTAGAAACACCGTACAACATATTCTAAAAGATGATCTAAACTTCTAAAGTTATTTGTCGACGTGATGTCCAACAACACTCCAACACTGACGCAAAGAAGCGACTATCGAAACAGCTGCCGTGCTACCAGCCGTTTCTTTGCGTCTAAAGCAGCGCGTGGCAGCGCGCACGGCTGTTGATAAAATTGAAAGAAAATGGTTTTGCAACGAGAATATATTCATGGTAGATACTCCTAAAACACCCAAAATAACCGTGTCTATGCACGTGTTAGCGAAAAACGATTTGTGAATATATCCCGGCGAAACGGCGCCTTATTACGTCACAAATCACAACAAAATATGGTAGCTCACGCTCCTCCGAGCATATAATTAAAACCAAAACTTGTATCAGTTCCAGTTTTTTAGTGCATATACTTGAGTGAAATATCTTTAATTTGACGCATAAAGTATAAATAAATTCCAAAAACTGGCGGAGTTATATGCATTCAAAGTTGGTTCATTTATGCTGGACCACCCTGTATAATAAAGCAACAGCTTCATAATTATTAGCGTAATTAGAGCTAGACAGTAGGCCTACTTCGATTCAGAGGTTCGTGGTTCCATAACTATCATTTTATGGATCTCGTAATCTTAAAAATATATTCGCTATGCTTGTAGTCTAAACCTGAAATATAGCGACAGTAGGCTATTTTAATGATGAACCATGCAGTTTTACTTGAACCATTGTAGGCTATTGTGATTTTTACGTAAGCTTAGACTAATTCACTACCGGTACGTGAAGAACTGTGCATAAAACTGAGCATTTAGCTATTGTCTATTAAATTCGTGCAATTCAAAACGAGCTTACCACTGATGCAGTCGTAGGTGACTTCAAGATACACATTCAGAATTGGAAAACACGGTTTTAAATTTTCAGCTGAAATGTCAACGACGCGAACTTCACAGTCTCTCTTTGCAAAACAATTTCGATCCAAAAAAGCTGAGATATCTGCTGAACATCCGAGGTTCGGAGGATTTTCTCCAAAGTGAGGAACCAGCGCAGCCACCTCTTCATTCGTTATACATTTTCCGATTCGCATTCGTCCATAGGTGGCGCTTCTCACCATTATCACCTCGTTCTTCAGACATCGCGGTCGAAAGGATTCATTCTGACAGTAGTCGATTCCTGCAACGCAAGTAGACCCACATAATGCAAGGACTGTTACAGTTACTGTAGTCTAATTGTAATTAATTAATAATTATCACTATGAAACGATGCAAGAGCCAATTCAACAGGAAAAGGGATCAAATTGATCGGAAAGATAAAATGACGTTTCCGTAGTCATCAATGTAGCCATAATGCACCAACCACCTCCAGGGCCGGATTAAGGCATGTTCAACATGTTCGGCCGAACAGGGGCCCCCACACTTTAAAGGGCCCCCACAAATGTGAGAATTTTTTACCAAATTTCGGCCACATGACTATTTTCCAAAAAATTTCACCAGAGGACTAAAAAAATCATCAACTTTTTTGGCGGATGAAATGGTATGATTTTCCCGAAAAATTTGACAAATTTTCCGCAAAAAAATTTCCAAACAGGGCCCCCACAAAAAAATTCCGAACAGGGCCTCCACATTGCTTAATCCGGCCCTGACAACCTCCTATTGTGCAGTGGCCGAACTGTCTGTTAACAGTACTACAGAGCAATTATTGTAGCATTCCATCTGAACCTCATTTTTTCTCACTACATTAGCCTAAATGCTGGCATCACTCCGTGGTAGCAGATATGAATCTTCGTATCGGTTACGCTGCCTAAATAGCGTCATGTTCGTAATAAAAGATATTCACATAACCGTAAATGACATCCGAAACACAGTGATGCCTTCTATAACGCTGTTATCAAGGCTGCAATCGATGATTACAGTCAAATTGCAATGCGTTGACGTCCACATGTAGCCAGTGTTTAATCTGGATCCAGGTTTATGGGGTGGGGTGGGGTAGGGAGGGGGGACCCACGATTGTTCGCCGGAAGGCATTGCGCTTACAGAGAGATGTTTCATGTTTTTTGTATGACCTTTTAAGCATTTTTTTAATTATAGGATCTCGCGGATTTTTAACCGCTCATCTAATGTTTATAATAATGAGTTTTTTAGTGTATTTCTTTATTCTATACTTCTATATTACCATCATCATTGTCACTATCATCATCATCGTCGACGACCTCGTTAGTACCGCCGCGGCGCCGCCATCCTCCTCGTCCTCATCGTTATCATCAGTTCTTAATGTCAGCAATTTGGGTGGGGGCGATGGGTACAAATAGATTGTCTACGTTTCCATGGGTCACTTTTCAAGTCTACAGTGTTTCTCCAAGTGTTAATCCAAGTGAAAGCTACTATTATTGTCAATGATTGCACGTGAGAATAATAATGATAACAATGTGTTATATTTTGCTTACCTGTGTTCGTGTTCTTTGCTTCATCATTCGAAGAAACATCGGACGGTATCCACAGAATCATGAATATCAACACGTTTGATATTTTGATTGGCATTTCGCATTGAAAGGTTGAGCTTTTTAGGAAACTAACCTTATGTCTTTATGTTTAGCAGCTCAAACTCAAGGCAAGTGTTTGCCTTCTGTATCGACTAAAAATTATAGTATCAACTAAGCCACAGCTAAATGTGCACTGTATTCATTCATTCCACGCTGTGTAGTCAGTTTCTTGGTAATGGCAGCTTCAAGAATGACTTAATAAACTGTTCGCATATTAAATGTAAGCTTTGGCCTGCTCATACAAAACGCGGATGAATTTGACAGATGTTAGAGATTTCAGGATGCAAAACTCATATGGGTCAGGGGTCGTCTCAAAATCGTGCGCGTATCACGCATGCATTGAATTCTACACTAATTTTGCCTCTGCGCGCATTAATGCTAGAAGTGTGTCAACCGCTAATGTTTAAAACAATGGTTTCAGCATCAGAAGCTGTTAAGAAAATTTAGTCCTACTAATACCCGAATATGGAAGCGATGATAATAATAATGATAAATATACAATATTAGTGATAATACTGCAGAACCCTGTGGCCTATGCGCCCACAAATATTTTCAGGAGGGGAAAACACAACGGCCACAGTTAACTATTAATTTTTAGCAAAGATTGAAAATACAAAACATGAAATTAGGAACATGGATTTTACATAGAAGTTTCTAAATGTAAATGTCTCAGTTTTAATTTGTGTATCATTAATAAGCTTACAACAAATTCATGTCTATTAACTGTTCTGATCAGTCGTCTAAGACTTCCCTTATAGCAATGTCAAACAGTATTCTGCTTTCTATTTACACACAACGATGCTATTTAGTATTTACAGCTTAAGTTCTGATAAAAATTGTAAATAATTAAACTGTGACGAAATCAATCCAGATTCTTACAACGAATATTTGTGTCTTCACAATGGATTTGTGTTGTTTTCGGCAACAGAATTGTTGACGTCGTTGAATAATTCCGCGTCTTCTCCAACAAAGACTGAATAGGTTGGCATCGGTTGTGCAACTATTCCACGCACTTCGTTGCCATGGTAATCGGTCGCTGTATTATTTGGATGAATTCCGCGATCAACTGTTGAATTGATCGGGTAGTTAAGTGTCTTGTATTCTTGCTTCATCTTCTTCTTGAAGCTGAATCTGAAATAGAATCATTATTTGGTATACCTATAAGTTCCAATGTATTTAGTCAACATGAGGCATTTTGCTGTCCTCTAAAACTGCAACTAAACTGAGAGCGGACATGCCTTGCCCTCAGTCGGTCTAGAAGAAAAGCTAGAGAGACAATCAAGTAGTTCATCCTATTTTCGTATACAGCACATTCATAGACAAATCCCAAAATCGATAGCAATTGAGTAAAATGCTGGGAAATCTGTCTACCGAAAATTCCAGCCATGCTCTATTGCAGTAGGTTGCATAGGCCTAGATCTAATACTTCGTAGGCCATTGAATGAACCGATGCTAACAGTTCAAAATGGTTTCTTATGATATTCTTATCATGTTTCATATTTATCTTTTTAAATAGGTGCGAACGTCTATCTAAAGGTGTTTAAAATCAACTGAGACTATTTCAGATAATCGTTGCGAAATGCGGTAGGTCTATGTATTAAAATTCGACGCAAGCATCAAACACATTTCGTGGAAATACGTACCGTCGCAAACAAACAATTCCAAAGCAAATGATTGCCAAACAAATTGCTAGAGTTAATCCACCAAGTGCCAACATGCCTACAACTGAAGTTACACATTAAATTTTCATTAGCAGTTAGTCTGTTTATTTCCTAGATAATATGCCGTCTCCACTATTAGCCAGCCTATAGCTCAGTTTTGAGTGTATGTTAAGACTCGTCTTTCAAAAGTTGTTCTAAAACCTCTTGCCGAAGACTGCACTCTCATTCCAAATGGCGAAGAATTATTGTCTTCAGGTCAAAACACTAAAAGAAAGATTGAAATTCTGTGTCTACCATAGACGTGACTGGTTTTAAAACGCTGCTACAGGCTATTCGAAACGTAGAAATGTATTAAACTAGAAAGGGCATCACAACGTTTTATACAGAACAGGGCTAAAGCAAAGGATGCTTCGAAAAGAGTCAGTTTCGGGTATTTTGTGCTCTCACATACCTGTTTCATAGCTGGCACTTGCTGACACGGGTTCTTCTTTTGAGACCAAATCTTCTTCAATTGAATTTCCTAATAATATGACAAAATCACAAAAAGCACAAATGAGAAAAGTAGGAAAGTGGCGCTGTAAGTATGCCTAAATTCAGAATTTGGCGCATTTAGATCTAATATGTGGTTGAGTGGCTATTCTTCTTCTTCATGTTCTCTGCCGTCAGGCAGGTTCGTATGTCCAATGACGCCATTTTTCTCTGTCCTGCGCCTCTCTTTTCAGTCCATTGTATCCATCTTCTGTCAGCATCCAGTCCAGCAGCATTGTTCTTGGTCTACCTCGCATCCTTTTCTCCTCCATTCTTCCCTCAATGATGTCTTTTAGTAGGGTGTCGCTCCTTAAGATGTGTCCTATCCATTTCTTCTGCCGCCCACGGATAGTGTCCATCAGTGATCTCTTTTCTTCCACCAACTGTAAGATTTCTTCGTTGGTTTTTCGCTTTACCCAGCTGATTCTCTCCATTCTGCGCCAGATCCACATCTCGAAGGCCTCCAGTCGCTTTATGTCCTCTTGTCGCATTGTCCACGTTTCAGAGCCGGACAGAACAACACTCCACACCAATGTCTTCGCCATTCTCTTCTTCAGCTTCATGTTTAGACTTCCTCTGAGTAGTTCCCTCTTTTGCAGGGCCGGATTAAGCATTGTCGGGGCCCTGTTCGTGAATTTTTGTGGGGGCCCTTTTCGGAAATTTTTTGCGGCAAATTTTTCAAATTTTTTGGAAAAATCAAAAATCATACCATTTCACCCGCCAAAAAAGTTGATGACTTTTTTTTTAGTCATCCGCCGAAATTTTTGGGAAAATAGTCGTGTGGTCGAAATTTTCTTAAAATTTTTTTTACACATTTGTGGGGGCCCCTTAAAGTGTGGGGGCCCCTGTTCCACCGAACATGTTGAACATGCCTTAATCCGGCCCTGCTTTTTTGTAGAATGCATCTACAGTAGGCTATTAGACTACTTTAAAAAAACGGCATGATTAAAACTCGCAAATTGGAATAGACCATTAGACTAATTTTCCTTCGTCTATCCAAAGGTGTTTAAGATCAACTGAGACTAATTCGTTCGCTCTTCTAGTCTGTTGAGCAATACTGCTTAGAGTCACAGGCCCACACAGTAATCATGCTTAGCAAGCATACAGAATAAAACCAGATTAGTCTATAGGCTACTCCAGTGGTTTTCAACCTTTTTCTAGTGGCGGAACCTTTCCAAAGCACGCATTTGCTCGCGGAACCCTTCGCGTTTCGCCCGTCCATTATTTCAAGAAATAGCCAAAATAGCCTAAAATTGTAATTTGTGAAATTGTGTAGTATTTAGATGTACGTTGTACTTCTGGTGCAGTCTATGGCATCACATTAGTAGGTCCAGTGCGCAAAGCACTGTCAGAAACAACTAAACTTCTGCTCTAATTCGGTAACAACCATATCCATCCATCTGACAGACGGATAGAATATAGAAAAATGAAAATGCGTTCTATTCTGGATCAGTGTTATGGACTAGTTGTAATAAAGTAATTTTTCAAATTTTCTTGGAAATGTGTGCCTGCATAACTAAAGTCTTGGACGCATCGCAGAGAGATACGTAGGCAGACGCATAGTAGGCCTATAATGATTCATCTTCAACACAAAAGAATATTTTGGCTCAACGCCGTTCCCCCACTTTTTCCAGAAACAATGGGATATTAATAATAATAATACTAATAATATTATTATTATTATTATAAAGAGCGTTCCCCCACTTCATTTTTTAGGACTACACTACTGCTGGTGAGTGATAGGTCTACGAGGCTATAGTGAGGCCAAGAAGTTTTAGCTTATTTGAGGAGTGTCAGCTTCGTTTGCTAGTTATCCCTGCACCTGAAAAGGTGTTTCTGTCGCAATAATCACACATCATTATTTAGGCCAAACTCATCTAGTGTGATTTTCCGAGAAGCAAATAAGGAGTGTAGGGCTTAGGCCTGTCGGTTAAATAGCCTACTCAAGATAAATATAATATGCTTAAGGCTCAGCCTTTACATTTGCAAAATTTTGAATATCCGCAACCTCTGGATGAGAAATTTAAGATGAATGAACCAATCAAGCCATTGGTCGACTGCTCAGCACATTCTGTTTAGTCAGAATCTCTATCGTCCAAATAGTTTAAAACCAATTATAAAAATGCTTTGTCCAACTGGACAGTTGGAAACGCAGACAATCTATAGGGCCCAAGCCTATAGATTCTCATTTGATGCATGTGCCGTACGTAAAAACAATCATTGAATGACATAATTAGCCTATAGAAAACAACAATACATTCACGTAGGCCTAATAAGCCTAATATTTAAGCAAGAATACTGACGGCTGGGAAAGAATCTACTCATTGCTGATACTTTAGGATTTCAGTCGGTGCACTAAAATTTCTACCAAACTGCCGCGGAACCCCTGGCCGACGCCCGCGGAACCCCAGGGTTCCGCGGAACCCCGGTTGAAAATCACTGGGCTACTCTCACATTTCAGAAGCTATTTTACACTAATTAGAAGCGGATGCCTAAACTGTGATGAATGTGAACGAATTAAATTTCTTGAGAATTTACCTTGAGAGCAGTTGCCAATCACGCCAATCCACTTTCCTTCGTGGCAATGAAGGTGCCAAGTTTTGCGACTCATATAACAACTAACGACAATCTCGTCACCATTTCTCTTCAGGTAAGCATCTTCTTGTGGAATTATGTCAGAACAACCAACACCTACAGTAGTAATAATAAAAACCTAGTAGTAATAATGAAGAGGCGCTATATAAGTTTTCGGAATGAATGAATGAACAATAATGGCCAAACTCGTTGTTGACAGAAGTAGGCTATATGAAACTTAGCTCATTTTGCTGCAAGTCTCTGCCTATCTATGAGAGCATGTCGTCGTTTTTTCTTCAGTACTGTTAAGCTAATCTCTTAGGGTTATAGGACATGATTAGAATAATTCTAATAGCATCATTTCTACCAAAGAGACGAAATTACAATCAATCCCTGCTCTTAGCTTAAGTCTTCGAACATGTGTTCTTGTGACTAAAAATATAACAAGGCCATGGGAGTCATCTGAAATAAGAAGTTTCCATAAAAGATATGAAATAATTAGCCTATCAATCCAAAATATCAGCATTGATTCTGACCATGCAGCTTGAGCACAAATTTTCTGGTATCTGCAGCGTCAGAACTGTCTAGATATATATCAAGTGCATTTCCTTTTGATAGATAAATTGTCTTCTCCCGCTGAGTTCCTGCAACACATATCGTGATATTTCTTTTCAAACTTTTATCGACAACTGTTCCATAATTAGAGCAGGTCTGCTTGCTTATCCGTTCCTTCTTATCAGTCTCCAAGGGTTGAAAATCGAAAAGGCTGACGTTAATTTTCTGTCCAACTGGCGCTTCGACAATCCATGGGTGCGATTTTGTTCCACATGTTTCGAACCGATTATATGAATTGGAGTCGTAGAGACATCAATGACGCATGATCGTCTTTCGTCAGCAGCTAAGATCATAACGAAGCAGAAAAGCAGCTGTAGTCAATTAAAAGAATCAAACATTGATTTTATTGCACTAAAAAATAAACTGCATTTTGTCCAGGTCTTAAGAAAGTACAGGCTTCTATAATTCTAATATATAGCCTAAACTTTGAAGAAATTTGTTATAAACCTAAGGTATAATTTTCATGCATATTTACACCTTTTATAAGAGAACAGCATCTACTATTGTAGAAACAAAGTTTGCAACGCTATTAGCAGCTATACAATACCAAGGACACTGGTAAAAGAGAGCACTCAGCGCCAATCCTCTTCAATCGCTTTTTTCCATGTGCCTGGTTCAAAATATGAACAACAGTTTTGCTTAGTAGGCCTACTTACTGCCTACCGTACGTAATTTATAATATAGCCTATTGTTGCTGACGTTCTCTTTTAAATTGGGAAGTTCGTTGTAGTACATGTGGGGGAGTATTCTAAAAGATAGAGTTTTTAAAGACACTTACTATTTATGCAATCGTAGCTTGCCTCCAGGTAAACTGTTAGACCAGGAAAGCAAGGTTTAACATTGTGATCAGAGATTTCAACCACTCGTATGTCACATTCCGTCATTCCAGAACATTTCTTGTCCAGTAACGACAAGATATTTGCAGCACAGCCAAGATGTTTTGACCCGAGACCATCCACCTCTTCTGCTGTTATGCATCGACCAATGCGCATGCGTCCATAGGTGGCGTTTCTCATCAGAATCAATTCGTTTTTTAGACAGCGAGGCTGGAAAGTCTCTGATAAACAGTACTCTTCTGACGAAACTAAAACATGCGCAAACCAATTGGTACAAAAGACTTGAATAGAGCATAATAAGTTGAAGCAAAGACTGCATACATAATAATTATTAATGTCCACAAGTAGGCTACAAAATGCGCAATCAGCTGGAAAATCACCATCCTACAAAGGCATACATCAAAACCAGGCTTTACCGTGACTTGAAAAATAAACATGTTAGATATCCAGTAGATGTGACTAACTAGTTAAGCTATGAACTAGCTAGGTAGCCTATAACTGATCACATGTCTATCAGGTCGATGATGCAGCGTGAACTACTGAACTTGTTTCAACGTCTGTTCCCTTTCATGCCATTAGTATAATTGTTCTTGTCATAAGTTCATTCTTATTATTTTACCATGCCGCGCCATTATAGCCTACCTACTTCGGGGCAAATAATGATAAGAGCAATTATAATAGAAATTAGAGAAATATCCTTCAACAGTGAATGTCTGTGATTGAGTCCAACTGCCAATGCAGCGATGAAAGACCGTTTACAGCGTGACAACACATAGGCTAACAATCGTATTCACTATAACCTTACAGCATAGATTGATGAAAGTGACGTTTAACGTGTGCATACGGTGCAACTTACCTGAATTGAATTCCTCGGCCATGGTTAAGCCTACCAGCGTTAACAGAAGAATCATATTCCAATAATTCATTATTATTAAACTTAACCGTAGCTATACCGTAATTTTCTATCCAAATGGACCGTTTTAACGAATGTCCTTAATTCTTATTTAGATCCAAAAAAATACATCGACGATGCTGACTGGTTTGACTGAAACAATCGACAAGATTAGGCATAAGCTATTTTCTGTGTAGAAGTATAGACCCAGGCTCTATACAGAAAAACTGCAATTGCTTCCGAAATTGAATTCTTCATAAGCAGCGTAGACCTATAGACTATTTAATTTTATAGTAGCGTACGCGGATTAATCTTGTTAGGGACGCAATCAGAAGTCATAGGCGCACACAATTATTTATAGCTCGGGGTCGTCTCAAAAGCTCAAAATTTTCTGTAACTAGCCTTAGATTGCTAACACAATTTATAGTGAAGTTTATTATTCTGGCACAATTGAAACTGCAAAGATTTTTATCGCAGGTTAGGCCTACATATTTTTTTGTGTGGGTCTAATTTAAGTAAGGCCGTAGCCAGGATTTTGTTTCGTGGCTGTTTACTCGAGCTTGAACAAGCTGACAATTACCAGGTAAGCTAATGAATCTACTGACTTAAGGTTTGAAGAAGCACTCTAGGCTCTCATAGCGGGTTCTTTGCATTACACACATAACACAATTTACACAATAAGTTCTCTTCTGCTTTTTCCATTTCTCAATTTGCAAGTCCATCACTTTTCGATCTTTCTTCATATTCCAAATCCTTGTGACCCATATCATTTTGTGGCTCTTCTTTGTTCATGTTAAAAGTTTTCCAATATCGTGCTTCAGATAATTATGTATTCTATACCTGGATGAATATTTTATATAGTCAACATCAGCTGTGTCAATTCTTTTCAACCACTACCTACATGTAAATGTTTGTTTGAGTTCAAGAACGTTCTCAATACCTCCAATGTAAACACATTTAGGCTATTCAAAACTTCATTAGCTTCCAAATCCTCATCATCACATCGTCGTGATCTTATCTATTACAAAATTCACATAGAAATAAGAACTTCAAAATTAAGCCCTCCCCCTTTAGTTCTTAAATGGTGTGCTATAGCCTCTAGTAAATGCATTATTTCATTTTTGCATTATTTCATTCCGAGGGGCGTTCAAACACCCCCAAACACCCTTCCCTCTCAAATAAGGCCTTGCATTCAAGGTACATGAACCAGTTGAGTTTTGAATCAATTAAATGTTCAAAATTAATATAAATACGTTTAACAAAAGCTCTCTAACATTTAGTAAAGTTATCAAACGCGTACTAGTTTGACTAAATAAAACGACATCATTGTTAATAGTTCACAATGATGTGAAACACACCACAAACTATCATTAAAATAGAACACGCAGAGTACAAACTGTATCTACGTGTGGACAACACACACATATGCCCTCTCAAGTAACAAAAAGAAGTAATTCTATCCAATAAATAGGCTACGTCTTACAATTAGTAGAAAGTTTTTATCCTACTATTTTTTTTCAACGAGAAAACCCACAGAGACTTGTTCTAAAGACATTAAATTTTTCTAGAATTTTAATCTTAGAAAATATTGGAATCTGGTTATGTGTGCGAGTAAATTCGTCAATTCCTGTCTCATCGTTTGTGGAAAAGCGTCACTTCAGAAATAAAGATGATTTTCCGAATGATAAGAACTTAGAGAAGCAGGCTGGATTGGCTATTATTTCGTCTGTCAGAGAGGAGTCGACTGATTGTACATGCTGACTGATTTGATTTCGTCGCTCAATTCACCGTTGCCGACAAAGACTGAATAGTTTGGCATCGGCTGTGCACCGATTCCACGCATGTCGTTCATTGCATTAGGATATCTTCGTATGTCAAGTGGTTGAGTTCCAGTTGAACTGATCTGGTAGTTAAGCGTCCTGTACTCTTGCTTTTCCATCTTGTTCTTAGAGTAATATCTGAAATGTTACACACTCGAGAGAATAGAATGGCTAGATCACAATGCATCAGTTGATATTAATATTATTACCGTCATTAATCTACCACTGATGCTAAGTCGCTATTGTCATGTAAAGCATTTGTCAAGACAGTTTTTTCCGAAAACCTGAAGTTAGTAAGTTAGTAAGCAAAATAATGGACTTTATTTGCATCTCACAAGCGTACATGCAGTTTACTGTATGTAAAGGTTGCGTAGCCTACATTTCTAAAAGAAATTATGACAGTAGCTGATAATTTATAAGGTCACACGATCGCACCTAAATAATGAAAGCTAAATACGCAACGGTTAAGGAAAAACTTAATGGCATATTGCATTATTTCATCTTCAGTCGCTCGGTTGAGAAATTTGGGATTTATAGAAAAGAAGATGCAATTATTATGTGCCAATAAAGTTTTTTGTTTTCGATCATCATAATATGCATTGGATTGATTTTTCTCGATCGCCTGACATTGATAGTGCAGCCTGCAAATTTTAAAGCATATTAATTTAGAATTAGAATTGCAGAAGCATCTTTCTGCCTGTCAGAGATTTAAATCTCCAGCATATTTGTTGGCAGTCGTACATTAGACCATTGTGCACACTTAAAGAGAGTGAAAAGTAGCAGTAAACCTGCTGGCCGTTGCCATAAAATGTAAGGTCAGTAGTCTATTAGTATTTATTGTCCCAGGGTTAGGACGAGTCAATAATGCCTCAATGATTGTGTGAACGAAAGGTCCAGAATATTATGCAAACGCAAAACATTCTACAAATAAATATCATGCGAGCAGTTTTGTTTAAGTGGGCCTACCTTCGCCAACACACCACTCCGAAACAAGCGATTGCCAAGCAGAGGGCCAAAGTGAATCCGCCAAGAGCCAACACAACTAAAACTGAAATTATAGCAACATGTCCCTAAACAAACACTGACGTAAGCCCTGTGAAAAAAACTCATAGCAAATACCAGAAAAATCTATTATCATTATTGAAGTTATACAGATGATGTGTTATTGTGTTGACTCCAACTTGCAGGCTCAATAAATATGTTGGACATAATTTGTGACGTCGGAACTCGAAACCCGTCGTTTTTCGTTTCCTGGATATTGCGCTAGATCCCGAAATAGGCGAGAATAGGCGAGAGGGGTCAAGAATGCAGTTTATTTTTCAGTTCAGCATATGACAGTGAATTCGCCCTAATTTACGAAGTAGTGAACCGATTTTGATGCCGTTTCCGTTATCTGATTCAGAATATGTTGCTCTAATGCTCAGAAAAATTAGTAGGTTCAGTAGACTTGGATTACACGAATATTCAGTAACTTTTTGTTTAGTTTTCTCACTATAAACTAATGAAAAAATCAAACGAGCACAACTTCGGTTAGAAAAAAAGATATTTTCATTCTGTTAAAAGCATTTTAGAGCTTGTTCATTGTAGCATATGACTAAATCAAAAGGTCAAAAATCGACATATGACTGGTTTTGATACCTGTGTCACATTTATGAACACAGTATAAAGGTCTGTTTCACACATCGTATGTCTAACGTTGCTGTTGGAGATTCCTTACACAGAACCAGGGCTTGTTTTCAGTCAATTTGTAGACTTTTAGACCCACATTATTTTTCTCACATTAAGAATGCAAAATAACTCAATATCTTAGCAAATAATTCTATCTTCAGAATTTATCAAACGTATTTTGTCATGAGAGATGGATAGGGAAACTTTGCTAGAATTCTTACCGTGTAGGATCTGTTGAATATTTTTTCGCATTTGGGAGGCTTTTAAGGCATTAGGCCTACATTAAGACTTAGACCCTTCGATTGGCAATGTAGGCTACATAAATAGACCTAGTTACATTTGATACGTTTGGTAATGTTATAGATTAGATGATTGAACAGTGGTTCATTTAAAGGTAGACAATGTCGAGGCATTGAGACCAGTGAAACCCAATAGTGAATATTATTATCATCTTCCTTGCTGGATTCTACAGGGTGGGCCAAAAAAAGTGAGAACATCGCGTAAAAAGTAGTATAATTGCACCAAAACTTGTTTCACTGTATCCATAATAGCTTAAATTATTCACTCATTCACTTACTTATCTATTTAGCTACATGATGTCTTTATTTTGACATATTTTAAAGCAAAATTTGCAACTCAAAACGTACAAGCACATATATTATATTACAGACATATACGAAGCTCCTCCCACTTTGTGTAATTAGGTCAAAAAGCGCCGCCTCGCGGTCCTGGGGTTAGAAAGCTCGCGTGGACAACGTTATAGCCGCTGTCCGTTTGGCTTGGTGTATTGTAATCGTAATCTACAAATCTTTAAAGGATCACTCGAAAGCCATGCTCAGTGCATCAGCTTATTCACGAGTGCTGTGTCTAGTCAGAAGGGTTGTCCGGTTAGCGCGATTACCAGAAGTTCAGAGCAGCTGTTAAAGTGGGCGGCGTAGGCCTACGTTTAGGTGGAGAATATTATTAGAAGGTGAATGATCAGGTGTTCAGATCAGATCTTCCTCTTCTCCAATTCCTTCTGTTTCCCCTCTTTCTGCAATCATCGACCTTATCATCCTCTCCTATTCCTCCTTGTTGCCATCCCTTATTTCCTTTTCCTCGCCCTTCTGCATGCCGTTACAACTTCTTTCTCTTCTTACAATTTCCTTCTCCTGCACCTGCACTCTTCTTAGCCTGCTCCGCCATTGCCTTCTTCTTTCTTCTACTTATCACCTCTAGTCCCTACACCTCCTGATCCCTTTTGACCTTCAATCCCTGTTCTTTCTATTCCTTCTCCTGCACTCGCAGGTGTCTTCCTCTTCCCTCCTTCCACTTGTCACCCCTAGTCCCTCCAACTCCTCTTGTGACTGCCTTCGCTTCCTGCTATTTCTATTCCTATTTAACCCAAGACTGAAAGTGGTTTGAAAAAATTGCCAGATTTCTGTTGGTCAATATTTATTCAATTGCCAAAATGAATGCCGGGTCTCAGACCCGGACCACTCTCAGGCCTGATTTAACGTCATCCCCTATTGCTTTTCCTAATTGTCTAATGCACAACGGGGAAGAAAGCGGAAAGCCATAGGGAGGCTATTCCAAATAGCTGGACCAGCCACCAAGAATGCTCTTCACTGTACAGGTGTAGTAATTGCAACATACATTAATTTTACACTTTTTTTACATGATACAAAGAATAATCCAAGCTATATAGGTTTGATCAATGTGACAACCAATATGACATTTTCAGACCATGTCCATATATCATGGATGATCCGAGAAAGAAAACTGCCCGGCCTATAATTACACAACATGGTCATCAACTATTCAATTTCAATAACTCACGACAATCCTACCAAAGTTGTAAACTTCATTGCAATTAAACTAGTCTGTGGTTCCCGACAATCTTTAAAAAGTTGTAAACTTAAGTGGTTCACGACTCAAGACAATCCTACAAACGTTGTAAACTTAAGTGCAATTAAACTAAAGTCTGTGGTTCACGACTCAAGACAATCTTACAAAAGTTGTAAACTCAAGTGCAACTTTCTATAGGATAAAAGCAATCCAAGCTATTTTCTAGTTAATTCATTTGGCCGGCATTAAATTAATAAGTTCAGATTCTGCGGTCTTCACTCACGAATTAATGATTTCTTGGAGACTATGCACTAAGAGGTCTAAGACAGATTGCATTATAATGATGTCCACAATACTCCACATATCCTAGAAAGGTTTGATTAATGTGGCAACCAAAATGAGATTTTCTATTTCAGTTTAGAAGTCCTCAATATCAGTTCTAATTCCAATTACAGTTCTGAAAAAATTCAGTTATACTTCTAATTCAGTTTCTTAAATAATTTAAGTTATTATTTCAGTCCTTGTTCGAAAATGAAATACTGTAACTTCTACGTCTTTATATAATGTCATTTGAATTGTCATTGTCATTTCAGGTTTTTGTTTAGCTTCAGAAGAACTCCCATTTCTAGTGTTTTGCATTCTGTTCATTCATCCAGTTGTCAATAGTCCACACACGGAAAAAATTCTTTCCATGTACGCTAGAGAAACTGGAGGTGCTAGGTCTTCCGCAAGTGGTGTGATGTTTGGGTAGACTTGCCAGATCCATGACGGCCCAGGAGGTGGTTAAAGGTGGACCAGAGACGCTTCGGATCCTTCGTGTAACAGGCAATCTTTACCTCCCAACATACACGCTCTCTTTCCTTGTAGTGTGCTTGTATCCGACGAACAAACCGGATCCAGTTCTCCCGATTAAGTGGGCACTTTCTGCGATGGTAGATTCGCTCCAAGCAACGTGCCTGCTGACGCAGTGATCGGCATTTGACGTCAAACCTGGGGATAGCGTACTGTGACGTTCGGTGAAAGCGCGAGGTGGGAGAAAGTTGGAAATCATCCGTGATCCACTCCTAGAACTCAAACAACTCGGTGACCTTCATTGTGGCAGTTGCCTTATCCGATGCAAGTTGTTAGTGTTTAAGTAAGTGGTTTTACTGGTTCTTACTGGTTTCGCCGAGAGAAGCGAAACTGTCACCACGATGAGGCCGTGGTCTGAGATGGTCGGTGGACAGACCTCTAGGTTTATCGGAGAAGTGACGTCACGAGTCACGATGACATCAAGCCAGCCTCCGTGCTGGTGGGCCTCCTACACTCCGGCCTCTGGGGTCCACTCTCGGTCGGTGCTGGGCACCTCTTATCTGTGTGAGGTAATAAACAGCTAGTCTTGTTCAAAATAATTTATAGGATTTTTGATGTATTGATGTATCGAGGTTCTGCTGCTGAAGACTGTGGGGTGTTGAAAACTGTGAGTTTGCATTCAGCTTTTGTCGAGGTTTGCTGTGTGAAAGTACTGTTGACAACCCACCATTTGGATCTAAAGATAAAATCAACATTCACAATCAGAAACAATGAAAGATTTATGCATAAGGCACAAGTCACAGCTAATGAATACACCTGGTTTAATCCTGTGACTATCAACCTACACTCAATTGATCGCCTTAAATTAGACTCTTGTCACTGTTTTGAAGTAGCCACATTAATGGTCTTTTGATCATGATCAGTGGCTGCTGCTGATGATAACAGCTTCACGAAATTGGACTGATGCACAAAATTAGATGCTTACAATTCCTTCAGTATTAGGTTGGTCAACATTATGAATGTCATATGCCAGAATCATTAGCAACTATAAAAGCATTCAGAGTCAACATTTTCATTCATTACAAATTTTAACAATTTAAAATAGATACACAGTTTTAAATAGCATAGACCTATTGTAATTTTAAAGTTATTTACATAATGACGATTGCATGGTGTGTCCCCAAATTTTCTTGTGAGTTTAGGTGTGTCGCACACAGAAAAAGGTTGAGAACCTCTATCATACGCTAACCAGTTGAAAAATGATAAATATTAGCTAGTGGCTACAAAATTCACGGTCGAAATGCAGCAATTAACAACAGAATTTGCAGTTATAGAAATAGAGGCAATAATATAGCCGCTATCTTGAAGACTGAGTGCCTGTATACAAAACAATATGATTACCAATGACTTGGCTGAAATAGAGTGCTGCGACCTGCCAGTCGCATCCATGATGGCATGACGCAATGCGCTCGGGAGGTAAGTCTTCTTCTTTAGGTCCTCTGCCAAGTGGCAGGTCCAAACGTCCAATGTCTCCACGTTTCACGCTGTAGTGCCATGTCCTTCAGTTCTCTGTATCCGTCTTCCATCATACCGTCCAACAGTTTTTGTCTAGGTCTTCCTCTGCACCTCTTTCCCTCCAATCTTCCTTCAAATAAAAAAGAAAAAGACCTGTATCAATGGATCAGTAAGTAAGTAATCAACGTATCAATGGACCAGTAAGTAATTAATCAACGATAACTAAACTAAGTAAAACTATCAGGTTTATAAAATTATAAATGAGTAAAAATATGCAGTAAATACGAATAAATAGGTTTGAAAGCGAACAAAACTGTGCTTCATAAACTTACTAGGGACCGATGAGGTGTATTTTAGCATCGCTAAAGTAAATATTTACCCCGATGAACTTAGAAGTTTGGTAAACGTGTATTTTAGCTTCGTAAATTATTCGCTCGTTGCAGCAGAGTAAAATTACTATGCTGCAATGAGCGAATAATTTATTTAAAAAAAGTTAATCTGATATCCAATTTCTAGTTTGGCAAGAAACCCATGCAATGGCAAATAATTTACGACGCTAAAATACACGCTTACCAGAAGTTTCCGTCTGCAGGATTTATAACATTTAATCATCACCATTTGAATTTTTTTATATATATGTACTTCACCAAATTGTTCTATTTACTTACTTAGCACACATATTATTCTTTTTAATTACTTACTCACTGAGCGCACTGCATCATGGGATGACGTTTTTATAAGGTCGCAGCGCTTTATTTTAGCGATTTCTTGGGCGGACATACCGTTTACATGAACAGGCACTCAATTTTCAGGATTACCCATCATCAGCTTGAATAGCCAAGTAGTCGCCGTCGGGGCCTCCGGTGGAAGAAAACTCGTGCGCTTCGCTCACCGCACGAACTCTTCTATTCATTTTCGTTCCTCTGCTCTCAGAAATCCCCACAGGAGACGCATACATAAGTCTAGTCATCGTGGTAGCATGCGGAACGTTAATAGGACTCGTGCTGGCATGCCTATCCAAGCCGGTTGATCAACCACTAATCTGCCGCCGTCTCACATAAACACCTCACGAGTCTCACCGTGATTTGAAAATGCAACAGTTCTTACCTCTCGGGATTCTTCGGAAATCTTACAAAAGCTCAATTTCTTTTTTAAACATTGTAATAAGTATATAAATATCGATGTGAACGACAGAACATCCCTTGCGATTAGACGCCATTTTTGTCTGTTTCGCTACATCGTCGGTAGGTGGACTCATTACAGAATTTTGCATGGGAAGTGGGAGGAGCTTCGTATATGTCTGTAATAAAATATATGTGGTACAAGTGTGTGATCGGGCAGAAGCTCAATGAAAATGTCACTTTGAAACGCTTGCAACGCAGTCGGCAGCTACTTGAGCGGTTTCCTAATGAGAGAAGTGTACGAAGCATCTGGTTTACAGACGAAAAGACATTCACCAATGCCACTCCAGTTAATTGTTTATTCCGTTGAATCAAAGAAAAATGGAAGTTCATGAAAGTCGACTCATACGAGAACGTGACCATTTCAGCCGCGCGGTATCATGGTATCAGTTGGTGTGTCTTGAATGGAGAAAACTAATATTGCGTTCGTTGAACCAGGCGCCAAAGTAAACAGTGAATACTATTGTGGACATGTTCTCAGACAAGGTTTGCTGCCTGTAATTCAAGCGATAGCCATAACTGGACATTACAGCAGCAAGACGGAGCTCCATCTCACACAGCCAGAAATACAATCAACTTTCTTCGTCAGGAGAATGTTAACTTCATCGAGCCAGACATGTGGCCACCGAACAGTTGTGATTTAAACACAGTAGATTATGCCATATGGGGTGCTTTGCAAGAAAAAGTCTACCTTCGGCGAAAATTTACCACAGTTGAGCAGCTCAAGTTGGCAATAATCGAAGAATGGAGAAATCTGGGGCAGCGCTTTATTGACATGCAGTAGCATAAACGAGGGGCGTCGACGCTTAGAAAAACTCGCTGAGAAGCAAGGAGGACACATTGAACATGATTTCTGATTAGCTAAATACTTGGCAAACAAAAATACATGAAAACAATATAATTAACTGAATTATATTTGTAAATAACTCGTATTCTACAAGATGTTCTCACTTTTTTTGGCCCACCCTGTAGTTGTATGGATTATCCTATGCTTGAAGGAAGAAATATAATGGAGAGCATTCGAGCAGGCCTTCTAGACAGGATAGGCACAACTAACGTCCATGATAAATTATTAGCAAGATAAGGTAATAAGGACAAGCATGCATACTGCATATTATTGCCTACTTGGTTTTAGAAACTTTGTAGTAGAAGTGCCTGACACAATCGATATAGTACTGTCCGGAAGTTGGTTTTACGTCGAAAGCATGCAACTAATTATTTTGGTATACCTTGTTCATTACTCAGACTTGATGACTTGAGCTCTGTTTCTGGACCAGATTCCAGTATAGAGGCACCTGATGTTGTGATAACAAATGTATTATTTAGAGTTATATTCAAATAACGACACTCATCTCTGGTAATGAAATAAAACTTTGTGGGCAATCATATTTCGAGCAACGTCACTTATAAAAGCCTGAAGCGTAATGGCCCATGAACCCTTGTACATGTAGGTTGATTAAACTACAAATGATGATAAAAAGATATAGTAGGCCTACGGTAAGATTGCAAATACGGTTTGCCGATAGGTTGCAATCGACAACCCAGGACCCTGTGACCTATTTCTGGATGGAAATAACTTGGCCATACCAATTAGTTAGCCTAGTAATCTTGTCGCTCATCATATGGCGCCTTGAGACACTTAAGGAAAACATTGTAAATTATACTTGCAAAAAGTAGATTAATAAAACAACTGACGAATAAGCAGACAAGTCACCGAATGATCATAATTTGACTTTGAGAGATTAAAAGTTTTTTTAAACTGTGTGACCTTGTGAGCAGTTGCCTATGACTCCAATCCAGTTTCCACCTTTGCAGCTGAGATGCCATGTTTTACGACTCATGTAGCAACTGACCACAACTTCATCTCCACTTCTCTTTAAATAAGCGTCTTCTGGTGGTATGATGTCAAAGCAGCCAATCGCTGCAATTATCAATATGTGTGCATTAGGGTCAGCATAAATGGCCACTTAAGTAACATTTTAAGTGTATATTCAATTCAGATGAAGATTCTGGAATCAGAGCTTCTTAAAGCACTTAGACATAATATTTAATGACTAGAATAAGAGACATAACCTTATCCTACACGCATTACGTCTTACATCTAAAAAGACCTAAATTAGAACCAATAGGCCTACCGGGATGTAGGCTAGTGCTTAACCTAACACTGTTTTGAACCAAGACAAATATACCATAAACTTAGTGGAGGTTGTTAGTAAAGCATAGCCTAATATGGAGCTCTTGATATTTTTTATCGCGTAAGAAAAAAATAATATTCGAACCTCGAAGTTTCATAATAAATTGTCTTCCTTCAGCGGATGAATTGGATGAACTTAGAATGATATTCACAACATTCCCTGCCGACAAGTACAGGTTCGTTTCTCTTAGACTTTCCACCGGACAAACTGTAACGTTTCTCTTTCCAACGTTATCTACGACGACTCCGAAGTCGCGACACGTCTGTTTGGTTGTCCTTGGACCTTCTTCTGGTTGAGAGAAAGCAATGAGAATAATGCTAATCTTTTGCCCGACAGGAGCTTCCACTATCCATGGCTGGGATTTAGTTCCACATCTTCCAGAATCGACTATGTGAGTTGGAGTCGATGAAACATCTACGGCACATGAAGTGCTTTCATCTGCGACTGTTAATTAAGCAGCAGAGGCAAGCCATTTCAATATGCGCATTTGAAGATGAACACAATGTAACGTTATATAAAATAGCCTAGGCATAGCCTACGTGCTGTGATGCACAGTCACTTAATTAATATAATTAAAGTAGTGAATCGCTATGCCTCCTGAGAACACATAGATTCACGAACCTACAGCAAAATAAATGGTGAACGAAACAGTTTTGAGACACGTAGCATTAATAGAACATTGACAGAATAATTAAGTTTTAAAATATTTCCATCAGGCAAGATTGAACAATGTAGCTTAAACTTTAATGTCTAAACTTCTAAAGAGTAAGGATTTCATTTAAGATCAGCTTCATAATATCACAAGCATTATATTATAACCTATCTGCATACACGTTCATTCTTCATATCAACAAATAAATGCATGGAGTGAGCCATGAACACGATGCTTCTTGTCCTGCCCTGCCATCCCCTGCTCTGCCATGACCTGCCCGAACACTGAGGCTGGTCAAAAGCTATGTAATTCTCAGTCCAATTTTCTTCGTTCTGAATTTTCTTTCATGTCGTTTAAGTCTAAACTTAAGCTCTTTCACGCTGCACAACACGTCCTATAGTTTCCCTTACCTGTCGTAGTTAAACCTGAATTCTCCTAGGGATAAGTATTTTTTAAATTATGATTTCATTTGAAGCAACTGATGCTTGCGGCATCCGACAATTATTGTGGTCATTTTTATTACACCATAAAGATGTTCTGACCGTCGGTCCATCTTGATCAGCGAAATGAGCGCCTCCTCAACACACGTATAAGACCCTGGAAATTTACTTCTTGAATTTTAAATGCCCCGTACGTTCTTTACAGTCGGACGTGAAAGACGCACCAGTTATGCACTCATAGCTGGCTTCAAGATGAAAGCGAAGAATTGACGGACAGGTTTCGATATCTGCAACTAAGATTTCAACCACGCGAATGTCACATTCACTCTTTCCAGAACATTTCCGATCAAGTTGGGGCAACACATCAGCTGAACAGCCAAGGTAACTCGATCCCGGCGGTGACTCAACCTCCTTTGCCTTTATACATCGTCCAACGCGCATGCGCCCATAGGTGGCGCTTTTCATCAGTATTACTTCATTCTTGAGACAACGAGGTTGAAAAATCTCCGAATTACAGAACTCTTCGGGTGAACCTAAACATTAATAAATAAATCGAATGAACTATAAGTGCAGTTTATTTCAACAAAAGAACAGTGAAATTTTCCTATCTACTTTCGCATTAATACCGGTATATTTTCACTCAGATGTTTGGGTTCTTAGTCCTAAAATTTTATACTAATTGAGAAAAGTAGTAAGAGTTATTTTTTGTATAAAATTCTTGGGCCTATAATATAGGCTAAGTAACATTTTGTAAGTAGGCCTACAAAATGTTCAATATATAATTAATTTAGTGCACATCTATGGTTTTTACTTATGATTAGATTTTAATTAAAAACTACGTTATGTCGATCAGAATGAACTTGTGGGGACTTATGTTTACAATTTAAATTTGAAAAGATTTCAATATCTTTAATTTTTCTCATTTTTTTATTAAGCTAAAGTTATTAGAAAAATAACTGTTGTAGATTATTGTTACGTATTACAATTAATTTTGGCCTACTGATAAAGTTGTGATAATTGCAGATTTAGATAAAATTGCACAAGCAAGGTTTTTAGGTTTAAAATTAAGTTTCAGAAATTCAGATGTAAGAAAGGCAAATTATTGTCCATTTTTGCTTTTTGCCACTTTTTGTCGGTTTTTGGTCGGTTTTTTATTTTTTCAAATAAAACGAGGTTTTTTCTGTTTTTTCTTTTCTTTTTATCGTTTTTTACATCTATGTACTAAACGCATCCTAACATGTAATCCCTTCCCAACATCACCGGTATCAAAAGCAGAAAGATAATTCTCATCATATCTTCCTATCAAAACATTGAGTTTCTCATGTATAACATCAGGGTTTACAGTATATCAAATATCAAGCAGCTGAATAATAAAGAATTAAACCGACCGACCTCACACAAGCCAATCAGTTTGTCGCATACAGTGTTAGCCAAAGTCAAATATCTTCCTGCTATAATAGGTCTATACATTTATCATACATCCTTTGCCTTTTGGCTGCGAATAATAATAATTAGGGCCTATATTACATTTCTCTGCACGTCCGTTTCAGTCAATAATTTTGGATGGACAATGCAAAATGAGCCCGGTAGCGTAAGCAACGTTGGCGTGGAGAGCAAGATGTACGAGTTCGCCCCCATTCCCCGTATATATGGCGGACATGCTTTGTAGGCCACTACGATTATTGCAGGCTGTCTGTTCTGTTGGTTTAGTTAAGATTTATGCATTCTGTAATCTGAGTTCCTGTAAGCTGTTTCAACTACATAATTGTATACTGTAACCGGTTGCGGTCTGTCAACCGGATTATTATTATTGAATAAACGAAAATCACAAAAATAATTAGGCCTATAAAAATACGACTAACGAATAATTGGCCTACTGTTATGATACATTCATGTAGGTTTAGAACTGTAGATGGATGTTCTGACCGTTGAGGATCCCAGCTCATAATTTATTCATTCTCTTCATCAGTTTTACATTATTGGTTTTACTTTTCAGGAAAAGCGTTTCTATTTTTAGGCATTTTTTATTCAGACTTATATTTTATCACCCCTTTAGGCCTATTTGGCAAATTGAACCTAGTGACAAAACCTACAGACCTACACCAGGCCTATATTAACTATAATTAAGAATAATTATTATTCTCAGAGCACTGGGTCAACTGTACTTTCTTTTCCTTAGCATAAAATGGAAATACAGGTCTACGGATTTGAGTCCCATCCCATCGTCGTCAGCAATAAACGTTTGATCGAAGCTGAATAGTCAGATTCGAAGTAAATTTCAAAGGGTAGCGGTTGTTTCTGCTTCGGTGATGATTTGAAGTTGAACACTTCCATCATGTGCCAGATATTTCGGAATAAATCACTAATTGCTTCATTGTCAATGGCTGATGTCAGTTGTTTTAACTTTTTTTTTAAATACCTTGCGGTGTTATTTTAAGGCCTGGTGTAGGTCTGTAGGTTTTTTTCACTAGGTTCAATTTGCCGAATAGGCCTAAAGGGGTGATAAAATATAAGTCTGAATAAAAATGCCTAAAAATAGAAACGCTTTTCCTGAAAAGTAAAACCAATAATGTAAAACTGATGAAGAGAATGAATTAAATGCTTAATTTGTACTCCTAATTCCTTATGGTACGGGGTACGGTATCTGTCGTTAGCTTCAGAGGACCTTCGTCCGTCTTACCTCTTCGATCTTACCTGTCTAATTTATGCTGTAATTAAGTTTGCTGTTCTGGTAAGAGACTTTCCGAATGTATAAATGGATGATCTTGGGGTATAGACTCTACCACCACCACGCTCTTTAACCCGCTAACCATTGTGCGGTAATTTTTTCAAGGCCACCCGGCAACTTCAGTCATTGCATATAAAAAGACTGAAGACGACTCAGTATATTATCTGATGCACGGGTGTTATGTTGGTTAACAACTATGATTAAACTAATTCCGAAAAGTAGGTTAGACACAAAGCAGTAACGTGCTAAATTTTACCTGCCACCGATGCTTCCGTCATTATTTCTGCCATCAGAAGTAAAATGATGACTTTACACGCCATTTTCAGACTTAATAAATCAACGAATTTATGTCGACGTACGAAGAAGTTGAAAGTTATAGCTGAAATAATCGCAATCGATGCAGAGACTCTGTTGGCAAGACTGTTGCGTCTGTGGCAGACAGTGATCTCGTTGTTTTGTAACATGCAACACTAGCGGATTGATATTTGTAACAGAACAAATACTCGATACCTTATGTAATTGGGTCGGGGGTCGTCTCAAAATGCAAAACATATTGGCACATAAATATATAGAAAAGTAGGCCTATAATAGTGTGAAAAATCAATAAGGAAAGTGGCAGAAGGATAATAATAGCTAACAACTTAAATTTTTTGTTTTGTGTCTGTGGCATAAGGTACCTGCGGGTAATAAGGCCCGGGTGGAAATAAGGCCCACCAGATAAAATAAGGAATATCTCCGAATGTATTCGTCAGGTGTCGCTATAATTTAATTTTGTTGACCGATTTTCATCTGTGAACTACTCTAGTTACCGATGAGTTTTCTTTTTGGTGACATGTTTGAATTATGCAGATGATAATATTTGTGCGATCAATTATTTCGCAATGATCTATTTTCGTATTTATAACTTTTTTAATTAATCCTCAATCCGGGTAGTGCATGCATGTTGCTATAATAATATTCGCTAAGAGAGGATATTAGAGAGACGATATAGGCTGAAAAATAGAGTCTGCACTTGGAATTACCCAAATTTTGGTTTTGGAATCCATGGTGTGAGATTGAGGGTAACAAGGTCCACCTTTTTGTGGGTAATAAGGCCCTATCTTCAGGCCATTGGGCCTTATTACCCACAACTCCGGTACTAGTGGTACATATTTCATTGTTCATGATTTAGTATTGGATATGAGTTCTTGAAGCTGTTTTAACACACTTTTGGCTATATTTGCTTGTGAATAGATGCGATGGGTGGGGTAGTTGGGATTGGGTGGGGTGGAGTGAGATGGGGTGGGGTGGGTCGGGTGGGTTGTACATTTTCATCATACTTCTTTATTTCAGGCAATTATAATTAAGTGATATCTATCCATCCATTTGATATGTTTGGTTCCTTTAAATACGAGCTCAAATATGATGTTTGAATTGTAAAGCAGACGTTTAGACAACAAAATAAGATAGTTTGTTAGATGGGCCTTATTACCCGACGTGTTGGGTAATAAGGCCCACATCGTAGCCTTTACTAAAAAATTTTTTTCTCTTATACGACAATTTATTTTATCAAAATAATTAATTCATTGTGTAACTACATCCACACACTCCTCATATAGCTGTTTTGCATAGCTACAGATGCATACCAGTAATAGTTATTAAGTAAAATTCCTTAGGTGGGCCTTATTCCCCACAGTTACCTTATGTTTATTATTATTATTATTATTATTATTATTATTATTATTATTATTATTATTATTATTATTATTATCGGAATGTAAGTTTTATTTTTCAATGTAGTTTTCACATAGGCCTATCAATTTAAGTTTCTTTAGGGCGGCCGGACCATGGCCCCCGGCAATCCAGATAAGGTGCCTTGGTAGGCAACTGCGTTGAAGCGTTGGATCGTGACTGAGATGTTCTGGAACAGATATTCTGTTTTTCGCAAATCTCCAGAGATCCTTGACAGCCGAATAAGACTTTGAACCTCAAGACCAATGCCAAAACCTGTGAACTCAAGACCAAGACTTCAATTGTCAAGACTAAATCCAAGTACACTTTCCGGTTTGCGCTTCCTCGTGTCAACGCCGACCTGTGTTGCTCGAACTTTCACAGTGCTCCATAAAAGCTTCCCTGTGGTTGGTCCATCTCTATGGAATTGATTAGCCGGCAACCTCCGTAATAAACTATCTGGTCTCTCTTTGCCCCTTTTCCGCGTTTTAGACCATTCCTCAGATCATGGTTTTCTGCTGTCAGGTCGGGAGTGCATCCGAATACGATCACAATTAAGAAGACCAAACTTTTAAGTCGAATAGAAAAATCCGTAAGACTTTAGAATGATGTTTTGTATCTGCAGTTTTTGTTCTAGCAAAAACAGGCAAGATCAAAGCCATTGCAAAAAAGCACGCTGTCGCTTAAGTTCGTTATGAAACAGACGACTAGAAACACATAAAAATTGAAGTCGATTAAACAGTTAGTGCACTTAGCGGACTGTTCCAATTCATGCTGCATTGTCGTCTAGAGATGTCCCAAACTTATAGAGTAGCTTTGCATTTTGGCAAATTCAATAGCAAAGCAAGAACATTAATTTTAGTCGAAGTTCGGTTAAAAAAGCAAATAATTAAAACAAGCAAAAATCGATTTTTTTTCTTCCAAAGAGTAGCTGTAGGCCTATCTTCACAATGGATTTGTATTGTTCACAACAACAGAATTGTTGACGTCGTTGAATAATTCCGCGTCGTCTCCAACAAAGACTGAATACGTTGGCATCGGTTGTGCAACCATTCCACGTATTTCGTTGCCATGGTAATCGGTCGCTGTATTATTTGGATGAATTCCGTGGTCAATGGTTGAATTGATCGGGTAGTTAAGCGTCTTGTATTCTTGCTTCACCTTCTTCTTAAAATTTGACCTGAAATTTTATAGACAAGTTTGTAAGGAACCTGCCGTTTGTTTGGTATGCAAAACATTGGCCTTCGAGTCTTAAATGAAACTGCAAATCAATGTTTCCAAGATTCAGTCAAACGTTAGTAACGTGAATGTATTCTATCAGTTAATCAGTTTGATTGGCAGGTAATAATTAGATTGCATGAGAAAGTCCTAAGCTTAGTTCTGTGACTGAAGCTGATGTTCTAATTGATCCAACGTTTACTCAGCTTGCAGCACACCATGGCAAAGAATCAATAATACATTGCTGAACATCGGATAAGATTGAATTTGTACAAAATCAAATAAAACAGACTTGTTTTAGTAAAATATCTTCATTGCTGACACCTTGGTGTTTTATGACCCTTAGAGCGGCGCCGAAAAGCTGCTGAGTATGATTTAAACGACTTAAGCCATTCTATCATCGCATTGCATAAATTGCCTTCACATACATTAGGCCTGTATACGCGCTTGAGCATTGTAGGTAAGCGATCAAAACTTAAGCAAGTCAGTTGAATTGTGTAAAAAAATAAAAGAATTCACTTGAATAATAGCACGTGGCTACATTGAAATTGCAACAATTCTTTTTCAAAATGAATGCAAAAGGATGATACAAAAAGTAGCCTACATTCGGCGCTTTGTCGTAATAATATAAGAAGTTGTTTCAAGTCGTGCAGGCGTTACGAAGATGCAATATTACGGAAACACAACCGGTACTCGCGCATAATTTTTGTTAAGTAACCTTTAAAGATTATATCAGTCCTATATAATAGCTGAAGTTAAACACGATAGATATGCATTCGGCTAATTACTAATAAGGAACATACCGTCGATACCATATTGCTCCGAAGCAAATGATTGCCAAACAAATCGCCACGGTGAAACCAGTAAGACCCACTATGATTAAAGCTACAATAAGAAACCATTTTAAATCAGAGTCGTGTTTAACGTAGGTTACAGGCCTAAGAGACTATTAGAAAGCAAAGTAAGAATGCAAACATAGGCTATTATGCACAGTCACGTGTTCTACGCTGCGGTTTACGCCAATGAAAGAATGGGACTTGTGACTACAGAAAGCAAAGCGAATAACTTATGGCGTTAAAAGAACTTTGAAACACAAAGTTTAGTGTAGAAATAGGACAGTGACTTTGCAAATGTGACATAAATGGTTGACTTCTTGTGATGCAGGTAGCCTACACCGCAGCGTGGGTGTGTACCACAACAAGGGCATAACAGGCTTACAGGCAGGTAATCTGCAAGTAGTCTACAACTCGTGGAAAGAATTCCAACAAATAGAATTTCAAAATAAGCCTAGAACATTAGGCATATGTGCATGATTTCAAAGTACAGAGAACCAATGAAACCACGATCCCCAAACTCGACAGAACGAAATGAAGCTAAAACAAGCATTTGCTGAGAGTTGGAGAATGATAGCATCGACAAATTACAGAAGAATAAGATTACTTTATTTGCTGTAGGTTCTAATCGTCATAAAATTGAAATTGCCGATCTCAGCAGGCCTTTTGAGCACTGGCTTTTTAAAAATCTCGGATAGCCTACGGCTTTCAACTGGTTTGCCTTCCACTTGTGACATCTCAATCAGCCTGCATGTCCACTTCAAAGAGTTTGCCTCAAACTCGACTGTTTAAAGTTGTAAGCTATAAATTATGTTGTGAACGTAATTATTCTAATATGTCAAGATCATACATACCTTGATTGTTGTTCACAGTTGTTATTTGAAGTTCAGAATCTGGTTCGGATTCCAACACTAAGATACCTGTATCCAACACGATGGTAAAAAAATGATTGCACTAGGTTACGTTGGGATTGCCCATTTAAGTATAGTCAATGCAAATACGAAAAAACTTACGCCATTAAATGTAATAGGACCTACATGGTTTAGCAAATTAGTGGCTTTGTTAAGACATGTTCATGAACTTTATAAATTGTAATTGTCATTATTAGCAGGATCACGACCTCTGCATTTGGGCTACGTGAAATTACATTTGATCATTTTAAAGAAATATCCAAAACCGGAAAAAATTCGTCGTAGTCAGAAAATTCAAACAAAAGAGGAAGAATGGAAAGAAAACAATCATCATTAAAGATCCAAAACATTATAAACATTAAAAAAAGACCGTCCTAAATCGTGATCGGTTTCTATGGTTACAGCGCAATGGAACAGCAATACTAGACTTCAACCTTGTGAGCAGTTGCCTATGACTCCAATCCACTTTCCATCTTCACAGATAAGATGCCAGGTTTTACGGCTCGTGTAACAACCGACCACAACTGCATCGCCATTTCTTTTCAGATAAGAGTCTTCAGGTGGGATGATGTCAGAACAGCCAACAGCTGAAATAAAAATGTTTTCCATTTACATAATTCTATGCAGGCTACAGTAACTGTAATTAACAACTGCAATGAATTCGAGCCATAAATCTTGACATTTGAATTTTTGTACTAATGTAGACATTTCAAATCTATAGTATTCCTACACAGTTCTCAATTTATGTAGGCTTAATACAATGCGATTACATCATTTGACGTTTTTCAAAAGTTTAGAGGCGCCATAAGACCACATAAGCTTGACAGTGAAACGACGGTGCAAAGTAATCATGTTTGAAAAATTAGTCAGAGCTAGTAACTGGCGACAATCCAAATTGGTTTATGGATTTACCAGGAAGTCTATTATTCCGATGATAGCGGTTTTTCTCATCGAGCTTTCATGGGGGGGGGGGGATATGACGCCATGATGGGACCGTGGTCGCAGGCGGCAGGCCTTAATCGACTGGTGTAGGTCTGTACTACGACCAGGACTAACGAGAAGGACAAGAGTCCGTCCTAATACATAGCTGCTCGAAATTGGAGTAGGATATAATCTGGTAATTAATGAAAAGCGTATAAGGCGACGCACGTAGTCATGGAATCGGTCTCGTACGTTGCGGTTGGTGAAACGGAGGAGGCAAAGAGCATCGCAGTCAATGTTGTGGTCCACGCTGCCTAAGCATCATGACGGGGCGGTCGACGCAAGTCAATTTGGTGAGAATGAATTTGGTTTGCTCAACCCATTTAAGGTCCACCACTGGTGACTATTTTTGTTTTCTACGTCCTGTATTTTTTCGCATTGAAGTTTCGCTTTAATGACATCTAACATCGTCGAGACTATCGTGGAGAGAACCAATGATTAGTTGTTAAATAAATTTGTAATTGCAATTGCCCAAGTAGGGTCTATAACAAACGGAAAAGAAAAGGCCTGAACCGAAGTTTCTCTAACCTTGTAGTCTCAGCATAACATCTCGGTCGTCATTCGCCCTTCCTTGCTCTGATGAATCTAGGAAGATTTCGACTGTATTTCCGGATGATGAATATAATTTCTTTTCTCTTTGCATATCAGCTGCGCAGATTGTGACATTTCTTTTTCCTGCCTTATCAACAATTGAACCATAATTGTTGTGGCATGGCTGTTGACTGTTTCTTCGTGTCTGCGTCGAATTTAAGGTAGGAAATAAGATGAGGCTGATGCTTATTTTCTGACCAACTGGTGCTTCTGCAACCCACGGTTGAGATTTTGTTCCACATGTCTTAGAACCGATTATATGGATTGGAGTCGTAGAGACATCGACAACGCAAGAACGTTTCTCATCTCCCACTGAAATAAATGCAACTTTAAGCAATTAATTATAGCCTATGTACAGGGTGGTCCAGCATAAATGAACCAACTTTGCATGCATATAACTCCACCAATTTTTGGAATTCATTTATAATTTTTGTGTCAAATTAAAGATAATTTACTAGAGTATTTCCTCTGAGAACATTGAACTGGTTGTAGTTCAGGTTTTAATTACATGCTCTGAACAGCGCTAGTTACCATATTTTGCTGTCATTTGTGACGCAATCTGGTGCCGTTGACAGACGATGATCGCGCTTTGATCTTAATTTTACGAATTGATAAGGAATTTCTTTTGTTTGAAATGATTAACGAATTATCTAATAGAGGGTAGAATAAACAATACCTAGCATTATCTGCTAAGGAAAATTGATACAGTAGGACTTTCTACTCATAATCCAAGAGAATCGGTGCGCACGGCGCGCACATCCGCTAGCATTGCCCTCGTGTCCGAGTAAATTTACAGTCAAGACAATGACCTGAGTAGTCCCTATAAGAAAATCTTCCCGGGTCTTTCAGCACGAAACAGGTAGTCCTAGAAGCACCGTATAACGTATTCTAAAAGATTATCTAAAGGTATTCTTTGATGTGGTGTCCAACACCAATCGAAAACTGACGAAAACTGGCCATTTCTTTGCGTCTGAAGCAGCGCGTGGAAGCGCGCACGGCTGTTGATAAAATTGAAAGGGCATGGTCTAGCGAAGAGAAGATATTCATGATATGGACTCCTAAAAACACCCAAAATAACCGTGTCTATGCGCGTGTTAGCAAAATGCGATATGTGAATATCCCGGGGAAACGGCGCCAGATTGCGTCACAAATTACATCAAAATATGGGAGCTAGTACTGTTCCGTGCATACGATTTAAACCTAAACTAGCACCAGTTCGATTTTTTCAGTGCTAATACTAGAATGAAATACCTTTAATTTGACGCATAAAGTGAAAATAAATTCCACAAATTGGCGGAGTTACATGCATTCAAAGTTGGTTCATTTATGCTGGACCACCCTGTATTTGCAGTTAATAAATCGTAGTAGGCCTGGGCTTAAATGCAGTTCAAGTTTGTTTAAAAAGTGCGGTAAATGTATTTTATATTTTTTTTCTTAATTGATGCTTCTATCTCGAGTTTATTTCAGTCTCTCGACCATGATTACACTTCTTTCTTTAACTTTCTTCACTCACTGTGTTAATAACTAATAGACATGAAAGAAATTGTATGGTCAAAAAATTCAAAGGTTTGAACTTTGAATTAGGGCCTACGCAGCCATCGTCAGGTGACTTACCGCTTATACAGCTGTAGGTGGCCTCCAGATACACAGTTAGACCTGGAATGCAAGGCTTGATATTGTCAGCAGAAATGTGAATGATCGGAACATTGCATTCCATCTTTCCCGAACATTTCCGATCTAGCAAAGCCAAGACATCGGCTGAACAGCCAAGGTGACGAGATCCAATCATTTCTACTTCTTCAGTTGTTATGCATCGACCAACGCGCATGCGTCCATAGGTGGCGCTTTTCATCATAATGGCTTCATTCTTCAGACATCGAGGTTGAAACGTTTCAGTCAGACAATAATCGTCTTTTGAAAAGAAACACATAATGGTAAAACTATGATTAGCCTACCTAACAAGCATTTACATGTTTATAGAGAAAAATAGCAACCTACATGAATTTTTAACGATAATTTTATGCAATATCCTGAAGTCTGAGCCAATGTCCGTGTATTCTAATAACTTGCCAACTTTGTTGACAAAATGGGATTCTACGCAAGACCAGCTGGCAATGTATGAATGTAGAACCACAGAGTTGTCATGAAGTGGCATTGCACAAATTTTCAAATATTTATCTTTCAGCAATTGACGGCTGAAAACATTAGATCCTATACACCCGCTGGCGTTGTTATCAATAATTCCTCTTGTGTTACGGTACACCCAATATAAATAAATTTCTCTTTCAATTCATGCAACTGCGCGAGTTCAAACAATTTGTAACCACACGAAACACTCATTGTATGAAAGAGAAATATCCAAAATATTCCTACTTGTATCGTAAATAGGCTTATCGGCCTTTAATTATAATTTAATTTTAGTCTTGGGGCCGTCCATAAAGTACTCACGCTATTTATGACCATTTTTGACCCCCTCCCCTGTCACAAACTGTCACACTTTCTCGGACCCCCCTTAAAGTACGTCCCACTTTCTCGGACCCCCCCCCCTAAAGTACGTCGCACTTTCGAATTTTTTTGTAATTAGCACCTTATTCAAATTTAATCTAAAACACACTTCACTATTAAACTGTAAAGTTTCCACTTAAAAGAACTATCACATTATTAAAATGACTTTAATAGTAGAATAGTTAATTGTCAACAGTTGTCACAGTTATTCATTGAAGCAGTAACAGTAGCAGTAGATTGAATTTGAAAACAAAAATTACAAAAATTAGACTAGACAATTATATAATACACATCATTAAAAAATAAATGTGTGACGTCACACATGGCCTGACTCCCCTCCCCCTGTCACAAACTGTCACACTTTCTTACACCCCTACCCCCGGAGCGTGACGTACTTTATGGACGGCCCCCTTGAAGATAATGCTTGAGCTGAAAATATTGTGTGGCCCTTCTGTGAATTAGACTTAGGACATAGGCTACATTCTGTTTATCCTAGGCATTCCTAGCGCATAAATTTACGTAGGCTTAATCATAATCATGGCCTACTATTATATGCTTAGCCTACCTGTAAATTCCTCCTTTATTTCCGAAGCCATGGATGCCACCAATTGCATCAACGTTGTTAGAAGTAGCAGACGACTTAGTTGAAGCGCCATTATAAGGCTAGCTTAATATGCGAACGCTGATTTAAGGATTATCAACTGATACGACCATATTCCACATAACTGTTGTAGTGAACAAAGCGTCTACCGTTTTGCCTAAGTTTACCAACGCGCAATGATCTGCGTCTCATGCCTAAGTATTGAACATGATTGGCAGATGTATGGGCAAATATAGACATAACTAGGTCAGGGGTCGTCTCAAACTGTTTGATAATTATGTCTATGCGTAGAGAACAATTTAAATTTAAATAGATTGCATTCTAAAATTATGGCCTGATACAAAATATGATTAATAATTGTCTATTGCTGCCTACGTCTATTTTTTATTGTCCACTGTCGATGGTTTAAAAGCAACAAAGAGCGAAAGGTAAGCAATCGTGACCACGGGACAAATTACTCGTCGATAACTTGTGCAGCCCCGCATGTATATTTGCCTCTATAAGCTTATAACCTACCAGAATTTACATGGTCCTTAAAAGAAGCCAATGTGAGTTCTATGTGTCAAAATGAATCCTTTGTGCATTCCATGTGGACATGCTCACAGAGTACATGCATGTGAAAGGGCCGTTGTGCTCATATAATGAGCATCTATTAATACGTTACAAAGTGTAACTTTTTTGTATCCCTTGAATCCGTTGATTGTAGTCGATTGTCATTGGAAATTATTCAATAAAAGTAAGATGTTAAAAATTAGTTATGGCTTTCTCTTCATAAGAAACTGTTGCATCATAGACTCAGTGCAGTAACTAAAACGTCTTCAATTTTCTGTAAACCAAAAGTAAAACTTTTCTGTATTTTAATCTTAGAAAACCAAGGTCTACAATACATCACAACAACGACTTTTTCAATTGCTACTTCCAACTTTATTTTTTTACACGTCCTACGAAGTCAATCGTTCATTCCGATCAATTGCGTATCAAATGAAACTCGACCTACCTCTTTCAACTGTTTATCGAACATAGATTGCAATACTTGCAATACCACAGCAGATTAACAATTCATAACTGACTTGATATTCTGCAGGAAGGCCTCGGTCCCTATATGCTCCAGATAACATGATACAGAATACTTAGTTGACGATGGTTTGTGCATTAATTTTAATATCGACACCTAAGTCGCTATTTGTCGCAATTTGTCAGTGAAACGTTGTGATCTGAAAAAGTTCATTGAAGTCAAAAAGAGTAAAATCGCATTTCGTCGCTGTGGTTCATGCAGACGAATTCACATTTGAGTTGAATGCGATTGAATTGTGGACTCCTTCGTCATCGTCGTTGAATTCACCGTCACCGATGAAGACTGAATAGTTTGGAACTTGTTGTTGTTGTTGTTGTTGTTGATGATGAGTCATGCCATGAACACCGACGATTGCACGAGGATCGAAAACTCTCGGATCTCCCGACTGATTTCCACTGGAATTATTCTGGTAGTCAAGCGTTTTATATTCCTGCTTCATCTTTTTGGAGTGTGCTCTGAAATGATGACAATTTTTCTGTAGTCCAACCTTAGAATTTTGAAAGCACGCAGATTGACAATTCAGAAAATTATCAATGATTAAATTATGATATAAAAAATTATGTAGGCTAAATTTCAAAATTTCAATCACTTAACTAAAAAAAACGAACTGCAGGCGACGTTCCACAGCGCCAGAAAATTTGAGTTTTTTTCAACTTACTTATACATTGCAACAAACATCCTAAGGTCCTCATGCACTCAATTAAGGTAAGTATAATACGTACCGTCGCAGACATACGGCTCCGAAGCAAATGATGGCCAAGCATATCGCCACAGTAAATCCACCAACAGCCAAGATAATCAAAACTATAAAATCACAAGAATGAGAACAGTTTATGAAGTCTTTATGAGGTTTTTGTTCATGGAGCCAAAATATTGGTTAAATCACACTGCTAGACATTGACATTGAGGGAACGAAAGCACTTTCCATTCTAGCTAAGCACAAGTCACGTTCTATTTTTAAGTCAAGACGGCCTTGTTTGTAAACAAAAAACTCTGGCTTTGATGGTCGGAAGCAACTAAAGACTCCGCTCAGACAATCACACTCAGCATACATTCAGTGCGAGAGGGAACCTCCAGAACCCATTCCATTGTTCTCGTACAAATGGAATCCAGTTGATGTCTTCCGACGATGCTCATCAGTTCGTCGATGCAAATAGAGAATTGTTTGCTCACCAAAAAACCCAATCTAAATCAACTCACAGTTGATATCCATTTTTGTTTGTTTGTTTGTTTGTATGTGCACTTGTTATAGCGCCCCTTCAAGCTCTCTCTACTCAGAGGCGCTCCCGATGCAGAGCGGACACTGCATCGGAGTTTCAAGCCGAAGCGCTGAGCAATTGTAAGTGAAGGACTTGCCCAAGGTCCTTACGCGGCGATGGTGGATTCGAACCTCGGACCTTCCGGCTCCAAGGCAACGACGCCACCACTAGACCACCGCGCCCCATTGATACAGAAGGACCCGTTACGTAACAATGACTGAATCCGATTTGAAATTCCTCGTAGCCTATCTCAGACAATATTGGTTTTGAAAAAATTCGTATTTCAATTTGTTTATTCCACCGTTTCAAAATATAAAAATCCACAGGCCTAAATACCTGATGTTTTGACCATTAAGTAAAGTAGTGAACCTGAAATGACCTAAACTTGCTCCAACATTGTGAATCATAAATATGTCATGTGTTAGGTCTAAATTCGATTGCAGAATAATCTCGGGAATGCAGCCAATTAAGCAAAATACTGTTCCACGATGTGTTTGCACCGCATAGTACATTGCTCAGTCGTAACATCTGATCTCTAAGCTACTTAAAGGAAAGCACATAACCATGCATTGGAGATACTTTTAAACCATCATTTTTAGTGGTAATTACATGTAGGCTATCTATTAGATCAACTTATATCAAACATACCTTGATCATTGTTGAAGCTTGTTGCTTTAGGTTCCGATCCCGGCTCCGATTCAAAAGCTGAAGAACCTGGCAGAAAATTAACGACTTAGACTTAAACTACGATATTTATTTGAAACTTAAACTTAAGCTTAGACCTAAGGTATATATTGCGTACTAGTATTCATACAACAATATTATTTTTCCAGATTTCATTTTCATAGGCAACAAGGCTAAACGACAAAGACTTACAAAGATGTTATTTAATCATTTTGGACATAGGCCCTATTTCTATGCGCAATCATGCAGCATATATAACAACTTTTAAATCTAGAATTATTTCAGAGTGATGGTGAGCATTTTACAGATTGAACATACAACAGAAAGTGTAGCGGAAATACTGAGGTTTCATAGTGTAGTTGATATGAAGTTACCGTCACAGAACTAGAAGCGATTTAACAAATATATCACCTTGAGAGCAGTTGCCAATTACACCAATCCACTTTCCATCTTCACAGTTCAGATGCCATGTTTTACGAGTCGTGTAGCAACCAACAGCAACTGCGTCACCAGTTCTTTTAAGAAAAGCGTCCTCAGGTGGGATAATGTCAGAGCAACCAATAGCTAAAGAAAAAAACGTGAACTTATTTCCAGATACATGCAAGTAATCTTCAATTAATTATCATAAGAATTTATTAAATACAAAAAACGCTGTTCTGCATATAAACTACCGATGATAATATTGAATCTCAAATAAATATTTTGCGCCTTTATGTCGTGGCATTTAAGAATAGGCCTACTCAATTTTTTATTAACTTTAATGCGATTTTTTTCCAACCTTGTAGACTTAGGATGACGAGTCGGTCATCGCTGCTAGTTCCCTGATCTGATGAGTTTAGGAAGATTTCAACTGCATTTCCAGCTGACAAATATAACTTCTTCTCTCGGTGATTTACAGAAGCGCAGATTGTGATGTTTTGTTTCCCTACCTTATCCACAATTGCACCATACTTATTGTGACATGGTTGTTGAATTTGTCTTTGTGTCTGCGTTGAATTTGAAGCTGAGAATGCGATTTGACTGATGCTTATCTTCTGACCAACTGGTGCTTCGACAATCCATGGTTGAGATTTTGTTCCACATGTCTTAGAACCGATTATATGAATTGGAGTCGTAGACACATCAACAACACAAGAACGTTTCTCATCTGCCACTAAATCAAAAGAAAACTGGTCGTTGCAGATGGTTTCTAGTTCTATGGCGCTTTGCTCAGCCTAAACCAGGAACCATTTACATCAACATGTGTCATAAAATCATAAACTCATAAATCGTATCTGCATTCTACAATGCGCAAGGACAGATCGTCATTGTCTAGTTTAACATAAGAGTTAATTTGTAACTGAAGTGCATTATTTCTAAATAATCGATAGGCCTAGTTTGCTTTTAAAACTGAAGCCTAGACGAAAATGTATGTTGCAATTCATTTGTAGTACTGAGAGTAAGACAGTTTTGCATAGGCCTATTAATACTAATTTACCATATAATTATTGTTTTGTCACCTTTCAAGCGCATCGGTGCTCCTATTTAAAATCCAAAAATAAAATATGTAGGCCTATAGGAGACCCATTATAATAAATTGATTCACTGTGATCAAGTGAAACAATTTATTTTGGTATAGAAGTTGAGTCAGTGGACCTCCTTTCTACGTGCTCGTTTTTCATGTTTTTAAAACCTGGCGACGCCACTGCGTCTTATCTTCAGCTGCAGACGCTGAGTTTACAGTGTAACGCTTTAGCGATCTGCCACGGTTTCATAATGGACAAGATGAAGTAAGAAAGTAAGTAGGCTTACATTGAGAAAATTCAAAAATTTATCAGCTTCAAATAACGCACCACTACACTTTGACTTAGCCTACCTCTGATGCAGTCGTACGTGGCTTCAAGATAGACGTTTAACCCTGATGGACAGGGCTTAATGCTTTCCATGGCGAGGTCGATAATTCGAACATTACATTCAGTCTTTCCCGAACACTTCCGATCTAGCAAAGCCAAGACATCAGCTGAACATCCGAGATGACGAGATCCGATTATTTCAGCTTCCTCAGCTGTTATACATCGACCAATGCGCATGCGTCCATAGGTGGCGCTTCTCATCTTGATTATCTCGTTTTGTTGACATCGAGGTTGAAACATTTCATACAGACAGTAGTCCTCTAATGAAGCGTAATTTACAAACGATAAAATAAAGTAAACAGTGTCACAATGAGTAAGCTTACTGAGTATGTGAATCTGGAAGTAAGTAACTGAAGAATCAATTTCTCGATTAATTAATCTTTAATTCATCGCGTGAAACGTGTAAGCTAAACTTGCACAACATTAAGACAACATAACAGACCACTAGGTATTTTTAAGATAAACTAAGAATATTCTTTCATTGACCAATAACTGCTATCAACATTTTTAGGTTGAGGCATAGTACTTAATAACATAATTATATAATCTATTGAGTTGATCGAGACAGTCACAAATTCTAAAAATACTCATATTATTATCACAAATCACAAATCGTATGGATTATAATTTCATCCACATGCCATCTGACTGATGAATGGAGTGGTTATGGGTTTGTGATTATGGGTTGCCGTCAGTGAGGAAGAGGACTAGCCACGATGCCGCCCACGCAATACTAAGAATAATTTATTTGGTCGAGAAAGCACTGTATAATTATTTCCAATTGATATTGTAAATCAGTCTTAATCTGGAAACATTCGTGTTAATGTCAGTCTACTTCTATTCCCAACCGGAATTGTTACTTTAAAATAAAAGGCTTGAACTATTATTTTAGTAGGTCTTCAGAGGCAATCGGTTCTTCAAATGTTAGTTTTTTTCAGTCCGATCCGATAAGGAGTGCTCACTGATCTACAGCGTATGCTGGAGAATAAACGGCGGGATAAAGTAAACAAGAAGTTCCCGCTTCATGCAAAAATGTGTTTAGAAATGTCAGCTCCATATAAGTTTGAAACCGACAACATCTAGCTTCAGGTCCGTGGTGAGGGAACAAAATACAGCACATCCTACAGTAGGCCTAGTCTATTGTTAAACGCCCCGACGAATTTTCCTGTGAAGATGATGAAACCTTTCAGCGTAGCTATCTGTGTCAGATTAGTATAACTGTTTACCGTCATCTGTCAAATTGCAATCCATTTTTGTAAAGACTGTGTTGTAATGAACCAGATTTAAAAAACCTCAAAGTGATGCATGTCCTCCTCAATTTCTTATTTTAGTCTTATTGACACCTAAATGTCCATAGCTTAAGTACATGTAGTTCATTGCGCTTCTCTTGCTATGAAAAATCACAGGAAAAGTTACCTCTGAATTCCTCTTTAACTTCGGCAGCAAAAGACGTTTTTACAATCAAAAGCAGTGTCACAACACACAATAAGCTGCTTACTCGAAACGCCATAATAACGAGTCATGTAGGCTAACTCTTACGCTCAACAGTAGAATTCTATTTCAGACTTAAATAATTGTCAACCGCTTCAAATGACTACGCTAACTGTATGTATCTCTCTTAGGCCTGCTGCACATCATCAGAGATGGCGTAGTAACTTCGTCAGACCGGTATATTTATTATAAGTAGCATGATTACTCGGTAATCAGGTCAGGGGTCGTCTCAAAATCTAATGCACGGACTTTTGCACGTGTCATTTTTATTTTTTTCTCTCCCTCTCTCTCTTTCTCTCTCTATATTCCTCTGTCTTTATGTCTGTCTGTCTGTCTCTGTCCCTGTCTGTCTGTCTGTCTGTCTCTGTCTATGTCTGTCTCTGTCTGTCTGTATCTTTGATAACAATACTGTCAATACTGGTTAGTTATAAAATTATTATCTGAGCTCATTGGTGCTCCTTAATGGAAGACATTTCCAGAAGCCCTATGTATGTCGCAAAGCGCAATGTAATCCCTGATTTATTCGGCAGAAGTGGTTTCACCAAGGGGGTGAGGGTTGAATGGATAATGGTCGGTGCTCTAACAGATGGTCGTCGTTTTAATGTTCTTGCCTCATTAGTGGAAACGTAAATTTTACATCTCTTTCTTTACGAATACGAAATGTAAAAGCATTGACAACAATTAAAAAGGCGGTTCAACTTTCAAGTATGATTTTAGTTCTATATCGCACAACAAAAGACTAGCAAAAGCTTAAATATTTGCTAGATATACAACATCCAAGCTTACAGGAGTCTTCTAACTACACGAATCTCAAAACCTCTGAGAAATTGCCAACTTTAAAAACTTATAGACGTCTTTATCCGTAGGTCCTACACATTTACTTAAAAATAAACGGTGAAAATATTTATACCGTCGGAGACACATCACTCCGAAACATATGATCGACAAGGAAACCGCCTCAGTGAATCCGCCGAGAGCAGTGATCAGCAAAACTTCGACTTGAATCAATGTGAATCGTCAAAAAACGGTGGGTGGCCTCACTAAAAGCGATATAACTTTTGTTCTGTTCGCAATATTTTGATGAAATTTGGCTATCATGTGTAAATATAATTGTCTTTAAGCATCTAAACTTTCATCTTGCATTTCTTACATGTGGCCAAGATATTGGCAAAAAACCTATGGGGTCTTTTTTTTACCCACCCCGTATATGCAACATTAAGCCATATGGTTCAAAGTAAAAATGAAAAATTATGCTCGTGGGTTGGTGCTATTCATGCCAACGGAATTATCACCGTTGAATTCTTCGTCTCCAACGAACACTGAATACGTTGGCATCACGTGATGTCTATCCACATCTTGCGTATCGCTACCAATGAGACTTTGATTTGTTGGTTCCAATAAATGTCGATTTCCATTTGAAAGAAAGTGGTAGTTAAGTGTCTTGACCTCTTGCTTTGCCTTCTTTTTCGATAATATCCTGAAATTAATGCATAAAACTTGTCAATTAAGTGAATTGAATTGTTTAGGCTATATTCAGATGGAAACAGTCTGTGCATTGGTAGTTATTCGTGGTTATTCTACAGGCGACTCTGTTGTAGAGTCAAGCAGCCAAATCACTAGTGATCAATTCTTGTGAGCTCTAGCCTACACGACACACTTGTAATCGAACCAAACACTACTCTTTCTTAGCGAAACTACAGTCTCCACCAATAAAATCAGGCTAAACGCATAGGCTACAAGCCTCAAGTTCCGCCATTATATCTTCAAGGTGAATTTTTTTAGATCAAATTGATGCTTAGCATTTGAAAATGTGAGTAAAACTGTTGAACTTCAGGACTTCAAGTGGGAGAACTCAAATAAGATATGCTAATTATCAGATCCGGCCAAAAATATATAACTACTGTAGGCCTAATTATTCGGTTGGCCTACATGGTAGCATTATTTTCAAAGCCAGAATACAGTTATAGGCTACCACACTTAGATTTCCTAATAAAGGTTTAGGTTGCTTACCGTCGCCAACACACTGCTCCGAAGCAGACGATAGCCAAGCATATTGCCAAAGTAAACCCACCGACAGCCAGAATAACTAAAACTAATGCAACATAATTATCGGATTACTACATGAAAAATATATTATTATATACATGTAAATTGTTATATCATGCAGAAAGTAAAGTTTGAACGCAATCACGTACAGGTCTAATAATTGGTATTGCAATTTAAATTATCGCTTCTTGAAGATAAAATTGCCAGATCCGCTCTTTGTAGGTCTACAGAAGCATTAAGTCACGATAGAATTGTCTTCAAGTAGGCTACTAACGGTAAATATACAAAAAGAGGTTGAAGAGTTGATGTCGCATGTTGTCATGCGACCTATTTCAGACGGATGTACCAGACACAGGCAAAGTTATATTGTATATGTTCAATCCATGAAGAGAATGACTGGTTTTGGATGCACTACATTATAGCGTAACAAGTAGGCTATCTCTGTGACATCGTAAAGAGAGATAATGGAATGATCTCAAGCGTCTGCTATAAAAAGGTTCTACCATCAATGATTCAATGGAATTGTTATTTCTTCGCTAATAGACATTGCTGCTTTTTGTTTAGCTCTCTAACGTCGCTTAGTAACTTATTAACCTATTGCTCTTAATGACATATCAGTTAGGCTAGCTTGGAAAGCGCCTATGGTCAGTTTTTGTGAATGGGGAAATAAAAATGTCCAATTGCAAATACAATAATTTCTAAACGGAACCCATGTTGCAATTGCAAATTTACATTACTAAATTAAATTACTGTCTTTAGACAAAAGCTTGCTGAAGATCCCGTAGCCTATAAACACAGTGACTGTCTCGAATTAGCGTTAAGCCTCGATCGAGACAGTACCTGTGTAGCCTAGAAACCTTAGTTACGTCTTTAATTAGCAATTGATGTTCTGTCATTGGTCGAGTGTATGCTTCTACAGGTTTGGAAGCAAATATATCGATACCCAGTTATGTTGTATTGTATTGTATCATGAATTATGCATACATATTCTATTTGTCAATTTCACATCGATAATTACATTTTGTACCTTGTTCGTTGCTGAAACTTGATGCTTTGGGTTCAGATAGCGTATCCATTTCTTGTAGGCCTGCTGAATTATCTGCAATCAAAATAAAGTTCAAAGGCTGCATTTAAAACCGGACCACTCTATACCTCAAAATAATATAAGTTGTTGCTGTTACGCAATAAATAAGCTTAGGCCTATGCAGTATTTATATTTCATATTTCTGATGATAGGCTGCATACAAAATTTACCTGTCACATTGACGAATTTGCGTGCTTTAAGCTTTACTTTTCAAGATAAGTTTAATGCCAATAGGCTTAGCATAGGCTACCGTACTTCTTGTAAAAATCTGTTCCTTTAAAACTGGATTTGGTATAATCCTTGTTGATAATATTAGTCGCACCTGTTGAGCAGTTGCCAATGATTCCGATCCACTTCCCATCTTTACAGTGAAGATGCCAGAATTTACGGCTGATATAACATCCGACCACAACGACATCGCCATCTCGTTTCACATAAGCGTCTTCGGGTGGGATGATATCCGAACAACCGACGGCTGCATAAAATGTAGGCCTAAATAGACTAGGTGAGCAGGCCTATGTGGTGTAGTTTTGAAATCAGGTTGACATTACTATTGTCAGCAGATGTGAAATAGCAAAGCAATAATACAATTTATTAGTATTCGATGATTTCCTAAAATGCAAAGATAATTCAAAGTGATATTTAAGGCAGAAAGGATCTAATGCATAGCCCTTTATTTATTGAACAACCAAAAAATTGTTACAAACCTCTAAAACTCATCATGACGTGACGCCCTTCTGCGCTACTTCCTTCCTCAGCCGGATTTAGGAAAACATCGACAGAATTTCCTTTCGACAAATGCAATTTCTGTTCTCGTTGATTTCCAGACGCGCAGATTGTGATAGCCTATTTGTCTTTCCTGCTTTATCCACAATTGCACCATGGCTCTGACAAGGTTGCTGATGTTTCTGTGTCTGTGTGGAATTTATGGTAGGAAATACGACGAGGCTGATGCTTATTTTCTGACCAACTGGTGCTTCGACAATCCACGGTTGAGATTTTGTTCCACATGTCTTAGAACCGATTATATGGATTGGAGTCGTAGAGACATCAACAACACAAGAACGTTTTTCATCTGCCACTGAAAAAAGGTGTCAGACCAAATTATATGCTATAAATAAAGTCAAAATTAGACGATTATTTATTAGCAGTTTTAGATTCTTAAGAAATCAGATTTAAGATTAATACCATAGATCTAAATATAAATAAATATTAATACCAATCTTTAAATTTGCAATGGACCAACGCTTATAAGAAATATGTTTAAATATGAAATGCCTCACCTTTGAGACAAGTGTAGCTTGCTTCTAGATAAACGCTGAGACCAGAAAAACATGGCTTGATATTTTCAGCTGAGATGTGTATTATGGGAATGGTACATTCAGTCTTTCCAGAACATTTTCGGTCCAATAGCGACAGAACATTTGCTGAACAGCCTAGATATCGAGCTCCAAGTGTATCAACTTCCTCCGCAGGGATACACCTCCCAACGCTCATGCGTCCATAGGTGGCGCTTTGCATGACGATGAGTTCATTCTTTTGACAGCAAGGTTGAAAAGTTTCCGTGAGACAGAAATCCTCTGTGAAAGACATTTTAAAATAAACTAAAGGCTTATAATGATAAAGAGCAAGCAAAGCAACAAGGTATGAAACGAGGACAACAACAAAGTGCACGACGTTTATTTATTAATTTATATCAATATCAAATATAATTGTAGAAATTTGACCGACTTTAGATGTAGGCTAATTTTCATTGTTCAGTTGACAAAGAGACGAGAAGTTTTTTGAATTAATTTCGTCTTATATTGTTTTGACTATTTCAACATGCTAATTTATCGATTTTCTATTTTATTTTAAGCCCTTGTAGTCTATTTGTCACGAATCTATGGCGCGAATTTCAGTTAGGTTACTAGGGGCTATGACTGAATTAATCGCTCATCAATTGGAGGCCACTATTACATTTCTTTCATATATTTTCGGCATATGCGACTATTTTGGTTTGTTAGTCCCGATTGGCAAAGCAAAAGAAATTTTGACACACATGCAGAGATAGAATTACAATAGTACAAGTGCGTCGTGATGTATGAGTGGACGAGGTAAGGTAGGCCTACTTATACAATATACATGCAGCGCTGAACAACAGATTGCAACACAGTCCAAAATTATTATTCGACTGATAGCATTAATTGTTACTTGCTAATACTGACCACCGAGCAGCTAAGATAGACCACTAGACAACGAACGAACCATGAGCGATATAAGTTACACATAGGCCTACCCAAAAATGCCTTGCATTCAAATACCCTAAATTAAAACTGAACCGGCCAGCTTATATGCACTTAAGCGAGTCATGGACATCCGTTTCGCACTTGAGTGGCGTCCACTGTACAAAGTACATTATAATCATAGACCCACTGACATGGCCTATTGAAGAAGCAATGGGTCACAGTAGAAGTGCGAGAGAGTGGCATCTGCATAATCTTCACGCTTACTATGCAACGATCACCGGCATGAGATTGGAACACAGGGTGTCCGGACAATTCGGAGCCGGACAATTCGGAACGGACAATTCGGACCGGACAATTGGGAGCGGACAATTCGGAACCGGACAATTCGGAACCGGACAATTCGGACCGGACAATTCGGACCGGACAATTCGGACCCGAACTATTCGGACCCGGACAATTCGGACACGGACAATTCGGAACGGACAATTCGGACCGGACAATTCGGAACGGACAATTCGGACCCGGACAATTCGGATCTGGACAATTCGGACCCGGACAATTCGGAACGGACAATTCGGACCCGGACAATTCGGAGTGCATATACAATTATACATATTGTGAGCCACTAAAAGGCGCTTACGGCGATCAAACTTTTATTTATTTATTTAAGCCAATTATTTCTTGAGTTGCAAACAATCGTGTGAAGTAAAAGCATAAGAAAAATCAAAGGCCTGTGTCGATTAAAAAGCAGTGTGGCATTACAGCTCTCTGATCTTGAAGACCCAAAATTCAAATACTTAAATTAAGAAACTGAGATTAGAAGTTATAGGCCTATTCAATAAATAATGGCCAACTTAGAAGCAGCTCATTGAAACCAGTCAGTCAGGTTTCAGATTGCAGGCTGTCTGTTCAGTTTGATGTTAATTAAGATTACTGCATAACTTGTACATGTAGCATACAAACACAACGCGTTTGCAGGCGTTGAATTAAAGAAAAATTGTTATCATTATTATTATTATTATTACTATTATTATTACATTTTATATTATAAACACATATTTATTTTCTTCAACAAAAATTTCAAACAGAATAAATCAATTTCAGTAAGACCAACCACCCTTATCCATGTCAATTAGGGACTTAATAAAGGAACCTGTGAAAGCCACAGCGTTAAAGTTTTGTATACATAATTATTATTATTATTATTATTATTATTACTTTGTACGTGGATTCCCTTTTCTTGCAAATACCTTAATAGGCCTATTATAGATCATTATAGTCTCATACTATGCGTGACTTGTCCATTTTGAATTGCCTATGTCTTTCCAAATCTAACTTTAATCATCTATAATGTCACTGCAAAGTGAGGTAACATAATGTAATAGGCTACTCCTCACTTGCGTAATATTATGTTTAGGCCTACGGTTGCCTTGAGAACAAAAAATAATTTTCTATTTTTGATTGAATTTGAATGCGCAATAGTCTCTCCGGTCGACATCTGTATACGGGGATGGTGATAAGTATGAAAATCTGGCCTAAAAGTTTGAGTTCCATCATTAATTTTGACTGCTACGAATTGTCCGGTCCGAATTGTCCGGTCCGAATTGTCCGGTCCGAATTGTCCGGTCCGAATTGTCCGGTTCCGAATTGTCCGGTCCGAATTGTCCGGTCCGAATTGTCCGGTTCCGAATTGTCCGGCCCGAATTGTCCGGTTCCGAATTGTCCGACCCGAATTGTCCGGTCCGAATTGTCCGGTCCGAATTGTCTAGGTCCGAATTGTCCGTGCCAGAATTTATTCCGAATTGCCCGTGTCCAAATTGTCCGGTCCGAATTGTCCGCTCCAAATTGTCCGGTTCCGAATTGTCCGCTCCCAATTGTCCGGCCCGAATTGTCCGTTCCGAATTGTCCGGCGCCGAATTGTCCGGGAACCGGAACACAGAGCTCGCCGATGCATTCCGGGCAGTGCCGAAAAAGAGACTCACGCAATTTTAACAGGAAGCAAGTGCAGCATTCATCTTATATCTTGCGTTATAATATAACGCAGGATATAAGTCGTCCTCAAGCCGAACTATTTAACATATTATGTTAAATATAATATTTCGGCTTGAGAACGACTTGAACGGCTCAATTTTGCACCGATTGGACCTACCGCAGCCCAAACCCTAAGAGTCCAGTAATTAAATAATCGCTATTACGAAAGTTTGTTAGGATGAACAAGGGGCATTGCAGCCATAAACCATGATTTACGCCTTATAGCCTAATTAATAGGCCTACCCTTACATCTGGGTGGACCTGTCAATTCACGTGATCGAGGACCAGGACCAGAAGAACGTCCTACATTCTGACGATGAGCTATTAATTTTATTATTAAATAATAAATAAATAAATAATAGTAAATTTTACTTCAATCATGTAGCTGCGGCTTTAATTTATTATTTGCATTGTCACTACTATTTCACAGCACTTTTTGTGCCCAGTCAATAGAAGTAGACTCCTACGGCGTCTTTTCCGTATTCATCCGTAATCGATAAACATGACATCAACCAATCAAGTTTTTATTTATTTTTACATCCACTTCAGTAGGCCTAATTCCGCTACAGTGGCCGTGTGGAAGGGAAATATACGCGAGTGCGTCTCATGACAGCATTTGAAGTGCCATTATTAATTCAATATAGTAATGAATCCGAGCCGTCAGAGATGTGACGATTCTAATCACACAATCCATCGAAAATCTGTATAAGCAGTTTTTGTATAGAGTCTACTCAGTCTACTCGTTTAATCGAGTCACAAATTCGCTGATTTTTCCTGACGGTTGCAATTCTTAGATTTGTTCAGATTTAAGTATTATTACTTTTATTAGCCCACTGACAAGGTCAGTTCTACTGAATTATTATTGGCGTGATTAATTATTTAATAAAATAATAAAGAAAACTTTGCATCTTGTTCTAATACCACACTACGATTTGAGAAATGCAGATACATGTATGGATATAATTTTCCAAAGAATGTGAATGTTTGTATCTTCACAATGGATTTGTGTTGTTTACGGCGACAGAATTATTGACGTCGTTGAATAATTCCGCGTCGTCTCCAACAAAGACTGAATAGGTTGGCATCGGTTGTGCAATCATTCCACGCACTTCGTTGCCATGGTAATCGGTCGCTGTATTATTAGGATGAATTCCACGGTCAACTGTTGAATTGATTGGGTAGTTAAGCGTCTTGTATTCTTGCTTCATCTTCTTCTTAAAATCTGACCTGAAATTTATTCAAATAATTATATATTAATTTTATTGTCATAAAAGTAAAATGAATCCTGCCATATTTGTTGTTTTAAATGGCAGCGATACACCAGAACCATTTATTTGTTGCCGAACCAAATTTCTGGCTACTTAGGTTGAGGAGTCAGCTTAACGCCTACGCCCCAGTCGAATTAGGAATTTCTTTTGAGACTAAAGAAACCTTCTGTCATAGAAATTTGCTATCATGGTCTTGTTACATGAAATACTTCTCAGTCAAATTACATCCACATAGGCCTACCTTTTGCGAATGATTAGACAGCCATAACATAATAGATAATTGAAATAGCAGCAGTAGAATCTGCCCTAGGTCTTTAGGACTATTGTGCAGTGTGCACTATTTCATTCTTCATTAAGACCATGAAAGCATTTTCACTCCATACGCACTGAGTAAGTGAGCAAGTAAGTAAGTGAGTAACGATGCCCTTTACAGACCTTCGAAGACATACTGCTCCGAAGCAAAGGATTGCCAGACAAATCGCCAAAGTAAATCCACCGACAGCCAGTATCACCAGCACTAAGCAAAAAAACAAATTGATCATATGTAAATTGAGAACCAGTAGCTCATGTGAAGTCATATGAATGTTTAGAATGTATGATGTGTACTGAATGCACCTATTGCATTCCTCCATTTTGAACAATATTAGTGCGGTAAACTAGCCTTTGAACAAAATGTTTGGTGTACTTCATTTTCACAAAGTTTTGACTGCTTACTCCAAAGACTTTATAGATTTCTTATTTAACGCGGCACGCCAAAGGTTAAACTTGAAGCACCATGCCGGTCTACGTAGGAAAAGCTACAATGTCGAATAATATATTGTACTGCTTCACTTTAATTTATAATGTAAAACACGTAAGTATTCGTCAACCTAAAAGTCAGTGCAAACAGTAGAGTGGGCCTACATTTGTACCTTAATATTTAAATCCACACAAATGCACGGAGTGGTAGCCTATCTATGAGACTTAACAGCTTTTCGATAACCAGTAGCAAGACTCTTACTCAAATGTGATTAAAAAATTGACCACACGTCACACCGACCACAGAAGACCAGTGAGAATTGAATGAAAATTAATAGGATTTAGAATCTAGCATAAAAAGTGAGAAAGTGCTATTTATTGTAGGCCTATTGTTATTCCATACCTTGTTCGTTGTTTAACTGTGCGGTTGTTGGCTCAATGTCCGGTTCTGACTCCAGTATTGAATTGCCTTTAAACAAATAATAGACACAAACATTACGACGATGTCGTTATCAAAGTGAATCTTAAGTCTGGTCAATACTGCGAGGTAAAATGGAATGTTTAGTTAATTGCTGCGTTAGTTAACTAAAAGGCTTTTTTACTAGACGACAATAATACAACTAACAAAATCATCGGTTCGTACAAATAATCACGTAAAGAAAAACACGAATAAAACCCTGCATCACAATATAATGGTCGCACCAGATTCGTGGAACTCTTCCATAATTTTACGCAGCGTAAATGTAAGAAGCCACATATCAATTATGAGTGTAGGCTATACATTATCACCACAAATTCCACAATATAAAATAATAAATAATAGTTATTTATACTGTGGTATCACAGATGTTATGTTATGTCCTAATACTGATCATATATGAAATTCTTCTTGTCGGTCACCGGCATTGATCATCATCATAAGCAGCAGCAGCAGCAGCAGCAGCAGCAGCAGCAACAGAAGTTGATGGGTAAATGGAATTCCCGGTAAATATTTTAGTGTTATAATGCACGTAACAAACTACGGTACTTAATAGAATTGAGTTGTCTCGCCTTGTGAGCAGTTGCCAATTACACCAAACCACTTTCCATCTTCACAGCTGAGATGCCAGGTTTTTCGACTTGTGTAGCAACCAACAGCAACTGCGTCACCAGTTCTTTTCAGGTAAGCATCTTCAGGTGGTATGATGTCAGAGCATCCAATCGCTACAATTAGTGATTGTCGTCTACTACACTAGGCCATCCTAAAAGTAGTATGCTCAATCAGAGCGCTTAACCTACCATTGTATTAGGCTAGAACTTTCTATGACGTTACAGCGATGAGTCAACGGGTTGCAACTTTCGCTTTGAAGGCGTTGACCATGCTCAGCAGTGTAAACCCGTTGCCTCTGACACGCTGGTGCCCGACAGCATGACAAACTGGTTTGGTAGAAATGGCCGACGTCTATGCAGCACTGCTCAAAATTCGTTTGTATACCTACCGTTGGCTGTTGATCTATTTTTGGACCACTCTTCGTCTCTGTGTGATGGCATAATTATTTACGACTGGCTCGATAATACACATGTATAATTGGCATAAGCATGGCAGAAGGAAGAACCTAGTGCCGAATAGCCAGTTATTCTCTACTGGTTCTAACTTGAGGTATTAACGCAACTAAAATGTTTATGTATATCTAAGAAATGCCCGAAAAGGCTCCCAGACACATTGGACATAAATTACAAATTAAATTGCCGATCTTTCAGTCTTTGTAAATTCTATTGTAGGAAACCAAAAAGAAACAACCTATGTGAAAAGCAGAACGTGAGAAGTGAAGTTATTTCTAACCATGAAGACTTATGATGACTTGTTGACTGTTACTCGAACTCTCCTGATCTGATGAATTAAGATAGATTTCAACCGTGTTTCCTGCCGACAAATACAATTTCTTTTCTCTATGATTTCCAGATGCACAGATTGTAGTGTTTCTTTTCGCCGTTTTGTCCACAATTGCACCGTAGTTGTGACAAGGTTGTTGAAGTTTCCCTGGTCTCTGCGTCATATTTGAAGATAGGAATGCGATTTGACTGATGCTTATTTTCTGACCAACTGGTGCTTCGACATTCCACGGTTGAGATCTTGTTCCACATGTCTTAGAACCGATTAAATGGATTGGAGTCGTAGAGACATCAACAACACAAGAACGTTTTTCATCTGCAACTGAGTGATTCAAAATGCAAATAAGATGCTCCTAATCTTAAATCTACGATTGCTACACATTGTTCACTTTATCTTGGAGGTATTGAATGTAGGCTACATGTTTTATATTATAGCTACAGCGTTTTGGACAAACAGACATGCATACATGTTTAGGCTACACATTATCCTTTATCGATATTGATTATAATAAGAACTCAATCAATGCCTGTAATGGTGCATTTATTAGTAGGCCTATCTCTGAGTAACCGCTTTAATACAAAGCGACAATAGCGTAAACATGTAAGACTAAATGTCCGTTTCATTTACACAGACGATGACGAGCAGGATTGACAACAGGAAACTTGATCAAAGTAATTTAAAATAAAATGCAACTGTCAATGTTTTAGAATCTTACCATTGACGCAAACGTAGTCGGCTTCAAGGTAAACGGTTAAACCTGCTGCGCATGGTTTGATGTTTTCCGCTGATATATCGATTATTCTAACCGTACATTCAGTCTTTCCAGAACACTTTCTATCCAGTAATGCCATGATATCCGCTGAACATCCGATATAACGAGACCCAAATGTATCCACCTCTTCAGATGTAATGCATCGGCCAATGCGCATGCGTCCATAGGTGGCGCTTTTCATCAGTATTACTTCATTCTTCAGACATTGAGGTTGAAAGAATTCCGTGAGGCAATAGTCTGCTTTTCAAGCAAACAACAGAGATATAAAGAAACACGTCTAGGCATTGCAATGTAATAATTAAGTCACTAAACAAATCTATGTCAAAATCTAGGTTCTACCATACGAGAGACTTTTGCCAAGCAATGTTGATGATAGCCTAATTAGCATTTTATATTTGTTCTTTGAGGTGGACTAGGCCTATCGTGTAGGACTATAATACAAATAATACAATCACGGTTTCGCAAAAAGTTATTTTCTCACATTCAAAACAATATACCATACATTCTGATTCTCATATTGCTGATGCGACCCTGCATTTTCTTATAACAACACGATTATCATTAGTTCCGTCAACCACAAATTAGAGCCTACATAATTTATCAAAGTTCCTTGTGTATAGGCCTACAATCAGGGCTGAAAGTGGCTTGGAAAAGTTGCCGGGTCTCACTTAGGCGGACGAGCGCACCAGAGCTGTAGGCTACTGCCGAAATTTCTGACGACCGCCGTCGGAAAAAGTTGATGACCTTTTTTAGTCATCCGGCCAAAATCTTCGGGAAATACCCTAAATTTTCCCGTCCGAAACAGTTGATGACCTTTTTTTAGTCAATCGCTTCGAAATGCGCCTGAATAGATGCATGCACCCTGAAAATCCTACCATTTTTACCTAGTTTCGGCACCAGGCGACCTTTTGTGCGACCCGGCTGAGACCCGGCAAGAGCAGGTCTCGAAAATCGATGCCGGGTCGCAGCCCTGCCTACAATTAAACTTCTTTGAGAGTCGCATCCATGTTGGCTCTTGAAAATATAGCGGATTTGTAAACAGCTAAGATCTAAATAACAAGACTTACTTGCTAATTCCTCTGTCAATTCTGAAGAAAGAGACGAATGTATTACAAGTAGCGATGTGACAACGCTGAGTAAGAAGTACATTTGAAACGCCATAGCACTACGAAACGCTCATTCACTCTCTGAAAATGTAACTATTAGCTCTAGCCACTGTGACTGTGATTCTTATGGATTTGTTCCGAAAGTCTTTTAGGTGGCGTATTAATTTGGTTTAGCCGCATTGCTAATTCAATGCCTCCAGTAAGTAAACTAGGTCGGGGGTCGTCTCATAATCTTGGATGCTACTGAAAAACGTTAATGAAGCAATAAGCATTTAATGCAAAAAATCCGATGGGCTTATTTTATTTAATACTCTGAACTTGTCATAATTAGTGACTTGCTGCACATAAGCCTACAGCGCTGCTTATGCAAATTTCAAAGAGACGACGCATGCGCAATTGCGCATTCATAATTTTATGCCAATTCATTTCCAATGCATCTCCACAACTCTTCAACATGAATCAAATTTGTTACAGGGTGCATATTATAATGTATTTAACTAATTAATTACAATAATTGTTTCAGTGCCTTCTCTCGTCTACGTTTATGGTAGGCCTATTCACTGTCAGCAGATTTGCATACCTTTCTTTCTCATTTTGGCGTTCACTTGCAAAAACGATTGACAGAATTTTTATAGTTTTGGACCGTGACGATGAGGTGACCGTGCTGATCGAGACGCTATTTCAATATCAATAATTAGCATCTTAGTGTCTGATGGGTCCTGTGCACCTCGAGGAGAAATAACTTATAATAATATTTCTTAATTAACCCTACGATTCCAATGATTTAATTCGGGTAAAAGTAATGGTGATAATAAACGAATTAAAATAATCTGAAAAATCATAGCCATGTTTTTGTAACAAATATTGCATGTAAGAAGTTCCAAGAGCCTGTATTTACTGATTCTATTGTTAAAAGAGCAGTTGGTTAATTAGAAGCGTTTGAGTTCAATCTAGAGCTGCATAATAGAAACGACGTGACATTATAATTATCAGACACTACTGTATGAACAGTTTATTAGCAAATGATCTGAAAGCAGAAACCTTACATCTTTTGTAAAGCATTCCATGTGTTAAAACACTACAATCATGCTAAACACTGATCACACGAGATAAACCAAATGTACAAATTAAAGCGTCATGGAGATGTGTGTCGATCTCAAACACTATTTTCTTGACCATCCGAATGTCAACCATCTTACATGACATTGTGTTTTCAGTTGTTTTTTGTTTTTCCTATTAGATTTAGAGTCTCAATTTAGCCAGCAAACTTTTTATTTTTCCAAAGGCAGAGGTCTGGACCGCATTAATGATAAAGTCAAATGGGAGATTGTGGGCCAAGTTTAAATTATGTTTGTGAAACTTCTTGAGAGTTCTATGCTCACTGCTCAGTCAATATTGTTCACACATAGCATTAGCCGATATTAAACATAAAGCAATATCTAGATATAATGTTGTAGAGCTCAGCTAAACTGCCAAGGCTTTGTTATGTGGCGCCATCGTCTGTCGCCCTGTGCGCCATGATCATCCATGATGCTGGTTGCAATAACAGTTGCATGATCATTATTTTGTGAAGGATCATGCAAATGATGATGGATCTATGCTATTCTGTTGGTTGAACTGATGTCGTTGAATTCTCCGTCTCCGGCAAAGACCGAATATGTTGGCATCATCTGCTGTGCAATGTGTGCATGGGTGTCTTGCATATCGTTGAGACAGCGAATTGTTTGATCTGCTGGTTGATTTCCATCCAAAGTTTGATGATAGTTAAAATTCTTAAACTCTTCCTTTGCTTTCTTTTTTGAATATGTCCTGAAATGCATAATATATTGAGCCTATTTCAAACAGCGACACTTCTAACAAAATGGTGAATCAGTAAAGCATTGGCTTTGGGTAATGCGTAGGCCTATGTAAGCCTACACTTTTTAAACTATTTTTTATAGTGATAAATGTATATAAAATGATGTTTAATAGTTGACAACGCAGACAGAACCAGTGAATGATAAGAAATCTGTAGTAGGCTCCAATTAAAACTTATAAAACAGAAAATATGTGTTGCCCATGTGTAAAGTAGGCCTACGATTTATTCACATCTTATTGTGGCCTTATATGCAACTCTGTTCTACTTAATATGCTAAAACAGTTGCTGGCTCATGCGAGACATGAGAATCCGCCGATTCGTACAGTTGCGATTACTGCAGTTAAGTCATTATAGACCTACTTATAATTAATACAGAATTATTATTCTTTTGAACAAATAGAACATTAGCTTATTCAAACCGTCGCAAACACACTGCCCCAAAGCAAACGATGGCCAAGCAAATCGCCAGTGTAAATCCACCAAGACCCATAATCACCAAAGCTAAAGATGCAAAGAAAACAAAGCAGAGTTTAGTTTTTACTTCGAATTACACATAACTCAGAGAAGGGCTTTTTAAACGTGCAGTTGTACACAAAATGTGCAGTTGTAGAAACACGTCTGAACAGTTAAAACTAGCAAAAAAGGTCATTGTTCTCCGATTGGAAGTAATTTACCATGAGTGATGAGAAAGAAAAAAGGAGTTGTGCAGTTCTAAAAATTCATTAAAAACAGCCCTGACTCAGAGGGTACTGTGCAGCTTCAGGAAAAATAGTCAGGTGCATAGTCTTTTAATAACCTCACTCTGTCGGTGGAAGGCAAAGTCAAGCCATGTTCATTTACTAAGGTTAAATGGATTAGCCTATATTACGCATTTAAACACACTTTATGTTTATGTGGACTCTCGTCTCTACGACATAATGAAATGCAGATAATTTATTCGACACAAATATGACAATTATCAGTAATGAAGTAGGCCTAAACTGTTGCATTGTCTAAGAGAAAACTCAATAAGTAGCCTACTAAACTCGATCCCACTTGTAAACAGAATTGCCAAGACTAGACCTAACAGTAAAATTAGCCTATGGATACATTGGATAGGCCTCAACATTGAAACCAGAGTTTGCATTATTAAAATGATTGAAGAATACGTTCAAGTCCAGGTAGAACAGAAACGGATTTCAGAATTTAATTTTCAATTTCTTACCTTGTTCGTTATTTAAGCTTGATGCTTTAGGTTTAGTTTCCGCCTCCGATTCCAGTATGTAATTATTAACTGCAACAAAACGAAATTCTCAAATTACTTGCTAATAGGCTACCGGTATCAACCTTTGTGTTCAATAATTAATCTGATCTGGAAACGTTGATATTTTTTGTGAAAATAAAACCTTAATATTTTAAAGAAAATAGTTTAAGATTAGACTTTAACCTTGTGAGCAGTTGCCTATGACTCCAATCCACTTTCCATCTTCACAGTTCAGATGCCACGTTTTACGACTCGTATAACAACCGACCACAACTTCATCGCCATTTCTTTTCAGATATGCGTCTTCAGGTGGGATGATGTCAGAACAGCCAATAGCTGAAATAAAATACATTTTCATTTGAGACGGACAATGCTATTTCGATTTATGTTTCGGCAGTCCCAAAGGGCTTTAAGAATATTTAACATAAGCCTACTGCACACAGTTGAACAAATTTATGTCACATTGCAACATTTAGATAATGGAAAATGCAAAATAGTAGCCTATCTGAAGGTCAAGAACTTCCATCCACAAACCTTTGTAAAATCTAAACAATACGCCTAAGAAACAGTGAGCATACACAGCAGTAGGCCTACTGTAGGCCTAATTTAAATCTCATCACACAGACTCACAGGCTAAACACTGAAATCATGAATAAGTTCTTTGGACAACAAGCAGTGAAAATCGAAGTTATTTCTGACCATAGAGGCTTATGATGACATGTTGGTCGTCACCAGGTCTTCCAACATCCAACGAATTCAGAAAGATTTCCACTGAATTTCCTTTCGACAAATGCAATTTCTTTTCTCGTTGATTTCCAGATGCGCAGATTGTGACATTTGTTTTCCCTGCTTTATCCACAATTGAACCATGGCTCTGGCATGGCTGTTGAATGTTTCTCCGTGTCTGTGTTGAATTTATGGTAGAAAATACGATGAGGCTGATGCTTACTTTCTGACCAACTGGTGCTTCGACGATCCATGGTTGAGATTTTGTTCCACATGTCTTAGAACCGGTTAAATGAATCGGAGTCGTAGACACACCAACAACACAAGAACGTTTCTCATCTGCAACTGTAATACAAATTCGCATTAAAGTACCGGTAAGCTTAGCCTACATAATTTGCAGATGTGCGTGCATTTTTACCTACTAACTAGGCTATTTAGGCTATGTGTAGTTGATAGATCGTGATGCAACACTTTGGTAATAATAATGATGCACGATATTTTACAATAATTATTAGGCTACCTATTTTGTGGTTGTAGAGCAGTAGGGGAGTAAGTCCTTTCTTACACCCAATTGTCACGTGACCAGTGACGTCATAGGCTATTGTTCTCTCGCCGGATCATCTATTGTTCCAACTCCGGAGGCTATTGTGTTCCAGGTCCGGAAACAAAGGAGCTGTTCCAACTCCGGAGCCTCTATTGTTCCAGGTCCGAAAACAAAGGAGCTGTTCCAGGTCCGTAAACATAGGAGCTGTTCCAGGTCCGTAAACAAAGGAGCTGTTCCAGGTCCGGAGACAGGTGACTGCCATTTTTAAAACAGGGTCCTGAGGGGCCGCTTTGAAGTGACTAATGAATAGGGGTTAGGTCTTTGATCTTTTCAAAAGAGGCTGAGGCTGGCCAGGGGGACCCCTCCCTCCCTCCCGCCCCGCGCCCAGGGAACGCGCCACCGCAAATGCGGCGCCGGGAGAATGCTGGGAAGTGTCGGCCAATCAGCGAGCGAGAATCTTACTAAGCCAGGAAGTGTCGGCCAATCAGCGAGCGAGAATTTTAATATCCCAGGAATATGTGACCAATCAGACAGCGAGAATTTTAATATCCCAGGAATATGTGACCAATCAGACAGCGTGAATTTTAATAGAAGAATTTTATTACGACAATTTCTAAGTACGAAAGAACAAACACAGTAGGTTGGCAAATTTTTTTCTACCAACTCAAACACGTTTATATTTTTTCTTCAACCAACACACAATGTCTCGTATGTTTATGCAATAATAATGTTCGACGAGCATATGAATGTTCAAATATTTACAACAGATAGGTTTCATTTTGCTCAAATATACGATTGCCCAACATCTTGCGCGATTATGCAATACCTTAACATATCTACACAGTTCAAATATTCAGAGTTCGACGAATTATACGAGAGTTGCAATTTTTACATGGCCATATGCCAACGACTCCGACGAATTGAGTAGGTATCGCTTATCGTCGTACGGCGACAGCGCCGCTTTCTGAATTTCAACTGTGTGAAGGGCATGCTTCTTGCTTTGAATAACACAAAATTTCGAAGATGTTGGTTTCTCGTTCAATATGCAGGCCCTATAGTCTGCATGGCGAATACTCTTCTGAACGAACCCCTTCTTTATGCCCTTCGCAGTCTTCTTTTCCTTTTCGTTAGGGAGCAGTAAACTATACATTTTAGACCGCAACCCGCAGAATTCCAAAACAGCAGCACCATTGCACTCGTCTTTAAATTTCCCAATTACCTTGGCGTTAGAGCGGCTGTGAAGGAAGTGCCCACAGGGGTAGTCTGAGGTGTCATATTCGTCTAAATGCTGTTGCATGTCTTTGTACACGTCGGGTGTTTGTATGTGATAACACAGACTGTCTGTGTCTGTGAAAAGGAGTTTGCAAGCGGAATCGTAGAGGGGAATTATATGTTCATAATGGAATTCATACATTTTTAATTTTGAAATGTCCAAAATGCACATGCCTGCATAGAGTGGCTTGTTCAGGTAAACGTTTGAATTTGTTAATTTTATGACGGTCAAATCTTCGTTTATTATTGTGTACGATTCGAAATTTGGCCGAGCTATGAATCTTTTCGCGCGCTTTCCACTCATGAGGAGGCGGACCTGCAGGTGTTTTCTATTATTTTGCATTGTTTTACCGTAAATTGAATTATTCATTAATTTGTAAAAGTCTTTTTCGAAGGAAGATTTTGCAGCCTGTCGTTTGGACGTGTTGAAGTCGATATAGTTTTTCAACCATCGACTTTGGCGAAACTCGAGTATTTTGTGAATTTTGGTCAATTTCATCCCCATTTTTAGATAGAATTGTAAATTTCTGTAATGTACGACGTATCGAGTCTTTGACATTAGATTTGGAGTCAACTTTTCGACCCCCACCCCAATTTTAGCCGAAATTTTCTGTGAAACGGACTTTGCGTAAGGAGATATCATGTCCGGTCGTATATGCAAACTCTCTGGAGCAAGGGGGTAGTCGTTGTGTGCGTCGTGGAGATGTGAAGGGTATTCCAAGTCGACGTCCAACAAATATCCCAAATCGTCATCAGTCTGTTTAGTACACAAGTCAAAATTGGCAATTTCGTCCGTCTCTAAAAATCTAAATTTGCCGGTCGGGAGCGGTTCGGACATTGCATATCCATACAGATTGTTACAATCCAAGTACATGATATAGCTTATTGGATCGTTTGGGTCGTATCCTTGGGCGAGATACGGGTTGTTTGCTTTTGCGTAACGGTTGGATATCATAGAGACACCGCCTCTCATCCCCCGCTCCACAAAAAGGTAAATGTCCGGGTCAGTTATAAGGTCCAATTCCACCTTAGTCATTCTCAAACACGCGTCAAAACTGAGTCCGGGGCTGCTGTAGTAGTGAAGTGCGTCAAGTCCGTAAAATTCCATAGACATTTTTCGAAAAGATTCGAACACGTCTGCCAACAATACAACGTCCGTTTGCAAGTATAGGTCGTGATAGTCTTGGAGAGTTTGCATGTCAAAAGTTTGCCAAACCTGTTGGGCATAGTCGTAGTCGTCTTGAGAAATGTCTTCTTCAGTCAGTTTGCTATAGAAGCAGCCTTTGGGAGGCAGAGTCCTTTCGGTCATTCTGCAGGCCGATGTCATATACTCGTAGGGAAATACGCCCTTACGCAAAAGCAATTTGTAATGTTCCGGAAAAAGCCGGCGCAAATGGCTGAATTTGGAATCCCCCTCTTTTGCCAAATTTTTGACCAACACGTCCAAACCGCAGGTTAGAAATTGCAAAGAATCTAAAAATCGGATGTTATTCACTTCGAACGAAAGGTATTTTTCCATGTTAGTGGCAATTACTTTAATTTCTTCGCTTGCAAATTCCTTTGTCATGTGTTTCAAGATGAGATGGGAGTCGTAACCCTTAAGATTGTGGAACACGACAGGAAGAAAATAGTTAGGTGTTTTCTGTTTCTTAGCCTTTGTAGGTTTGCGGAATTTCATTTTCAAGTTGCAGGGCGAGCAAAGAGCAGAAACAAAGTTACCAGTCATGTGACAGTGGTGTCGAACTTTGTTTTGAGGTGTCAAAGGTGTAGAGCAAGAAGGACATGCAGTGCAAGAATCAAAGTCCACTCTCTGCTGCTGAGTAAGCGGTTTCATAGGCATGTTGGTGGAAAGAATTTTATTAATGCGGTTCTGTTCAGATTTGATGTGTGAAAAGAAATGATCCATGACGTCAGGCCCAGAATAGACGTAAGGCTTGGCGTCGTTCAAGTGTGCAAAGGACGAAACTGTAAGACAACAGAAGCCGCTGGGAGTATGTGTGTCGAGAATTTTGGTTGCATTGGTGTTGGATGCAGAGTCGTTTGGCGCCAAGTAGCTCTCGAAATCGGCGTACAGGACGTAAGGTACAGGCATTTCATGCTGAGTGTTTGTGAATTTGAGTGTGGAATTTTCAGGAGTAGGGTATCGCACGGACTGAAGTCCGTGCTTGCCACAATCTTCCATATGCGCATGTTTCCCAGCAGCCGAGGTGAAACAGTAGAGGCAGTAGGGACAAGGGAAAGAGCGGCGGGTATTAGTAGTTCTTCCCTTCAGAAGAGCCGAAAGGTTTCGTATAGTTATGTAATGACGTTTAGCGCCATCATCAAGAAGAAGAAGGTTTGCAATGTGTTTTCTACCCCTGTGAGCACTTGCATAGAGAGGGGTAAAGGTCTTGTCGTCTGGATTGGAGTACATGACGTTTATGCTATAGTCAGGATTCAGAGATTCAAACAGCGGGATCTGTTCAATCGTCATGGGGAATTTAAGGCCTCTAGTGAAAAGCTCTCCCATATACTTTCGATAGATACTGACTCGCTCTGCATGTTTGGCTTGGAAGTGAGAAACTGCAAGCACGCTATACAAAAAGCAGAACTCATCGTCATTGCGCAGATTCAGCGTGGCATGCTTATTGGCAATATATTGCGGAGTAGGGATGTAGCTGGAAGCCCCTATAGGGTCGAAGACTGCATTGCAAATTTTAAAGTCGACCACTCCATTTACAGCCCAGCCGGAACTTTGGCTCGTAAAGGTATCTACCAACTCGTCGATTCGATGTACGGCATCTTGTAGTTGGTCTTCGATCTGCGATGGATGTGTGAGTGTTGCTGGCACGGACTTGAAGTAGCCGACCGTCTGGGCTTCTCCGTCTGGCGTGGTTCGCTTGAAATCTACGTCGACCGCCACGTACCATTTCACCGGCCTAAAGTAACATGTAACATTTTGCGAGTATAACTCGAATATATCGCGCACTTTACAAACTGTATAGGTCCAAATGTAAAAAATTTGTCCAATCAATGTACAAGCCCAGAATTGCTCAAACATTCTAAGTACATCAAAATTTTCTAAGTCCAAACTACCTGTAAAAGCAGAAATTTTATAATACTAAAAAATGTGCAAATACAAATTTTAGCCAAGATCGAACACACAACAGAATTTTCTAAGTTCAAATAAGCTGTAAGAGCAGAAATTTTCTAAGTCTAACAATTTTGTGCATGCAGCAGACTTACCCTTCGTCTCTGAACGCGTCCTCGAGGGTGCTCGTCATGCGCGACGATTCTGTCAACAGCATGTTATGCACGTCTGTTGTCTGCGGCGTTGGAAACGAAACGTCTATGAACACATTCTGGGTGCTTGTCTTGATGTTTGGATTGGTTTGCTTCTTGAAGCACGTGACGCAGACAACTTGACCGGTCCTGAAGAAGCGCGAAGGTCGCCGATTCTTACATTGAGGGCACTCTCGTCTCAGCAAACAGACTTCGCATATACCGTTGATCAAGTTGGCCGCCTTATAGGTTCGACAAGACTCACATCGAGCTAAAGGATAACAAAAATAAAACAGAGCATTAAAGACTTGCATGTCCCACACGCTGTATACTCACTATAATAAAGCCAAAACCTGATAAAGTTCACATGTCGTATACTCACTATAATAAAGTCAAAGACTGCTAAAGTTCGCATGCTGTATATTCGCTATAATAAAGTCAAAGACTGCTAAAGTTCTCATGTTGTATACCAATTACTGAATGCGCACAGACGTGGAGCACAATATGTTTGTGTGCGTGTTGGAAGAAAGTTGGCATGCTCTGCATGTAAAGTCTGTATGTAGGGACTTACTTGATGGCCCAGGTTCTGCCGATGTCGCGCCGGCTCCACTGGGGCCGGCCCCCGCCACCGCCGCCTGACCAGGCGACCCTTCTCCCAACTCGACATTTTCCAAATTAGTGCGCTTTGCTGCTCGATCGGTATCCGCGTCTGCCTTTCGCTTCAGTCCTACAACATATATTATTCTCCAAAATTATATGACATGAATAAAATGCTTCAAAATATTTTTAAATAACCCAAGTATTTTAAATAATGTAAGTACAATTTTATTTTTGCAATTGAAATCTGCAGAAGTAAAAACTTACTCAGCTCTTGAATTCTCGCCTTCAGTTGAGCCTCTTCCTTCAGTAATTGTTCGAGATCGGCATCGGGCTTGTTTGCTAGAAAACAGAAATATATGGGGTTTGAGAGCTGTGAAAATACATAGTGCCTAATACAGAATAGAAAGAATAAGAATTGTATTTACCCATTTCGCTGTAGAAAGTTGCAAAGGGAGCCTTAGCGTGTTCAAGTTGACTTTTTTGTTTTTACTATGTACCAGAACACTCTTTCTATATCTACTTAATTTTTGTACCAATTAATTTTTGTTCTAATTACTTAGTTGTTCTTGCAGCCGCCAAAGTCCACTACTTTTTCAAAAAAATTTCTAAAGTCAATTTCAAATGCTCTGTAGTTGTAGAATTCGATGCGTGTTGTGTTTCGACCGTTCAGCACACCTCGTAGTTATAGGCATGGGACTACTTTTTCACGAATTCCTCCGCGAAAGTAGTTCCACATAGTAACAAGATTTGCGCGGAAGGATACGAGTGTGGTAGTGATGCGGTTCATACAATACACATCAAGTGTGTGTCCCTCTACCGCTGTATTCTCTGCCAGTGCCAGTCCCAAGCCTGGATAAAAAGGGAGGGCGCCGCTAAAAAGTCTTGTTGCCACACAGTGATGCTAAAATATAAATGCACAACCTAATTGTGTGTGTGTGCATGTGTGTGTGTGTATGTGTGTGTATGTGTGTGTGTGTGTGTGTGTGCGTTTGTGTGTATACGTGTGTATACGTGTGTGTGTGTGTGTGTGTGTGTGTGTGGGTATACGTGTGTATGTGTGTATACGTGTGTATGTGTGTATGTATACATGTGTATGTGTATACATGTGTGTGTGTGTGTATACATGTGTATGTATACATGTGTGTATGTATACATGTGTATACATGCGTATGCGTGTGTGTGTATGTGTGTCTGTGTGTGTGTGTGTGTGTGTATACGTGTGTATACATGCGTGTGTGTGTGTCTTTTACTTACTCAAATCCATAGCGATGATAGCCGTTCGATCTGGAAGTCGTCTGCTGTTTGTAGAAAGGCTTCGTATGTAGACTCGATATCGGAAGTACCAGTAGATCTGCGTCTGAAGCTCGGAAAAGATCGTGCTGAATGCCTGGCTGATGAGGATTTTATAGAGAGTCAGAGGCATGCATTTCGACATAATAGGTCTTGATGATGCAAGAAATTTGTTTGGGCATTCCTCTCTTCGTTTGTCTGTTTATATGCCTTAGCACGTCTGAGTAATTCTTGACGAGTCTGGACAAGCTTGGGCAAATGAGTAAGCCGAAGGTTACTATGTAATTCCACTATACTTCAAAGCATTGGACAAGTCCGGACGAAAGCGGACATGTTCGGACGAAAGCAGACATGATCGGACGAAAATGATCTCGCCCCCGCGACAGATGGCCGGATGCTGCTGAATAATATCATCCTCCTTACAATAACATGAAAGACGGAATTACGCGCAGTCGTGTAAAGGTGACCGAGAGAGGATAAATAATAGAGACTGTGTTAAGCGTTTCTTTGAAGCTGGATGATCCATTGTATTCGCGCGAGGCATGAATGACACACATGTCTTTGTAGGCATATTCAGAGATGCAGAGACAGAAGGAGAGAAGGATAGAAGGAGAGAAGAAGAGAAGGAGAGAAGGAGTGAAGGATAGAAGGACAGAAGGAGAGAAGGAGAGAAGGATAGAAGGATAGAAGGAGAGAGGAGTGAAGGATAGAAGGATAGAAGGAGAGAAGGAGAGAAGGAGAGAGGGGAGAAGGATAGAAGGATAGAGGAGTAGAAGGAGAGAAGGAGAGAGAGGGAGAAGGATAGAAGGATAGAAGGAGAGAAGGACAGAAGGAGAGAAGGAGAGAGGGGGAGAAGGAGAGAGGGGGAGAAGGATAGAAGGAGAGAAGGAGAGAGGGGGAGAAAGAGAGAGGGAGAGAAAGAGAGAGGGAGAGAAAGAGAGAGGGAGAGAGGGGAGAAGGTGTAGAAGGTGTAGAAGATGCATTTCTTGCCTGCTGAGAATGTTGGTTCGAATTCTACCTTCAGTCGAATGTTATTTTCTGTGCATGTCGTGGAAGACAATACATAATAGATATTTGATATAATATTATAATTTATTAGGATAATAATAATTTATGATCGGTCCCAGCGTCCGTTGGTTCGAATCCTACCTTCAGCCGAATGCTACTTTCTGGGCATACCGTGGAAGACAATACATAATAGATAATTAGTATAATATTATAATTTATTAGGATAATAATTTATGATTAGACCTAGTATTCTATCGATGGCGCGTTCCCTGGGCGCGGGGCGGGGCGGGAGGGGTCCCCCTGGCCAGCCTCAGCCTCTTTTGAAAAGATCAAAGACCTAACCCCTATTCATTAGTCACTTCAAAGCGGCCCCTCAGGACCCTGTTTTAAAAATGGCAGTCACCTGTCTCCGGACCTGGAACAGCTCCTTTGTTTACGGACCTGGAACAGCTCCTATGTTTACGGACCTGGAACAGCTCCTTTGTTTTCGGACCTGGAACAATAGAGGCTCCGGAGTTGGAACAGCTCCTTTGTTTCCGGACCTGGAACACAATAGCCTCCGGAGTTGGAACAATAGATGATCCGGCGAGAGAACAATAGCCTATGACGTCACTGGTCACGTGACAATTGGGTGTAAGAAAGGACTTACTCCCCTACTTAGAGCGCTTCGAATAATTATTATTTCAACCGTTCATACTCCAAACTTTGCAAAGAATTAGCGATAGGTAGATAGGCCTAGAGATTATAGGGCCTACATGTAGAGATGGATAGAGATGAGTAGACATAATTTTGTTTATAATGAAATACAATAACTTACTACTAATGCAGATGTAGCTTGTTTCAAGGTAAACTTTAAGACCTGAAACGCAGGGCTTAAAATTTTCATCTGAAATGTCGATGACACGAATAGTACATTCGGTTTGTCCAGAACATATTCGATCCATAACTGACATTACATCTGCTGAACAGCCAAGATAACGAGCGCCAAGAGCATCAACTTCTTCCGCAGGGATACACCGACCAACGCTCATGCGTCCATAGGTGGCGCTTCTCATCAGAATTGCCTCGTTTTTCATACAACGTGGTTGAAAGGTTTCAGAGAGGCAATACTCTTCTAGCACTGCAGCTGTGGAGATGAATAAAATTGTATCACAGTTAGGACAATATTAGCTTTGATGTCTACTGGCAAATTTTGTATAGCACTTACAGATATACATAGAGTCTACGCCTGTTAGAAAGGAAACAAGAACTATTTGGAAGTGATTAGGCCTCTTGATCTGATTACGCAAGGTGACAACAGTTACCGTCCCGTGACTTTTGGACAGTCTCGTTGCGTGTGTCTTAAAGACTTAAATATACTGATGCTGTAATATCTCTGTGTCGTTTATACACCGTGAGGCATAAAAAAGGAAACCCCTAGAAAAATCGTTATTATTTTAACAATTTTCAAGCAATGTCAATGAAATTCAGGAAAATTATAGCTAAGTAGCAAGCAATGGAAATACATTTACAGTTTTTACTCTAACTGTCCGCCTTTAGCTTCTACGCATGCGCGAAGTCGCTTGCGCCATTCACGCACCGCCGAGTCAATAATTCGATGGTCAAGATCGTTCCAAGCCTGCATGATTCGCTTCCGAAGATCTTCAACATCACGGACCTTTTTTCTGTACACCATTTCCTGCTTCTCCTATATAGCAATACTCAAAATGATCGTCTGTATGTAACAGTTGGAACTCGAAAGAGAGATGCTGCAGCCGACCGCCTTGTACGCACACGTCCGGCGTTTAGCAAATCCCTGATATTGATAATGTCGGTGTTTCTTCTCTGGGACACATGTCAATTCATTTTGTTGAACCGGGGGTAAAAATCAACGGCCAATACTACCCAGATGTTTTACTCATGGAAAGCCTTCTACCTGAAATTCGAGAACTCAATGAATTTTAAATTCTCCAGCAAGATGGTGCTCCAACGCACAGAGCTCGAGAAACGATTTCACTTCTGACGCATGAAACTCCTGACTTCGTAATTCCTACTCTATGGCCCCCTAACAGCCCATATCTTAATCCCGTCGATTATAAAAATATGGGGATTCATGCAGGAAATGGTGTACAGAACAAAGGTCCGTAATGTTGAAGATCTTCGGAAGCGAATCATGCAAGCTTGGAACGATCTTGACCAGCGAATTATTGATTCGGCGGTGCGTTAAAGACGCAAGCGACTTCGCGCATGCGTAGAAGCTAAAGGCGGACAGTTAGAGTAAAAACTGTAAATGTATTTACATTGCTTGCTACTTAGCTATAATTTTCCTGAAATTCATCGACATTGTTTGAAAATTGTTAAAATAATAACGATTTTGCTAGGGGTTTCCTTTTTATGCCTCACAGTGTATAATTATGTACCAAGAATAATAATTAGCCTATAAACTGAGATAATGCCTGTAGGCCTACTGTATCATTTTTATGCGACTTGCATTTCTGATAACGACGCCTTTGGTTATGGTTGTGTGCTAAGAAAATTTGCCATTCGCTTCTGCTGTCGTAGCCTACAATATTACGTTGAAAACTTGTCAGTAGACCTAATTGCAATCGTTTCTCTTTTAGCAAAAATGCTATCCAACTATTTTTCATACGTCAAAGTGCTCGCACAATGTGCATAGGCCTACCTGTAGTCTCGTCACTTCCCTTGACCATCAAGAAGTGATGCTTTAGCAGTAAAAACAGTAAAATCGTGAACATGCCTTTACCTACTTTGCAGTTAACTATTAAAGACATTTTTGTCACAAACATAAAAAGCAAGTCTGCAAATAACCGAATAATCTTGTGTCTCTCTAGATGTCCAAAACTACTTCTGCGCGAAGTCTAGGACGATAACCAAGGTTCGCGGAATAATCTTGCAACGCGCGCAGTTTTGGCTTGCAGCAGTCTGTTGTTGGATATTTGGGTCAGGGGTCGTCTCAAACTCAGTTGACGCCAATAATTATGTGACAATAGCATCCAATAACGAAACTCCAATCCGATCATTTGCTATAAGAATTTCCGAGACAATTTGAGCACAGAATGTATTGTATATACATGATTGCAAACGCATATACATAATTATGCACGTATGCTATAGAAACCGACATACAACCATAATCATATAATAGGCATAAATATAAAATACCTGCACTCTCATGCAGTTCCCACGCCGCCTTCCTACATAACTACGCATGCATACTTGCAGTTAGAAACTACTGTAGCAATTAATGTCCCTGTCGAAAATTAAAAAGATGATCCAGACGACATATCGCTGTCATTGTCCACCTGCAAAGTAACACCCAACATCAAACGCGACACGCTTAACTAATGGTTCGACGTACAACTAGACCTAATACTACTACTACCACTACTATTACGACTCAAAGGTAGAAACCGAAATACGTTTGCGTCCAAATATTTCAAGTTTATATGCATTGTGATACCAGATGCCTGGTTTTACCGATTTCTGAATCATCCCGAGGATGGTAACGCACGGAACCCTGCTTAATTTCCCAGTCCCTACTTCCAGCCCTCAGTCCTCCAACCCCATTTAAACAGCTCCAGTCTTCAGCCCTTAGTCGTGATCAAGCAACGTGCAGGTGTTCCAATCGCTACCCTCTTGTTGCTCTTCTATCTTATACTCCCTTATATTCCTCTCTTCTTCTCCTTTGTCTTTCATTCTTGCCCTGTTTAATTTACTTGTCGTCAGTTTGCACCTCAAAACAATAAAGCATCACAGTCTAGATCATGGCACAGTCTGTTTCATGTGTTGTAGGCTAGGTAGGCCAGTCATGATCATTGATCAATCAACGTGCAGGTGTTTCAATCGCTACCCTCTTGTTGCTCTTCTATCTTATACTCCCTTATATTCCTCTCTTCCTCTCCTTTGTCTGTCATTCTTGCCCTCTTTAATTTCCTTGTCATGAGTTTGCACTTCCATACAATAAATCATCACAGTCTAGATCATGGCACAGTCTGTTTCATGCGTTGCAGGTCTGAGCTGAAAATTCAGCAAATACGATGTAGGCCTAAGCTCAAAATCCATTTTCCATAACGTGGAACTTGTTCGCAAATAAAAAAAAACCGATTAAGTTGATAGGCTACTATGAAGTCAACGCCTTATGACTGTGTGGTTAAATTGCGGCTGATGGATTTCTGTTGCCAGCACCAAATGTACCATTGGCAATGTTGAAGTCGTCTTGTCCAACAAACCCTGAATAGGAAGTTTGTTTTGGTTGTAGTTCAACGCCACTCGATTCATTTCCTCTCACTGCATCTCTTGCGATGGTAAAGCGAAGGTCTTGGCCTTCGTCATCGCGATGCATCGATGCAGTCTGATAGTTTACAGTTTTGTATTCTTGCTTCTTTTTGTATTGGACATAGAACCTGAACAAAAAAACCACTCGTCAAATACTGTTTAAATGTAAAATATGCAGCTATATATAAGAATCATAATAAAGATTATGGCCAAAAAGTAGGCTAAGCATAAAACACTTTTATTTTCTTTATGCTTACAATGGGAATTTCGGTTCTCTATTCAAGTACAATAAATATTACAACATGATGAAAAAATCAACCATAGCAATTAACGTTTCTAACGACTGGTAGAAACATAGGCCTAATTAGTTCTAACATTTATCTGCATGGTCTGACAGTGACAATTCAGATGTTGTTCACTCATCCGTTTAATTTAGTTTTTTTTTACAGAGCCCCTTCAAGAAATCTTTCCAGCCCAACCACGGCAGTACAAATTGGATTTCAGCAATTTGAAATCTTATTGATGTTACTTATAGATTGTTGGCACATCTCCAACGGAAGTCCATTTTAAATGGATGGGTCAAAAATGCTGACTAGTTGAGGCGATAGTTGTCTATGTTTGTGTTCTTTTAAAACGACAATTAATTAGTTAATTTTAGAAACAATTGCGACATTCAACACTTGGTTACTATATTTTTTATTGAGTAACTGCTTACGATACCGGTAATTACTTTTTAGTTTAGTAACTAATCATAAACTGTAAATAACCGTCTTTTAAAATGTATTTTCCACCAATCTTTGCTTGTGAACTAACGGCTAATTGTAGATAAATGCTTTTAGTCGAAGCGCTTGAGGCAAGCATGACTTTAGTGGTCGCATTATGATTAGAGGATCGTTTGTTGAATATTTTACTTGCACATAGCAAAATCAGATAAAATCTTTGGCTACTCACTTGCGCAAACACACCATTCCTACGCAGACAATTGTGAGACATATTGCCAGAGTACATCCACCGATTGCGACCATGGCTAAAACTAAAGCGGCAGAAAAATACACGAATCAGTAAGCTATGCACTAAGATCAGTCTCAAAATCTATATGCAATTTCATGACTTTATTATCATAATATTGTATGTATTTAAAACGGTGAGTTACAAACCTATGTCTGAGTAATTCATTATAGTCCGAGTCAATATTATTATTTTGGTAGTAAGTGTGCTTGAGTCAATAATTAACTTCAGATGAGTCTGAGATAAAATCCGTGTAGCCGATACCTTGTTCGTCTTGCGAAAGAGTTGACTGATGTTGGAGTTCGACGACCGAGTCTCGCACTGTAGCACCTGCAATTAAAAATGTTATCTATTTAAAATTTGTGTTATTGGTTTCATTTAACTTTAAGCGCATAAATAATTTATGTCTTTCCAAAAGAGTACCTTCCGTGAAATTGCAAAGACATTAATATACGGTTCCTTCCAAACAAAATCTAATTGACAAAATAACAAGCATAATCCATTGGGTAGAGCTAGTCGACTTCAGTGAAGCCGCAAAACTGGACAACAGGATATGGTGGATAAGCTCTTTGACAATGTTGGTTAGTATACATTGGCTGTGAATAAAGATAGAAAGAGAGCGAGTGGCCTAATTTAATTGCATTGGGCACTAAAATTTTCATAGCAGTCATAAGCAAAGCTCACACATTATTGACGCATTATTCAAATGCATTACATTATAAAGAGAGTCCAGTAGGTTGGAGTGTATCGTCATACATGTAGATTGTAGAACGATAGTTGACTCGAAGATAGAGGTTCTAAATGCATTGCCGCCATTGCGTAACAAATCGGCTACCGCGCCCCACATTGTAGTATACTGGAATTTTAAATTTAGATGTTCAATCAGTAGAGCAATACCCATTCGCTCCGTCATTAAAAATTGCCAGCAATTGTTTCAAAAATAAATTATAATTTATTTCAAAGCAGACTCGCCTTTGAAGAATAGGCTATTTATAGATTATTTTATAAGAAATATCCTCGATATTATTTACAAGCTTCTATAGCAGAAATATGTCATAGGGCCTACTTCAAAATAGGAAAAGACTGACCTTGAGAACAGTTTCCCAGAACACCGACCCACTTTCCTGTTCGACAACTGAGCTGCCACGTTTGACGATTCGAATAGCAGCCGATAATAACCACGTCATCTTTTCTTTTTAACCACGCATCTTCTGGTGGAATCATATCCGAACAACCTACCGCTACAAAGCACATGCATGCTGTAGCCTATGAGAGCACCACCTATATGAAGCCATATTTCTACTTAGGCTACTGCTCACATTTATTATCTTACTACTGCAACCTTCCTCTTTTTGTCATATTAAATCGCAGATATCCCCCCTATATGAACATCAAGATCACGACGGCTAATGCTCCCCCATGTCTTATGGCACACTGCATTTAATCATGTTGAGCACAAAAAAGAAACTTAAAATTTAGTAAACTTCTTCTTGTATCGCAGATGAAAATTTAAGACAGATAATTTTTAAAGACTAAGATGCATGATTATTTATTTAAATTATGCCAGTGCAAGTTGTTTTCTTTTAGATAGTCGTGAAAAATTTATTTTTTAAGCATAAACAGCTATCATTGTCAGGAAAATTAATGATTTTCAACCAGGACGTGCACGGAAATAGGCTAAGTCAATTTCTTTGGTCGCTTCAATTGACAACTCGTGGTCGCTGATATTCATCGACATTGCAGATTAAAATGAATTATTTTAATTTGTTTATGCTATACCTTCAAGTTTCAATAAAAACTTTGCTGATGCTGCTTCCTCTTGATCCAGAAGATTGAAATACAAATCAACTTCGCTCCCAGACGACACGAAAATCTCCGTCGATCGTTGAGTTCCTTGGCGGCGGCATATCGAAGCATTTCTTTGACCAATCTTATCAACAACAACTCCGTAACTGAAGCATAATTGGCTGCTTTGAGTTTCTGCTGTAAAATCAATCAGGCTGATTCTGACCTTCTGACCTCCATGAGCACCGACATTCCACGGTTGAGTTTTGGTTCCACACAGTCTCTGAGCAGCGAGTGAACCAAGAATGTGAACTGGATTCTTGGTTGCAGTGACAGCACATGAACGCTTCTCGTCTACAACTGAAAAGACAGATTTGTTCGCTGTGGTTGAAGGAACAAACTATATATATATATATATATATATCATATTATAATATACGTATAATGTATATCTATATACATAAAGAAGAAAAGTATGTAAGAAACTAACTATAGGCCTTTATACATATATAATTATATAGGCTATACAATTGGGATATAAACGCATCGGGTCGTAGGCCCTACATGAGAATTTATGAAGCGCCTCTTCAGTGCTATGTATTCGGAAGCGCACTCAGCGTTATAGCTCCGAGAAAATAAGACAGTCTTCAAGCAGCGAAGAAGTGAAGGTGGCATCCCGACTAATACGGATTGAGGAGTGAGGTCATTTCTCATAGAAAGGCACACAACGGAAACGCAACGTTTCGGGCCATGTCTGTCTTTGGGAATTTTGAGATCAAGCCGATCTGCAGAAGGCAGAGGGCGGGAATTGGGCTATAGAATGCTGTAGAAACCAGAATCAATTTGTGAGATTAACGTGTATAGTAATCTGTTATTTGTTCTAGTGAAAATTCACCTAAGTAGCCTATTCGCTGAGCCTAAGAATTTTCAAAGAAATAATAATAATAATTATTATTATTCACTTAAGTATTCGCTGAGCCTATGGATATTTCAAAGACATAATTATTATCATTACCACTGATGCAGCTATAGGTCAATTCGAGATAAACGTTTAGACCCGGAAAACAAGGTTTAACATTTTCCGCTGAAATGTCTGAAACACGAATTTCACAATCTGGTTTCGAAGAGCATTTCTGGTCAATGATGTTGAGAACGTCTGTGGAACAACCAAAGTAACGAGAATCTTCACCGACAACGGATCTGTGAGCCTCAACTTCATCAGACGGTATACATCGACCTATACTCATTCGTCCATAGGTGGCGCTTTCCATCAATATCACCTCATTCTTAAGACATCGCGGTTGAAATGTTTCGAACAGGCAGACATCTTTTGTCATAGCTGAAGAAAACAAGGCGATAAGGCAGATTAAAAAGGTTAAACGGTCAAGGTTAAACATGTTATCATAATTACTACGGATGGAGTTAAGTACGTAGGCCTATTTGAGCGCAATTGCAATTATTTATGGCCCGATTGTTAGGCTACAGTTCTTTTAACTATATATTTCAACTTATTTGGTATGATTATTGATTGCCTCAGCTACGTTTTTAAGCAAAAAGTAGGCCTAATTAGCCTAGACAAGTTATTAGGCTAAATGGACTGCAAAACAAACCAGTTCAAAATCTAAAGTTTTTGCGAATTTTATTTACTCATAAGCACCTAAGAATTGCTTCGCTATTTCATTTCCGGATAAAAAAACTATTTGAAGAATGGCTAAATAATGGGAATGATGTAATACAATAAAATTTTCGACTAAAAAGCAAATATTTTGACAAGAGGTTCACCAGGAACACGTTATATGCCCTAGATTATTTTTCTAGTGTTTCTGAATATCTCCGTAAAATAAATGCACTTTTTTCTTATTAGCTCTAAGCTTAGATACAAAACCAACTTGTTACTCAACCTTGGTTCTGTCGAATCTCTTCAGGTGATGAGAAACGGGATAAAATGAATATAATCATTAAACTGTGCAGAAATCTATCCATTATCTTGGCAGAGCGTAGTTTTAACATGAAAAAGTCAAAAAACGTATTCAATCCCACAATCGAACCGTGTTCACTTTGTTTCTAGGTCCCACTAACTGTGGTCTCTGCAAGATTTGTTTGAAGGTATTCAGACGCGTTAGTCTGGGCAAACTGCCGCGTCAGGTTTAGTTCATGCTAATTATGTCGAGAAATAATTATTGGTGTCAGGGGTCGTCTCAAAACACAGACGTTAATAAGAAAGGCGGAATGTCACTGTTGGAAATAATTATATTAATTTATTTGTATCTTAGCGTTAACAAACAACAAACGCTTTATTAAAGTCCAAATATAATTATGAGTTGAACATCCTGCAAAGGCCTAACAGTAGTTACAGCTTTGATTCAGATATAGGCTTAATTTCTTTGACGAGTTAAAGATCATTAACAAATTATGTTTTAACAAGAAACTAGAAAACTGGATGAATAGACAACGCATTATTGCCGATTGGTCATAAATTAATAGGTCTAAGCAATATACCATACCTAACTAATGTTTACGAGGTAAGCATAACGGGTTTATAAAGCGTATAAAATTATGGTCTATAATTTCTAATCAATAGTTAATTAAAAAATCAGCGTAACACAGAATAGTTTCATAGAAATGTTATGTCCAAAGAATGCGGCCTTTGCAGAAGTCAATTTTGATGACTAGTTTCTGCATAGACTGAAAACGTTTCTGCTGGCAGTGTGTTGTCTTGACTGTAGACAGCGCTGTCCACAGTGATATCTGCTGTCTCAACGCCGCATGCATTCGTGTGTCTTGGATCTACACGTCGAGTGGAATTGATGTCGTACTGCAGCGTTCTGTAAGTTTGATTTTTCTTGCTTTGTGAATAGTATCTGAAACATTGAGTACTGAAATAGATCTCCAAAGTAAGGATTATCGTATAATCGTAGCTGTCGTATCTATGACTTTATACAGCGCTTCTCGAAGATCGCCTTTTAGGAAGACTTCCCAACACGGAAACACGGAGAAAAAGAAAGACCTTATTATAGGTCTATCATAATTATTATCGACACTATTCAAATTAAAATCAACTAAGCAATCTGGCTTGTAACAAGCATTCGCCGCTTAAATATTTTTCATTACTGGCATGATATTTTGCACCTCGTTCACTACATTCTTACTTGTCATGATCCCTTTTCAATTTACTATCTGCCTAGTTCCACAACTTCTCACTCATCACTTCATACCATTCTTAAAAACAGACGCTTCTAATTATTTAACTTCAGTAGGCCTATCCTTATGATGTCTAGTTCTAGCACCTTATCCCACCGGACATGTCAAAACTATGAACATGCTTTCTTAAGACCAGTCACAAAATGTTGCATGTGAAGCCGCCGAATTATGTTTCATCCCTGCTAACATTTCATTTAGCAATATTAATGATATTGCAAGTGATCAATGAATATCTTGATGGCTGCTGCTCCCTCCCTCCCCCCCCCCCCGCAAGAAAAACTGATGTTATTCTATGCAATGAATAATTGAATAGAATAACGACTCTCGGATGTTCTCGGGGGCTGGCCAAAAAACCTTATTCTTCAATTTTATGTGTTCTATCAGTGCCTTAATATCAATTATAGCAAAACTTAGAACTAAGCTGCCTCTGTGTGAAACCGCTTTATTGCTCTATACTTCTGATTTCTCTTACATGAAGTGTCGACCATCGAATTCTACTACTGATTCACTTGAAGTGTAACCATCGATTGATTCCTGATACATTGTGATAACAGCGCCTTAGAAGCCAAAAGATCAGATAGCATTAGGTTTTGAATTCAGGTGGGTTGTATTCGCAAGCGCTTAATTTAAAAATTAAACGTAGGGTTAATACTCACCTCCGTAGGCAAATGGCTCCGACACTCATAATTGCCAAACATATTGCCAATGTGAATCCACCAATAGCCACCATCGCTAAAACTAGAAAGTTAAACAAACTTTATAGAAACTGACGGCTATGGTTGATACACTCTGCGCAATACCTAATGAAAAGACCGATTAGGCTATAAAAACTATTCAGCGTTTCTATCCCTGCGTGCGTCTGTCTGCCTATACCAATGTCTGCCCGTTCATCTGTCCTCTGCCTTACTAACTGCCTATTCATGTGACTATCCATTAGCCTACCCATGAGTAGGCTATATTTAACATTTTATCTATTCATTCATTCATTCATTCATTCATTCAGTCATCCATTTATTTGATCCAATCATCCATCAATCCATTCATTTATTCAATCATATACATGTATATTTAATATTATATTGTATATCTGTTCATCTCTTTCTGTTTTTTGTCCTCTTAAAATATGTGTATTTTCGGGGGTAAAACTAACTCTGATTTACCTTGTCCGTTGTCTGATAGCATTGACTGTTGCTCCAATTTCATAACCGAATCGGTTGATAAAGTATCTGGAAACCAGAAGCGTTCAGCACATTGTAAAACAAACAGACGATGGTTATCGTCACTATAAATAAAAAAATATAATCATCTAATCATCGGATTTCATCATTTGCATCCATTCGTTCATTTAATACGCGTTTATATATATATACATTCGTAGAATGATTAATCAAGATGGGAATATCTTTGCATACAGTAGTCTTGTTTGTGGCTATTCTAGATAGCTGCTGCTATGTGGTGTAGAATCTTACTTTGCACAGAACAGTTTCCAACGACCCCAGTCCACACGTCTTCCTTGCAGTTGAGATGCCATGTCTGTCGACTGGAATAGCAACCAATGACAATCGCATCACCGTTCCTCTTCAGCCAAGAGTCTTCCGGAGGAATGACATCCGAACATCCAACAGCTATGAAAAACCAATTGCATCTAACACAGCTTCTCAAAAATATTTCTTTTAACAAGTGCTATCACAATTTACAATTATATTATTTTTTATTAAATTACCTCTCAGTATATATGCAGCCGTTTAAGATAACAATGTGCAAGAAAAGATGTGTAATTACAGTTCTGACCGTTTTATTTATGTGCGACTTGGAGAAGAAAGTTGTCGCGCGCTATTTAATTGTCTTGTAATAGTTCGCCATTATGATTAAAAATGTCTTCTTTGTTTTATAATTCTTGACACAAGACGCGTCCAAAGCTAGCCACACGTTTCTGTAGACAAATTGATGGCTTAAAATGTTTGATAGTTTAGCATGAGGTTCATGGATATGCCTAGTTAATAATTCATTACGTCTGACGTATTAGAAAACTCATATGCGGCATGCCCTACGAAAAATAGGTTTGACAATAATTCTAACTTTTATTTGATTCCTAAAATATATAATCAACGAAAGAGCAACATAGAATAATTGTATAGCCTATGGAAAATGGAAAACAAGCCTAAGAGTTTATTCTGACCTTTCACTTTAATCATGAACTGCACGGAGTTAGTTGGTTGTCCAGTCACTTGACTGGTTCGTTGAACAGAAGGGTTAAAAAGTATCCTAACAGTATTTCCAGTTGATGTATACAGCTCCTGTTCTCGCGTATTTCCGTCAACACAGATTGAAATGTTCTTCTTTTCATCTTTATCGATGATTGTTCCACTGCTACGGCATTGATGTTTACTACGAGGCAGGTGATCAGTGTCATCTTGTGTAGATGAGAAATCGATTAGAATTATTCTTACTTTCTGACCACCAGATGATTGGATGATCCACGGTTGAGATTGTGTTCCACAAATTATCCCTCTGTCATTTGGGAAGGAACCAATTATTATGTGAACTGGATTCTTAGAAGCAGAAACAACGCACGAACGATGCTCGTCTGCAGCTGCAAAACAACATTCATGAAATAAATCATTTATTAATTAATCATCGTAAATTACATTAGCCTAATCTTAACTCATTCATTCATTTCGATAATTTATATAGCGGCAAGTGTGTAATTGTGGTGAATATACGGTTCCCGTATACCATCTCGGATCTTTAGGATGGAAACCACGCATTCCTTCCTTGTAAGTCTTTCGCTATTTATTCGCATAAATGTGAAGACAGTGAAAGGCTAACAAGGAAGGAATGCGTGGTTTCCAAATGTTCGGCCTTCAAGTATCTGCAAGTGTCTGCCGGCATTTTTGGTTGTGAAAGAAGGCAGTGAGAAGCAGATTATGGTTTGGCAGTGATGTGAACAATTCTATAAAAAATTTGCGTGTGAATAAGCTAACAGTAATAGATGTCAAATTACATGTTTATTGTCTATGCATAGTACAAAAGAGCAAATGACTTACTTATTACACACTCATAGCTGGTTTCGAGGTACATCTTCAGGCCAGGAAAGCAAGGCTGATTATTTTCATCAGGAATATCAGAAACACGAATATTGCACTCTGAATTTCCTGAGCATCTCCGATCTAGCGTTTCCAGAACATCTGCTGAACAGCCAAGTAAACGAATTTCTTCGCCTGCTAACAATCTCTTCTGTGCAGCAACTTCTTCAGCTGTTATGCAACGTCCAGTGCGCATGCGCCCATAGGTGGCGCTTTTCATGAGTATGACCTCATTCTTCAAACACTGAGGCTGAAAGATCTCTTTCAAGCAGTAGTCTTCAACTACACAAATAAACAGAACCGTTTTGGTGCTAATCTAAGACCTAATAATAATAGGCTAGTAACAATAATAATAACGATGATTATAGGGTCATTTGGGACTATTTTTTAACCAATAGTTAGTAATGAAGTCCCTGAGGGATCCTAAATACCTCGTGGCACAAACATAATTATTTTAATGATGATGATGATGATCCCGTCTAGCTAGCCCGGAGGGCTAGCCAATGGGGATGAAGTGTTAGCGACTTCATTTTCAAGGCCTCGGCATATGAGGGCGGTGGCCAATCCTCTCCCTCGCCGTCTCATCATCCACTGACCGTGAGGTCAGTGTACTCATCATAGCTGAGTCGGCTAGGGGTGCTTGTGGAACAGAAATCTCGTTACAAATTTCTGCCCCGACGGGGAATTGAACCCCCGACCTCTTGGTCGACAGTCCAGCGCGCTAACCACTGTACTACCGAAAATGATAATAATAATAATCTTCGCTTAATTTCAAACTGGCACAACGCAGTAAGATTAAAATTTGTAGCATGAACGGATTATCACAAGTTATATACATGAGTCGAATATAGCTGTCGGAAGCTATGCAAGGTGTCCATCCCGTCTTATTGCTCCGTTCACTAAAGCCATCTGTCGAATGGAAGGTTGAGTGGAAAGGGAAGTGATCCCTCGTCCGTATGCTCTACACGCCAGAGTGCCCTAACTTTCCTCTTTGTATTGGGTATCGGTGAAACTATAGTTATTTTTTTATTGTATACCGATATAGTAGACCTAAGCCTACCCGCAAAACCCCGTGTAATTAACCGCGTAGAGTCAAAACGTTTAAACAAATGAAATCACTGGGTCGTAGTGACAAATTTCTATGGTTAAGGATTATATTTGAAGATAGACCTAATTTACTAGAAGACGAAACATGTCTAGTAACTGCGACGTGTAAGATGTTACCTTATCGTACATTACAAATCTTAAAAGTAACGGCAGAGGCCTATACAATACTGTCAAATCTATACTTAGCATTTAAGACGCTTCAAATGTTGGCGTTGTTCATTGCGAAAATTCAAAATGTGTCCATATAAAAATGTGAAGGTCTACCTGAACCTTTGCGCAAACCTTCTTTCTCTGATGCGGCGGAACAGATTAGAACGAAGATGACCAGTAGAATCTGTTCCAATGTCATGATTATAGTGCTTTCAGTAAACCTCCAGTTCAAAATGATTAAGACTGGCTTAGGCTTTGATGCAGTGAAACACACGTGAAAAGCAATGTCACTAAGCTATGCCGTGATACATTAGACCTAAACAGCATAATAATTTTGAATGCATTAACCTACCTAGCAATGCAGACGAGCTTAATAAGAAAAACGCGGAGAGATACGACAAGGCTATGCACGATCTTAAATATAATGATTAGGTCAGGGGTCGTCTCAAAACATAATACAGTTTACGAAGTCCTCAATTATCATGAGCAAATCCGTAAGTCTAAAGCAATTTGCATTTAAATTGCGATTAAAATGATTCTAAGATTATTAGGCCTACACACATCGTAAAAATATTTTGATAACAAAATATACATTGGAACATTTTCTCATCAATGAACTACAACTGTCCGTCAGTTTTGCTCAAACTACAGTCACAGGACTGTGGAATATTGTCCATAATTATGTGGAATTGCAAATTTGTATCGTAGTGAAATAAATGGCTAATGATTTAAGGTAGGTTAGTCAGTAAGTAAGTAAGTAAACTGTAAACATATCCTGTACCATATCAATTTCTAAGCGCATTTTGTGTGCAAACAATCTATTCTCACGACACAATAAATAACATTATATCTTGGTTATGAATCGTAAATAGTCAAGCGGCGCAAGCCATCTGCCGGAGTGAAAATAATGGCTTTGATTTTTTTCTAGGGTAAGTAGAGGCTTTGATAGGAGGAAGCAAGACATCCAATGCATGCTATTCATTCGTGTTTAATAAAGATATAAGGCGGGAGTCCCCTTGTAAGCACGACTGCTCAAGCGACTTTGAACTTGTCGCTGCATATTGTTTGACACAAAAATTGGCGACACGACCCAGTTTTTTTACAGAGTAAGCAATTTCAAACTGGCTATGGAGCTATAGTTGTATTATTTTTAGTGCATTGGTCAGAAATTAAAATAAGCGAACTGGATTTCTTGTTGTACCTGCACCACGGCTCTGTGTAGGCCTACATCTTCAAAGTGCACAAGAATACGACGAAAACTTTTAAATCACAAATGAATATGGTAAAATGTAAATAGGCCTACAGTGGATAGCATACTCTGACATGTTGCACCGAATTATAACAGGTTCATAACCGATTAACATCATCGCAAAAATCAAAAGAAATCCGACAGGAATAGCGTTTGTCGTGGATTTCATGAATGCTCGATCTCGGCCTATACTTTGGCAGATAATGAGGAGTTGTTATGATCGTTCATTGTGTGAACGATGTCGACGATTGGTTCACTTGTGAAGACTGAATACGGCATCGGCTGTTGCATCATCTGATCTTCATCTTTCGTCGCATAGACATCTCCTAAAACTCTCGGAGGAATTCGATGACTTCCAACGGAATTAAAGTTGTACGTTAGTGTCTTGTACTCTGTACGCTGCTGTTTCTTACTCTTCGTATAGAATCTGAAAGAGCAAGGTCGGGTAATATTAAGGACACGTTTCGTAACATACGAATGACGCTCTTGTTCATCGGTTATTAGGTACAAAATAAAATTAAGAGGAAAACAAGAAATAATATATGGTACACACCTTTGTTCGAATAAAAACGAGTTTATATTAATTTGATCCTGTGTGGTCGTGTTCGCCAAATGCCTCATTAAATTTTGTGATCGTTTGCTATAAGAAACTAAATTAAATTGTTGTTTAGAATGTGGAAAACAAATTAGGCTATATGCATCAAGAAACATCTAAGATCCACATATTGATTTGATTAGAATGTGAAAGCCAACTTACTTTCGTAGGCAAATAGCACCCATGCAAACAATTATGAGACAAATTGCCAAAGTAAATCCACCAATTCCAACAATGGCTATCACTAAAAAACCAAAAAAATTAAATATACCAGGAATCAATTTAGCGAAAGAAATGAAGATATATTTATGAAACAGAAATTAACAGAAGGCAGACAAATTCTGCCAAAGATCTGTTACTGTGAAATTTAAAACTGAAGATCATTAATTTGCATAATTTTATTGTGATTTATAATAATTATTGTTCTTCGTAGTTGGCCTTATGAATGGATCCTAACATTCGGTTGCATATCATCTGTTACAGTGTTTTTAACTTAGCGAAGGTTGTGCATTCAGCAATATTCTTTTATTGCATTTTTAGTCCCATAGCCTACAGCCAGCGTATAAACTTACTTTTGAAACATTTCCTTTATTTAAAGATGGAATGGAAATAATGGATCAATAAGCGACAATAGCAGTAATCATAACATCCGAAGATAAGACCGCACACATTTTCTAGATCACCGTAAGAACGCTTACCCTACTGACACTATGCTCTGCATCAAGATTTGTAGTTCACTCTAAAAAATAAACTGAACGATCTAGTTTGTTTCAGTTGCATCTTTGGCAGCTACTAATTATGCACAAATAAACGAATTGATTTATTGATTAATTCATTTATTAATTCATTGATTGAAAGCAAAATGAATTACCTTGTCCCTTTTCTGACAATGCAGTCTTGTGTTCCTTTTCAGCAATAGGCTTACGCTCAAACACATCTGCATAAATAAAAAAAACCGATGAACATCAAACTAAAAATAAGAATAACAGTTTGGCCTAACTAAGTGAACTTTCAGACATTGCTAAAGCATGTAAAACATTGTAGCATGAATTCAACATTCAGCCATTTGCATTCTTTCCAAAATGGTGTACAAATAAAAATAGGTAGACTTCAGAATTTAGTTTTTACTCCGCACGTATTCTACAGATTGAACGCGTTGGCTGCAAACTTTCACTAGTCTTGTTAAATACGACTTAATTATAATATAATTAAGTCGAGACATATTATGTCCTCTGTTTTTGAGAAGCTCATCAGCTTCTTCATCAATAATTAAACAGGTTCTAGAATAGCAATGGTTATAAAACCAGACAATGTAACGCAAATCGGGTAACAAGACAGGTCGATATAGGACTATGCTGCTGATGAAACTTACCGTGAGTACAGTTTCCTAAAACTCCGACCCACGATCCTTCCTTGCACTTGAGCTGCCACGATTGACGACTTGAGTAACATCCGATCACAATGACGTCATTGTTTCTCTTCAGCCAAGCGTCTTCCGGTGGAATGATGTCAGAACAACCAATTGCTAAAAAAGAACAGTCCTTCAGGCATTAGTATGCTAATCATTTGTTTTGACACCTTTAAAATGATATCGGATTAAATTAAATTTTTAAGAATGTAGTCTTTATATATGCGCATACTGTATTTCTATCAATGTGGATCAACTTGGTTCAATAGACAATAAGAGCAACGAAATTCAGAGCACAACCTGAATGGCCATAAAAGTTAGTTTGTATTTTATCCAAATAAAGATTAAAGACTAACCTTTCACTTTCAAGATGAAGCGTCTGTTGTCACCAGTAACTGTTGCTGTTTGTTGATAGGAAGAGTCTATGAATATGTCGACACTGTTCCCAGTTGATAAATATAATTCCTTTTCTCTGTGTTGTCCTCCAGCGTTAATTGAAACGTTCCTACTTCCTGCCTTGTCGACAATGACGCCATCGTTATGGTACAGCTGCTTAGACTCTCCTGACCTCTGACCAGTGGCGGCTGAAGCTGTCAAGTCGATAAGACTGATGGAAATTTTGAGGCCAATGGGAGCTTCGACTGTCCATGGTTGAGACTTCGTTCCACAGATTGGCTGAGCGTCGTTATCTCTGACTAGTATATTAATTGGAGTCTTTGAAGCGGTTACGACACACGAACGTTCTTCGTCTACAACTAAAAGATGTGGCCAACACATTAGTGAAACATAGATATCACGCTACTTCTTGCGGGCTAAAAATCGAGCAGACAGGAAGCTGCGTCATGAATTTAAGTTTTCCAGCCAGTGAATTCGTCAACTCTTTTTTTCTATCAGTACCAAATTTAAACATAATCTGATCATCAAGCTAAAACCTCAGAGTGTTGACATGAAGCTGAGCTAGACACTAACACTATACACTATCTCCATGATTGTTCGCCTGTGAGGAAACTGTCTCCTATGACTTTAGATGTTAGACTCCAAAGAGGTGTGCAGCAAAAATCTCATCAAAAGTCGAGACATTAGTTAAAAGAATAGTATATACTTACTGCTGATGCACTCGAAGCTGATTTCCATGTACATCTTGAGACCAGGGAAACAAGGTTGAATCTTTTCGTCTGGAATGTCCGAGAGACGTATATCGCATTCCACTCTTCCAGAGCATTTCTGATCTAGTATTGCGAGGACATCAGCCGAGCATCCGAGATATCGAGGATCATCTCCCACTATCGCTTTGTGTGCTGCTACTTCCTCTGCCTTCACACATCGGCCAATGCGCATGCGTCCGTATGTGGCACTTCTCATAAGGATTACTTCGTTCGACATACATCGAGGTTAAAACAATTCAAGCATGCAAATGTCTTCCATTCCACCTAATGAAACAGAGATAAGGTAGTCACAACCAGAGCATGATCAAACAGGTTCCACAATTCAAGGACAAAACTCTAGAGCTAAGCGCACAAGAGATCAGCTGCTCATTCAAGAACGTCATCGCAAGTGACAAAATAAAAATAAGTGTTTATAATAGAATGCAATTAGCAAGAGCAGCCATGGCGCCACCTGACGAATTAAGTTATACTAATCTATGTGAACAGGTGAAATGTAGCGCTATCTTGCGAATGAGAGAGAGCAAAATGGGAGAAGTCGAAGGGAGACGAAGGGAGAGGGTGTACCGTGTACGAGAGACGATTGAACAGGTACGATGAAGAAGAAGGGTGAAGAGAGCGACAGAGAAGAAAGGAGACGAGAAGAGAGGAGGCAGGAGCTAACGTAGGATAACCTTCCAGAAAAATCATTTATTTATTTTACCAAACTGACTGTTTGTGATAAGGTGATAACTGTTAAAAACACTTTATAGGCAATTAAATGTAAAAAGTCACGTTTAAACAGAACGCACAAAATGAACATCAGAAGACACAAGTCCACAGTTGCAGTGATGTTCTGATTGCAAGATTCGATGCTGACGCGATAGATAGGCCTATTAGTTCTCTGTTTATTTAGCGCTAGCATCCGATAAAGCGTCGATGGTGTTGGCATTTCAACTTAGGTGTAGGTCCACTAACTGCGCAACTCCTATGTAATTATTTACCAGATCGATGAAGTGATAAGTTTGAATTGCACATGATGCGACTGTGATCAGCAAATAGACAACCCTTAATTATAAGCTTACTCTACATTTTGCTTCAATGATTAATCTAGTCATTAATGTAAAATATTATTTCGTTTTATATAACGGACTTGATCGATTGTTAATCCAAATAAGACTTCTGCCTATAGACAACAAGAATGGTAAAGAATCCAGAAGAAAGGCCATGGCTAACAATAAACACATTTCTTTAGAATAATATAGCAAAGAAAATTAATCTTCAATTACAAACCTCGTTCCTTTCTGATTTCTTCAGACGACGATTTCTGAACGAACATCGAAAGTAGTTCGACGAAAATGAGATTTACAACGATGAATTTCATGATTAAGAGATGATTTAATGAGAAACAGGATTAAAACAGGGGCGCAACCAGAAAATTTTGCTGGGGGGTGCTCAGAATTATTATTGCAAGCGCCGAAGGTGCGACGCAGGGTGTGCCGATGCCGACTAAGAGGGTTTGAGGGAGCGTCGCAAGTTCCCCAAGTGGGGTCTGGGGCGGAGCCCCAGAAACAAACGCATTTTTTACTTTTGACATCACTCAGAGCACATTTCAGGCTCTTGTTTGCCAGCTGTATTTATGAGCGATAAAGTCATGAAAACTTCTGAAAAACATAGTTTGAGACTTCAAAAAGTCCTTTCCCATTTGCTTACATAAGACAAAGGGTCTTAGATCAATAGCTCGCGAGTGGCAGAATTAATAAGACACGAGTGTTTAATCTGGCCACACCCCAATAACCAGTGGGTTATTCCCTTCTGTGGGAATCAAGGTTTCTGGGAATAAGCGAGCATCCGACGGAAAATCTCCGAAGCATGTGGTGTCGAGAGGGCAGGGGCTTTGGGAAGTAGGGCTGCCAACCGTCCCGGATTCGCCGGGACAGTCCCGGAATCGGCCCTATTGTCCCGTGTCCCGGGCTGACCCCAATTTGTCCCGGAATTCGATGAGGTCTGACGTTCACTCAGGATTGTATGTTGGACGGCCCTATATATTCGATTAAGTCTTTAAAACTTTGGGGATCACTGAAAGTCTGAAACTCGATTGTTTCACTTTTGTCATAAATAGACAGTATAAGTCAGTCAAGTAGGCAATTCCAATTTCTGACGCTTTTAACGATACAGTTTCCAGCATAATGAACGACATATAGGCCTAATCTATTAATCGCAATTGCCCGAGCGCCTATGGGCTCTGATCTTGCTGAACTTTTGTCGAAAATAAATGTTAGCACGATAGGTGCTAAGTTCTAAGACTTTTTACGCAGTGAGATGAAGCTACTTAGAATGTCAGCAACTCGGCAGAAGTAGGCTTACAAGTTCTGCTCTGTCGCCGCAGATCCAGACTTCTGCAATTTGCATGTAGGCATATAGGCCTAATATTAGGCCTATAGGCCTATGAACTTTGCTCATGCTACACTCATAGACGTCACGTTATAAGCCTGATAAGGATTAGCCTACTGGAATTTTTTACCGTTTTCTTCCTAAAATCGATTCAGATATTGAAACAGACTTATCTTTTGATGTTTAGGCTACTATCAGGGGCGCAACCAGAAAATTTTGCTGGGGGGTGCTCAGAATTATTATTGCAAGCGCCGAAGGTGCGACGCAGGGTGTGCCGATGCCGACTAAGAGGGTTTGAGGGAGCGTCGCAAGTTCCCCAAGTGGGGTCTGGGGCGGAGCCCCAGAAACAAACGCATTTTTTACTTTTGACATCAGTCAGAGCACATTTCAGGCTCTTGTTTGCCAGCTGTATTTATGAGCGATAAAGTCATGAAAACTTCTGATAAACATAGTTTGAGACTTCAAAAAGTCCTTTCCCATTTGCTTACATAAGACAAAGGGTCTTAGATCAATAGCTCGCGAGTGGCAGAATTAATAAGACACGAGTGTTTAATCTGGCCACACCCCAATAACCAGTGGGTTATTCCCTTCTGTGGGAATCAAGGTTTCTGGGGATAAGCGAGCATCCGACGGAAAATCTCCGAAGCATGTGGTGTCGAGAGGGCAGGGGCTTTGGGAAGGGATGTGCCCTCCACATCAGAAATTTTCTAAATTCCACACTGCAATGACAGCATTTTAAGCTGCCATCAAAAGCCAAATTGCTATATACTATTTCTGTGCTGATATGAGTGGTCTAAACTTCAATGAATATACTCACAATTATAAAAAAATATTTTTCTGAGTTTCCACGTTTATTATGGTGCCATTTTAATATGCCAACTTAGCAAAATAGCCATATTACTTCAGTGCTGATTAAAACAGAGTCATTTCGGATTTCAACATATAATTTATGCCTAGCAGGGGAATGGTTTTGGGCAGGAGATGTGCCTCCTCCTCAAAATAGAATTCTTCATTTCCACACTGCAGTGGTATCATTATAGGCTGTAATTTTAACGAAATTTATCAGGATTTCATTGCTGAAAGACATGGTGCAAGACTTCAATTGCCCCTCCCTATTGTTTAGTTTTTTTAAAATTCCCATACTGTAGTGGTATAGGCTTCTAAGCTGTCAGCTTAATAAAACTGCTCATATGCAATGCTGATAGCCATAGATTTTAGTTCAAAATTTCAGAGTGTTAAATTACCTCACAATTACTCAATTTTTGGATTTGCACAGCGCGCTATGACTTTTCAAGCTGTCATTTTTTTTACAAATTAACTCATGATTTTAGTGCTCATTAACGTGATATAAGATTTCAAAATATGTCCTCTCCCATCGTTTAAGAATGTTTTAATTTACGCACACTGTAGGCTAATGACAGCATTTTAGGCTGCCATCTTAACAAAATTGTTCATAATCAATAAACAGTGGATAACATTGCAGAAATTAATAATAATATCTATGAATAATTTGTGCCATATTGGGGGATATAAGCATATCCGTCTCCTAACTACAAATTTGGGGGGTTTAAAACTTCGGAGTTTAGCCTCACAATTAGGCCTACTTACGTCTCTCCTATCGCTCTAAATATCCATCATAATACATGACAGTAAGTTATGCACATTATAATAATCATAATGATAGTATCATATTTATACTATGATAATAAAATAATATAATTTTAATTATATAGGCTAGTAGGAAATAAGATCGTGTTATAATATGGCAGTTTATGCAATACAATAGGCCTATAGTAAACAGCAACTAATAAAAACTACTATAATTTTGTTGAATTTTCTGGAGAAAAATGTCCATTTCTGGGCATTGTTACAGCTGAAAATGTCTAGATCACACAAAGCTGAATAACCATATATTATAATACCAATTTGAAGGAAAGCAATTCTTAACTAGGTCTTAATAAAATAGCACACACGGTAATTAATTCGTAACATATTATCAATAATCTGTGCACATAAGACACTGTAATGTGAAGGCATGGGCATTATCGGTAACGCTTTTAATTCATCACCTATAGGCAAATTCTGGAGACTCAGGCAAGCTCAGGTACACCAGATAAACACTGAAATCTGGTGCTTTATGAACCATGAATTTGACTAATATTATAATACAGAAGAATGAAGGAACTTGCTAGATTTGTGCAATCTGAAAAATGAAAGACCCCCTACCCCCCCCCCCCCACCCCACCAAAAAAACTCATCGGATTTGGAAAAATTGCGTGGGTCACCTTTTTAGCCCTGGGGGGTGCTCAAGCACCCCCCAGCACCCCCCTAGTTGCGCCACTGGATTAAAATACATTATTACGTTATTCACTGTAACATAAACCGCACAACAACAACTCTTTCATCTGACTCGAACTTAAATTAAAGGTCTATAAGCGGAAAACAAACCATTGCAATTCCATTATGCAATGATGACCCATAATATGTGACAGTGGCCTACTCACAAAGACTAAGATTCCGCTTCCGATGCACCCACGCGCATTGATTCAGTAAAAAATTATAGAAATATTATGTAAATAGGGCTTAGGGGTCGTCTCAAAACTGGTAACTGTGGACTAATTTGCGCAGATAGCCTAAATGGCAAACACGAGACTGCATTTGCAGGCTCAACTTCAACATTGAGATAGAGATATCATTATGCCCATGTCATGATGCGAAGCTCATTTCGCGTTGACAAAAATTCAAATTTTCAAAAGAAGATTGTTTAACAAAACTATTCAAATGTCTAATGCAATGAATCTAAACAAACTCCAATGTTTGGTTGTTCATTCGTTAAGCGCACGCTGTCCTATATAATTATATAGACCTATTTCGCAATTGTAATCTCCAAATTTCTAAAGCGCCACTCGAGAGCCAAGCGTAGTGCACCAGCTTATTCACGAGCGCTAGATGGCCTACTTAGGACGGCCTATATACTTAGGACGGCCTACTTAGGATGGCCTATTTAAGCCTACTTCACCTCTTCGCTTCTATCTCACTCATAGTGGTGCTCGGATTAGACCTGGCATTGACAAAAATTAAAATTACACGCAAATATCATTTTAACATAAGCTTATGCTAACAGCTTTCGTCTAACTCTAATCGTAATTTTTAAGAACTGTTATAATTTATAGGACCCCGTGTTATTGCATGTTTTGCGCTGGGTATGGTTTAGCCGCCAGTCAGTGACTCATGGTTTGAAGCAGAACAACTGAAGGCTTTGGATGATCGCCGTTTCTCGGCAATGTTATTATTTCACCCGAATAGACAAATTGGTGTTATCTCTGCATCCTATGTTGACGTCATCATTTTGGATGTGATCGTCTCCCACGAAGACTGAATACGTCGGCAGATTCTGTTGGTTAATGAAATGCTGATCTCCACCGTTCTCATGCTGTCTTCTCAGCGTTTCACCAAACGGAATCTCGGAATTCGTAGATTCACCTCTTGTTGATATAATTGTGTAGTTTCTCGTTCTATGATCTCTCTTTTCCTTACTGCGGACGTAGAATCTGCAATAATAAAAGATACTGTTCATGGCGACTGGCAGCTGAGAAACATAGGCCTATTATTATAATGGTGTAATTGTCAGGAACATGCTCAATACAAAGTATTGGTAAGCAATGACGTTTGACCTATAGCTTTGTATACGCAATTGACTGGAATCTCATAAATGATTTAGCAATCGTACATTGAAGCATTAACAACGGATCTGATAACTAACGGTATATTTTAGCTCGTCTGATGTTAAGGTAAATTAATCTAAGCCGATAATAATGCAGTTTGGAGATATAAAAATGAACATTAGGTGGAGAACACTAGGAAAAAACCGCGAATTGCATGGATTACTAATTCTGCATTATTGACCATAATTATGTGAGAGGATGTTTCCATGCATGGAATATCCTGTGATTTACGACAACCTCAGTCGACCTTGGCATGGAAAACACGGAACACATGGAACACGTGGAAAACGCTTCGACTCCATCATCGAGTGTCATTCGTTCCACTGTAGAAGAGCAATCTCTATTTTAGATATGAGTGACTTTTTATAGACTGGCTGGAAATGTAAAAAAGCTAAAGAAAACTGATCTAAAATGCCGAATGACATTGTGCTAAACGAGCAAATTGAAAGAACAAAAAGTGGTACCAAGTGTGTTGGATTGGTATAATTAAATTCCAGCTGGAACGATAGTTCAGTATAGTGACAACTTACCTGAAGGGTTTTTATTTGATGGTATTTACTGGGCAAGCTCTTACTGTTCAAGCTTTTGAACTGTTATATGTAGGCTACTTACCTTCGTAGATAAACAGCTCCAACACAAGCGATCGTCAGACAAATCGCCAAAGTAAATCCTCCAATGGCAACGATAGCCAACACTGTAACGAAACCCAAGGCTATAAATGCTGAGATATAATAGAATCGTCATCTTTCATAATTAGGAAGGGCATATGCCTACAGATGGGAAGACTAATAGGCCTATTGTAGTAGGCCTACATTCGACCAATAGACCTACCTATAATACTGAAGTATTAATTAATTGATCGTTGAATAGATCTAGTCACTGCTAAAAATTCAAGTGATTACAGATCATTAACCTCCTGAATAATCACTGAATACACACTGAAAATGTAATTGCCAAATAATTCATCACACAACAACTTTAACAAGAAATAGAAGAATATAAAACAGAATGACATCTCTATCTGTTAAAATTGAACACAGTCAATCCGTGTTGCATCGTAGCATTATTCCTACCTTGACCTTTGCTTGAAATTGTACTTTTGTATTCTATCGCAGTGGCTGACTCTTGCAAAGAAGCATCTGCAAAATAAATCGGCCAATCTAAGAACTCCATTCAACACCAAATCTTGTTTGCCTAACGTCATACAACTCATACATGTATTTCGACTGCCAGCATTCACCCAAGTTAAATAATCATCTGCGCATCCAAAAATGGACAGAACAGATATGCGTAGCGTCATTGGACATATGAACCTGCCTGACGGCAGAGAACCAAAGAAGAAGAAGAAGAAGAAGAAGAAGAAGAAGAAAAAGAAGAAGAAGAAGAAGAAGAAGAAGAGGAGGAAGAAGAAGAAGAAGAAGAAAAAAAAGAAATAATCATAACTTTTTAAGCTGAATAAGTAGCCTACTATTTTCGTGTGAACACTATGCTCAACGTCAAATGAAGCAGATCTCATAGAACCAATTTTGTTTACGCTTCTATAGCAAGCAATCCTTGTTAAAATCATGATACAAAGCGAGCGCGCTGGTGTGTGAAGAAAATTAAATTCATTATTTTGTAAGTTTATATAACCCGCCGTACAGGCGCAAACGTGCTTTGGTATCAGCGTTGAAATATCGAGCGAATGAAATAGAAGCGCCATAATCATTTGCTCGTTCTTATTATTATGATCAACTGTTTTACTATAGTATGCATCATACATAGTTGAGATCAAGTTGACTTCGATGAAAATCGCATATTGATGATAATGACGCGATTGGTTAGCTTTCAAATAGAATCGCGGCATTGATATTAACTCACCTTCATGCAGACTGCAGTTTCCTAAGACGCCAATCCACTTTCCATTCTCACAACGAAGATGCCAAGTTTGACGACTGGAGTAGCATCCAATAACGATCCCATCATCCTTTCTCTTCAGCCAAGCGTCTTCAGGAGGAATTACATCCGAACAACCAACAGCTGTAATATTATTAGAAAACAAACAATTATTGTTGTTGTTCGTTCAAAAGTGTAGGCCTATAATTATAGTTCGATACGTACTTACTGTCTGAGATTCTAAAGCCATTAGATTAAATGCTTGAGAATCTAAATCTCAGACGTTAATTCAGACGTTAATTTAGACGTTAATTTAGACTAAGTGTAGCAAATTAACATAAATAGGACAATTGGTAGGGCTTTGATGCAGCCAGTAAACTCTGTGTAGCTTTCCATTAGCAATTGCCGATGACAGAAAGATATAGCAGTCTAGCAGTCGGTCGAATTACACAACACCAACAATGGTATTATTGGTAAAACTCTAGTTTCATGTATATAGATTGTCGCTGACTAAAATACTCACGCAGATTAAAACTGAAATATCCTGATTAAAAGTGATTATACCTTTCACTTCCAGTATAAATCGAATGTCTTCGCTGATGTCTGGTTGATCTGATGGAGAATTAATGATGAATATGTCCACAGCCTTTCCAGACGATACAAATAATTCCTTTTCTCTCAAACTTCCACCAACACAAATCGACGCATTCTTCTTGTCTGTTTTATCCACAATAACACCGCTGCTACGACATGACTGTATATTTTGGTCTTGAGCATTGTCCTCAATCGAATACGTTGAGAAATCAATGAGTCTTATGACGATCTTTTGACCAACCGGAGCCTCGATCGTCCATGGCTGGGATTTTGTTCCACATGTTCTTCGTTGATCGACATCTGTAACTATTATGTTTGTTGGAGTCTTTGCAACGACTACGTTACACGAACGCTCCTCATCTACAACTACAGAAGCAAATGATTCTTAGAGGAGCAGTTTATGGAAAACATTGACAGCACTGACAAGACCATTTTATTTGATGCTGTTATCGGGTGCACACAGCGCTTAAAGTGCAAAAAAAGAAGTGCCGGGACGCTCCTGAACTTTCCAGTATGTGCAAGCAAAGTAAGTGGGTGGGTGGAGTTCAGATTTGAAAATAAGTGCATATACGCCGTCCATGACCGTCCAGCCACACTGTAAGTGTAAGCCCTGGTTGCACATATTTACTCAATAACCAATAATTAATAGCCCATTATAGTCGTAAATTAGATGAAGTGAAGAAATAACGTGAGAAACAATACTTACTGGTGACACAGTGATAGCTGATTTCCAGATACATTTTTAGACCAGGAAAGCAGGGCTGAATATTGTCATCTGGAATGTCGGACAGCCGTATATTGCACTCGGTCTTTCCAGAGCATTTACGATCCAGTATAGATAAGACATCAGCTGAGCACCCAAAGTAGCGAGGATCATCACCGACAGCCGACCTGTGAGCCTCGACTTCTTTTGCTGTTATGCATCGACCAATACTCATTCGTCCATAGGTGGCGCTACTCATCAGAATGACTTCGTTTTTCAAACACTGAGGTTGAAAAGATTCTAGCATGCAGATGTCTTTAGCTATCTCTGCAAAATATAAAAATTGCTTTCCGAGAAGCCAGGATATCGTATATGATATATATATACACCGTGATTCAAAAAAAGTAAGCCAAGTTGTTTTTCGTATATCTCTAATGCCTGATAACATATCATGCCAAAATTTTCCAAATATTTAGAGAAGTGGACCAAGAATATGATTCCAAAACTTCATGAGATAACGTTGAACGGATAAAAAGATATGAATCTTTAAACTTCATATACCGAATTTGCAGTTTACAAGCAATTTTCTGTCAGATTCAATCAAAAGTAACCCTAACTGTTTTTCTTATATCTCCAATGCCTGATATTCAATCTTACTAAACTTTTCCAGATATTTAGAGAATGGAATCAAGAATAGGATTCCAAAATATCATGTCATAAATTTGAACGAATAGAAAGATATGGATATTTCAACTTCATCACCAGAAATTTCTGTTTTCAGCAAGTCGGTTATGGTGTTCGTTGCGGTTTCGATGCTTGATAGTTTCTCAATTTTGGTCTTCAGGGACCCTGGAGTAAAATTAACGGAGTATATTATCGCAATGTTCTGCTGTAGCAACCTCTTCCACCTGTTATCAGAAATCTATAGCCACAGAAGGCTGTTTTCTTTTTCAACAGAACAGCGCCAGCCCACAGAGCCACAGAAACCATCAAAATGCTGACAATCTTCATTTCTCCCACATTATGGTCTTCGAACAGCCCATATTTGAATCCTGTCGACTATAAAGTGTGGAGCGAGATGCAAGACTGAGTCTAGCAGACAACAATCCATGATAATAGCCTAAACGATCGGAAGCAACGCTTGTTGGAAGTGTGGGATGGCCTGGACCAGAGAATAATCGACGACGCTGTTGCCTAATGGCGCCAGTGCCTTCAGGTTTGCGTGCAAGCAGGAGTAGGACATTTTGAGCATGTTATTTAATTAAATAATCAAACCATACTGTTGGGGTCATATTGTTAGCTCAATTCTCTACATATCTGGAAAATTTTAGAATGATTAATCATCAGGCATTGGAGATAATAAGGAAACATTTTATTGAATGTAACAGAAAATTGCTTGTAAACTGAAATTTCGGCATATAAAGTTTAAATATTCATATCTTTTTATCCGTTCAACTTCATCTCATGAAATTTTGGAATCATATTATTGGTCCACTTCTCTAAATACTTGGAAAATTTTGGCATGATATGTTATCAGGCATTAGAGATATACAAAAAACAATTTGGCTTACTTTTTTTTGAATCACGGTGTATATTATATATATATAGGTCTGTTGGACCTATATAAAAATGAGGATTGAGCCATGGTAATGCGTTCGTAGTAGGCTAGGCCTAAATAATATTGTTGTATATATAAACTCCCGTAAATAGTCTTCAACGAATGAAGTCATAGAATAACGTTTACAAATATTTAATAGTAATAAGATAGAATTTGTAAACATACACAGAAGGCTGGCATTACTAGATACAAAAATTTGAACGAAAATGCGTAATTAATAATGAAACCATTAGCCGATTTGGTAATATAGGCCTACTAATACGAAGTTCAATAAAATGACATCTTGAAGTCCTATCTTAGAGCCTACTCGTATACCCCCCCCCCCCACTCGACCACGCGCTTTTCCACAAGCTGTAGGGCTTTTTGTTATTCTGTGTGTAGCCTACACAGCATTTTTGCTCAGATCTTCCAGCTAGTTACCATGTTATAACAAACACAACAGTTCAAGCAATATTATGCTTTCAGTAAATCTGAAGAAAACTCAACAATTATACTACAATGTTACCTTGTTCAACCTTGAAGTCTTCAGACAGCGAGACTTTAATTAGCATCAACGCCATATGTAGAGCTACGTAGAATAAATTTCTTCCACCTAATTTCATTTTTGGGCAGGCTTAAAATCAAGTTCGTAGTTTCAAAGGATAAATCAACGACATACGATTATCCTGAATCACACATCGATCAGCACAGAACTGTTAAGCATTGGAAAATAAACACAACCGCTTCAGATCCTTTCTCAATATCATGAAAACCTACAGCTAAATAGGCTACTGAGGATACAACTTCTACTTGTACTAGTCTAGAAACCGCGTATGAATTAAGATTTTACGATGTCAAACTAATATGTAAGTAGGTCAGGGATCGTCTCAAAAACTGCAAGTCGCAGATTTTAGAAGTAGGCTTAGGCCTACTTTCGAAATTCTAGAGCTTGCAATATTATGATTATCAGTGGCGCCGCCAGGATTTTATTTCTGTACGCACAACTTGCACAAAATAATGTGAAGCGAACAACGATCGATACGAGCTTATATTCAGAGGCGGATCCAGGATTTTTGGTTAGAGGGCGTAAATACTACCAATCCAATCCCATATATATATATATATATATATATATATACATATAAAGTGAAAAAAAGTGCCATGACGCTGTATTGTAGACCTAATTGGTCGTCAGTGGCGGCGCCGAAGGCGGGAAGTTGCGAGTGCCGAAGGCACGAAGCCCATCCCGACTAGGGGGTCTGGGGGAGCGTCGTAAGCTTCCCCAGCGGGGTCTGGGGCGGAGCCCCAGCGACCAGCGCATTTTTGGCTGTTTCGACCTTAATTGGAGCAATTTTTAGGCTCTTGTTTGCCAGCTATTTGTGAACGACAAAGTCGCGAAATTTTTAAGAATAAGTCGTTTTTCAGTGTCGCAAGCTACCAGGATAACAATAAAAATCAAAATGTTATTGTAAAAGAGAAAGGTTTTGTCTTTACAGTAAGCTCCCCCAGCGGGGTCTGGGAGCGGAGACCCAGCGACCAGCGCATTTTTGGCTGTGTCGACCTCAAATGGAGCCATTTTTAGGCAGTCATGTTGAACCTATATAATTATATCTTTCTTTGGGCGCATAACGTATAGGTAGGATAGGATCTATAGGATTCTCTCGTGGTAATATGGAAATTCAAACTGTCACCCAATAAATTTAGACCATGTGACAAAAGTTTGCGCCCCTAGAAAAACGCTACAGGCTTCAAATTATTACCCCCTCCTAAACATTAACCCCCCTTCAAACTGTAATTTGCATCAATCGTCGCATTTATTGGACTAAAAATATCAGAAAAATAATCCCGCTTCTTGTTTTGGTCTGAAGATTTTCATCCGTTATCCCACTTCGTGGTTTGGTTTGTTATAAATATTTTCATCTGTAACTAAAATACTAAATCGCCGCTGAAGTTACATGGAAAAATGGCTTCGAGTCTATTATTTTTTCCGAGTAAAATATTGATAACAAACCACAGTGGGATGACGGATAAATCTATGCAAATCTAGTGTCCGGGGGTAATCTGAAACCGGTTACGGTACAAGTTACCGGGGGTGATGTTTAGGAGGTGCAATTTGATACCTTTAGATCGGCATATTGCTATGCTATCGTCGCCTTGAAGCCAGAATTTTCCAGGTTCGAATCCACCTCGCCGCGTAAGGACCTTGAGCAAGTCCTTCACTCACAATTGCTCAGCACTTCGGCCGGAGTAGAGAGCTTGAGGGGCGCTATAACCAGTGGCGGATCCAGAACTCTTCCAGGGGGGGCAAAAATCTTAGAACCTGGGATGGGACAGGTGAAACAAATTTCGAAATTTGGTTGTTGGTCGAAAATAAATAGGGATCAGTCTTTGGCTGCAGTACTTTTCACCCGCCCAAAAAAGTTGATGACGTTTTTTTTAGTCATCTGCCAAATTTTTTTTGAGAAAATCATACCATTTCATCAGCCAAAAAAGTTGATGACCTTTTTTTACTCCTCCACTTGAAAACCGACTGGGGGGCCACGTCTCATGCCATTTTCCGAATAGGGGGGCAATATGCCATTACACCCATATGCATATTGCTAATTTCATACCAAATGAGGGGCCACGTCCCATGGCAGTTTTAAATGGGGGCCATGGCCGGATTGCCCCCCCCCTCGGATCCGCCCCTGGCTATAAAAAGTGCACATAGAAACACATACAAACAAAAATTAAATAAATAAAAAAGTTTTAACGGTTTTACATCCAGGAATCCCAGGATCCATAGACCTCTAGGGCCTAGGCGGCTATAAGACGCTCAATGCCAAGATGGCTCTCTATTAGAGTGTAAGTAAGTAAGGAAGTAAGTATATTCTATAGATTAAAAAATTTCAATAGAATTTAATCTCTTATAATAAATTTGCAATTTGTGAAAAAATTTTTTTGCCTTTCCGCGCTGTACGCACTTGCGTAAGTGCGTACGCCTAACGGCGCCCCTGATGATTATAGAATAACGCGTATACAATTGTAGGTCTACACGACCTACTGGACACACGTACAACTACATAATACTGTCAGTAACACAGCGATTACAAAGTGTTGAATAAAACATTAATGTTTCTCTCAATGTTTACTTCAGCAAGTATACTAATTAAAATAAATTACCCGAGCGTTTTTTAAAAACAATAATGAAATTGCAGTTGAACTACTGTATATAATACAATTTCACAGTGTAGCCCTGACTAATACAAAACAATCAGAGCTGAAAGGGTGACTCGACGGTCATGGACGACGTCCAAAATATTATTTTCAAAGTTGAACGCCGTACAACTGCCACGTATTATGCCAGACATCCTGGAAAGACATAGAGCGTTCCATAGCTTCTCTTCCTACATCTTAAGGCTTAAGCCCTTAAACTAATTCAGTTTCTTTATCATAGGATATACCGGTAGTTATTCTATAGCGCGTCTATATTTAAGCGGATAAAATTAAGCAATTGGCGCAATTAAGCTTGAACTCTTTAGAGATCGAGGACCAGTCACAAAATGTGCTGAGACTGTAAAAGAAATATATCAAGTGGTTCAAGGCATGTGGTGGGTCAGAGCATTATGTTTAATAGACTAAACATTCCTTTTCATGTATAGTAGCCTATAAAGTAGGCTCTAAAGATGCGGCCTACTCTGCCTTAATCTGATCTGATTCCACCGGCTAAATAAGGATCGGATCGGACTTGGTTAGTCCTCTGAAGGTACATGTAGCCTATACGACACGAATTAACTAAAATCAGAGACGTCACCTGAACATGTCCAGAATTTTTCATCATGATCGATTCAGTTCATTGCAACGATGACTATAAATAATTGTGTGTTATAGATACAAGTTCATCTACGCTACGCTTTACATTTAATTTAATCAATGACAGATTATTATACACAGCTACGTCTACAGTTCGAAAATATTTTTTAAAAACCAATAGAGGTCTTTCGCAAATTTTAGCATGTAACATCTTCTTTGCAACTTCGTTTAGATCTACTCAACGTTTGGGCCTAATGATATCGATAGTAGCGTGAGAAAATCGCGACCGTGTGAGTTCATAGAACCGTGTCTGTAATAATATTTGATTCACTCTAGGCTATAATAATATTTGATTAAAATTAATCGAAAACTTCGCTATATTTTCTACTGGATATATCACTGTGTCCGACACAGACTGAATACGTTGGCACATGTTGCATATTATTCAATCCGTTTTCATGAAAGTCATGAGTTGCAACACTCGATGGAAGTGTCTGGTTCATGATCAGATTTCGACTTGAATTCAATTGTGCATTCAGAGTTTTGTAGTCTTGGTCTTTTCTTCCTTTCGCGTTGACTCTGAAACACGTCGTTTAAATTACTGAATTTAAATAGACCCACGAATACAATGCAGCCTATAGACAAGCACGTGCGCTGCATTTTATAGCCTAAGAAAACATTATTCTAGGCACGATCAACCCCTGTCAATAGGCACTCATAATGTTATTTGTTTCACGTGTCTATTACCTCCTAGATCCAGCAATGCTCTAAACTTTATATACCTAAAGTCAGAAGTTATAGGCCTACGAAATGACGCATAAAAAATTCAAAACATGCAAGGAAAAACCTTTTTACTTTATCTCTAACGTTTTGACTCTTTCTCGTTTATCTGTCTGTCTGTCCCACTCTCTCCACAGAGCGCTGATCGCTTAAACTTTGCCCATGGGGCATCTTAGTCAATAATGACATTAACGTTATCTTCGTCTTTCTTTGATTGCAGGTCGGTTCCATGAGAAACAACTAATGTTTGCTGACGATCCTCAAAATTGTATTCAAATGATTCTTTAAGATTTTGTTTTAGTCGTTCAAAACTGTTATTTCTAATCAGTTATTGCATAATGTGCATGCACATTGAAAAGACGGGAATATTAGAAATGTCTTTAGAGTAGTGATCATGCAATTCCACGCAAAGATTCACGAACACATAATGTCAATATTATTTTACCTGCGTAGACAGATGACTCCGATGCAAACAATTGCCATACAAAGAGCGAGGGTTAATCCAGCAATTGCGACACTGGTTACGACTAAAGATAACAATTACAAAAACAATTATTATGAACTCAATAGATGCATGAAAAATTTTCGCATTTGTGAATGAAAAACTCTTCAGAAGCTTAGCCTACACTGTGGCAGTGTACAATGTACATGCTAACAGTTTTCAAAGTATCTTTCCTTTTGTTTTCGCAGTCTGTATTGCTCCTGTAAACTATGAAAGAATTATAGCTGTGGTCAAGCACCAGCGTAGCACAGCGGTGAAACGATTAACATTGATTTTCATTTGTGCCTAAACATAATTGCAAATAGACAAGCAGCGCAAACGGATCGATTATAAATAACTTCATGGCAAAAAGGAGTAGACACAATCTATAAAGTTTTCGAAAGTCTATTCTTAGTTCAGTGGCAAGTGGCAACTCTCCTTGAGGTAGGCCTACTATCTTTTATGATTGTAGCATCAGCGTGATAGGATTTCTAAATCGCGAGTGTGTTGCTGTAAATGTTGGAGTATCTAGATAAGCGGACACAAGAAATTACCTAATAGGCTGTCAGTTTCAATCTAGTTCCCCCCAAAAGAAAAAAAATTAATAAGAGGTCATATTAAGGTCATACCAAGCTCATCATTCGTAACTTTTGACCGAGTTTCCGAAGTCACGTCCAAATCCTGAATAGGCGATTCTGCAACATAAAAGCATAATGCAATTGATGGTCATTTACTACAGAGCTCTATTCCGTGTATCAAATATCGAATGCATCAAGAAACGACTGACACAGTATTAAATTTGCAGTAGGCCTAATTAGCCTATTGCTAGAATTAATCGTGGCTAAGAAGTTGATTATCAAGGCAAGAAGAAGTACTAAGAACTGCTAATGATCAATATTATTTTTGGATCCAACATTTTCAATTGTTTCTGCTCCTTGAGACAATTCAATTTCAATTTAAATAGCGTTTATTTTAAAAAATTATTTGAAGCAACTGAAAAGAAATAACGTTACGCGAAAAAGAAATAATTAATAAGCATATTGATAATCAACTCATGCTCTGAGCAAACATCCAACTTTGGGTTTGCTTATGTATGATTTTAATGAGGCAATTTTTATCTTGTTTTAGAGTAGGTATATTCCTTAGAAGGGACATAGACAAAGACTAAGTCATTTTAATGAGCTATAGCCTACCGGTATTTAGATATCGTAGAGAAGTATTTAGACTCTTTGTGGATTATCGTAATAACTCTGTCATGCTGGAGGCAGTAAATTACTTTGGGGGGGGGACATTGGGGCAACTGAGAACCTCTAACCTTGCTGTGAGCAGTTTCCAATAACACCAGCCCAGTTTCCTTCTTTGCATTGAAGATGCCATGTTTTACGACTGGAATAACAGCCAATCACAACTTCACCGTCTCTGCGCTTTAGCCAGGCATCCTCAGGAGGAATGATATCCGAACATCCAATTGCTACAAAAGAATTGGTACTTTTCGATCGCTACAAATTGCCATATTATACTTGATAGACCTACATTATAGATAAAGAGCACAGAGGAATAATAGAGCATAGGCCTACATGATAATAGCATGATACAAACATGCATTGTTAAATACTATATGAATGCGGCATTCCAGCTATTGATTGGGAATGAAAAGCTTGAATCTAGAAGCAAAGTTTTAGCCAATAACTTAGAATTTGGAAATGTTAGGCCATTCTCAATGAAAAATTACCTAGGCTTGGTAGCGGCAAAGCTATAGTTAGACTGCAAAGTAAATTATATAATATAAGAAGACTTTTGTTTAGACATTTCTCGTGAACTATAGAGTCAGATGTCAGCCAGAGCATATTTAATTAATAGGATTAAATGCCACAAATATATAAAAATGACAATCTTAGGAAGACTTCTTAACCAACAACATGCTAAAACCGAGCTATAGTGTTTACTAATTTAATAAATACACTTTTATATAAAAATGATTTCTAAGGGTATTAATAATATTTATTAGAAAAATATTGTACAATTTGTACGAACCCTTTAGTTGAAGTAAGAATATGCTGTCATTGTGAGCGAGTTTCTTCTGTCTTCCTACGGTGAGTATTATGTCAACTGCATTTCCATTGGATGTGTAGAATTCTTTTGTTCTCTGTTCTTCATCAGCGCAGATCGTTTTATTTCGTTTTCCTGTCTTATCAACAATTAACCCTTCACTTATGCAACGAGACGTTAACCCTTGTCTTTCACTCGCATCAAGAGTGGACGATGCAAAAAAGAATAGGGTTATGCTGATTTGCTGGCCCACCGGGGCTTCCACTGTCCACGGATGAAACTCTGTTCCACAGTTTTTCTGAGCCATTGATCCGATTATATGAGTTGGATTGACAGTGATCGCCACAGCACATGAGCGGTCATCGTCTGCAACTGTAAAATGAGACATTTATATTGCAATGTATTGCATTTGATTGTACTGTATAAAGGCATCCATAAAGCACCTTGAAAACTATTTAAAAAAATTATCAGTCTATACTCTTTGTTGTCGTTGTCTCCTCAAGTAATGGAGACGCAACCAAGCATATTATTATTATTTGCCCTGAGGTAATTATTATCCCTCAGGGACTTATTGCTAGCTACAGTATAAAAACCAGTCCAGAATGACCCTACTCTTCGTTATCTTGATCGTCGAATATGCCTCGAAATGCGATCGCGTTATTATTATTATTGTTATTATTATTATTATAATCATAATTATTACTATTATTGTCCTTTTATTATTTTCATCAAACAACATCAGTAACAGAATGTACAATAAACAAGCGAAGCAGTAGCCTAGCTATTGATTTAAAGAACGTTAAAACTTAAAAGTGCCAGTAATTAAAACTCCACTGGATCTGACTCAGCTGAAGTGCCTCGAAAGGCTACCGAGTTATTATTATTATTATTGTTATTATTATTTTTTTTACCCGAGGTATCTCAGATCCATCGGGATTTCAAAAAAATTATCCGGAGACTTTAAAAAACTTTATTATTATTATTATTATTATTATTATTATTATTATTTTATTTTTATTTTTTATTATTATAATCTTTTAATATCTTCAAGACAACATATCAATAACAGGAAATACAATAAACTAGAAAAGCTAAAATTATTATTATTATTATTATTATTATTATTATTATTATTATTATAAACTATCATTTATTAATTAAAACAACCTGTTGCTAAACAATATCCGGAGATATAAATAATGTTGCTCTGGAACGGCTCACTCGGTAGTGTCTGGTTGAGCAAAAGTGCCTCGGAAAGAAATAGCATTAAAGCGTTGGATGGTGGCAGACAGGCGTTGAAAAAGGTAAGATGTCTCTCTAATGTCTCCAGAGATTAGTGTTAGACGTTTTCCAAGGTCCTTAATAAAATCAAGTCCATTGTTGTTAATTGGGCCCAGGGTCTCCAGGGCCACTGGGACAAAGTGGTGGTTGGCCAACAGGTGATCGTACTTGGCAGTTTTCCTCGTGTCCGCCAATTCAGCCGCAGCCCCCGCCGTTGCAGCCGAGGCATGGAGGTAGGAAGGAGCAACCGTGTCTATTACGGTGGCATCCCACACGAGGCTGCGTCCTCCTCGCCACGGAATCAAAGTCATTCCGTCGGGTCTTTTTCCATCAGTGCGTGAGAGACCGGTTGGTTCCTTGATGTTCGGAATTCCAGCTTGCGTGAGACTTCGGCTTATGATGTCGTTTAGAGTCGCGTGTCTGGCTATTCGGCCCGGGCCTAGGCTACATGATAGGCCATGCGAACCCTCTGCAGTGACATTCATCCCACAAGGGCACGTGTGGGGCTCGCAGGTCATCGTTCCCAATCTCAGGCCCACTGCCACTCTGATTGTCTCATCATCCATTCGTAACCCACATGATGAGATCGGGAGTGCGAATAGCCAGTCTCCAGCGTGAGGCGCCGCTGTTGCTTTCAGCCGTGCTTGATCGTATTCGTCTTTGCAGCCTTCGGTAAGAGAGTTCTTCGCCTTCTCTATTAGTGGTCCGTCCCAGCATGCTTGTTTATATGCTGCTTGGTTGTCTGGTTGTGTTGTTTGGCTTTCTTCCAGCCATCGATGCAGCATATATTCCTCCTGCTCGTCCTGGTCTGGTCGAACATGGCCCAGCATAGAGGACTGGAGAGCGCGGGTGCTCGCAGCGGAAGCCAAGAAGGCGGGTAGCGCAAGCGAGGCAGCCCGACGTATGCCCAGTCCTCCCATCTTAACTGGTAGAGAAGCTTGGTGCCATTGAGTGTCATTCAGGTTGATGTTTAGAATAGAGGAAATGCCTCTTCTCTGTATTTCGTCATATTTGTCCAGTAGCGGGTGTTCATAGCAGGGAAAACATCTAAGCACGTGTAGCACTTTTTGAGAGCATAGGGCGTTTCTTAACAGGACCAGCGCATCATGTTTTGAGATGTTTTCCAGTCTTGAGACTGCAAGTGCCAGCTCGCTGCATCGAAATTCCAGGCACGTTGTTAAGGCTTTATCCGGTGATAGAGGCGCTCCCAAAAGACAGGCATCTTCCACGGCTACTGGGCTGAACTGATGCAGAGCCGGATGTTTCTTCCATTCGTCCGATCGCGAAATCACCTCACACTTTTCACGGTTGAGTTCAAGACCCATGAGTCCGCATTGATGCTCTATCTCTCTCACGTCATCTGCTACCACGGCCGCTGCTCCTCCCAACGTTAGGTCGTCTAGATAACCCAACGTAAGATCAGAGGACAGGTTCTGCAGGATTGGCTGTAGCGGTATGCAGAACAGCAATGGTCCTAGTGGGTCACCCTGTTGGGGACCGACTTGCGAGAGCAGTGTGTATTTTCCGAACTGCAGTATTGTTGCTTCTTCGTATGCTAGGCGGCTGTATGGTGTAAGCTCTGGCGCGATCTCGTCCAATGCCAGGAGCATGCGATCTCTATGCAGGCTGTTGAATGCATTTTTGAAATCCAGTTTTACCATGATTGAGTCGCTAGGAATTTCCGTCAAGAATCTCCTCGCCGCGTGGCATGCCGCTTCCGCCCCTCCTGGCACTCCCACTCCGACCTGGCGCGGTGCGAGGTATGTGGCTGCTTTTTGAACCGTGTTGGAGTTGGCGCTCTTAGATGTTAGTCGGCGCCAGTAGTAGCCGATCACTATCGGACGCAGGCCTCCAGTCTTCTTGCGCAAAGCGATGAGCGTTCCGCCGAACAAGATCGGTCTGATCTGCGCTGGACAGACTCCTGTCAGAAGGAGGTTGACCAGCCCTGTGATGGCTTCCACGAGTCCCTTTCCAATATCGGAACAAGTCACCAGATCAATCAGGTGCTGTGGTCGAATGCCGTCCGGTCCACCTGAAGAGCCAGCCGGAAAGGATCGTATGTGTCCCCTCATCTGCTCCTCACTGATCTGTAAGGGCGAAAATCGGGGAGCTGGTGTGATCACAGGTCGGTCGTTTGGAGGATCTGGATGCTTCGATCTTAATTCCTCCAGCGTCTCTTGGTCCACGTTTGCCGGTTTGTCGCTCGAGCAAAGAATTCTTACAGCAGCTCTAATGTTGCCGTCTTCCAATTTGGATGCTACAGCTGCTGCCATTGTCTGCTCGTCGCTTAGGTTGGCCTTACGTCTGTAGCTGTTGTTCGTGAAGTCCTGTGCAGTGATCTCTGCCCACTTGCGTGGCCAATCCGCGAGGAAGCCGTTGACCCTGGTTTTGATTGTTGTAGTCAAATTGTGACGCTTGCCTCCTCTTTTCGGTTGCTCCAGAATCCCGGCGCCGAAGGTCAACATCATGTGCCAGTGTGATGGATTGTCTGGATCGATGCGGATTTTGTTGATGATTGTCGTTAGAAGCCGACCCACGCTCGGTCTGGCGCCTTTTGGGATGCGTTTCAAGATTCTGTGTCGCATCGTCGGGTGAGGGGTCATGTCCTCGATGGTTTCACCCTCTTCGGCTCCTTCAACTGATGCTTGTCCACTGGCTTCCATCCCTGTTGACGTCGATTCTACATCATCCGTCAAACGGCGTTCGTCTGCCTCTTGAATGACATCCTGGCTGCAGCTCGCTCCGAGAGGTAGTCTATGCGACCCTGGACACGGTTTATTACGAGGACCGTGAAGATGGACCTTCCCGTCTTTGTTATGAATCAGTCTTACCGATCTGCATACACTGCATACGCCTTTAGTTTTTTGCGACGCACGAACGGGCGACGTCATATAATCCGCCAACCGATTACGATGCGTTGTCATAGTAACGTTTGTGACATTGCTAGCCGTTTAAACGAGATAAGCTCTTAGTTAAATTTAAATGGCTCAGCGAAAGTTATGAAAAAATCAAATTAGTGGCCAACCATACTCAGCAGAATCATGGTCGCTTCGCAAAATGTAACATGATCCTGGCGAAACGAACAAAACAAAACAAATCCTTCGAATCACGAGACGATGATCTTTCGGATGGTGACAAAATCCACAGCTAACGATCACGCGATTCTCAAAAAATAGATTAATTAACAGGAGGGACAAAATGTCAGCCCACGCTGTCCGCTGGTGACGTCATTATTATTATTATTATTATTATTATTATTATTATTATTACAGCAAATGCTGTCGTTTTCCTCCACTTGGTTATATTATTATTATTATTATTATTATAATATTCCCGTCCGAGGCGGTTACTATTATTATTATTATTATTATAAAATATCATTTATTAATTAAAACAACCTGTTGCTAAACAATATCCGGAGATATAAATAATGTTGCTCTGGAACGGCTCACTCGGTAGTGTCTGGTTGAGCAAAAGTGCCTCGGAAAGAAATAGCATTAAAGCGTTGGATGGTGGCAGACAGGCGTTGAAAAAGGTAAGATGTCTCTCTAATGTCTCCAGAGATTAGTGTTAGACGTTTTCCAAGGTCCTTAATAAAATCAAGTCCATTGTTATTATTATTATTATTATTATTATTATTATTATTATTATTATTATTATTATTAATAATATTATTATTATTATTATTATTATTATTATTATTATTATTATTATTATTATTATTATTATTATTATTATTATTATTATTATTATTATTATTAGATACCAGAGATATTCTTTAAAAGTTCATAATGTGCTTAGTAAAGTAGCCATGCATGGGTGCTCGCAGAAAATTGTGCAAGAGGGGGCAAAACAAAATTGTCACGGTTAATTTTTTTAACAAGAGCTTGAAAATGCAAAGCAGGAAATTAAGAACGCAGTTATTTTTCACAGAAGTTTCTGAATGTATATGTCTCAGTTTCACGTTGTGTAGGCCTATAATTAGTAATATTAGCGTTTTTTGTGCGAAGAAATTTGTTAAAAACAAAAAAGTAGTAGGCCTAGTCTAAAAAATAGGAAATCGATTTTCCAGGGGGGCAAGTGCCCCTCTTGTCATAGGCCTATGTGCGGGCGCCCATGAAAGCAGCCCAAAGTTGTTGATTGCCGATTGTATAGCCTACAGAGTTGGCTTACCGCATGCAATCATCGTGAGGCTAGGTGGCTGATTGGTCAGAGCGAACGGCCTCTAACGTGGAGAGTACGGGTTCGATTCCCGTCCGAGGCGGTTAATGACATTGAGCAAGTCCTTCATTCACTATTGCTCCGCAATGCAACTTTGTAAGGAGGGCGAAATCAAACTTCAGTTGCATTGTATTGTATTGTAACTATCACTGCATAATCTAGGGATATATTATACTTGCCTGCTATGCAGTCATAGCTGACTTCAAGATAAGCGACTAAACCCCGAAGACACGGCTTGACATTATTGTACGAAACGTCCGCAGTACGAACATCACATTGACTTTTCCCCGAACATTTCCGATCTAGAATGGACAGAACATCGGCGGAACAACCGAGGTAGCGAGGATCATCTCCATGTGCAGCCTTTTGCTCCTCAACCTCTTCAGCCGTAATACATCGACCAATGCGCATGCGTCCATAGGTGGCGCTCCTCATCAGTATCGCCTCATTCTTCAGACATTGAGGCTGAAACAACTCCGAGTTACAATATTCCTCTCTGGTATCTAAAGTAAAAAAGCGTCTTCAATTTAAAAAATAATTGATACAACTTTTAAATCTTGTCAATATTTATTTGTATGCATGCAATGATGCAACTCGTTGATAGCCTACCTACCGGTATAGCCACACCGTTAGCCAATGATCAAAAAGATTATAATAATAATTAGTCATAGCTTGTGAAACACTCACTAGGGTCGCCCTCGTAACGCAGAACAGATTCCTGACGTGCGCCACCTAGCGATTACACGGGTGAATTGCTAGACGCATGTCGATTTTGCTACATAGGCCTATAGACCATTGATCACTTTAACGCTTTACGACCAATAAGGAAGTTAACGATCTAAATCATTTAAAATTTTATAAGTTATAACTATTGGTGTAAAGATGCCTGCTTTATATAAATAGTAAAGAATAAATTTAAAAGACCTAGGTTTTACTATTATAGGTCTCGAATTTTAGACCTTTAGTCTTTAAAATGACTGCGGTGAAACAATTTTAGCAGTTTGCTTTTTTAGCAGTTTGATTATAGGCCTAGGTTGAGTCATTCAAAATAAATTGTACAAATTCTAATGATTTATCATGTTAGTCACTCGTAAAAATTTGTCACCAGAACCAACCGCCTTACGTAAGCTTACTACTTCCGACTATCTCCTGTTCTGGATAGGCCTGCATTTTGGTCTTGAGGTCATCAACATGAGCATTGCCTCTTCCATCTGCATCAAATACAAATTTAACACCTGCCTGAAATTGAATCATCTCCTCTCTATTGGAAAACTAAAACTTTGCCGTGAATCTGTGATAGCCTACTATGCTGTATAAATTAATAAAAAGCACACCTAAACTTTTCATGTCATCAATGGATGTTGGAGCAGCTGAACTAACCTGTTTCTCTGCCAACTTTTTCAGCATTTGATTGCATCAAATTGCAAAACACAACAATAATTACATATGTTGATAATCCTGTCGTTGTTAACATCGTCTTCACTGTCTTGAAATAAAATGGGCAGCTATAGGTGTCGTCGAAAACCTGTTTAACCTGTAGACGTTTATGAAGACTATACGGAGACATTTCCATAGCATGTATCATACTTATGAAGGATGCTTTGGCTTCTGAACGAGTCGTTGGCGTTCAGCTAATACATGTATTTGATGCAAGGCGCAAGGATTTTTAGGACTGTGCATACAATTAAACTTATAGGTCAGGGGTCGTCTCAAAACGCAAGAGTTGTTTCATGATTATGCTCTGCTGAGAGAAGAATTTTGAAGACTGGGCTTCACGGGTACCAGAAATATTAATTGACAAACAATTATATTAGAAATTTTAAACTTTTATTATTTTGAATAGCCTATGTATACGTTTGATTGGATATGCGAAACGTCTGTATACGCTAGCAATTCTAGTATAGGCAGGTTTAGTCTAAACTTGAACTCGTCTAAGATCGAACATTCAGTCATTCCGTCGAGATTTAGAGATAAATGTTTTAATTAGTTAAAACGACGATAATCCTAACACGTACCGTAACTTAATGCGGTTGGCTAGAGCATTTTTGTTTAGTAGACTAAATGTATGTTCCCGTTCATGCGACCGACATGATGGCAGCCTGCTCTGACTTCATTCGATCTGATTCCACTGTTTGAATAGGTTCTGATCGGATAATAAATGGTTGTAACTCTGCAGAGTACGATGAGAATTAAACGAAATAATCGATGTCATCCGAACATGTCCAGATTTTCTCCTCATCATGATAATATTATATTATACAATTATAAAATGTATATATCTGCTATGTACAAGCGATTATACTGGAAGCAACATATGATATCAAATATCATAGTTAGAATCTGTTCAATTTCGATCATCGTGTTTAGACTACTACAGGCCTACTTCAGGTTTAATAAAATTGATACCAAGAAACAAATATCGCGGCAGAGTCAATTTCGCAAAGCGGTGTCGCACTCCATTATAGAGTTCACTGACTGATAGCAGAAAGTCTAAAAACGTTTCTCTGAATGTTTCTACGCAACCGAGTTATCTGCATCACTGTGTCCGACATAGACTGAATACGTTGGCACATGTTGCATATTATTCAATCCGTTTTCATGAAAGTCTTGAGTTGCAACACTCGATGGAAGTGTCTGGTTCATGATCAGATTTCGACTTGAATTCAATTGTGCATTCAGAGTTTTATAATCTTGGTCTTTTCTTCCTTTCGCGCTGACTCTGAAACATTCCATTTGAATCATAAAATATATCGCCGAACATAATGCTGACTAAACAAGCACGTAGGCTTACGTTGTATTTCCTAGCCTTCAAAATTTATTCAGGCGCGATCGAACGCAGGCAATATGTACTGATATTAATTGGTTCCCGTTTCCATTTCCTCCCTGGTCTAGGCTATTGCAATCCTCTAGACATTAAAAATATTAAACTTATCTCCAAGGAAACATTGAATACAACTTTAAAATGCGATATAATGGAGGTGGTGCGTAAGGAAATAATCTTTAAAAAATATGCAATTTAACACTCTTCGAACAGTATTTATAAATCCTCTGTCCAGACTGTCGATTAAAGTAAGCAAGTAAGTACAGTCTTTAATAATCCATGATAAAAAATCACAATGGGATATCAAAATGGACAGTGAAAACACCGAAGTAATAATATGTAGGCATAGGCCTATAGTACTAGTAGACCTAGTAATAATGTAATAAAGCAGTAGCAGCTATCAACAGGCGGCTCGCGGACGTTTCGTTAACTAACAATGAATCGTCAACGGACGATTCGTCCAGCGGTGGTTGAATAAAAACGGATTGACAAAAAGAATTCGGGGAATGGAATTAATACATGGAAAATGGGGTTGACGAATATAAGTTTTCTATAAATTGAAGTAGGATTGAAGAGAAGATTTCATAGCTTAAAGAAAAGTTTTTGTGGTAAAAAATATAGTTCTTTAACTGAAATTGGATGGAAAAGTAGGCTAGTGTTTGCTTAAATAGAAGCTGGAATGATGAAAAGAGTTCTTGCCTAAATGGAAGTTAAATCTATATGATGAATTTAGTTATTGCTAAAATAGATGCTGGAATGATTAAACAAACGCGTATTTAAATGGAGGTTGGATTTATTCAGCGTTTAACATAATCGAACATAATCGTCTGGTCAATCAGATAAAGACGGCATTTGACAGCCTGACAAGTAGAAGGTGCGTTGTAGCACATACGCACGTCGCACATACAGGCAGTTTAGCACGCGAGAATCGTCCGTTGACGGAACGTCCCAATACGAAACAGGCGCCCGTTCCTTGTGCCTGGAAGCAGCCTCTGAGTAGGCCCTAAATATCTTGAAGAGGCGCTATATAAATTCTCAGAATGAATGAATGAATGTTAGGCGCCTGCTGTCGGTTGGTAATGTTGAGTGTTGGAGGGAAATGTTGGATTGGTTCATGAGGTAATGTTGGACGTGTATATAGGTTCTAAAAACGTGTCATCCTCCATTTTAGACATGTAAGGTGCCACGATATTCGCAGCCACAAATGATGAGTAGTAGTCAGTTTAGTCCAAAGTTATGGACCTACGAAAATTTCTTGGAAAACATTTACGAACATTTTTTATTCCTTACCTTCTTAGGCAGATGACTCCGATGCACACAACTGCCATACAAAGGGCGAGGGTAAATCCAGCAATAGCGACACTGGTGACGACTAAAGAAAACAATTGCAAAACAATTATTACTAGATGCGTGAAGAAAATGTGACATTCTTGAATAAAAAAAACACCATGCCATTAGCAGTGAGTGTAGACATTCATTTGTTTCGTCAAACTGCATTTGTCTTATGTTCAGAGACCGCACATGTGACTAATGTGAGCTTCGAAAGAAATGTGGCGGCATCAGTTTCCAGCACGGATGTGAGACAAATGACGTGGGTAGGACACACGCTGGGGGGGAACTCAGCACACTCACAACTAATCGAAGAAAGATGAAAGGAAAGCGAACAAGAGGAAGACGATGACAGATGATGCTTGATTGGATGCTGACATGTGGATCATAATATTATGGAAAGCTCTAGGAAGATGTCAAACATCGAGATAAATGGCGACGTCGGACATTTTGACCATGCATATAATTAGAGGAAGGGAGCCAGTAGAGTTGAGTAGACGAATATTCAAAGTCATACCTAGCTCGTCATTCGTAACTTTTGACCGAGTCTCCAGAACCGCATCCAATTCATGTAAAGGCAATTCTGCAACATATGCAATTGGAGGTCATTTATTGCACAAAACCATTCGTTTGATCAAACAATTATTATCGCAAGAAACGAGTAAAGCGAGATGCTGGAATTCATCGATGATTAGCAAGAGGAAAGAAAAACCTTTAGCTATTAGCAATTAATTAATCTCTTATATTTTTTATTAGGCCTATTATCTGTTTTTGAAGAGAATTCAATTTCAATTTTAATAATGTAAGGTTATAACTTAATCCAAAATTTATTTCGAAACAATTGGAAACGAAAAACTCTATAGCCCACTGTTGTTTATCATTAAGTTTACGCTTTTAGAAACTGCAAATATGTAGGCCTATTTTTTATTATTTGTGGCTTATCGTAGTAAATCTGTCATCTGCAGGGGGGCAATTGAGAACCTCTGACCTTGCTGTGAGCAGTTTCCAATAACACCAATCCAGTTTCCTTCCTTGCATTGAAGGTGCCATGTTTTACGACTGGAATAACAGCCAATCACAACTTCACCGTCTCTGCGCTTTAGCCAGGCATCCTCAGGCGGAATGATATCCGAACATCCAATTGCTACAAAAGAATTTGTAGGCTACTCTTGGATATCTACATGTATAGGTCATCATGTAATGCGAAATATAGACAAACACCATAGAAAAGCAATGAAGCATATATAAATCATTCATGCCATTAAGTATGAATGCCTTGCTCAATAAGAATGCAGCATTTCTGTAATTGATTGGCAATGATATCTAAGTTGACATAGTAGAGTTCATTCATTGTCTATACCTGATAGATTACTTAATCTCAAGCCTGGCTTGATGCTGTTGACCCTGGCGGATCATGTTTTATACTGCGCTAAGAAAATCTGTCATTGTACGCAGCTCCGTTTCTGGTATGTAAGCTTACCGTTAAATAGACCTATATATACAGGCGCACTTTAATTCTGACAAATCTGGACTATTGCAACGCAGTCCGTGCGGGCTTGCTTGGGTCCCACTTAATGCGACAGTTTCAATCGGCTCTCAAGGGTTGCTATATTAATGACCTAGCAAATGAATATTTGTATATAGGCCTATATCTTTCTAGGGATAACTCATAACAGTCGAAATTATAAGAAATAGTTTCAACGTTCATACTTATATTGTACTCCGTGTATAAGCTATAATTCCCAGAAAATGTCTGGGTCGTTAGGTATACTTCAAATAAGGCGTTTGGGGCAGTGTATATCCTATTCTAAATATCTTCTTTACATTTTAGCTTATTCAACCTCCTGGATGTTTGTTTGTTGGTACGTCCCTTCAAGCTCTCTCTTACTACTTAGAGGCGCTCCCGAATGCAGAGCGGACACTGCATCGGAATTTCACACCGAAGCGCTGAGCAATTGCGAGGGAAGGACTTGCCCACGGTCCCTACGCGGTGGTTTGAGGGTGGATTCGAACCTCGAACCTTCCGGCTCCAAGGCAATGACGCCACCATTACACCACCGCGCCCTACTAATTACAATGATCCTGTTGTAAGGCTGCAACGCCACTTTTGTTTGAGGAAACATTTTCTCCTCAACCAGAGTCAAACGTCTGTAGTAAATGCAATAAATAGGTAAAATATTGCAATCATGGGAGAAATAATATGCCAATAATTATAATATGAGGCCAATAAGCCTGGTGTTTACTAATTTTAAGGCGTACGCTTTTATAAAAACATAAATTCCAGTGTTATTTAATAGTCCTTTGATCACTGTACGAACCCTTTAGTTGAAGTAAGAATATGCTATCGTTATGATCATGTTTCTTCTGTCTTCCTACGGTGAGTATTATGTCAACTGCATTTCCATTGGATGTGTAGAATTCTTTTGTTCTCTGTTCTTCATCAGCACAGATCGTTTTATTTCGTTTTCCTGTCTTATCAACAATTAACCATTCACTTATGCAACGAGACGTTAACCCTTGTCTTTCACTCGCATCAAGAGTGGACGATGCAAAAAAGAATAGGGTTATGCTGATTTGCTGGCCCACCGGGGCTTCCACTGTCCACGGATGAAACTCTGTTCCACAGTTTTTCTGAGCCATTGATCCGATTATATGAGTTGGATTGACAGTGATCGCCACAGCACATGACCGGTCATCGTCTGCAACTATAAAATGAGAAAACCTTAGTTTAAAGAACTGTCATTTTTCAATATTGTCTGTTTGTTTGATAGAAGAAGAGTTCAGGGCATTCTTTACGTGCAGTTCTACACAAAATGTGCAATTTTAAAATGAATTCGTGCTGTTGTAAAAGTAGTTATGGGCGGTGGAAATCATTAGAAAAAGGTAATATATTATTGCAGTCGGTTGACCACGGAAATCAAAGGATAAGCTAGGCCGAAGGCGAAAAAATCCAATTTTAAATGGACGAAAAAAAGGTCATCGGTTTTTTATGCCGCGAATTGCGATAATTTTCGGACTGGTTGTACAGCTCTACAAATTTCTTTTTAAAAAGCCATGAAGGAGTCGAAGCTTTTTCGATTAGGCTAAGCATCGATCACGCTTGCATGGTATATAATAATATTATAGACCCTGTTATTTCCGTAGGTCAATTGGTAATCCTTTTAAGTCTTGTGAAGCGACTCTAATCGCAACTTTACTTAGTCTATATTATCATGTCTAATTATCTATTAGACACCTAGATGTCTAAGTAAAGAGAAATTACTGATGGCGGGTATTCCAAGGAAACCGCATGCAACTATTTTTGTATAATCGTGAAGTGCTTACCTGTTATGCAGTCATAGCTGACTTCAAGATAAGCGACTAAACCCGGAAGACACGGTTTGATATTATTGTACGAAACGTCCGCAGTGCGAACATCACATTGACTTTTTCCAGAACATTTCCGATCTAGAATGGACAAAACATCTGCGGAACAGCCAAGGATGCGAGGATCATCACCGGTGAACGATCGCTGTGCTTCTACTTCTTCAGCTGTTATACATCGACCAACGCGCATGCGTCCATAGATGGCGCTTCTCATCAGTATTGCCTCATTCTTGAGACATTGCGGCTGAAACAACTCCGAGTTACAATATTCCTCCATGATATCTATTAAAGTAAAAAGTGTCTTGAATTTAAGCAATTGACAGAATCCTGAAGGTTTATCAAATAATTATAATTTATTATGTGTGTAGAGTTTGCAGACCCTTTTAAATTTGATGTGCGACTTTTATTAGCAACATGCTTAGGTTGAGAAAGACAAAGTGACAGACGTCGAGCATCTATACCGCACCTAATTCCAGTGACGAACGTATTCAGTGTGTACGATAGTTTCTGTCTATTGATCCATAGTTTAAAGACATCTTATGAAAACAAAACCGTTAACATCGTCACTTGTATGGCATGGTTTGTTACAATGTGTTCTTAGTAGGCTATTCATGACATACTGTACACTGTGTCCCGAAAAATTCCAAGGCTTTATGGTAAATATGAAAATAATTAGTAAACATTAATAGATTTTTAAAATTCCAAAAACAATTTAATCCTGAAATATTATGGAACTATAATTTATGTTCAAAATGCCCGCCATTGGCTTCAACACAAGCTTCGAGACGTACACGCCACTGACTAACAGCAGCATCGACGACCAGTTGATCAAGTTCATCCCAAGCATTAACAAGTCCTTGAACGCTCGATCCGTGCTTGCTTGTTGGCTTCGGTTAGTTCAGTCGCTCGTCTTTTTTTCAAACACTTCAGCTGAAGGTCATTTTTTACAATTTTGTGCACTGAAGTTTTTGAAATTCCAATCTCTCGAGCGATTTCTCTTAGCGTTAGATGTGACTGAGGTCGATCTTCTTGACTTAAAACGAGATCCTGAACTTTTTCGATATTTGCATTTCTCCGTGCGACTCAGGGTCTACCGCTACCCTTGCGACGCTTAGACAATCCGGTTCGATCAATTTTTCTTATAAGGTACTCTAGTCCGCCTAATGTCCAACCTTTATCCGGATATTCTTTCAGAAACTTATTTGCACTATAATTGTTGTTTTGGCGTAAAAATTTTATAACAATTTTGTCTTCCTCGCTGAACGCCATCTTTCTAGAAACTTTCTTTACAAAATATAAAATTCAAATACGTCACTGTGACGTAATTTTAAACGGGGGCCGTTAATAAATTACAACGAATTTAGTTGGTAATTATGTACGGATCAAAAAGGTTTTTAAATTTATTAATTGATTATTATTTACTATAGTTTTTTCATTCATATTTTAGAACCTTGGATTTTTTCGGGACACAGTGTATATTGTATAGGTTCCACTGTTCACCGAATCACCGACTTAATTGCTGTCAGTGCAGTTGGGGTCGGTTTTACCTCATCCTTTACTTGCGTTCCAAGTCATCGATTGGCTCGCAATGAACAGGTTTAAATCTTAGATTCCCAACCGCTCACTTGCGGCGCCACTGAAATGCAGAGCAAGTTTCTGCATGCGCCGCCTAGTGAGCAAGCCGGTAGATTGTCAGAGGCGAGGCAATTTCTCGACATAACACCATTCTGTTTCACATTGGCATTTGGCACTTTCACACACGCTCAAACAGTTAGGAGATACTGATTCTAAAATCGTTGCTTTAAAACTGTTTAGAAAATGTGTTTCTTGATCTTAAATGTTGTTCAATTTTTTAAGGACCACAAGACAAGATGAAACAATTAATTTTTCACCAATTGCTTGTATTAAAACGCTTTAAAAGCCATTCATTAAACTCTAAAAGAGGCCTTATTGTAGGCCTGATTATCGATCAATTAAACAGTAGGCCCTAAGTCGTTAAAAATTTGAATATTTCTCACAAAAACCTTACACCTCCCAACTTCCGACTATCTCCTGTTAAAGAAAGAGGTCATTTATTCATGGTTGGCCCTATTTTGTATTGCATTGCAGTGCATTTGGACAGTTTATAAAGCGTCCATAATACAATAATACAATACAATACAATTCACTTTATTGCAACCAGAAAACAAGAAAACAATAAAAGTACAAAACATGCATGCATTGGCTACAAAGGGGGGCCCAAAAGGGATGGACATCCCGCTGGGAAGGATCACCCAAGTAAAAAAGTCCCAAGAAAAATTAATCAAGATAGCTTAAAAGAAAGAGACTAAAACAAATTAGGTGATGACAGATTGCAGAAAAGCTTATTTTGTCAAGAGCATATAGAGAAACAAACTTAACTAAGTACTTAACTAAAATCTTAACTACACATGGTCATGTGCACTTCAAGTAGCATTAGTGGAGGAGAGTAGAAGAACACGAAGTTTCTTTTTAAATACCTGCAGACTACTCGATTGACGAATGTCAATTGGTATTGTGTTCCATACTTTAGTGCCATAAGATTTAATAGTAAACCGCCTAGTATTAGATTGAGCTTTGACAGGGCGAAAAGCAGATGAATTCCTAGTGAAATGCGAATGGATGTCAGAGGCGTGAGGAAGGTAACCTTGGAATACCGAAGGAAGGAGACCGTGTTCGAGTCGAAAAAAGAACTCGCTAATTTGGAGATCCTTTATCTGGTCAATTTTCAGGAGATGAAGTTCATTAAAGGACAGTAGCCTATAAACAACTATATGCCTACAGCTGTGCCATCAACGTGGAAACCCGGGCAAATAAAAACGTTCCAGTCAGAGAACAGATATGGAAGAGACTCCGCCAGGATCTTAAATTGAGTCGAGAATGGGATGTCATTCCAAGAAAAAGAAACAACAATAGTAAAAAGCACGGTGGGCGCCATAGCATACTTCGCTTGAAAGATAATGAAATTGATTCGATCAAGAGATTGAATGCCTCAGTTGAGTTCTTGAAGGCGTGAGCAAATTATTCAATTGAAATCGAGAAGCGACGGGGAGCCAGCGCATTTTCTCCACACATACCGCTACCGATGATATAATCTTCTACATAATGTGCCTCCTTAATCCATTAGGCCAACAAACTCCAACTGCTGCCTGAAGTAGAGCAATCCCTTCTGATAGAAATTCGCAACAATCCTCTGACTGCATGAATGAGTTTTAAAAACCAACTAAATATTAGAAAAACTGTTACCTATTTTGTGACAACATGGAAAGTTTAAGCGGTAGGTAGATTATAAGGCTATTATAACTAACCTGTTTCTTTCTCAACTTCTTCAGCATTTGTTTTCAAAGCAGTGTACGACGTAACAATAATCACCATTAGCCCTAATCCTGTCACTTTGAACATCGTGTTCACTTGAAGTGTGTAGTCGCTGGCAGCCAACATACCGTACAAACGTTTAGGCGAAGACTATGGAGACATTATTTTACAGGCTGGTTTATCTGTTTATGTGCAGCTTATATATTGGAGGCGAGGCGTAAGGATTCGGACGACTAAAGAATGTCGTGCATAAAATTAAACTAATAGGTCGGGGGTCGTCTCAAAAACGCGGATTGTTTAGCATAATTTTCTGCCGAAGGAAGAATTTTACAGTTTTACCATCAATGATGCCATACATATCAACAACAGATTCTACTTGCAGTGGCATACCTTTCAGCTTATATTATTTCTAATTCTTTTGATCCTATAGGCCTAGGCCCCTATATATGCGTGTAAAAAGTCGTGTAGGCTATGCTGGCATATTCTTGATAAAATGATAAATTTATTTCTTAGTATTCTGTGTGCGCTTATTGACTCTAGAAACATTAAGTGTAATTATGTTTAAATTTGGTCATAAAGTGGAGTTCCTCACTCGTCCGTTTTATGTACCTACGAAGCGTTGCATACCTATGGCCTACTTACCTGTCTGTTTCTTTCCAGTAGGTCTTCTTGAACAATTCAATAAATATTCGTCGTCATTTAACCAAGTGATTTTCACATAACCAGTCATCGCGAAGTTAAAAATTATAAGCTTGCAGAAAAAGTCTATATGCAAAAAAACCATAATAAATTGCACATTAAGTTTCAAGAGTCAGAAAGTAGTCTTTTAGATCTAAACACAACTGCGTCGCAAAGACTGTCAATAAAATTCTATTTTTTAAAATACATTTCAGTTCGAGAATTAATTTTCGTTTTTATTCTAATTTTCGTTCAGTGTGCTTAATTTCTGTTCTTTTTCAGTTTTTCGTTCTTAAAATAATTTATGTTAAAACACGCGGACCGCGTGTTTGAGACCCCAGATCAACGTAATGCCGCCACATAATTGAACCTTGCAGTCCTAAAATGAAAACAATGATTTGCATTAGGCCTAAGTCTAAATCTCATTAACTTCTATCCATTAAAACAATTTTTTAGACAACTACCAATTATAACCACAATGCCAGAAACATGTTAAATTTCATTTCCAAGACAAGAAAACTGTTGAATTTATGAAACCATAATTTTAATGCACAGACAAAGCGTCAAACGTTATCGCATAGTGGGCTATTAGTGGCAGTCTTTAATAGATTCTACTTACTACCAAATAAAAGTAATTAATTTGTTTGATTCCTTAGGACTTCGACTTGAGCCACTCTCTTGAAAGGGCTTCAAAGCTGCAGATTGTGATTGCCGCTGTCTGTCGCTGGTGTGTTATAGACGACGTTGAGTTCGTTGTCTCCATCGTAGACTGAATACAATGGCAATTGTTGTTGTTGTTGTTGTGCACCAAATCCATTCAACTGATTCCCACCAACATTAGACGAAGCAGCTCTCATAATATCCGATTGTTGTTGACTTCTCACTGTGTTGACTTGATAGCTAAGCGTCTTATATTCATCGCGTCTCTTACTTTTCCTTTTAATGCTGAAACAGATCGTTTTTGTTAATTCTACGGATCAATTTTAACAAACGGTACAATGATGTTTATGACTGGATGCTATATAACTGGGCAGAAATGGTGTAAAACTGTAAGGCGTAGGTTATGGTGGTATATATAAATAGGACCTTTGATATTAATTTTTCATTTCAATCAGACAGACCGAAACTTACCTTAGACCATATACTATTCCTTACTCCTTCCCGTGCAGATCTGCATAAAGGGCAGTGCAGTTTCTCTATTCCACTCTGTTCATCGCCACTTCAACAGTAGGCCTATCTCTCCATGCCATCTCCAGACCTTGCAATATCCTCTCGCACCGTCTCCATCCACTCTCACTCTACCACGTCTCCTTAAAGAGCCCAGTTATGCATGCCTTATTAAAATGTCTATCAGCGCGATCTACTTTCTTTTAGCGAATTATGTTCGTGGTATTTAAAAATTAAGTCCCGATTTTCATTCTTTTCCTCCGACCCCACTATCCTATTATCCGCCCAATAAAACGTAGCACAAGCGTTGTGAAAAATATGCGCGTTAGGTCAATGTGATTGCCAAACATAAAAAAGATTTAGGTCCTAATAGGTCTGAGAACAGAGTCTTGAGGAACCTCGACTCTTTATAAAGTTCAGAGTATAGACATACCGTCGCAAGCAAATAGCTCCGATGCAAATGACTGCTATGCAAATCGCAACAGTGAATCCAACGATGGCGACAATCGCCAAAACTAAAGTCAAACAGAAAAGGTAGACTAAGATCAAATTCAACATTGCGAAATAGAAATAGCAAAGCAACAGCTATTCAACAAATTATAAAGTATGAACTTATAATATTATTGTGTCTAATAGCATCAGTCAGTTCACATATATGAAGGCCTATAATAATATTATAATTATGTCTCTTCGATCAAATAGGAATTGAGTAATAAAATTCTCTTTCTCTCCATCCGGGAACATCCCACTCTAGTAACCTAGCTGATATTTTGCATACAGCAAAGCCTTCATTTTGACACTTTGATTGCTATTATTAATATTCACGTTACTTTCATTACTCTCGTTTTATTATTATTATAACTATTATTGCTTATCACTAATATTATTAATAAAGTTACTGATATTTTTATTATTATTATTATTTACTTTTTCGCACCGGCACAAACTGATTTTGCACCAGAACCAGACCATGTCAATAATTATTATTTTTCTAGTAGCCTATCTGATTTTTATAAATAATTTAAAAACTATAATTTCTTTAATTTTGCAGGTTATTTGCTATTAGCGGCTATCGGATTAAAATTGTCACTTGATAGCCTATGTATTATTCTTCCAGAAGCTGCTTATTAGTCCTTCCAAATCTAAACGTCTTCGGTTGTACACAAATAAACACAAACATTCTCAAAAATTAACGCGTGAACTTTAGGCCTATAATTTTTCTGGGCAATTGTGGTTTCTCCTGGAAAAGAGAGCATCGATTGATGTACCATGATACTCTATTGCATTTGTGAATTATACCTATTTCGATGTTAGAAAAAGTTGATTCGGTTGATTCAGAGTTTCCACCTGCATCACGTGACACGGCTTCTGCAATCAATACATAAAGGTAAGTCACGGTATGATGTTACTTGCTATAAGACACTGCAGCAAATGCAAATGAGATCGAAGGTAGGCCTAAATGTTAGTGTGTTCACGAAAACCCTGCTAACTAAAACCCGAGATATCACTGGATTCACGGTGTTTCAGGTTCGCTGGCTGGATGTCTTGGAATGCTAAACCTATGTGCTTCTGTCTGTTCCCCAGCTGGTGTTTTGATGTCAGGACCAAAATAGATACACTATACCCTTTAGATCTAAACCCCGCAGTTCCCGTCTTGTGATCTCAGAGCAAACAGCTTTACCCGTGTCGAAATAGACCTAACCCGTGATTTATATATTCAATTCGCCTATTAAGTGGCCGCTGATCGGTAGGCCTATAATTAAATATAGGGCAATAGTCATAAAATAATCAGTCTGTAGCGCAATATTCAAAAAATTATGATTATTGCGCTACAGAGGTTCCGAACTACAGGTAGATTAGATAAGATTGACTCCGGCGATGTCTATTAATCCTTTGTAGAATTCTATCCTTACCGCGGTCATTTTGAGAACAGTTTCCAACGACGCCAATCCATTTTCCATCCTGACAATTGAGATGCCATGTCTGTCTACTGGAATAACAACCAATCTGAATAGCATCTTTATTTCTCTTTAACCAAGAGTCTTCAGGTGGAATGATATCCAAACATCCGATGGCTACAAAAATATGATACATTTAATGTGTATTAATTTACCTTACAATATGCATCGTCGCTTCTGTGTTGGTCTAGTAGCAAATGAAACTGAAATTTCTAATGGTATTTTACTATTCGTAGGCTACACCCGATGTGAGCTGCAAAACATTTGTCATCATTCTCGTGAGGATTCAAACATCAAAGGTGCATTTTATTTCTGAGGTTCATTCTAATCTATGTCAAAGCTAGGCAACCACCCCTTGCTGGAGAAGGACGATATTATTTTCTCGTTGCAGGTGCCGCTACTTTTTATAGAAGCGAAAAGAAACGGAGGCTAATGCAAGCAGGAAATATACTCAGTCAAGCAATAATGGTTAAATCTTCAGATGAATCGAACTGACGGTAGCAATTTAGCACAGAAGACAAAGACGAGTGTTTTCTTTTACCTTCTAGTCTGAGAACATACTTCACAAGATATTTGCTTTGTGTGCGATCAATGGAGTTGAAAATTATATGAATTGCATTTCCTGTTGATGAATATATCTTCATCTCTCTTTGCATGACATCCCCACAAATAGTCGTGTTTCTTTTTCCTGCTTTATCTAAGATTACACCGTAGTTATTGCATGACTGTTCACCACGATCTCCAATCTGTGAAGTGGGTGTGGTTGCAAAGTTGATAAGAACTATGTTGATCTTCTGACCAACTGGAGCTTCAACAGACCATGGCTGAGATGTCGTTCCGCAGATTCTTTGAGAGCCAGTTGAACTGATTATATGAATTGGAAGATTATTAGAGACACTCACAGAACAAGAACGTTCCTCGTCCACAACTGAAACCACAGCACGATTTTTAAAAAAATGTTTTTTAAGGAAAACAATCTACAAACGACATTATTTTGTGTAGTGATGACATTCATAATTTCATAGGTTATCTATACTCTCTAAATTGGACTATTTAATAGAGTGGTTATGCATAAAAGCGAAGTAAGACTGAATACTTTCTACTGCATGACATAATTATAAAGAAATACATCGATCTAGATAACTTAAAAAATATTTACTAACAATATGCATTTGCTGCAAAATTATGTCCCTTCTTAAGTTCTTACCACTTATGCAACTGTAGCTGACTTCAAGATACACAACTAAGCCTGACAGACAAGGCTTAATATTTTCAGCTGAGATATCAGAAAGTCGAACGTCACAATCCTTGTTTCCAGAACACTTCCTGTCGAGAATTGGCAAAACATCGGCTGAACATCCGAGATAACTCCTTGTATTTTCAAGGTTTGCTTTCTGCAAATCGGAAATTTCATCGGCAGTAACACAACGTCCGATGCGCATTCGTCCATAGGTGGCGCTTTTAATAAGAATGACTTCGTTTTTGAGACATCGTGGTTGAAAGGTTTCGTGATTGCATATATCCTCTGTCACAATGTAGGAAAAAAGTGGCTAATTTCAGAAGCTGTAATATAATAATGGCGCGCATTTTGCAGTAGCTTGGTACTGTTTGGATACGTAAAACAAATAAACTTACGCCTAAATATCACCCCATCATCATTTATGACTGCGGTTTGACACTAAACGAATATAGGCCTAATACTGCTACTATCACTACAAGCCATGTGCATAGACGTAGGAAGGGATCTAAAGGGGTAAGTCCCCCCTCATTTTGTCAATTATGTTTTCGAGCAAGTAAGTCCAGGAAATATTAAGCTAGCCATACTCAAAGTTCAAAGGTCATTATCACATAACATTATCTATCAGTTCCAAATTGCCAGAATTAAATACTAGCTCGCAACCACCACGGATAAGCATAGCAGAAATTCGCGGGAAAAGTTCTGAATTGACTGTAGCATTTTGTATATAATGGCAAAAATCGCGGCAAATTTCCCAGAAAATCGCGGTAATTCGTGACATTTGGGAAATTCACAGCATCCAAGTCAAGTGCATGCCAAAGAACACGGAAGTCACGGTTTCAATTACATGAAGGCATCAAGCGGGGTCTTTCCCAAATATCTGGCCGACGTTATAGGCTACTTCGACCTCACTCAGCTTCCTGCAACCGTCCACTTCGTTCATCAAACAGACTTGGCCTCACTCTAGAACTGCTATGGCTAGTCTTGATCATTTCTTATCTAAGATCGAGACTGGTCTTTCTCCTTTGAATGCGCATGCATTCTCCTTCTGTTTGCTCTGCGCTTCTGTCTGGCAGTCTCCCTTCTTTCTCCTCTCTTCTCAAAACCTGCTTTCTCTCGCGGGGCTCTGCGCACTGGGAGCGCCTATGAACGGTTCACCCGACTGGCGATTTGGCCTTTATAATATAAAGGCCAAAGCGCCCATATATTGGATCCTATTTAATCATATAGATCCTATTTAATCATATATTATATGATTAAATAGAATCCAATATAATACAATAAACAATGATGAATTTGTTCAGTTGCTCATTTGAAATTTAAACTGATTGCACAGTTAAGTGTCAGGAAAAACATAATTTAAAAGGTATACATCATAAACTTTGCATATAGCCTAAGCCTAAAATTACCCAGCCTGTGCCTCAAAAAGTAACCGGGCCCTATTCTTTCTGTCCCTCTGTCCTTTCTTCCCGGGTGTGGGCGCAAAAAGAAACTCTGCTATAGTAGAGAGACATACAATGTAGGCACGACGTCAATTATCGCGGATTCGTATGTTAGGGTAGTAGTAAAATCTTGCCCCTCCCACTACTAAAATTCCCCTTACGCCTATGACTGTTGCTTAAATATTTGCATTTTGGAATGATTTTCTGATTCATAAAAAAATTAAAATAATATTCAGGCTGCAAGTTTATAAAACTTTGGACTTTGGTTAATCAAATTAAGCATAGAGCTACATAAAACCAGTCTAAATTCCTCATATAATTCACTTGACTGACAGTCGTAAGTTTTGTAGTTTACATTGCATTACTCGATTAATAATTGCTGAAATATAAATCTTGGTCAAGCTTCCCTGTTGCATATAAAATGAGCTGGTTTCAAAGTTTTACGCTGCATTATAAAGTATAGTGCATTTAGTCTACAGATGGGAGACTTTGTAAAACATAAACAATTTGCTATGTTCTTATAATGGACTTTAGAGTGCACGCTGACAAAATTTAATGATTTCAAGAGGAACTTTTCTATGAAGTATTTCCAGCGATGACCTATTTAAGGAATTTTAATCCCGTTCACGCGTGTAGGTCAAATGGCGTCTATTCAAACGAGCAGCGCAAATCAATTGATTGAAATTTTAAAAAATACTCAGGCTAGAGGCCATTATACGGTCGCTATGTAAAATTCAGAACATAGGCTACACAGTCACATATGTGCGAAAATATGTATTATATATATGTCAATACATATCACAAAGCATTCACTAATATTGGTCTATTATAGGCTAATTTTAGTCAATTTAGCAAAAGCTATTTTGGCATAAATATCTTATCTGAACGAATGATTATATAGACGATATACACAAATAAAACAAGATTAAAGAGTGGTTAAGAATTCAGGAAATAAACTCATAATAATAATCTTACCTATGCCGCTTTTACTTTCTTCAGAACTTGCGTCAATCACAGTTCGAAGCATAAAAATGATTCTCAGCATAACTATTATTCCAAACATCATCCTTGCCTCAGATGTGACCCAGCCACTGAAATTCTGCTATTAAGTAAACGAGCGCCTTCGTCTGTCAATGTTTAGGTAAAAATGCGTCGGTGCTTAGCATATGTAGTCATGTAGCCTAATAATGTTATGCACATTGTCATAATTATGCTATGCAGTGAGCTGCAAATTGCATGTGTGGTGTAGGAATCCAACGACTGTGTTCGTTGAATGCATGAAATTAATTTAATAGGTCGGGGGTCATCTCAAAAGCTGCATGCAATATTGGTTTTAACCACGCAGACTCACCAAAAAATAAGTATTTTACGCTATTTAAGCCTTAAGCCATATTATTTTAAACAATGTTATGAGCTATAAATATCTTAGGCGTTTAGGATACTATTCATTATAATAAATAGTATTTGTCTGTAGGCCTACCAATTTTGCTGTTTATCAATCATATTAACGCTCCAATGTGATGAATTGTCTTGTCAATAAATGTCTTGTTAAATGCAATGCCATGTAGGCCTACATTGTAACTATCATTGCTAATTTATTGTCAGTTAATTTAATGCAAATATGAATGTGACTTATTTTAATCTGAAGACTCAAATTGCTTCCACTCTGTCATTATCGGAATCAATTGCTGTTAAGTGAAGGGTTGCGTTGAAGTCAAAACAGTCGTCATAAATGATCCCCAAAATACTGAATATTCAATTGATGTGGAAGATTGCAACCGAAACTTAGCCTACAGCACATGACAATTAGTTGAAAGAGTGGGTTTTTATTGGGGAAGGGTGATGTGATGAGCGAAATACCAGAAAACCGAAAAGTTCAAAACCATAAACCACACACCCAGAATGCCAGGATTTCAGCACTGTCTATAGAATCAAGGTTCTGCGATTGCTTTCACGACGCACAGTTGGGTGACCTTTGTTTGGTAATATTCTTTCTGCTGAGTAGGCCCTATTTAGCTTGAAAACCCCAGTGGTCAGAATAAATATTTACATTTCGTTTTGCCTATGTAGGCCTACTCAATGTACTCATGTGGCATGTCATAATTTGTTTATGTGACTTATTAAGTAGCTTGAAACAGTGAGGTAAAATTTATATTGTTTTATAGTTATAAATACAATTATTTACAGTTTTAGGCCCTACTAGTTTATAATAGATCTGTTTTAGACTCTGCTTAAATAATTATCAGTGTCATTCTTGTCCTATTTATTGCCGAAGGTATTAAAGTTACTGCAAAGAGGAGTCGACGATTTTTTAAGCTGATCTCAATCTTTGGGACTAAAACAGAATCAGGCGCGCCGGGTTTAAGAAGAATAGGTCATCCGTAGGCCTAGTTGTACTAATGCATAAGCTTACTGCAAACGATACAGATGAAAAAGTTTCAAATAGCTTCAAATGAAATGTCTTGTTCGAAGTTGAGGTCTTAGTTTCATAGCATGGATCCAGTATTTCGCCAAATAACAAAACTGATAGTAAAAGCAAACGTGGAACAACTAGGCTATGTACAATGTCAATCAAAAGGAAATAGAGTTGGTACTGGTCTTGGTACCATCGTAAATAAATTATTACAGAGCCTAAGACGACAACCGTGCACCATTAACCCTTTGAACCTGGAGCTCATGTAACTCTATGAATAACGGGACGGAAAACCGGCCCGTCGGGTTCAAAGGGTTAACCATAAAATTGTATTTCGTCCAATTACAACAGAAACATTTGTGCTTTATAGCAGTCTTGCACCGCTTTATTTTCTTGCATTGTTGAAGCAGTAGGCCTAAGCGTCTTCACTTTAATTACGTCAAAATTGGTGTGGCATAGGCCTACATTTAATAACGTCTCGGAACAGAAAGATTGGCATAGAACCAGTGACAGAAAGCGCAGATGTGTTAGGACAACATCTAAGCTGATAGCGTGGCTGACATTGCGCGAGTGTCTTCATCTTCTTCATGCAGCAAATACGTTGGCATCTGTTGACTGTTCAGACCATGTACTGTACTTCCATTGAAACAATCTGCAGTAATGATGTCGCCATTATTCATGATCCTCTGTTGACTTCTGGTTGAGTAGGTCAACGTTTTGTACTCTTGCTTCTTCTGTGTTTTAATATAGTATCTGGAAAAGTTTTTAAAAATAATTATATTTTTGGTAGAAAACAGCTGCAAACAAATGCAATTCAAGTGAACTGATAAAATTCTAGTGAAACTTATATAACCTGAATTTAAGTTTCATTTATGCACACTAAAAAGTGAAGCAATTTATAGAATATATGCCACCCAGTCATATTTAATATTTAGGCCGATGCAGCGCATGTGCTTGTTAGAAATATAAAGGGTATCCCGTCTTTATTTTAACACACAGACAAATAATATTGGACATTGACATTGACAAATTTAGAACAACGATATAGTCTACACGTTCTTACCTTCTTAGGCATACAGCACCGATGCATATGATCATCAAACAAATTGCCAGAGTAAATCCACATATTGCGATTATGGCTAAAACTGAAATAAAACAATAAAATGCGTTTAGATTTGACATCAGTACTGTTGACGTCAATAGAACACAATGTCTTATCATCTGATTATATTCACTTCGTAATCTGCAATAGAAGAATATGCAATCAATGGGTCGGTTTGTACTGAGAAAGCTAACTTTGGGTTATTATGGTTATTGCATTTCGATGTCGCGAGCTTTGAGTTTCTGCTAATTGTTCGCCATGTATACAGATGAATAAATTATACCTTGTCCATTGCTTGATAGCGATGGCATAACTTTCGTTTCAACTTCTTGCCTGGGTGATGAAAAGTCTGTAACACGAAAAAGGCAAAGTGATGAACTATGGCATCGAAAAATGACCCAACAATCTGCTCTCGTGATTTTGATTCACAAAGTGCAGGTGCACTATGGTCTCTCTGGCGCGGTTTTAATGTAAAGCTGAGTAAATCAAGAGATCTACATGTACATTACATTACATCAGGGGTTATTTTAAGAAAATTTCTCAACTGCACATAATTATCATAATAGCATCCTACATCGGGTAGATTGGTCATTATTGAGACTAAGGCCCAATTATGATTCTTCTTCTTCTTCTACTTCTTCTTCTTCTTCTTCTCATTCATTCATTCATTCATTCATTCATTCAGAGCATTTATATAGCGCCCCTTCAAGAAACTACTCAGAGGCGCTCCCAGCCCAACCACGAACAAAGAAAAAAGACTTGAGGGACTTGTAGAACGCAGCCGGATGGACCACAAGTAGTGAGCGAAGTGGGACCGGGATATTGTTATTGCTATTGCTATTGTTATTATTATTATTATTATTAATATTATTATTATTACTACTACTACTAGGCCTACTACTATAGGGTGACACAAAAGTTCGTTCACCGTTTTCAAAATGCGTTATCACAGTAACGGCTTCATATTTCTTTATAATATTTGGTCAGCGTAGCCTATACATTAGTCAAATGAAAGATATTGGTACAAATTTGATTATGATCCGGTCCGTTTTCGCCATTATTGATAAGAAAATGTAAAGACGACCAGTTTTTGCGGAAAAACTGCGTTCATCAAATTTACACAGTAACGAAAATGTGTAGCCTACACGCCTATAGCCTCGTATACAAGCGTGACAAGACACTGTTGTTAGCTATTTAGTACATACACAGACGTAGGTTATTAGAGCACAGTAGCTCCTTTCTGCTTAATGACTCTATCCGGCATGACTGGATCAGCGTCTGAAGTGTCCCAACTGCTAGGCCTATATCGCTCTCCACGCTCGTTGGAGGCGACGTTTGAGCTGATCAACGTTCTTTGTCTCAGAATCTTTTATAAACGCTGAGAGATAAAAATTAATACTCAACAAGTTCTCAATCGGAGAGAGGTGCGGAGAGTTGGCTGGCCAATCCTTCGGCTTTATGTGTGACGGATGGTTGTCGTCTAGCCACTTTATCGTCACAGCTGATGTATGACAGCGTGCGCCATCCTGCTCAACAAACAACTTTCGTTGCATGACACTGCCGTTGTCATTTTCTCTCTCGAACGCTCGCTTCACGATCTGCTCTAGAATGTTGGTGATGTATGTAGTACTGCGAGTTCAGTCTGGTACCATTTGACACAAATTGAAGTTTAGTGAGACCCATGGCAGTCATCCCACCCAAAACCATCACCAAAGGACTAAACTTCATCTTTGGAGCAGGCAAAACGTAGGCTTACTCTATATGCATGCTGGATAGAGTCAATGCCGTTATTAAGCAGAAAGGAGATACTCTACGCTAATAGCCTACGTCTGTGTAAAAGTGTGTATGTCCTATATAGGTAACAATAGTGTCATGTCACGCTTGTATACGAGGCTAGGCGTATACACATTTTCTTTACTGTGTAAATTTTATGAACGCCGTTTTTTCTGCAAAAACTGGTCGTCTTTACGTTTTCTTATAAATAATGATGAAAACGGACCGGATCATAATCAAATTTGTACCAATATCTTTCATTTGACTCCTGCATGCACTGACCAAATATTATAAAGAAATATGAAGCCGTTACTGAGATAACGCATTTTGAAAACGGTGAACGAACTTTTGTGTCACCCTATATTACTATAATTATTATTATTATTATTATTATTATTATTATTATTATTATTATTATTATTATTATTATTATTATTATTATTATTATTATTTTTTTATATTTTATTTTTTATTTTTTATTATTATTATTATTATTATTATTATTATTATTATTATTATCATATATATCATGCAACAGGCAAAACTTATAAACCTACTTCTCCAAAGAGTAAAAGGTGTCTTCAGAAATTTTGTCAACTAAAAAAGGTGTCTTTAGAAATTTTGACAACTAAAAAATGTTGTCTTCAGAAATTTTGACGACTATCAAAAGGTGTTTTCAGAAATTTTGACGACTAAAATAAGGTGTCTTCAGAAATTTTGACTACTAAAAAAGGTGTCTTCAGAAATTTTGACACCTAGAAAGAGACGTCTTCAGAAATTTTAACGACTAAAATAAAGTGTCTTCAGAAATTTTGGCAACTAAAAAAAGGTGTCTTCAGAAATTTTGACACCTAGAAAAAGATGTCTTTAGAAATTTTGACGACTAAAATATGATGTATTCAGAAATTTTGACTACTAAAAAAAAGGTGTCTTCAGAAATTTTGACAACTAAAACCGGTGTCTTCAGAAATTTTGACGACTAAAATAAGGTGTCTTCAGAAATTTTGACAACTAACAAAGATGTCTTCAGAAATTGTGACGACTAAAATAAGGTGTATTCAGAAATTTTGACAACTAAAAAAAGTTTTCTTCAGAAATTTTGACGACTAAAATAAGGTGTCTTCAGAAATTTTCACAAGCTTATAAATCTACTTCTCCATGGAGTAAAAGGTGTCTTCAGAAACTTTGACAGCATAAAAAGATGTCTTCGGTAAATTTGAAAGCTAAAAAGGTGTCTTCAGAAATTTTGACAACTAAACAAAGGTGTCTTCAGAAATTTTGACACCTAGAAAGAGACGTCTTCAGAAATTTTAATGACTAAAATAAAGTGTCTTCAGAAATTTTGGCAACTAAAAAAAGGTGTCTTCAGAAATTTTGACACCTAGAAAAAGATGTCTTTAGAAATTTTGACGACTAAAATACGATGTCTTCAGAAATTTTGATTACTAAAAAAAGGTGTCTTCAGAAATTTTCATAACTAAAAAAGATGTCTTCAGCATATTTGAAAACTAAAAAAGTGTCTTCAGAAATTTTGACAACTAAAAAAAATGTCTTCAGAAATTTTGACACCTAGAAAAAGATGTCTTTAGAAATTTTGACGACTAAAATATGATGTATTCAGAAATTTTGACTACTAAAAAAAGGTGTCTTCAAAAATTTTGACAACTAAAACCGGTGTCTTCAGAAATTTTGACGACTAAAATAAGGTGTCTTCAGAAATTTTGACAACTAAAAAAGATGTCGTCAGAAAAAAAGTCTTGAAAAATTTTGACACCTAAAAAGTTGTCTTCAGAAATTTTTACACCTAAAAAAAAGTCTTTAGAAATTGTAACGACTAAAATAAGGTGTCTTCTAACAATTTTGACAACTAAAAAAGGTGTTTTTAAACAATTTGACAACTAAAAAAGATGTCTTCAGAAATTTTGAAAACTAAAAAAGGTGTCTTCGGACATTTTGACAAATAAAAAAGGTGTCTTCAGAAATTTTGACAACTAAAAAAAGATGTCTTCAGAAATTTTGAAAACTAAAAAGGGTGTCTTCACAAATTTTGACACATTTTGTTACAATTAGTTTAATTAAAATATATACGCTACTTACATTGTTAATGCGATTGTGTGTAAAAAAGTAACTGCACAAAACCTGATTTTCAACTGCACAAATTCGTTTTCCAACTACACACTTTGTGTCCAGCTGCACGTTAAAATAACCCCTGCATTACATTCATAATCAACATGAAAAAGGCATATAGGCTAACCACTTTGGTGGTTTTTTTTATCGAACCACAATAGGTAAGTAGAATTTCACCCTTCGACTAGTACCTCATTTTGCCAAGGTTGAGCTTTGCAATGGGAGTTAACATGTAGAGTACATTCTCTATGACGAATTACAACAGCCATGCATAAAAAAAATAGAAACTGATGTCGCTTAAATTGTAAGCCCGCATAACGATGAAATATTTGTAGAGATGCTGCTTTACAATTTTTAACGACTTATTAAAAAATCGTCATATTGGAATGCCGATTAATGCTTTTACTATAGTTAAAGAAGTTTTAGACGCCCATAACACAAATCAATGTATGTTTAATTATAATTATTCTCTTGTTTTCACGATGTGAGAATCTAACCATGTGAACAGTTGCCAAGGACACCCGCCCAATTTCCACCTCTGCATGTGAGCTGCCATGTTTGACGACTGGAATAGCAACCAATCTGAATCGTATCATCATGTCTCTTCAACCAAGCGTCTTCTGGAGGAATGATGTCGGAACAACCGATAGCTGCAATAATTACAGAATTACATCGAAATCAATGACGCTTTAAATACGCCAACCAAACAAGTTTAGTCTATTTAAAGTATTGGTCTATGTCTAGAATTGATTACAAAAGTAAGCTAAAGACAATTTGCATTTGTGAAAGTCTTAAATTAAAAAAGATTCTGCTTCAAGATCAACAAACGTTCTGTAATCTATGCAAATGGTCTTTTCAGCTGGTGTTCTAATTACTTTAGATAACAATTTAGACGATGCCATAATGTCAATGCTTGAATTTTGCCTCATTTGTGTCTATATTCCACTTGTATTTCCAAACATGAAGTGAGTTTAATATGACATTATGTCTTTAAAACTAGTAGTAGGCCTACACAGAACGATAGGCCTGTATATTTCGATTTAAACGTTAAAGAAACTTAGTGGAACGGGATAAGAGGTGAACAGCATTTAAACCTGCAACTTTCAATATAAATAATATCTTGTCGTCGCTGCGTTTTTTCCCAAGATCTGTCAAACTTAGATAGAGCTCCAACGTGTTTCCGCTCGAAAGGTACAACTCCGTTTCTCTTTGTCGTCCACCAACACACACCGATGTATTTCTTTTTCTAGTTTTATCGACAATAACTCCCTGGTTTTGACACGAATCGCCGAGTTGCTCCACATTCTGACCGCCAGATGAAGGACCAAGGTGGTAGACGCTGATTCTAAGCTTCTGACCAACTGGTGCTTCCAGAATCCAAGGTTGAGATTTTGTTCCACAGATTCTTTGCGATCCAGAAGTACTGACAATGTGAATTGGATTGGAAGAAGCTGTTACCAAACATGAACGCTCTTCGTCTACAACTGCAAAAACGAAACCGATTTAAGTTAATTCAAGACTTTAACTACTCGTTCCTAATATACCTGTAAACCCCTGTATGCGTTTCAGAGTATTCCTTTTTTTAAATAGCATCATTGCCTAAAAATCGTTGAATCCTAAAGTTATGAAGTGCAAGACTTATCACTTTCACGCCACAAAACAATGTCAATGATCTGAAGCGACTCATCTCTTAAACTGATTAACCACGGTGCTCAATTCACTCTCTCACTTTCCACATTCACATGATATTAATTTATTTTCTTGTGTGAAGACACTTGAAAGTCATCACAAACTATATCTTCTAATGTGACGAATGTCCTTTAAACTTCGAAGAACTCCTGTTCTGAAATCATTGCACTTTCTTGCAAATTAATACTTGGAAGTGTAAATTCAAACACTTTCATGCATCATGGTTCAATAATCTCAGGTCCCGTATACTCACGAGTGGACCCTAAATTATATTCCAGCCATGCACTTTGCTCAACCAATTAGCGCCTCTTCAGCAATTACTATATCCTGACTTTATGCTACCTCATCTCTACAATTTGCCACTCCAATTTAAACACTCTTAAGCCAAGTCATTTGACTTAGGCCTACTTCCTGCCTATCACATGTTTGTTAACCTTAAACTGAATCTATAGATTCTGTTTCTTAACGCCTGCGATTAAGCTATATTTTCCGCGAATTGGCTCTCTTTGAAAACTATAGAAATCTCAGAAATGTGCCTGATGAAAGATAACAATACATTGCAATATCGCGGATGAGAATCATAGCTGAAAAAAAACCAATATTATGATACGCTTTGTTATGTTGTCGCTTCCTAATTCAGATGGGAAAAGGTGTCCCGGAAAGTTAACGACAAGAAGGTTGAATGACAACAGCTTGCAACAAGATCATAGGATGCAGGTTTCATACCCGCTGGCCCGATAGGGTTCGCTCAGCCTACTACTCTCTAGAATAAGCTTGTAACCTGACGTAGGAGTCTAGGAGACTTACCATTGATACAAGTGTAGTCAATTTCTAAATACATCTTCAGACCAGGAAAACATGGTTGAATTGCCTCATCTGAGATATCGTTAACACGAATCTCACACATGACTTTTCCGGAGCATTTTGTGTCTAGTATCAACAAGACATCGGCCGAACAGCCAAGGAAGCGAGGATCATCACCGGCTAGTGATCGCTGTGCAGCAACTTCTTCCGCCGTCATGCATCGGCCAATGCGCATGCGTCCATAGGTGGCGCTTTGCATAAGAATCGCCTCATTCTGAGCACATCGTGGTTGAAACGATTCAAAGAGACACACGTCCTTTCTGTTTCCTACAGATACGGATTCAACAGTCAAGTAGGCTAACTAGCGCACATCGAAAAAATTAACTAACAGACACAACCCACAATACGTAGGCTAAAATGCTAAATTCAAATCGCTTGGACGTGGTCAATATCCGTTTAATAACGCCTCTGAATTCTGAGCAGGTTTCAATCCCTGCGGTAAATAGCAGAAGATCGTCCATGAAATACGTTCATTCTGTCTGTCCATCGCACTGTTCAGTAAATGTCACAAAGGTAACTTCACAAGGAGTTTTCAGACTTTCTGAGGAGTTTTCAGACTTTCGATGCTTTGTCAAAACTCCGAACAGTCCACCGACTCGCATTACAGTGAATCTCAAACCTTCAAAGTTCCAACCCGGCGGTTAGGTTCAATATGGCTAGCAATGTCATCTGCTAGGCCCTCCGTCACAGACAATAATATAGGCCTATGCCTTGTCCAGTATTTTCACCTTAGGGACCGGATGAGAGAAAATATTGGTTATTTCCAAAAGTCAGTTTTTCTGCAGATTTTTTAACCAGTTGCATATGTGAGTCCGTTTAGTATAAATTGAACAAAGAATTATCATTTATAAATTAGACCATCAAATTGAGCTATTTGAATAATTTCCCCCAACTGCGATCCCGGTTGTGAAATGAAAGTGCAACGGTCAATGGAAATTTGTGACCTGTGTTGCTTGGTCCGTTTATATAATAGCCTACAACAAGAATAAAATAATGGCATCGCTGCCGCATCAGTCTCATTGCATTTAGTTCAGATTATAACGTGAATTAGGCATACTAATCCAGTCGTAGAATAGGCCATATTGTCCAACTAAATTAACTAATGCCAGTTTCCAGCGCAATTTATGAACAGTATCAATAATAGTGATAGACATAGACATACCTGTTTCTGATTTGACTTTATTTGAAAGGAATGCACCCAACAGAAAGCCAACGACGATCAAATGCATCATTTACACAAGAAAACAAGCGTTGGCCCAGTTCAATAGAAGTTTCTTACTGCATGAAATACAAATTTCTCACAATTGTATAGCCTACACAGTACACAAACTGGCTTTGCGAATTGACGTAGGTCCACAGATAGGTATTTCTAATGTCAAAATAAATCCCACGAGCCAGTCGTTCCTTTTACTAAAATGCTCGATCAAGCATTGACCTAACTGAACAGAGTGTGTGCTTCCGAACAGTAATAATACTTGGCTAAGTCTTCGCGTGTTGTGTAAGCTAATCCCAAAATGAATGTTGGTCTGCACTCTGCAAACGAATCACATGGATATAGTTAGTAAAAAGCGCGCAGTAATTTAGAACTCCTATATGGTCACATCTATTAATATGAAATCGGGGGTCGTCTCAAAATTCACTAGTCGATGACATGATATCTTAAACCGATTCAGACTTATTACCACATTTTACTTCAAGGTCTATGAATGTGTCATAGTTGCTGTATATCATCAACTTGTGACTAGTAGACTACACATTGATAACTTTTGATACAAATCTAAATGAACCCCATAAATTAATCAATATTCGTTGTAACTGCATAACCAAGGTTTCACAGATGCAACTTGTAATCATGAAAACTGATTCTCAGTTTATCATTTGAGGTGTTAAGTACACATACAGACGGAATTGTGGCATCAGAATAGCTAAAGGTTAGATAGGGTGTAAATTTAAATTTATATTTATTTAATAAATTAATTAACAGGGCCCTAACGACAAAGTTTCGAATGTCTTTAAGAGGAAGTCTGAAATCAAGTATTGTGTTCGAAGGTAAGTAATATTTCAGACGGTTTCTTTGCTGGAAAGATGCTTTGAAGCAGCCTACATGGCTTGTGTCTGAACGTATTTATGGAAAAGAGGCGGTCATCCGTCGAGCGTGCCATAACGTTGGTTGAGTGAGGGAGAATCTATTGCGTTTCATCCTGCTAAGCAACTCATCAATTCTTCATATTTTCTTATAACTCGCTAACCAACCTGTTTGGTGAAGTGAATAATTTTTGTGTGAGCAACGGTCGTCATCGAGAACTATAAACATAGGCCTACTTTCGTGATCCACTATTCATCTCTTATTTGTGGCAACGATTGCTTTATGATCAGTTAAAAGTAGACTTATAAAAGAGTTTTTCTATAAGTAGCCTAGTTAACAATCAACGTTCTTTCAAAAGCCTCCTAAGTAAACGGATGATTTCTTAGAAAAAAATGACTCAAAAGGATTAGCCTATCATCATCGAGCACGTTTGTGACATTAGGCAAACAATTATGAGCAACAAATTTGTGCAGTTAGGCAAATCGAACAATAAATTTGAACTCTTCTGAAATTTAATTTAATCTGTAAACGACTATATATAGCTCTGTAAAGTGATCAAAAAAACTACCAGCATTATTTTTTCGAGTCTTTGAAGCGACCATTTCATCGAATAACGTTATAGCATCGATAATTGATTCTAGTAGGCCCCTATAACTTTTGGAATCAATTAAGGATCGTGTCACTTGGGATTAAAAATCTAAAGCAAAAGAGAGAACACAAACACTGTAGCTGTAGGACCAGCATTATAATAACCCTGGAGGCATCCCTATACTGAACGGATAGCAAAATAGACGAATCCATGAAACATGTTATTATGTTGTTGTCTGTTATTAGTAAATATCGACCAAGATTCTATGCTGCTATGCAATGTTACAACACGTAAGAAAAGTTACAACAGAATTAAGTATGACGTATAGAAGTTTGCTGATTATCCGCATCCAGAATAAAATACAACGAGAGTTATTGGAGATTGGAGTAGGTCAAATACCTTCAGCCAAATAATGAAGAATGCACGACTCCAAATCTGTAAATTTCAGTAATTACTAGAAGTCACGACAGTAATAATTAATATGCCATTAAAATTCTCTCGCTCCTGTAAAGTTCCACCAATGTGCACTAAAGCTGCAGATTTTGATTGCCATTGTCTGTCGCTGGTGTGTTATAGACGACGTTGAGTTCGTTGTCTCCATCGTAGACTGAATACAATGGCAATTGTTGTTGTTGTGCACCAAATCCATTCAACTGATTAACTCCAATATTAGACGCAGCAGCTCTCATAAGATCCGATTGTTGTTGACTTCTGACTGTGTTGACTTGATAGCTAAGCGTCTTATATTCGTCGCGTCTCTTGCTTTTCCTGTTAATACTAAAATAATAACGATTAGATCTATTTGCAGTAAGTTTAATTGTACTTTAATTGATATAATTACGTATAACATATATTTAGTAAAATACAAATAAAAGGCAAATCTCAAAATATAAATTGATTTGACGTGTTGTGGATGGGCTTACTATTTTCAAGCCGCGGAAAATTGCAAAAGATTAGTTATAAATGCATCGTTTTTGAAAACAACGCTGCAATCTTCGACGAGAGAAGTTCCTGGACCCATGGCAGAGCAGTCGCCGGTCACTGAATTATCTTAAGTGTCTAGGCTATGAAAAAAATCATAAGCTTATGCCTACAGAAATAACTGAAAATAAAAAAGTGCAGATATGACCTACGATTTCATATTTACATGTACAATAGGATTTTATTCTGTTGTTAATTTGAAGTCTAAACTGATTCTATGTAATTCTCTATAGGTCTAAAATTATATTTAAGAAGGTATAAAAAACTACTGTCAATCACAAACCTTGTATATAGCCTATAGGCCTAACTGCTTAGCCGGGTCCCTGAAAGTTGCCGTGTTCATTGGCATTTTCTTCCAATTTTCGTATCCGCACCAACCGCTCGGCAGCCCTGCCTCTGCATGGTTCCCTTAAAAGGCGCTATCTAAATTTTCGTAAAGAATAACTAATGAATCAATGCCTACCGTCGCAAGCAGATTGCACCGATGCAAATGACCGCGATGCAAATTGCAACAGTAAATCCACCAATGGCGACAATCGCTAATACTAAAAGAAAAGGATGGAATAAAAAATACTGTTTCACAAATTAATGTCTGTTAGTAGCCTACATACAGAGATCATACGAATTCATATAAATTTTCTTTAAAAATCAATATAAAATGTTGTATGAACAACACTATAATATATCACACTTTCTTAGTCTTGAATTTTAGACCTTAAAAGTAATGGGTCTAGCACTCTAGCCAATAGAACTTTTACACTTAAGAGAATTTGAGATTAGTTTCAAGTGAAACCTGTAATCTTTCTTACGCATAAAAGTTTATCCTAAGATGAATAAATTTATGAGGTTGACCTTCTTTGTAATGAACTAATGTCTAAGCTGATCCAGTTAAATTTTACCAAACATTCACTGTTGCCTCTTTGGTATCTCGCTTTTGATGCTGCTCAGCCAACTTATTAAAAGGCAAAGTAAAGCAATAATTACCTAGTTCTGTGCCAGAAAATTTGCTGTCACTTTCAGATGTTTTGCTTACGTCATGTGAATTGAATTCGGCATCACCTTAAAATAGTTTAAATAAACAAATGAAGCAACTCAATGTTATAGGTTATATCAATATTTAGAAGCATCGTCAAAGAGCAGACGTTGTATTGAGCGAGGTGATAGAATTGAACAATTGAGCTATTCAGACAGTGAAAATAAACGACTAAACATATTTGTGTCCTTACCACGTTCGCTATGAGAACAGTTTCCAACGACGCCAATCCATTTTCCATCCTGACAATTGAGATGCCATGTCTGTCTACTGGAGTAACAACCAATCTGAATAGTGTCTTTATTTCTCTTTAGCCAAGAGTCTTCCGGGGGAATAATGTCCAAACATCCAATGGCTACAAGAAAACAAATTTATTTATGGCACATAAAATAGGCTACTCTTTGAATATAGCCCAATACTGAATTGACCACCCAAAAGAGTACAATTTAAAGAGTTCATCTTCTTTTCTACCTCTCATGTAGACACTACCATACAGATAATTGTATTCGGTGGCATTGGCTTCATTCTTAATAGGACAATTAATTTTGCTATTTATAGTCTAGTCCTATTCTGAAGAAAAATAATTTTGAAAGTAGTCTACAACTTTTATGATCTTTAGATGCCAAATTCAGTGCTTAGCAAACAGGACACATTTTCAGTCTAAAGCAAAAACTGAATTGGGCGTTTCACCAACATTGTGCGTGTACCTTCGAATTCAAACATATGAAACCGCTTTGTTTGAGATAATTATTTCTACAACACGACGCAAAATTATCATCATATTTAAATAATCATAAACAAAATGCGAGAACGCATTTGTAACTCTGATTATCATTGACCCCATGTCTTTGTATATTAGAAATATTGATAACCCATTAAGCAATAGGCGCTTCAGTTAAAGGTGAAATACAAAATTCCCACAATTTTAAATTTCTTCATATTTTTAAGCCTCTGTGACCGTGGATAATCTGCTTTTGATAAAACATGTTAGCAGACTATGATCTCACCTTCCAGTTTCAGAATAAACTTTGTAGCATAGTTGCTTTGTAGCTGATCAGATGGTTTAAAAATGACATGAATTGCATTTCCCAATGATGAATATATCTTCATTTCTCTTTGCATGTCGTCCCCACATATAGTCGTGTTTCTTTTTCCTGCTTTATCTACGACTATGCCGTAGTTATTGCAGGACTGTTCACCACGGTCTCCAATCTGTGCTGCTTGCTCAGAGGCAAAGTTGATCAGAACTATGTTGATCCGTTGGCCAACTGGAGCTTCAACTTGCCATGGATTAGATGTCGTTCCGCAGATTCTTTGAGAGGCAGATGAACCGATTATATGAATTGGAAGATTATTGGAGACACTCACAGTACAAGAACGTTCCGCGTCTACAACTGAAAATGTAACAAAGCCTTTAAAGAAAACGATAAAACAATGGAGAAATTTGTCATGAACAATATCATGGAATCTCAGCTTCAAAATGCAAACGGACTTCAAGCTAAACTGGAATATTCAAACACTTTGCTCTGATTCCATATGAAAGACAGATATTTATGATACAATAACCAAAAATCTGTTGAAAGATATGTTTGTCCTACCACTTATGCAACTGTAGCTGACTTCGAGGTATACGACTAATCCAGGAAGACATGGTGTAAAATTTTCAGCTGAGATGTCAGAAACACGAACTTCGCAATCTTTATTTCCAGAGCACTTCCTGTCGAGAATTGGCAAGACGTCATCTGAACATCCAATGTAACCAGTAGCATCTTCCAACGTTGCTTTCTGTAGAGCAGCAATTTCATTGGCTGTAACACAACGTCCGATGCGCATTCGACCATAGGTTGCGCTTTTCATAAGAATGACTTCGTTCTTCAGACATCGTGGCTGAAGCGTTTCGAACATGCAAATGTCTTCTGAATCATATTAAGATAGAAAAGGTTATAAATTAAGGAGGCCAGTAACATTGGGGACATCTATCTCATACATCATGTTTATCTAAATAGATGCATTGGCTCCCTGACAGTCCATGTTCAGCCGAAGATCTGTTTGAGAATGGAACTCACGCTCTGTCAATCACAGAGCGTGATTGACAGAGTCGGCCAATAAATTTAAAGTCACCCAACTGCTCACGCTTTATATTATTCAACCCAGTCAATTCTTGGTGAAACATCTCGCTGTTACCGGATCACGATTTTTGGAACTCTCTGTACTTGTCATTCTCTTTGTCTGTCTCTGTCTGTTTCTATCTGTCTCTCACTGTCTCTCTCAGTCTCTCTCTGTCTCGCTCTGTCTCTGCCTGTCTCTGTCTCGCTCTGACTCTGTCTGCCTGCCTGTCTATCTGTCTGTCTCTGTCTCTGTCTGTCTCTGTCTCTCTGTATCTGTCTCTCTCTGTTTTGCTCTTCTGTCTGTCTCTGTCTGTCTTTGTCTCGCTCTATGTCTCGCTCTGTCTCTGTCTGTCTGTCTGTCTCACTCTGTCTGTCTGGCTGTCTCTCTCTCTCGATAAATATAATCACAAAATAGTTCTTCATAATAGCTTAAGAGCGCAACGTTAGACAAAGTTTCAGCTATATACATCATGTATTTGTAAGCTTAGGCTACTTAATTATATAATCTTAGATTTGTATGTCTGTCTGAACGAATGAAAATAGACAAATTTAAAGACAGAAATAAAAGAGGACGTGGTCGTTAAAATTGCTTACCTATGTCGCTTTTGCCTTCTTCAGGACTGGCTTCAATCACAGCTCGTAGTATAAAAATGATTTTCAGCACAACTCTTATTTCAGACATCATCTTTGGTTCAGATGTGACCCTGCTACCGAAATTCGTCTATCAAGTATAAGCCTGCGAATGCCTTCGTTCGTCAATGTTTAAGTCTTAAAATGCGTCGGTGTTTTATATGATAGTCATGTCATATGTTTATGCACATTGTCATATGCTATTCAGTGAGTTGCAGTTTACACGCAAGGTGTAGGGATCTGACAACGGCGTTCATTAATATGCATAAAATCAGTTTAGTAGGTCGGGGATCATCTCAAAAGCCCATAAAATATTAGCCAATGAATTGACTTTACCACGTAAACTTTAAAAAATGCCCTTTCAAGTCATATTTCATTAGATTTAGATGCAAACTGTTTGTCCCGAAAAGCGCTGAGTACAAACACGTACCCATACTTTGTGCCCCGTGGCGCATTGGATGACACACTGGCATCATGTGGCATGGAGATCAGCGGACTCGAGTTCGATACACATGCGTTGTATAGGCTGCTATTAGTTCGCTTGTATTGCAAGACCGTTTGTTCTGTTTGTAGTGAAGATTTGTGATTTGTATTCTTGTGAATTGTTTCAGTTGCATAACTGTAGACTGTAACCGGTTACGGTCTGTCGACCGGATTGTTCAATAGAGGAAATCATTATTATTATTATTTAAGTAGGTTCATCATTCTAGCTCTTTATTGCTATGAAATGTAGATGTCTTGGCAGGGACAGGTTATAACTAATAGTCCGTAGGTCTACTGATTGTATTAAAATTACCTGCGTGCTCAGCTGTTTGAATAATTAGGCTATCTCCTTTCATGGGAGCGCTTCTGAATTGCTCTGCCTTGAGAATCGATTTACAAATGTTATACTAGATTAGATTAGATATACGACTATGAATCATATTATGAATCAAAGCTATAAACAGAGATGATGTTAATTAAGATAATAACCGTCCACCTTTGACAATAAAGTAATTACATTTACAATTAGTCTGCAACAGAAACATTGCAATTTATAGAAATGCTATAGGCCTAATAAGTTTAATTTTTCAGTTTGTTATCAGTGAGGCAATGAGATCTGCTTCATTGCTCAATAGGCCTAACGGTCGCCTTCAAGTTCACGTATTCACTCTAATTCATTCAAGCGTATCGTAGCGTGGCGTACCTTAATAACGTCACAGAACCGAAAGAGTGACAGAAATCGCATAAGTAAGTAAGTAAGTATACTCTTTAATGTACCAGCTGCAAAAACGCACTCTGGTTTACAAGAGCACAAAAAACGACACATAAAAACAAATACAAGACAAAACTGGCAGCCATCAACGGCGCCCACTCATATAGCTCAAGCCTATTGATGGTAAAGTCACAAGGACAGAGTCATTCTTAGGCAAAACTCTGCTCGAGAAGCACAAGTCACCACCGTCAAACTCCTACACGTTGGCTATGATTGTGTTAAAACAACATCTAAGCTGATTGCATCGCTGACATTGCACGAGTATCCTCATCTTCTTCATGCAGCAAATACGTTGGCATCTGTTGACTGTTCAGACCATGTACTGTACTTCCATTTAAACAGTCTGCAGTAATGATGTCGCCGTTATTCATGATCCTCTGTTGACTTCTGGTTGAGTAGGTCAACGTTTTGTACTCTTGCTTCTTCTGCGTTTTAATATAGTATCTGGAAAAAGATTGTATATATTATATATAATTAAATATACTATTGATAACAATGACTGCAGCAAGTGCAATTCCAGCAAACTGATAATGTTCCAGTAAAACTAAAGGTTTAACTTGAATTAGGCTACATTTTATTCTTGCAAGATAAATCACACAATAGAAAATATATCATTCGGTTTGCCTAACTGATCTAAGGAACCAATTTGACCAAGTGCATTAAATGACAGGGAAAGAGTGATCAAAAGGCACACTTCGAAATACGACTTTCAATCGAGGTTGTTTAAACTTTAAATGACCCTTATGTAATTGTGTTTCTACCTGAAGGTTTGCTACTTCCTACTAACAATTAAACATTTGCATCTGAGACTTAGAGCAATCTTTTAAAGAATTTTTACCTTCTTAGGCATACAGCTCCGATGCATATGATCATCAAACAAATTGCCAGAGTAAATCCACATATTGCGATTATGGCTAAAACTAAAATGAAACAACAAAATGCGTTTAGATTCTGTGGTCAATGAAACACAATGCTACGTCATCTGAAATATTCACTGCGTTATCAAAAATAGTGCTATAAGATTATACAACAATCTAGAGATATTTAGATTACTGATTGCGTTAGGATGCTGCAAGTTTTGAGTTCAATTAATCGTTCGTAATAAAAAAAATATAGCCTAATTGATACCTTGTCCATTGCTTGATAGCGATGGCACAATTTGCTTTTCCGTTTCATGTCTATGTGGTGGAAAATCTGTAACACAAGAAAAGATCAAGTATTTAATTCTAGCTGTGTACCGCGAATAACCCATCTACTTGACTCTTGCAATTTTTATTCATACAAAGCCGTTTTAAATGATAACCATGTACACAAGTATGATTCGGCCTATAGACCAAAGTCTGGTCTTAATGGAGCTGTCCTTATATGTAGTAAATAAATTATTGTTATTGTGCGTTAGGCCTACTTAGGCACATTTTGAGTCCATTAATGTCTCCTTTTGGATTGTACATATCTTATAACATACACACGAAGAGGGCAGAGGTCACAGGATTTAGGCTATTTACGGGGAAAGAAGAGTTCCAATAAAATGCACGCAGGCAAAATAAATAAATGTGTAATTGCAACGTCCACATTAGCGTTTCAGTAGAAATCACAATGGTTGGTATGAACACAACGCCTATATGCCAATTATAAAACAATCGTCGAATTGCCGCCTATCGTTTCTAAACTGCCTTTCTAAGATGCTCTTGATAGCATTATTGAAATAGGCTTTGGCTGGTTGCAGAATTGTTTAACGCTCAGATAATTAATGAAATCATTACTTTTGTAATTTTAATTGTTCTCGTGTTTCACAATGTGAGAATCTAACCATGTGAACAGTTGCCAAGGACGCCCGCCCAACTTCCACCTCTGCATGTGAGCTGCCATGTTTGACGACTGGAATAGCAACCAATCTGAATCGTATCATCATGTCTCTTCAACCAAGCGTCTTCCGGAGGAATGATCTCCGAACAACCGACAGCTGCAATAACAGAATTACATCGAAATCTATGACGCTTTAATAATAATACAAACCCGGTATTGATTTTGTAAAGTACAGTCTCTTGATCACAGTGGAAAAGCTAGACATAGGACAATTTTCATCTGTGAAAGTCTTAAATTCCAAATAAGTAGGAATATTTGCCAGATCAGCAACAAGAGCCGATACCTACTTGTTATTTTATAAAATTTAATAGTAGGTCCAGTAGTGCCTTTGCAGTTGCATTAGATCGTATCACAATATTTAGACAATAATGCGGCCTGTCTCAATATTTCACTAGATTTCCAAACTTGGTCGTATCAGGAACATTAATATAATGCGTTTGAACTTTTTATATTTTGCAACCAAAAGCGCCTCTGAGGTGAGGTGGTATCGTATATGTTTTCAATTTCAAACTTTAAATAAATTAATTTTATGAAAACAGTAGGACTATAAGAGCCTATATTCCGGAGATATAGAATAGCATTGTAACCTGCAACTTTCAATATAAACAACATCTGGTTATTGTTGCTTTCCTTTCCAAGATCTGTCAAACTTAGATAGAGCTCCAACGTGTTTCCGCTCGAAAGGTACAACTCCGTTTCTCTTTGTCGCCCACCAACACACACCGACGCATTTCTTTTTCTAATTTTATCGACGATAACTCCCTGGTCTTGGCACGAATCATCAAGTTGTTCCTTATTCTGACCACCAGATGAAGAGCCAAGGTGGTAGACGCTGATTCTAAGCTTTTGACCAACTGGTGCTTCCAGAATCCAAGGTTGAGATTTTGTTCCACAGATTCGCTGTGATCCAGATGAACTGACAATATGAACTGGATTGGCAGAAGCTGTTACGACACACGAACGCTCTTCGTCTACAACTGCACACCACAAATTCAGTCAATTACTGTGCTTAAATTGTGCCTAGGCGGTCATGGACGGCGTCCATGAAGGCCTACTTATTTTAAACTATAGCTGGGGTGCCAGACGTTGCCCGGGAATTTTAGGATTCGGGCCGTTCCCGGCCAATCCGTCCGTCCATCCGTCCGTCCGTCCGTCTCTCCGTCCGTCCCTCCCTACGTCCGTCCGTCCGTCCGTCCCTCTCTCCCTCCCTCTTTCCAATTTAAATACTATTCAGCCAAGCCATTTGACTAGCTTCCAATCTAACACGTAGATTTTAACCTTGAACTGACTTTATTATGTTCATAGAAGAAATAATGATGTCCCAAAGAATTAACTGCAATATAGTTGAATGGTAACAGCTTGTATGCAGATCAGAGGACAAGGGGTTCCATACCCGCTGGTCCAATAAGATTTGCTCAGCCTAGGCCTACTACTCTCTAGGTGCGACTGTAAGCTACCCTACAAGACTTACCATTGATACACGTGTAGTCAATTTCTAAATACATCTTCAGACCAGGAAAACACGGTTGAATTGCTTCATCTGAAATATCATTAACACGAATCTCACACATGACTTTTCCGGAGCATTTCGTATCTAGTATCGACAGTACATCCTCTGAACATCCAAGAAAACGAGGATCATCTCCAGCAAGCGACCGTTGTGCAGCAACTTCTTCAGCCGAAATGCATCGGCCAGTGCGCATGCGTCCATAGGTGGCGCTTTTCATCAGTATCGCCTCATTCTGAGCACATCGTGGTTGAATGGATTCAAAATGACAAACGTCTTTTCTGTGTTCTACAACCGAAGATTTTAAAACAAAGGTAGGCTACTTATCGATGCCATCGCATAATAAGTAACAGACACAACGCAGAATACAATAATTTAAATGGTTTTAGCGTAGCCAATATTCGGACATTTTGAACACCATTTATAGCTGAATTTCACTTCCTTTCAGCTTTTGCATGTTGGAAAGGTCCATTTTTCGGTGCTGCATCTCAAACGCTCATAAAGTTGACAAACTCACGAATATTTCTAATCGGCTTTAGGATCTCGTGTAAATGTGGTCGCTATTGATGTGTTTAAAATTTCAGACAAATCCTAAACGTTTTGACCGAGTTATGACACTTTATTGTGTGTTCTACTTTATCGTGGACACAGTGTATAAACAAAGTTGTAAAATACGTTGTCCAACTACAATTTTCGTCACAAAGGTTAAACAAAATTTTCAAAGCCGACACACATAGGCTTAATTACCTGTTTCTGATTTGACTTCATTTGAAAGAAATCCACACAAAAGAAAGCCAATGACGATCATAATCTGACAGTCGAATTGTATGACCTCATTATTCATGATCATCAAATGCATCGTAGAAATTTATAGTAGAAAACACGCGTAGGCTTAGTTCAATAAAAGATGCCTAGGCTACTTCATGGAACACAAAGATCTCTAAAACGTATACACACACTGACTTTGCGAATTGATGTAGGCCTACAGATATTTCGTAATGTAAAAATCACGCGAAACGTTCGTCTTACTAAATTCTAGATCAAGCATTTGTCTATATGAGCATAGTACGCGCTTCCAAACAGTAATGGACTAAGTCTTCGTGTGCTGTATTTGCAAATGTTTTCTCTGCAAGTGAAACGAATCACATGGATATAGTTAGCATAAAGGGCGCAGGAATTTGTTAACTCTTACGGTCGCGTCTATTAATAAGAAATCGGGGGTCGTCTCAAAATCCACAAGTCGATGACATGCAGCATCTAGCAACTATTTCATTTCAAAAGTTGGTTCAGACTAATTACAACAGTTAGTTCATGGGTTAGAAATGTGTCATAGTCATGGGCGGAGTTTATCAGGGGCTAGGGGCTAAGCTCCCCCAAGAAGGCCCAGATTCAGCTTTTTTAACCATGAAAATGGTATCTTTTCGCGCTTAGCTCCTCCAGGAAGGCATTAGCCCCTCCAAGAACGGAAACCAAACTCCACCCATGGTCATAGTTGCAGTATGTGATTAATAGGCTCACCCATTAATTACTCTGATACAAGTCCTAATGAATTGCGTAAATCAATCAATCCGAATAACCAAGGTTTCACAGATGCAACTTGTAATAATAAAAACTGACCTTTTGTTCAACAAGGTTTCAAGTGCGCACACAGACGGAATTATGGCATCAGGTTTGCTAAAAGGTTAGATAGGATGTCAGTTTATATTAAATTAGTGAATTAATTAATTAGCAGGGCCTTAACGATAGTTTCATTCGTCTTTGAGAGGAAATCTGAAATCAAGCATTGGGTTCGAAGGTAAGTAGGCTAATAATTAAAACGGTTTCTTTGCTGGAAAGAGGCTTCGGAGACATGGCTTGGACCTGAAACTCGCTAATCAACCAGTCTGGCGATTCGTAGCCTATAATAATATGCAGAAGGCCTGGTGTCATCATTGCAACTTCAGGTAGTGTAGCTTGGACCTGTAAAGTGATCCTAAAAACTCAATATTATTGAATTTTTGAAACAACTATATGCCATTAAATAACATTAGAACATCGATGGTTGATTCTAGTAGGTTTTTTAAGCAATAGCTTTTGTGATGCAAAATTAAAAAGAGAGAGAATCCTGTAGCTATCCAGCATGGGCGCCCGCAGAAATTTTTTCAGGGGGGGGCAAACAAATTTTGATGGTCACAGTTACCGTAAATGTTTTAGTAACAAGAGCTTGAAAAATGCAAAGCTGGAAATTAAGAGTACGAGTATTTTTCAATGAGGTTTCTTAATGCAAAATTTTTCAGTTTCATTTTGTGTATCAGCTTTAATATGAATAATTTCTTTAGTGCAAATAAATAAATAAAAAAAGTAGATGTTAAATGTGGGTTCCTGAAGCGACACTGTAATATTATAAGGCCATTGAATGAATGAATATGTGAACAAAAATAGGTGTCAGTTTTCAAGGTGCAAGTATTCCTCTAGCTACTTCTATTGATAGCCTACTTAATTTTGTGCAGTTGTAAAAGGTTGCTTGATTCCAATCAAGTAGGCCATAAAATCCCCATAATCGATAGAAAAATACTATTTGCAAGGGCGCCTGCCGAAGGGTTAACAGTCAATGGTCACTGTTCCAGCTTTTAACAAGATGTTGATTAGGCTATGCAAGGCAGAAAATTAAGAGCATGTTTATATCTACAGAGATTTCTAAACATAGGTTTATGACTTTCACTGTGTGTATCATTCGTATCATTAGTGCTTTAACCCTTATAGGGTAACCCTTTTTCGGTTACAGTTGTTGGTAACCGGGGGTAAAAAAATACCCCCAATTTATTTTCGTCAAATCTAGGGAGATGTTTAACCAATGTCGGTCCTGTTTAATTTATATGATAGACAAGAACATTGTTGAACGTAATGAGTAACAAATCTTGAATTAAAATGATGACTCGTGATTATAAGCGGTCTGATTAGCTCAAGACCAACTTCCAGCAGGAACACACGGCGCTTGTCCAAACGTATGCCTACTGAATGCGCGTGATCTCGCCATGTTGGATTCTGCAACTTCTATAATTAGGCTATATGCGTTGAGCGCTGCTGCATCAACCAAGAAATAGAAGAGGCAAGTGTATCCCTTTGTTTCCTGGTCGAATGAGTCCACGGCGCCTTTTGTGGCGTTGTAATCACCTATTTCTTTCGATAGCTTTATGCAAAAGTAAGTAATCTACACTAATATAATGCAACCTGAAATAGAAATCATACAGCAAAGAATGGCTAATTCATATGCAAAAATACAAGAACCACATACCTCCAACAATTCAGTTCTATCAACTACTATGCTTACATCTACATAGTGTAGAAATGATTTATCCCGTTCTGGAATATGAAACCTTACTTTTCACACTAGTCTGCCGCTAGGTGGCAGCGCAATTTGGCAAAGCTGAAAACGACATTGTGAAGAAAAAACATATTTAGGAAAAGTCACAAAAGCACAAGCCTATTTTCTTTTATTCAAAAAAAGTATACGAAAAAAAGTAGGCTGGGGGTTATTTTTTACCCCCCGGTTACCCTATAAGGGTTAATGCGACGAAATTTGTTAAAAACCCAAAAGTTGTAGTTGAAAAAAATAATTTTCCATTTTCCAGGGGGGCAAGTGCCCCCCTTGCCCCTATGGGCGGGCACCCATGCTATCCAGCACTATAATAACCCTGTAGCCCTGCCTACTCTTGAACTGAACGGTTAGGAAAATAGACGAATCCATGAATCCATGAAACATGTCATTATGTTGTTGTCTATTACTAAAAACTCGCCAAGATTCTATGCTATTTTACAACACGTAAGAAAAGTTACAACAGAATTAAGTATGACGTATAGAAGTTTGCTGATTATCCGCATCCAGAATAAAATACAACGAGAGTTATTGGAGATTGGAGTAGGTCAAATACCTTCAGCCAAATAATGAAGAATGCACGACTCCAAATCTGTAAATTTCAGTAATTAATAGCAGTCATGACAATAATAATAATATGTCATTAAAATTCTCTCGCTCCTGTAAAGTTCCACCAATGTGCACTAAAGCTGCAGATTTTGATTGCCATTGTCTGTCGCTGGTGTGTTATAGACGACGTTGAGTTCGTTGTCTCCATCGTAGACTGAATACAATGGCAATTGTTGTTGTTGTGCACCAAATCCATTCAACTGATTAACTCCAATATTAGACGCAGCAGCTCTCATAAGATCCGATTGTTGTTGACTTCTGACTGTGTTGACTTGATAGCTAAGCGTCTTATATTCGTCGCGTCTCTTGCTTTTCCTGTTAATACTAAAATAATAACGATTAGATCTATTTGCAGTAAGTTTAATTGTACTTTAATTGATATAATTACGTATAACATATATTTAGTAAAATACAAATAAAAGGCAAATCTCAAAATATAAATTGATTTGACGTGTTGTGGATGGGCTTACTATTTTCAAGCCGCGGAAAATTGCAAAAGATTAGTTATAAATGCATCGTTTTTGAAAACAACGCTGCAATCTTCGACGAGAGAAGTTCCTGGACCCATGGCAGAGCAGTCGCCGGTCACTGAATTATCTTAAGTGTCTAGGCTATGAAAAAAATCATAAGCTTATGCCTACAGAAATAACTGAAAATAAAAAAGTGCAGATATGACCTACGATTTCATATTTACATGTACAATAGGATTTTATTCTGTTGTTAATTTGAAGTCTAAACTGATTCTATGTAATTCTCTATAGGTCTAAAATTATATTTAAGAAGGTATAAAAAACTACTGTCAATCACAAACCTTGTATATAGCCTATAGGCCTAACTGCTTAGCCGGGTCCCTGAAAGTTGCCGTGTTCATTGGCATTTTCTTCCAATTTTCGTATCCGCACCAACCGCTCGGCAGCCCTGCCTCTGCATGGTTCCCTTAAAAGGCGCTATCTAAATTTTCGTAAAGAATAACTAATGAATCAATGCCTACCGTCGCAAGCAGATTGCACCGATGCAAATGACCGCGATGCAAATTGCAACAGTAAATCCACCAATGGCGACAATCGCTAATACTAAAAGAAAAGGATGGAATAAAAAATACTGTTTCACAAATTAATGTCTGTTAGTAGCCTACATACAGAGATCATACGAATTCATATAAATTTTCTTTAAAAATCAATATAAAATGTTGTATGAACAACACTATAATATATCACACTTTCTTAGTCTTGAATTTTAGACCTTAAAAGTAATGGGTCTAGCACTCTAGCCAATAGAACTTTTACACTTAAGAGAATTTGAGATTAGTTTCAAGTGAAACCTGTAATCTTTCTTACGCATAAAAGTTTATCCTAAGATGAATAAATTTATGAGGTTGACCTTCTTTGTAATGAACTAATGTCTAAGCTGATCCAGTTAAATTTTACCAAACATTCACTGTTGCCTCTTTGGTATCTCGCTTTTGATGCTGCTCAGCCAACTTATTAAAAGGCAAAGTAAAGCAATAATTACCTAGTTCTGTGCCAGAAAATTTGCTGTCACTTTCAGATGTTTTGCTTACGTCATGTGAATTGAATTCGGCATCACCTTAAAATAGTTTAAATAAACAAATGAAGCAACTCAATGTTATAGGTTATATCAATATTTAGAAGCATCGTCAAAGAGCAGACGTTGTATTGAGCGAGGTGATAGAATTGAACAATTGAGCTATTCAGACAGTGAAAATAAACGACTAAACATATTTGTGTCCTTACCACGTTCGCTATGAGAACAGTTTCCAACGACGCCAATCCATTTTCCATCCTGACAATTGAGATGCCATGTCTGTCTACTGGAGTAACAACCAATCTGAATAGTGTCTTTATTTCTCTTTAGCCAAGAGTCTTCCGGGGGAATAATGTCCAAACATCCAATGGCTACAAGAAAACAAATTTATTTATGGCACATAAAATAGGCTACTCTTTGAATATAGCCCAATACTGAATTGACCACCCAAAAGAGTACAATTTAAAGAGTTCATCTTCTTTTCTACCTCTCATGTAGACACTACCATACAGATAATTGTATTCGGTGGCATTGGCTTCATTCTTAATAGGACAATTAATTTTGCTATTTATAGTCTAGTCCTATTCTGAAGAAAAATAATTTTGAAAGTAGTCTACAACTTTTATGATCTTTAGATGCCAAATTCAGTGCTTAGCAAACAGGACACATTTTCAGTCTAAAGCAAAAACTGAATTGGGCGTTTCACCAACATTGTGCGTGTACCTTCGAATTCAAACATATGAAACCGCTTTGTTTGAGATAATTATTTCTACAACACGACGCAAAATTATCATCATATTTAAATAATCATAAACAAAATGCGAGAACGCATTTGTAACTCTGATTATCATTGACCCCATGTCTTTGTATATTAGAAATATTGATAACCCATTAAGCAATAGGCGCTTCAGTTAAAGGTGAAATACAAAATTCCCACAATTTTAAATTTCTTCATATTTTTAAGCCTCTGTGACCGTGGATAATCTGCTTTTGATAAAACATGTTAGCAGACTATGATCTCACCTTCCAGTTTCAGAATAAACTTTGTAGCATAGTTGCTTTGTAGCTGATCAGATGGTTTAAAAATGACATGAATTGCATTTCCCAATGATGAATATATCTTCATTTCTCTTTGCATGTCGTCCCCACATATAGTCGTGTTTCTTTTTCCTGCTTTATCTACGACTATGCCGTAGTTATTGCAGGACTGTTCACCACGGTCTCCAATCTGTGCTGCTTGCTCAGAGGCAAAGTTGATCAGAACTATGTTGATCCGTTGGCCAACTGGAGCTTCAACTTGCCATGGATTAGATGTCGTTCCGCAGATTCTTTGAGAGGCAGATGAACCGATTATATGAATTGGAAGATTATTGGAGACACTCACAGTACAAGAACGTTCCGCGTCTACAACTGAAAATGTAACAAAGCCTTTAAAGAAAACGATAAAACAATGGAGAAATTTGTCATGAACAATATCATGGAATCTCAGCTTCAAAATGCAAACGGACTTCAAGCTAAACTGGAATATTCAAACACTTTGCTCTGATTCCATATGAAAGACAGATATTTATGATACAATAACCAAAAATCTGTTGAAAGATATGTTTGTCCTACCACTTATGCAACTGTAGCTGACTTCGAGGTATACGACTAATCCAGGAAGACATGGTGTAAAATTTTCAGCTGAGATGTCAGAAACACGAACTTCGCAATCTTTATTTCCAGAGCACTTCCTGTCGAGAATTGGCAAGACGTCATCTGAACATCCAATGTAACCAGTAGCATCTTCCAACGTTGCTTTCTGTAGAGCAGCAATTTCATTGGCTGTAACACAACGTCCGATGCGCATTCGACCATAGGTTGCGCTTTTCATAAGAATGACTTCGTTCTTCAGACATCGTGGCTGAAGCGTTTCGAACATGCAAATGTCTTCTGAATCATATTAAGATAGAAAAGGTTATAAATTAAGGAGGCCAGTAACATTGGGGACATCTATCTCATACATCATGTTTATCTAAATAGATGCATTGGCTCCCTGACAGTCCATGTTCAGCCGAAGATCTGTTTGAGAATGGAACTCACGCTCTGTCAATCACAGAGCGTGATTGACAGAGTCGGCCAATAAATTTAAAGTCACCCAACTGCTCACGCTTTATATTATTCAACCCAGTCAATTCTTGGTGAAACATCTCGCTGTTACCGGATCACGATTTTTGGAACTCTCTGTACTTGTCATTCTCTTTGTCTGTCTCTGTCTGTTTCTATCTGTCTCTCACTGTCTCTCTCAGTCTCTCTCTGTCTCGCTCTGTCTCTGCCTGTCTCTGTCTCGCTCTGACTCTGTCTGCCTGCCTGTCTATCTGTCTGTCTCTGTCTCTGTCTGTCTCTGTCTCTCTGTATCTGTCTCTCTCTGTTTTGCTCTTCTGTCTGTCTCTGTCTGTCTTTGTCTCGCTCTATGTCTCGCTCTGTCTCTGTCTGTCTGTCTGTCTCACTCTGTCTGTCTGGCTGTCTCTCTCTCTCGATAAATATAATCACAAAATAGTTCTTCATAATAGCTTAAGAGCGCAACGTTAGACAAAGTTTCAGCTATATACATCATGTATTTGTAAGCTTAGGCTACTTAATTATATAATCTTAGATTTGTATGTCTGTCTGAACGAATGAAAATAGACAAATTTAAAGACAGAAATAAAAGAGGACGTGGTCGTTAAAATTGCTTACCTATGTCGCTTTTGCCTTCTTCAGGACTGGCTTCAATCACAGCTCGTAGTATAAAAATGATTTTCAGCACAACTCTTATTTCAGACATCATCTTTGGTTCAGATGTGACCCTGCTACCGAAATTCGTCTATCAAGTATAAGCCTGCGAATGCCTTCGTTCGTCAATGTTTAAGTCTTAAAATGCGTCGGTGTTTTATATGATAGTCATGTCATATGTTTATGCACATTGTCATATGCTATTCAGTGAGTTGCAGTTTACACGCAAGGTGTAGGGATCTGACAACGGCGTTCATTAATATGCATAAAATCAGTTTAGTAGGTCGGGGATCATCTCAAAAGCCCATAAAATATTAGCCAATGAATTGACTTTACCACGTAAACTTTAAAAAATGCCCTTTCAAGTCATATTTCATTAGATTTAGATGCAAACTGTTTGTCCCGAAAAGCGCTGAGTACAAACACGTACCCATACTTTGTGCCCCGTGGCGCATTGGATGACACACTGGCATCATGTGGCATGGAGATCAGCGGACTCGAGTTCGATACACATGCGTTGTATAGGCTGCTATTAGTTCGCTTGTATTGCAAGACCGTTTGTTCTGTTTGTAGTGAAGATTTGTGATTTGTATTCTTGTGAATTGTTTCAGTTGCATAACTGTAGACTGTAACCGGTTACGGTCTGTCGACCGGATTGTTCAATAGAGGAAATCATTATTATTATTATTTAAGTAGGTTCATCATTCTAGCTCTTTATTGCTATGAAATGTAGATGTCTTGGCAGGGACAGGTTATAACTAATAGTCCGTAGGTCTACTGATTGTATTAAAATTACCTGCGTGCTCAGCTGTTTGAATAATTAGGCTATCTCCTTTCATGGGAGCGCTTCTGAATTGCTCTGCCTTGAGAATCGATTTACAAATGTTATACTAGATTAGATTAGATATACGACTATGAATCATATTATGAATCAAAGCTATAAACAGAGATGATGTTAATTAAGATAATAACCGTCCACCTTTGACAATAAAGTAATTACATTTACAATTAGTCTGCAACAGAAACATTGCAATTTATAGAAATGCTATAGGCCTAATAAGTTTAATTTTTCAGTTTGTTATCAGTGAGGCAATGAGATCTGCTTCATTGCTCAATAGGCCTAACGGTCGCCTTCAAGTTCACGTATTCACTCTAATTCATTCAAGCGTATCGTAGCGTGGCGTACCTTAATAACGTCACAGAACCGAAAGAGTGACAGAAATCGCATAAGTAAGTAAGTAAGTATACTCTTTAATGTACCAGCTGCAAAAACGCACTCTGGTTTACAAGAGCACAAAAAACGACACATAAAAACAAATACAAGACAAAACTGGCAGCCATCAACGGCGCCCACTCATATAGCTCAAGCCTATTGATGGTAAAGTCACAAGGACAGAGTCATTCTTAGGCAAAACTCTGCTCGAGAAGCACAAGTCACCACCGTCAAACTCCTACACGTTGGCTATGATTGTGTTAAAACAACATCTAAGCTGATTGCATCGCTGACATTGCACGAGTATCCTCATCTTCTTCATGCAGCAAATACGTTGGCATCTGTTGACTGTTCAGACCATGTACTGTACTTCCATTTAAACAGTCTGCAGTAATGATGTCGCCGTTATTCATGATCCTCTGTTGACTTCTGGTTGAGTAGGTCAACGTTTTGTACTCTTGCTTCTTCTGCGTTTTAATATAGTATCTGGAAAAAGATTGTATATATTATATATAATTAAATATACTATTGATAACAATGACTGCAGCAAGTGCAATTCCAGCAAACTGATAATGTTCCAGTAAAACTAAAGGTTTAACTTGAATTAGGCTACATTTTATTCTTGCAAGATAAATCACACAATAGAAAATATATCATTCGGTTTGCCTAACTGATCTAAGGAACCAATTTGACCAAGTGCATTAAATGACAGGGAAAGAGTGATCAAAAGGCACACTTCGAAATACGACTTTCAATCGAGGTTGTTTAAACTTTAAATGACCCTTATGTAATTGTGTTTCTACCTGAAGGTTTGCTACTTCCTACTAACAATTAAACATTTGCATCTGAGACTTAGAGCAATCTTTTAAAGAATTTTTACCTTCTTAGGCATACAGCTCCGATGCATATGATCATCAAACAAATTGCCAGAGTAAATCCACATATTGCGATTATGGCTAAAACTAAAATGAAACAACAAAATGCGTTTAGATTCTGTGGTCAATGAAACACAATGCTACGTCATCTGAAATATTCACTGCGTTATCAAAAATAGTGCTATAAGATTATACAACAATCTAGAGATATTTAGATTACTGATTGCGTTAGGATGCTGCAAGTTTTGAGTTCAATTAATCGTTCGTAATAAAAAAAATATAGCCTAATTGATACCTTGTCCATTGCTTGATAGCGATGGCACAATTTGCTTTTCCGTTTCATGTCTATGTGGTGGAAAATCTGTAACACAAGAAAAGATCAAGTATTTAATTCTAGCTGTGTACCGCGAATAACCCATCTACTTGACTCTTGCAATTTTTATTCATACAAAGCCGTTTTAAATGATAACCATGTACACAAGTATGATTCGGCCTATAGACCAAAGTCTGGTCTTAATGGAGCTGTCCTTATATGTAGTAAATAAATTATTGTTATTGTGCGTTAGGCCTACTTAGGCACATTTTGAGTCCATTAATGTCTCCTTTTGGATTGTACATATCTTATAACATACACACGAAGAGGGCAGAGGTCACAGGATTTAGGCTATTTACGGGGAAAGAAGAGTTCCAATAAAATGCACGCAGGCAAAATAAATAAATGTGTAATTGCAACGTCCACATTAGCGTTTCAGTAGAAATCACAATGGTTGGTATGAACACAACGCCTATATGCCAATTATAAAACAATCGTCGAATTGCCGCCTATCGTTTCTAAACTGCCTTTCTAAGATGCTCTTGATAGCATTATTGAAATAGGCTTTGGCTGGTTGCAGAATTGTTTAACGCTCAGATAATTAATGAAATCATTACTTTTGTAATTTTAATTGTTCTCGTGTTTCACAATGTGAGAATCTAACCATGTGAACAGTTGCCAAGGACGCCCGCCCAACTTCCACCTCTGCATGTGAGCTGCCATGTTTGACGACTGGAATAGCAACCAATCTGAATCGTATCATCATGTCTCTTCAACCAAGCGTCTTCCGGAGGAATGATCTCCGAACAACCGACAGCTGCAATAACAGAATTACATCGAAATCTATGACGCTTTAATAATAATACAAACCCGGTATTGATTTTGTAAAGTACAGTCTCTTGATCACAGTGGAAAAGCTAGACATAGGACAATTTTCATCTGTGAAAGTCTTAAATTCCAAATAAGTAGGAATATTTGCCAGATCAGCAACAAGAGCCGATACCTACTTGTTATTTTATAAAATTTAATAGTAGGTCCAGTAGTGCCTTTGCAGTTGCATTAGATCGTATCACAATATTTAGACAATAATGCGGCCTGTCTCAATATTTCACTAGATTTCCAAACTTGGTCGTATCAGGAACATTAATATAATGCGTTTGAACTTTTTATATTTTGCAACCAAAAGCGCCTCTGAGGTGAGGTGGTATCGTATATGTTTTCAATTTCAAACTTTAAATAAATTAATTTTATGAAAACAGTAGGACTATAAGAGCCTATATTCCGGAGATATAGAATAGCATTGTAACCTGCAACTTTCAATATAAACAACATCTGGTTATTGTTGCTTTCCTTTCCAAGATCTGTCAAACTTAGATAGAGCTCCAACGTGTTTCCGCTCGAAAGGTACAACTCCGTTTCTCTTTGTCGCCCACCAACACACACCGACGCATTTCTTTTTCTAATTTTATCGACGATAACTCCCTGGTCTTGGCACGAATCATCAAGTTGTTCCTTATTCTGACCACCAGATGAAGAGCCAAGGTGGTAGACGCTGATTCTAAGCTTTTGACCAACTGGTGCTTCCAGAATCCAAGGTTGAGATTTTGTTCCACAGATTCGCTGTGATCCAGATGAACTGACAATATGAACTGGATTGGCAGAAGCTGTTACGACACACGAACGCTCTTCGTCTACAACTGCACACCACAAATTCAGTCAATTACTGTGCTTAAATTGTGCCTAGGCGGTCATGGACGGCGTCCATGAAGGCCTACTTATTTTAAACTATAGCTGGGGTGCCAGACGTTGCCCGGGAATTTTAGGATTCGGGCCGTTCCCGGCCAATCCGTCCGTCCATCCGTCCGTCCGTCCGTCTCTCCGTCCGTCCCTCCCTACGTCCGTCCGTCCGTCCGTCCCTCTCTCCCTCCCTCTTTCCAATTTAAATACTATTCAGCCAAGCCATTTGACTAGCTTCCAATCTAACACGTAGATTTTAACCTTGAACTGACTTTATTATGTTCATAGAAGAAATAATGATGTCCCAAAGAATTAACTGCAATATAGTTGAATGGTAACAGCTTGTATGCAGATCAGAGGACAAGGGGTTCCATACCCGCTGGTCCAATAAGATTTGCTCAGCCTAGGCCTACTACTCTCTAGGTGCGACTGTAAGCTACCCTACAAGACTTACCATTGATACACGTGTAGTCAATTTCTAAATACATCTTCAGACCAGGAAAACACGGTTGAATTGCTTCATCTGAAATATCATTAACACGAATCTCACACATGACTTTTCCGGAGCATTTCGTATCTAGTATCGACAGTACATCCTCTGAACATCCAAGAAAACGAGGATCATCTCCAGCAAGCGACCGTTGTGCAGCAACTTCTTCAGCCGAAATGCATCGGCCAGTGCGCATGCGTCCATAGGTGGCGCTTTTCATCAGTATCGCCTCATTCTGAGCACATCGTGGTTGAATGGATTCAAAATGACAAACGTCTTTTCTGTGTTCTACAACCGAAGATTTTAAAACAAAGGTAGGCTACTTATCGATGCCATCGCATAATAAGTAACAGACACAACGCAGAATACAATAATTTAAATGGTTTTAGCGTAGCCAATATTCGGACATTTTGAACACCATTTATAGCTGAATTTCACTTCCTTTCAGCTTTTGCATGTTGGAAAGGTCCATTTTTCGGTGCTGCATCTCAAACGCTCATAAAGTTGACAAACTCACGAATATTTCTAATCGGCTTTAGGATCTCGTGTAAATGTGGTCGCTATTGATGTGTTTAAAATTTCAGACAAATCCTAAACGTTTTGACCGAGTTATGACACTTTATTGTGTGTTCTACTTTATCGTGGACACAGTGTATAAACAAAGTTGTAAAATACGTTGTCCAACTACAATTTTCGTCACAAAGGTTAAACAAAATTTTCAAAGCCGACACACATAGGCTTAATTACCTGTTTCTGATTTGACTTCATTTGAAAGAAATCCACACAAAAGAAAGCCAATGACGATCATAATCTGACAGTCGAATTGTATGACCTCATTATTCATGATCATCAAATGCATCGTAGAAATTTATAGTAGAAAACACGCGTAGGCTTAGTTCAATAAAAGATGCCTAGGCTACTTCATGGAACACAAAGATCTCTAAAACGTATACACACACTGACTTTGCGAATTGATGTAGGCCTACAGATATTTCGTAATGTAAAAATCACGCGAAACGTTCGTCTTACTAAATTCTAGATCAAGCATTTGTCTATATGAGCATAGTACGCGCTTCCAAACAGTAATGGACTAAGTCTTCGTGTGCTGTATTTGCAAATGTTTTCTCTGCAAGTGAAACGAATCACATGGATATAGTTAGCATAAAGGGCGCAGGAATTTGTTAACTCTTACGGTCGCGTCTATTAATAAGAAATCGGGGGTCGTCTCAAAATCCACAAGTCGATGACATGCAGCATCTAGCAACTATTTCATTTCAAAAGTTGGTTCAGACTAATTACAACAGTTAGTTCATGGGTTAGAAATGTGTCATAGTCATGGGCGGAGTTTATCAGGGGCTAGGGGCTAAGCTCCCCCAAGAAGGCCCAGATTCAGCTTTTTTAACCATGAAAATGGTATCTTTTCGCGCTTAGCTCCTCCAGGAAGGCATTAGCCCCTCCAAGAACGGAAACCAAACTCCACCCATGGTCATAGTTGCAGTATGTGATTAATAGGCTCACCCATTAATTACTCTGATACAAGTCCTAATGAATTGCGTAAATCAATCAATCCGAATAACCAAGGTTTCACAGATGCAACTTGTAATAATAAAAACTGACCTTTTGTTCAACAAGGTTTCAAGTGCGCACACAGACGGAATTATGGCATCAGGTTTGCTAAAAGGTTAGATAGGATGTCAGTTTATATTAAATTAGTGAATTAATTAATTAGCAGGGCCTTAACGATAGTTTCATTCGTCTTTGAGAGGAAATCTGAAATCAAGCATTGGGTTCGAAGGTAAGTAGGCTAATAATTAAAACGGTTTCTTTGCTGGAAAGAGGCTTCGGAGACATGGCTTGGACCTGAAACTCGCTAATCAACCAGTCTGGCGATTCGTAGCCTATAATAATATGCAGAAGGCCTGGTGTCATCATTGCAACTTCAGGTAGTGTAGCTTGGACCTGTAAAGTGATCCTAAAAACTCAATATTATTGAATTTTTGAAACAACTATATGCCATTAAATAACATTAGAACATCGATGGTTGATTCTAGTAGGTTTTTTAAGCAATAGCTTTTGTGATGCAAAATTAAAAAGAGAGAGAATCCTGTAGCTATCCAGCATGGGCGCCCGCAGAAATTTTTTCAGGGGGGGGCAAACAAATTTTGATGGTCACAGTTACCGTAAATGTTTTAGTAACAAGAGCTTGAAAAATGCAAAGCTGGAAATTAAGAGTACGAGTATTTTTCAATGAGGTTTCTTAATGCAAAATTTTTCAGTTTCATTTTGTGTATCAGCTTTAATATGAATAATTTCTTTAGTGCAAATAAATAAATAAAAAAAGTAGATGTTAAATGTGGGTTCCTGAAGCGACACTGTAATATTATAAGGCCATTGAATGAATGAATATGTGAACAAAAATAGGTGTCAGTTTTCAAGGTGCAAGTATTCCTCTAGCTACTTCTATTGATAGCCTACTTAATTTTGTGCAGTTGTAAAAGGTTGCTTGATTCCAATCAAGTAGGCCATAAAATCCCCATAATCGATAGAAAAATACTATTTGCAAGGGCGCCTGCCGAAGGGTTAACAGTCAATGGTCACTGTTCCAGCTTTTAACAAGATGTTGATTAGGCTATGCAAGGCAGAAAATTAAGAGCATGTTTATATCTACAGAGATTTCTAAACATAGGTTTATGACTTTCACTGTGTGTATCATTCGTATCATTAGTGCTTTAACCCTTATAGGGTAACCCTTTTTCGGTTACAGTTGTTGGTAACCGGGGGTAAAAAAATACCCCCAATTTATTTTCGTCAAATCTAGGGAGATGTTTAACCAATGTCGGTCCTGTTTAATTTATATGATAGACAAGAACATTGTTGAACGTAATGAGTAACAAATCTTGAATTAAAATGATGACTCGTGATTATAAGCGGTCTGATTAGCTCAAGACCAACTTCCAGCAGGAACACACGGCGCTTGTCCAAACGTATGCCTACTGAATGTGCGTGATCTCGCCATGTTGGATTCTGCAACTTCTATAATTAGGCTATATGCGTTGAGCGCTGCTGCATCAACCAAGAAATAGAAGAGGCAAGTGTATCCCTTTGTTTCCTGGTCGAATGAGTCCACGGCGCCTTTTGTGGCGTTGTAATCACCTATTTCTTTCGATAGCTTTATGCAAAAGTAAGTAATCTACACTAATATAATGCAACCTGAAATAGAAATCATACAGCAAAGAATGGCTAATTCATATGCAAAAATACAAGAACCACATACCTCCAACAATTCAGTTCTATCAACTACTATGCTTACATCTACATAGTGTAGAAATGATTTATCCCGTTCTGGAATATGAAACCTTACTTTTCACACTAGTCTGCCGCTAGGTGGCAGCGCAATTTGGCAAAGCTGAAAACGACATTGTGAAGAAAAAACATATTTAGGAAAAGTCACAAAAGCACAAGCCTATTTTCTTTTATTCAAAAAAAGTATACGAAAAAAAGTAGGCTGGGGGTTATTTTTTACCCCCCGGTTACCCTATAAGGGTTAATGCGACGAAATTTGTTAAAACCCAAAAGTTGTAGTTGAAAAAAATAATTTTCCATTTTCCAGGGGGGCAAGTGCCCCCCTTGCCCCTATGGGCGGGCACCCATGCTATCCAGCACTATAATAACCCTGTAGCCCTGCCTACTCTTGAACTGAACGGTTAGGAAAATAGACGAATCCATGAATCCATGAAACATGTCATTATGTTGTTGTCTATTACTAAAAACTCGCCAAGATTCTATGCTATTTTACAACACGTATGAAAAGTTACAACAGAATTAAGCATGACGTATAGAAGTTTGCTGATTATCCGCATCCAGAGTAAAATACAACGAGAGTTATTGGAGATTGGAGTAGGTCAAATACCTTCAGCCAAATAATGAAGAATGCACGACTTCAAATCTGTAAATTTCAGTAATTAATAGCAGTCATGACAATAATAATAATATGTCATTAAACGTCTTGTCTTAACAAATTCTCTCTCTCCTGTAAAGTTCCACCAATGTGCACTAAAGCTGCAGATTTCGATTGCCATTGTCTGTCGCTGGTGTGTTATAGACGACGTTGAGTTCGTTGTCTCCATCGTAGACTGAATACAATGGCAATTGTTGTTGTTGTTGTTGTTGTGGTGCACCAAATCCATTCAACTGATTCCCAGCAACATTAGACGAAGCAGCTCTCATATGATCCGATTGTTGTTGACTTCTGACTGTGTTGACTTGATAGTTAAGCGTCTTGTATTCATCGCGTCTCATGCTTTTCCTGTTAATGCTGAAATATTATATCCAATCGAACTAATTATATAGGCTATTATAGGCCTATATTTATATATAATATATAGCAAAACAAGAGAAAAAGACTAATTTGCTCAACATAGCAAATTGCTTTGACGAGTTGTGTGTAGGATAACTTGTTGTTTTCGATTAGCCGTAAATTGCATAGTCTAGTGAAAACAACGATGCAATCTTTGTAGCCTATGTATATCTACCTAGCCCGTGTCCCGAAGAGTCGCTGAGCCCGTGGGTATTTTTTCCTCGCACCCACCTCCCGGCAGCCCTGTCTCTGCGGGGTTCCCTCGAAAAGGCGCTATAAAAATTTTCGCAATGAATAAAATTAATAACGAATCAAGGCTTACCGTCGCAAGCAGATTGCACCGATGCAAATGACCGCGATGCAAATTGCAACTGTAAATCCACCAATAGCGACAATCGCCAATACTAAAACAAAAGGATGGAATAAAAAAAACACCGTTTCACAATTTAATGTATGTTAGTTCATTTAGTAGCCTTTAGCTTCTTCAAGAATGAAAATAAAACGTTGTATGAACTACATTAGTCCTATTCTGATGAAAAATAAATTTCAATGAACATCAATGATCTTCAGGTAATAAATGTACACACTAACCAAACACATTTGTAGTCTTGAATGTTTAGGCCTTTCATCACTAAGAAAAGTTGAGATTCATTTCAATTGAAACCGTTAAGCTTCCTTACGCATCATTACGTTTATGCTAAACTAGGCCTAAATCAATTGATGAAGTTCACCTTCTACATAATGAACAATTGTCTGAGGCTCTAAGCTCATCCAGTGAAATTTTTACCAAACATTCACTGTTGCCTCCTTGGTATCTTGCCTTGGATGCTGCATACTTATTAAAAGGCAAAGTAAAAGCAAATACCTAATTCTGTGCCAGAAAACTTGCTGTCACTTTCAGATGTTTCGCTTATGTCATGTGAATTGAATTCGGCATTACCTTAAAATAGTTTAAATAAACAAATGAAGCAAGTCAATGTAATAGATCAATATTTAGAGGTATCCTCAAAGAGCAGACGTTGTATTGAGCGAGGTGATGGAATTGAACAACTGAGCTATTCCGATCAAGGCCGTAGCCAGGATTTTATTTCGGGGGGTGTTTTCAGTGGCGGCCAAATCTAAAAAGTATTTTCCATTTTCGCCGCCAAAATTTCTGATGACTTTTTTAGTCATCCGCTTGAAATCTGTGAAATATTTTCGCCGTCAAATTTCTTTACTTCATTTCGGGGGGTGTTTTCATCACTTTTTCATGATTTTTTGCATGACGAACTAGAAAATGCAATAGATTTTTTTCTGCATTTTCCATTTCGGGGGGTGTTCAAACACCCAAAACACCCCCCTAAATACGGCCTTGATTCCGATAGTGAAAATAAACGAGTAAACATTATGACGATTTTTGAGTGAATTAGATATTCAATAAATCACAACTACAGTCGTCCCGTGATATTCGTAATAAATTTAAATGATAATTTCCATCGATTTTGGGATCAGAAAATGTTAACTGGACTTCTCATGTGTACGAAAACTTCGAAAAAGCCTTAAAAGAAAAAATCAATGTCGAAAAATAAACAAAACTCATAAAGTTTGAAAATAAAGAAAACTTCTGAAGTTTTAAAACCTTAAAAGTTTAGAAGTTTAAAAGTCTAAAAGTCTTAAAATAAACAAAACTTGTAGTAGTCTAAATTTAGAACACAATACAGGAGTAGACTACATGGTCAGGGTTTGCTAAAGAGTAAGAAAATATGACTATTTTCATAAAAAAACACAACGCAATTTTTTTATAAAGAATATAAAGAATGAATTTTTTTACAATTTATTCTTTCAGAAATTGTGAGTAAATATTTACTATGACTCGGACCCGATCAAAATTGCTCTGCCTTTGCTTTAAGTTCTAATTTTGGTCGTCAAGTCTCAATGGCTCTTGAAACCTCTATTGCTCCGAAGTATCTTTGTAATTTTATACTTTGCCTCTCTCCACCACTAAGGCTGCATCCTCGTATAAGGTATTCTGTTCCTTTTTTATACCACACAATGATTGTCTTTTTTGAAACTATATTCTTACCACGTTCACTATGAGAACAGTTTCCAACGACGCCAATCCATTTTCCATCCTTACAATTGAGATGCCATGTCTGTCTACTGGAATAGCAACCAATCTGAATAGTATCTTTATTTCTCTTTAACCAAGAGTCTTCAGGTGGAATGATATCCGAACAACCAATGGCTACAAGAAAACAAACGTATGACGCAATAATAGTACAATAATTATTGACCGCCCAAAGAGTACAATTTTATGGAGTTGTGGTCTGCCTTTTAATTCACATTCGATGCTCATAAATTGTTTTGTTATTATATGAAACCGGAAAAAACCGATGTGTGGTGCAGTGTCGTAGACAAGGGGTTTGGAGGTTAAACCCCCATTGGCTTAGGAAAAAACTTTTTAAAGGTTATTTGTTCACTTACATGTAGGCCTATAAAAAACAAGCATCCGGTCATAAACCCCCATCAAAAATTCCTGGCTACATCGCGGGTGTAGGGTAAAATCTTATCTCCAGCTCATACAGACACTTCCAAAAAATATATTCGGTGTTATACGCTTCATTCTAAATAGGACAATTAGTTTGCTTTACAAAATAGTCTTATTCTGATGAAAAATAAATTTCCATGAACATTGATGATCTTCAGACAATAAATTTACAGATTAACGAAATCAAAATATATATGCTGTATACGCTAGGCTACATGAAAACAGACTATCGCATTTCACTATCATTTCTCGTGTTCCTTTGAATCAAAACTTACGAAAACGTCTTTGACATTTTTTAAAGAACACGATAAAAAAATTGCATCATATTAAATAATAAATCAAATTCAAAAGAGCGCATTCGTAACTCAGTTTTTCATTTGTAACTCAGTTTTTCATTTGTAACTCAGTTTTTCATTTGTAACTCAGTTTTTCATTTGTAACTCAGTTTTTCATTTGTAACTCAGTTTTTCATTTGTAACTCAGTATCTTTGTATTTTATAGATATTGACAATACATTAACGTTTCAGTTAAAGATGCATATTTTTTATTAAAACAAGTCTTTCATATTTTAGAAACCTCCATTAGTGTAACTAATCTGTTCATTATAAAATATGCTCGCAGACCTAACTATGATCTCACCTTCCAGTTTCAGAATAAATTTTGCAGCATAGTTGCTTTGTAGCTGATCAGATGGTTTGAAAATTATATGAATTGCATTTCCTGTTGATGAATATATCTTCATCTCCCTTTGCATGGCGTCCCCACATATAGTCGTGTTTCTTGTTCCTGCTTTATCCACGACTATGCCGTAATTATTGCACGACTGTTCACCACGGTCTCCTATTTGTGCTGTTTGCTCAGAGGCAAAATTGAGAAGGACTATGTCGATCCTTTGGCCAACTGGAGCTTCAACTTGCCATGGATTAGATGTCGTTCCACAGATTCTTTTAGAGCCAGTTGAACCGATTATATGAATTGGATGATTATTTGAGACACTCACAGCACAGGAACGTTCTTCGTCTACAACTAAAAATGTAACAAAGCCTTTTAGGAAAACAATTTAACAATGGAGAATTTTTCGTGATCAATATTATAGTCGGCCTATCTCTGCTTCTGTGTTCAAACGAACTTCAAACTAAACTACAATATTCAAAACACTTCGCTCTGCGCCCAGATCAAAGGAAGAAATTTATGCTACAGCTTAATATGTAGAGAAAATCCTCTGCTGTTTAACGTGTAGGGCCAGAGGCGTAGCTAGCTTTTCATGGGCCCGTGTGCAGAAGTTCCGCATGGGCCCCTGCATGATTTACCTTTTTAGGCCGGTATATTTTGCGTTCCTGCAATCAGCATGAGAATTGTAGAAAAATAACACGGGGGTCATGCAGACGTTGACTTATGTGGGCATACGACGAGGACTTTACTAGACCTATAGTGTTCAAAGAAATTCTAGGGGTTATACCCACAACCGTCCGCAATTCTTAATCTGCCTGCAATCAAGATTCACTAAAACTAATTATGACATAATTATTATTTTGCTATTAGGCCTAACACATGCAGTACAACTCACATAAACATGCATGCTGCACGAATGAAACAGATAAACGGAAGTTTAATTTTGCGTCTTCCTGAAATTGTCAATCATCTATCAATTCAGGTCCCTATAGCTTCGGTAATTTCATCTATCAATTCAGCAAAAAGACACAACCAATATTTTTGCTGTAGGCCTATACCTAAAAATAAGTTTAGCAATATTCCATGCAAGTGCAAAAATGGGGTAAATATACGTGATTTCCTACAAACCTGATCTACACGTGTTCAATTTTGCGTCTCCCTGATTGTGGGGTGAAAGCGGAGATAAGTTGAGAGCAGTATGAGGATTTGAATTTGGTTGTGAAAAGTGACAAGAGGACTTAACTACCAGTCTACCACCTCAGACCCCGATAATTCTCGTCCTTGAGGAAGGGAGATGTCAGGTCACTCAGACTCACTATACCGTTACCATAATCCAGCAAATGACCGGAATATACGAGCATGACTGTGACAAGTATGAGATTTCTGCGGCGCACCGTTTAATTACAACATGCGAATGTGACAGATAGACCAGTGTTTAATCTAGTCCCCACCCGCTGGGGGGGGGGAATTCAGGTTTCTGGGGGGGGAGACAATCGAGCGTCCGAAGGACGCTTGTGAGGCGCGTAGCGCCGAGACCCGCAGGGGGAGGGTATGGGGAGGGGGATGTGCCCCCTCCCCATCAGAAACTTTTTGAATTTCCAAATTGCAATGGTAGCATTTTAAGGTACCAGCTAAACAAAATACCTGTACTTATTCAGAGCCCCATCAGAAACTTTTGAATTTCCACATTGCAATGGCAGCATTTTAAGGTGTCATCTTAACAAAATACCTGTACTGTTCAGTGCTTATAAGAGTGGACTTCAATCAATATAAGCAACACTTAACAAATATTTTGGGGGTTATTTCCACACTGTAATGGTAGGACTCCTCTTTTAAGGTGCCATTTTGGCAAAATAACTCCTTTAGACTATTCAGTACTGATAAAAAAGTGTTTTAGGATCTAATATAATATATGATTATAATTACAATAAAATATCTTTATGTATCGAGTTCAGCAGCTCAGTTCTCCTGTTGCTGAGTTATTCTAATGAATAAATGCAGACATGAATATAGTTAGTAGTAGCCTATATAAACGGTTCCACGACAACTGGTTCACCGACAACTGGTTCAACGATAACTGGTTCACGGACAATTCGTTCACCGACAGCTGGTTCACGACAAAATGTTACACGACAATATAATTGAAGCTGGATTGATGAAAATATTCTTGCTCAAACTGGAGCTGGATTGATGAAAATATTCATGCTGAAATTGGAGCTGGATTGGTTAAAGTGTTCATGCTTAAACTGGAGCTGAATTGATGAAATTGTTCTTGTTTAAATTGGAACTGGATTGATAAAAAACCGCCAGTGAAATGGAAGCTGGATAATGGTATTTTTATATCTGAAGTAGAGGCTGGATTAATGAATAGAATTCTTGATAAATGGAAGCTTGATGGATGATTTTCATTCATGTATTTCAACATGCATCCAGCTTCCACTACTCAAGCCCTTTATAATTCATCCGGTTTCCATTTTTCTGTGGTTATTTTTGTCAATCCAGCTTCTATTTCACCTGTAAGTAACCTCCATCCAGCTTCCATTCACCATTTGCCGGTGAGCCAATAATATTATCGTGTACCAATGGTCGTGAACCAGTTGTCGGTGAACGAATTGTCCGTGGACCAATTGTCGTTGAACCAGTTGTCGGTGAACCAGTTGTCGTGACACCATATAAACTGACATTTACATCACTATATCAGTTTAACCCTGTTTTCCAAGATGGTCCTGAATTGCTGACCAGGACTTACTTTCTGAAATGCATATTTTGGGGGGTTATTTTCACACTTTAGTTGCTGTTTACATCATCGTATTACGTGAATTGTGAATTACGTGAATCATATTTAATGGTACACAAACCAACCAAGAACTAATAAACTACCAGTGCCAAATTCAAGAAACCCTGTATAGTAATGATGTTGTTTTTAGGTTTTACTATATATGTGTTCAAATAATAGGACCAAACATTTTGAAATTTTAGGCCTACAGTTTAAAGTTTGAAGGATACCACTGGTGAGAGCCATTCAGTTGTACAAAAGTAGTATTTGTACAAATATTAGCAGTAAGTTATTCTCATTTTAGCAGGATTGTGTCATATATTATAATAGTAAATAATAACATTATAACCATTGGCCATAAAATAATAAATAATATTACAGTATATTATAACAATTCACGTAATACGATGATGTAAACAGCAACTAAAACTATAAGCATTTTGTAAAATTTTCTGGAGGGAATGTCATATCTGTTTTTAGTTGTGCAAAAATAGTGTTGATACAAATATATACAGTAAGTTATACTAATTGCAACATGATAGTATCATATATAATAATAGTAAATAATAAATAATAATCATATAATAGTAAATAACATCACGGTACATTATAACACTTCATATAAAACAACGATGAAAATAGTAACTAAAAACCAATAATGGTACAAATTTGTCAAATTTTTCTGGGGGGGGGGGGAAATGTCAATCCTGGGGGGGGGAACTTCCCCCCCCAGAGACGTCTAGATTAAACACTGCAGATAGACGGACATAAATATCACACCCATGCCACTTGCACAGGAAAGCGATTCAGCGAAATAAGAATCTTATGCTGCATGGAATGATTCGTTTCTAGTTCTCAACTTAAAACTATGTTAGACGTACCTTTGTCATAACTCGAGATAAAAAGCACAAGTTAAAAGAAGTTCAGTAGGGCCTACAATTTTTCCTGTCAACAGCACGGCGGTTGACAGGCGTCACTGCATCAGTAGGGCCTAAAGCAAAGAAATAATGTGTGTTCACAAGAACTACATTATTTTATCACAAAATAATGCGAATTACCAAATAGGTTCTATTAAAAATAATGCAAATTACTAAATAGGTTCGATTAATAATTTTTAAAAATTATCTAGCAATCTGTGTGGGCCCCTGGAGGTCGTGGGCCCGTGTGCTTTGCACACATTGCACACATGGTAGCTACGCCACTGTGTGGGGCCTATAGTTTCGAACTTTAGATGTTCAAACAATGACCATAAAATTCGCTTTTTAAATATGTTTTTCTTACCATTGATACAACTGTAGCTGACTTCAAGATAAACAACTAAGCCTGAAAGACAAGGCTTAACACCGTGGGCTGAGATGCCAGAAAGTTTAACTTCACAATCCTTGTTTCCAGAACACTTCCTGTCCAGAATTGGCAAAACATCGGTTGAACATCCGAGATAACTCCTTGTATCTTCTAGGTTTGCTTTCTGCAAATCGGAAATTTCACTGGCAGTAACACAACGCCCGATGCGCATTCGACCATAGGTGGCGCTTTTCATAAGAATGACTTCGTTTTTCAGACATCGTGGTTGAAACGTTTCGAAAATGCAAATGTCTTCTGATACAGATCAAGATATAAATTCATCAAGTCATTAACATTGGCGACATTTCTATTAGACATCATGTTTTTCTAACTACTTGCGCTTGCTCCCAGTCCAGCCGAAGATCTGTTTGAGACTGGAACTCACGCCGTATACCACAGAGTAAGCTTAGTGGTCGGCCAGTAAATTTAAAGTCACTTCTTAGGACCTAGCCTATTGCTCACATTTTCCATTATTCAACAAGGTCAATTTTTGTGAAAGACCTTTTTGTTGCTAGATCTAGATTTTGGAACTCTCTACAACTCTACAACTCTGCGTAAGTCGCTGTCATTCTTATTTCTGTCTCTGTCTGTCAGTCTCTCTGTCTGCCTGTATGTCTATCTATCTATATGTCTGTCTGTCTATCTATCTATGTAAATTATATATTATATATGTAGGTATCTGTGCGTAGGGCTCATATTAACCTGTTTATTATCTGGAGTGCGGTGAGTCATTTTTATAATATTATGTTTGAACCAATTTCATGGTGGATTCAATGCATTGAAGTCGGAGGTTCCATGTTCGAATCCACCTCAATCCGCCGCGTAGAAACCTTGAGCACGTCCTTCACTTGCAATTGCTCATGTGCTTCGGCGTGAATCTCTGATGTAATGTCCGCGCTGTAGTCGGGAGCACCTCTGAGTAGCAAACTTGACTGGACACTTTAGAAATTGATAAATAAATAAAATAAAATAAATAAATAAAACATTTGATTTAGAACAATCTTATAAAGGCTTTTTTACCTTCTTAGGCACACTGCTCCGATGCATATGATCATCAAACAAATTGCCAGAGTAAATCCACATATTGCGATTATGGCTAAAACTGAAATGAAACCAAACATTCATTTAGATTCTGTGGTCATTGGTCAATGAATCACAAAGCTGCGTCATCTTAAATATTCACTACGTAATCTAAAACTGCGATGTAAGACTTTGCAATCTTTAGATAGCCTATTCAGAAACTGATTTTGTCAGGATGTTGGAAGTTTTGTGTTCTATTAATCATTCGACATAAAAATATAATTGATACCTTGTCCATTGCTTGATAGCGGTGGCACAATTTGCTTTTCAGTTTCTTGTCTATGTGATGAAAACTCTGTAACACAGGAAAAGACAAAGCGATTAATTCCAGCCCTGCACTGAGAATGACCCATCAGCCTGGCCCTGGCGATTTTTATTCATACAACGCCGCTTTAAATACCAAGTACATGCATTAGTACATCTGATCTTATCAAGCTCTTTTAGTTTTTTGTTATAGTATCGAGTAATTACTTTCAACCTTGTCAGAGAAACCTGTAGCAATAGGCACAACAGAGAGAGATAACGAGCGATTTGGTGAGAGACCGAGACTGGAGAGAAAGACAATTGGACAGAAGGAAGGAGTAGGAAGAAGAGAACGGAGGACGGCTTGAGAAAGATGGATCACATGAAGAGAGAAAAATGGGAAAAGACATTGAGAAACTAAAGAGTTTTTATATCAGACGGACTTTTTGCTCAAGCGTGTTCGACTTGAGTACTTTATTATGATAATAAACAATTATTTGATATTTACAATTAGACAGAAGCGGTACCGTAGGCCAACAGAAATCCTAATATCTGCAGTACCAAATGGTCCAAATCAATCCTTGTATGCCAAGAAAACAACTATCGAATTGCTGTCTATCGTATTTGAAATGCATTTATAACGAAATCTTCATTGTAGTGGCGAATTAAATGTTTTGCCTCGTCATAAAGGTGTTTCTCGCTCATAATTATAACAAAATCCACACACTTTTAGTTTTGCTAGTATTCTCGTATTTTCTAACCATGCGAACAGTTGCCAAGGACGCCGGCCCAACTTCCACCTCTGCATGCGAGCTGCCATGTTTGACGACTGGAATAGCAACCAATCTGAATCGTATCATCATGTCTCTTCAACCAAGCGTCTTCTGGAGGAATGATGTCCAAACAACCGACAGCTACAATAGAATTAGGCCTACATCGAAATCTATGACGCTTTGAATATGCGAATCAAGTAGGATTTTGTGAAGTGTACTTATAAATAATTATAGAAATAGAAAAGATCGCAAAAATATAGTAATGAATATTTGCATAGGCCTGTACAAAAATCTAATAGGCCTATTCCAAATAAGCAGCAATGTCAGGCAGATGGGCATAAAAGGTTTACTTTACCATACATGTATAAAATTCAATGACAATAATTATTGGGTTTCGGTTCAGCTGTGGACAATATAGCTGTCAATGTAGGCCTATATTCCATTTAGGCCTAGATTTCTAAACGTGGTCAAATAAATTGGTAAGTTTAAGACCTTTTTAAATTATATTTACACGAGCAAATGCCAATGGGTGATATAGTAGCTTTCACAATTTAGCATTTTAAGTAAGTTTATGAGAACGGTATAAGAATAGATATTCCGGAGATATAGAGTAGCATCGTTACCTGCAACTTTCAATATAAACAACATCTGGTTATCGTTGCTTTCTTTTCCAATATCTGTCAAACTTAGATAGAGCTCCAACGTGTTTCCACTTGATTTATATAGCTCCGTTTCTCTTTGTTGTCCACCAACACACAGCGATGTATTTCTTTTACTTATTCTATCGACGATAACTCCCTGGTCTTGGCACGAATCACCAAGTTGTTCCTTATTCTGACCACCAGATGAAGAGCCAAGGTGGTAGACGCTGATTCTAAGCTTCTGACCAACTGGTGCTTCCAGAATCCATGGTTGAGATTTTGTTCCACAGATTCGTTGCGATCCTGAAGAACTGACAATGTGAACTGGATTGGCAGAAGCTGTTACCAAACATGAACGCTCTTCGTCTACAACTACAAAAAACGAAACCGATTTAAGTTGATTCAAGACTTTAACAGTCACTGTGGCAGATTTCCTCACATAAGATTAAAAAAATTAGTGTAAAGACGCTTTTAGCCATGGTACACAGGACGGCCTTCTAGTAATATTAAGAACTTACAATTTTATGTTCAAACACAAATCTATTTTTCAACAGAATGAAATGAATAGGCCTACAGAATCTTAGGCCTACAGCTGACAATAAAGTTCTAGAAACCTTGCACTGAGAATGTTGAAAATATAATATCATGATTTCATTTATTTTCTTTAGTCAACTTATTGCTGTTTTCACAAAATCAAAATCGGATTTTACATGTGAGCGTAACCTGAACCTAGAGCAAATCACATGATTTTTATTATCTACCAAAAGACTACCATGTTGAACATCCGCTGCGCAATTTGTAGGAAACAAAAATGCCCAAACTATCCTAGAGACGACCGAAGCCTTCCGCCAAATGTCTCCTCTGCAGCAGAAATTAAATACTTACCATTGATGCACCTGTAGTCAACTTCTAGGTACATTTTCAGACCCGGAAAACACGGTTGAATGTTTTTATCCGATAAATCGTTCACACGAATCTCACACGTGACTTTTCCGGAGCACTTCATATCTATGAATGACAACACGTCTTCCGAACAGCCAAGGAAGCGAGGATCATCTCCAGCCAGTGATCGATGAGCATCTACTTCTTCCGCCGTAATACATCGGCCAATGCGCATGCGTCCATAGGTGGCGCTTTTCATCAGAATCGCCTCATTCTTCAAGCAGCGAGGTTGAAACGTTTCAGTTAGACAGTAGTCTTCTCTGTGTTCTACAGCAACACATAACAGAGCACATTACATGAAAGCTAAAATGTGCCCCCGTTTCTGCCTACATGCGTGATGCTTTGCACTCGGTGTCTGTCTTCCTTGCAGCGCATCTTCCATAGGAGAGCAGCACTTGGTTTAGCGCATGTGAATAAGATGGTCTATCTGACGTCGTTTTTGCGGGCACCGAGAAATTCTCGAAGTTTTACATTTTTACATTACACTGGTAGCGTTGCGTCCTTATTTTAAGTCGCCCGGTTTAGCCCCCCGTTGAACATTAGCTCTTCGGCTATTCGGGGCTTATGGTCCCCCGGCCTCTCTCCCTCTGAAATGAGATCCTGCTTGCGTTTCGCTTTATGCCTCGGAATAATTTTGCACCAGTTCCTCGTGTTCTTTCTCTTTAGCTTGGACTGTACTATGAACATAATTATCTCAGTACGATTCTGAAAGGACACCACATATCTATTTTAAGAATAAATGAAGAGACACAAACACACACACACACACACACAGAAAGGAGGAACTGAATTTGGGGGCTTGGTTAATATTTGCTTCACTTTCCCAGACTAATTTCTGTATGTTGGTAAAGCAATTAGAGCTATCATCATGGCTCTTTAGTTATTGTAATTGTAATTTTTGTAATTGTAATCGAACATTTATATAGCGCCACTTCAAGAGAACTCCTCAGAGGCGCTCCCGACCTGACACCAAACCATAATCAAAGAGAATGGTTTTCAAACGCTTGCGGAAAAGGGGCAAAGAAAGACAAAGAAGTTCATTACGGAGACTAATAGGTAACTTATTCCAGAAAGACGGACCGACCATAGCAAAACTTCTATGCAGCACTGTGGAAGATCGAGCCCTAGGAACAACCAGGTCACCATGCGTTGCAGAGCGAAGGAATCTACGGCCTGGAATGGATAGCACAGGCACACAAAGTTCCATAAGATAGATCGGAGCTTGGCCTGCTAGGCAATTACGCATGAGCATTAGAATCTTAAACTCAATACGTTTTTGCATAGGCAACCAGTGCAGTTCCTCCCGTATAAAACTTGATATATGCCCAAACTTTGGAATGCCACCAATCAGACGAGCTGCAGCATTAAGGACAGATTGTAACTTATTAATGCGTGAAAGAGTTAAGCCCGCATAAATGGCACTGCCATAGTCAACTCTCGTGCATATAAATGCATGCATCAGAGTAGTGACAGCTTTAGTTGTAAGAGAGCGACGCACCGAGCGAATCTGACGAAGATGGTAGAAACAAGTACGACATACATTTCTCACGTGATCAGAAAGGGTCAATTCCTGGTCCAAGGTCACACCCAAATCACGCACAGTGGTAGAAAAAGTCATTCCAGGAAAGCAATGTTGCAGATTTTGCATATCAACTTTAGAAACTTGCATGCGACTACCAACCCAAATAAACTGTGTTTTCCAGGATTAAGCCTGAGGCGGTTGGACGACATCCAGGCGCTAATCGTTTCCGAAGTCATGAGAATTTTCTCTACTAGTGAGATAGCCTCTAAAGCTGGCCCCTGGACGTATGCCTGAGTATCATCAGCATATTGATGTGCCGCAACCCCCACAGAAGACAGGATCTTATTTAAGTCAGAAGTATACAAAATGTAGAGCAAAGGCCCTAAAATAGAACCTTGTGGAAGGCCAAAGGAGACCCTGGACCAGTCAGATCGGGTAGAGCCAAAAACCACAGACTGGCTGCGCCCAGAAAGAAAAGCCCGCAACCACAGCAGTGGGCGGCCAATGACACCAAACGACGTTTCAAGGCGCTCTAGAAGAATGTCATGGTCGACGGTGTCAAAGGCCGCGCTCACGTCAAATAAAGCCAGGAGTGTTACATGCCCCTGGTCAACAGCAGCATACATGTCAACTAATATGCGTGTTAAAACAGATTCAGTGGAATGAAATTTTCTAAAGCCTGACTGTTGCTTGGGCAGAAGGGAGTTAGCTTCAAGGTGACTAATAAGCTGCAACGATACATATTTCTCGACTATCTTTGACAAGAAAGATAGATTAGAAATCGGTCGATAATTGGCCATGTCATTGACATCAAGACCACTACGCTTAAGCGAAGGCAAAACAATAGCCCGCTTCTGAGAAGAAGGAAGGGCCCCATCCCCCAATGCAGTATTACAAAGTAACAGCAAAAACGGTAGAAGATCATCCACGAAATCCTTGATGAGAAATGAAGGCAGCGGGTCGAGTTCACATGACTTCGATGGCGAAGACAGCAACAACTGGCGAAGGTCTTCTGAGGAAAACGGCTTCAGTTGAGACATTCTGCAGTCAGTTGGAGGAAAATTCGGTGGTAGCGCACCTTCAGTTGAACCTCGGACAGCATCGATCTTATGTTGCATATATTCCAGGTAAGCAGTAGCTGTAAATGATGGTTCAATGGAGCTTTTCCCAGAAGTCGAACGACCAAGGACACTGGAGATCGATGCCCAGAGTCGTCGAGGGTTGTTAGAGTCTTTCTCGATAAGTTTCTCCCAATAGTACATCTCTTTTTCTCTGTAAACTGTATGCATATACCGCAAGTGCTTGATCCAGGCCACACGGTCCTCGGTGCTTCGTGTTCGACGAGAGCGTCGCTCGAGACGTCTCACCTCTCGACGAAGATTACGACAATCTCCATCAAACCATGGAGTGAGAGGTCTTTTGCGGGCCTTCACTGTTCTGAGTGGGAGGAGATCATCGATTAGTGCACGCATTGATGACTCGTAGATGGTGAAGAGTTCTTCAGATGAACGGCCTTCCATTGACGATATATCTTTACAGAGAGGACCATTCAAAAGGCCAGCTTTGAAGGCCTCACGGTCCAGATTACGCCAACCTCGCATTGACCTGATAGCGTAGACTGGCTGCACGTGAAGGTGAGGAGTAATGAAGAGCAGAAGACCATGGTCAGAAAGAAACGGCGGTTCCACCCTCAAGTCTTGGATGACACAGTCATCACGAGTGATGACGACGTCCAGCCAGCCTCCCAAGACATGAGTTGGTTCTGAAACGTGCTGAGTCAAACCGAATTGCTGGATTTGGTCGTTGAAACGGATAGTTTCAGGTAAACTCAGGTCCTCGAGATGAATGTTATCCTCAGACCTCAATATTTCATTATGCGTGAATTGTGTGATGCAAGACGATGATGCCACGGTGCCACCGTACAATGCAGAGCGGTTGACAAAGAAAGTTATTGATTCCTTCAACATAGCGTCTTAGCAGTTAGACTCACTATAATCCTGTAGCAGATGGAGATGTGGGCCCCCTTGGTAGACTATGTAACCTACAACTCTCAATAGCATTGCAGGTTTCAATCTAACACGTCCTACCTTTGACCCGCTACAGCATTTTAACCCTTTAATGCCGGAGGGTATAGGATTTCCCATACCATTTACTACCATCTCGGCATTAAAGGGTTAAGAACTAGGTCAGCGTCAAACATCACAGAATATTACGTTCAACAAAGTGACTTGTTTTCTCTTCTCTAAAAGTCTGTTAGCGAAATTTTCTTTGGAGTTTTTAGCATAATCACATATCACGCGATTTCTTCGAACATTTCGCCAAGTGACTTTTCCAATAATACTCAAGACATGAGCAACAGAAATGTTGTCATCAATTAGCAATTTCGTGAATTAATGACAATAGCGTGGCTAACTATTGTCGAAACGGAAAGTTACCGATAAATTGTTAGCAAAATATGGCAAGAGAGCAAAAACCCATAAATCAGGAGAAAGCGATTTCCGTGGAAATTGACTAAGCTTGAATACGAAGGCTAAAACACGACTAGTTAGCATCGAGATGCTACTAACTAAATTATTCAAATACAAAAATACATAACTATTCAATCTGTTTCAGAACAAAATGTCAATAGATATGAACAATCATGAGATGGATGAGATTGAAAAAATCACAATAATTGAATATAGTACGGTAATAACATAATTGAATTTGGGCAGTTGTAGGGACCTAAATCGTCAGCTATGATGAGAATCTGCAAGAATATAGGCCTAATTGCAACGCTAAACGGACGCCTTGGTTAGGCCCACGGAAAGTTATTTCGGAGTTGGCTTATCTGGGCCATTGCGCATTCAGCGGCGCTGTAGAAGTCAATAATAGGCCTGCATGAAACGTTTCATATAAGGCATTATTGGCTAATGACCAACGTAGGCCTACCTGTTTCCGTTTTCACTTCATGTGGAAAATATGCATTCAGCAGAAATCCAATTAACAACATCAACTGCCTACTTAAATTCTTGACTTGATATTTATTCATTATCGTCAAATTTGCTAAATAATATTATTGCATGCAAGCTATGTTCAACAGTAATGGTCTACAGTACTGCACTGCACTGCTTAATTCTATTGAGACCATTAATTTTACACACGTTGGTTTATCTACGCTGAGCCACAGTTTAACATCTTTAAATGTAAAAATTACTGATGTGATTCGTCCTTGTTTTAAAAATTCTGGTGTGTCTGATCTAACTAAGTCTTTGTATCCAAACACCGACAGCCTACGTTTCTGGCAATGTATGACTCTCAACTGTAGGTCTGCAACCTAACTAGCCTACGTTGATAGACTTCATGAAGTGCGCAGGAATTCAATGAGGTCACATCTAGTTATAGTTATTGGGGGTCGTCTCAAAATTTATCATTCTTCGACTAGGACAATTCATGAACTAACGATTACAGTTACAACATGATCAAACACTTCAGAGTAGGCTATAAAATTTCTATGTACGCGATAATTGTTTCTGGAAATCACTAAGGTTCACAGATTGGCAGCAACGTGCTAAATCGTGTTTTTACAGAATCACATACTCCGTAAAACTGCAGTTTTCAAAGTACGCTTACTTCTCTAACAGTGACTCTGCCTAGTCAAATAAACATTCTGAAAATCGCTATTTATATAGCGACTATATTGTCATCTATGAATCTAAAAAGCCTCGTGCAGGCAACCGGAAATTCTGGAGCTCAATACTTCTGAGATAATTGCGATAGGCCTCTATAGGCTATAAAAACTAATAAGCCACTTTTAAATACACGGCCACATTATAAAGTTCTTTTCTTTTTAGTCAATGCAATAGTTATTAGGCAATCTGTTGCAACTGGCTTGGTAAACTCGTAGTGAAATCCATCATGTCAGTAGGAACTTATTGGTTTCCGGTCACAGAGAACAGACGGAAGGACCTATTAAGTCCATAGTTTAACGACAGATAAAGCAACAAAGGCCGTTGCAGTCGACAGAAATTATTTCGCTATGTAGTCTAATCGTATTGACACCTTCGAAAAAAACTGGGTGTCCTCAAACAACAAAAACAATTCCACGATTCTACGACTACAGATTTAGATGATTAAAAAAAGTCGGCATAAGACTTAGGCCTAATATGGTCTAAAATATCATTGATAGCCTATTTATGGGAAACAATACTCTATCACTTCTACAACATGCGGAAGTGCTTCAAAGCTGCTGATTTTGATTGCCGCTGTCTGTCGCTGGTGTGTTATAGACGACGTTGAGTTCGTTGTCTCCATCGTAGACTGAATACAATGGCAATTGTTGTTGTTGTTGTTGTTGTTGTTGTTGTTGTTGTTGTGCACCAAATCCATTCAACTGATTCCCACCAACATTAGACGCAGCAGCTCTCATAATATCAGATTGTTGTTGACTTCTGACTGTGTTGACTTGATAGCTAAGCGTCTTGTATTCGTCGCGTCTCTTGCTCTTCCGATTAAAGCTGGAAAAAATATTGTTTGGTAGTTAACGTTAACGGATAATTTTTGTGAGCTTATACAAATGAATCTGCGCCCTTTGCAAGTGGCGTGTTATCACACGTTTTACCAGCCTGTTAATACATAATTACATCTAGGCCCCTAATTATACGAAACTGTGGCGCAATCTACGTTTATGATCACGGAAGTCAGTTGTTTAGTTACAGTTCATAAGAGCTTAATAGCTCCACTGTGGACATCTCGAAATGCAGATATAAAGAACATTCATTTTTAATGCACACTAAACTAAACAAAGGATCGGAGAATTGTACGACACGGTAATCAATAAATATTGCTGGTAGAGTTAGGCCTGTATGAGCCCGATCTACTTTTGAGAGAGTTTCTGTGACAATCTGTGTAGAGATCTTCAGTGACATCTTAAGCGCCAATTCTCATTTCTAATCTATGATTACTTAAGTATTGTCATGACCTAGGTGTACTTTGTACTTACAATTTTACTTGCCACTGCAATATTTTATTAGCGAATATGTTGCCACAGTGTCTACTGTCTAGTAATCTACGCAACAGTTAGGCCCTACTGTAGATCATCATCAAGGCTTTACTGATAGCCTAATACTCCGTAGCATTAATCTTATAGACCTACCGTCGCAAGCAAATCGCTCCGATGCAAATGACCGCTATGCAAATGGCAACTGTAAATCCAACAATAGCGACAATTGCCAACACTAAAATAAAAGGATAGAGCAGAATAAGGCAATACTATAAAAAAGCATATCATTGTATTGACTGTATTGTACTCATTGACTAGAATTTAATTTTAATCAAATAAGACTAATTGCCAATTGCGGACTTAATAATACACATTTAAAGCTTTCAATTAACTTTTTAGATCAATTAATGAAGAAATTATTCTGAGCAATTGAGATTTATTCTATCTGAAACGATCGAGAGTTTTCGTGAGTAAAGCACAATAATGTTTAGGGCCTATACAAAAAGTGCTAGATAGGCTACTTAATTTGTTTAGACTGTCTATGACACTCTGTGTAATGAACTTATCTGGTGAATTTGTCCAAGCAAATCTCCAACTTTTGCTCCTGTGTCGTCTCACTTGGCCCCTTGGGCATCTTTTATTCATTAACACATAATAATTTTTAATAACAAAATAATACCTAGCTCAGTGCCAGAAAAACTTGAATCAATTTCGGTTTTTCCTTCTGCGTCACGTGTCTCCAGTTCAGCAATGCCTTAAATAAAGATAAAACAAGAAATTTCAAAGCAACATGAGTTTCATCATAAAACGCGTGTTTTTACGTGTAAAAGAGACTTTTGCATATGTAATTGTATGGCAAACAATGCGCAAAAGACCGAGCAATGCATGTTCTCTTCTTCGAAAGGTCTCTGACTGACTAATTTTTGCTAACTTGATTTCTGAGCGAGCTTCTCTCCAATTGACCATATCGACATTGTGATAAGGTTGAGGTCACATAATTATTTCTTTTTACACGACACAATGATCGTCTCTTCTGAAGTTTGTTCTTACCACTTTCACTTTGAGAACAGTTTCCAACGACGCCAATCCATTTTCCATCCTGACAATTGAGATGCCATGTCTGTCTACTGGAGTAACACCCAATCTGAATAGCATCTTTATTTCTCTTTAACCAGGAGTCTTCAGGTGGAATGATATCCGAACATCCAATTGCTAGAAGAAAAGAAAAATACTTAGGCCTATGACGTATAACATAATAACTTTAATTATAACCATGCTTTCTTACAGACTTAACTAACCGCAAAAGTCACAGAGAACGGTGTTCTGCCCCACATCTGAAAATTGAGCTTAAAGTGCAGAAGTATTTTTAGTTTCGATTTTATTCGAATAGCACGATCTTAATCTGTTTCGCTGAACATTACAGAAAGTAAAAGGATCAAAACCTTTAAAAGCGGCACACTCGCGGTGAACTCGGCGATTTTGAGTGGTCTTTAATTAGTTGGCTTGACACAAAGCCTAAGCCTAAACCTTCATGACTTCACAACGAATGGTTATGAAAGATGCTAAGTTAGTAGGCAACATCAAAGAAAGTTTGTTGTACTTTCTGGATTTTTTACTTCCTGTTGCAGAAAATATATATATAAATATCGTCAAATAAAAATATGTAGGCTAATAGGTTATATTTAGGCCTAACAAATTCCTCATAAACTATTATTCTTCTAAAGCTCTGTAGGCTATTGTAGACTAACCTGTGGTCCAATGGGCCACAGGTAAAACATGAATTAAGAAATGATTTTGATTTGACCTTCCAGTTTGAGGACGAACTTTGTGACGTAGTCGCTCTGTAGTTGATCAGATGGTTTGAAAATTATATGAATTGCATTTCCCAATGACGAATATATCTTCATCTCTCTTTGCATGACATCTCCACAAATAGTCGTGTTTCTTTTCCCTGTTTTATCTACGACTATGCCGTAATTATTGCACGACTGTTCACCACGCTCTCCAATCTGTGCTGTTTGCTCTGAGGCAAAGTTGATAAGAACTATGTTGATCCGTTGACCAACTGGAGCTTCAACTTGCCAAGGATTAGATGTCGTTCCGCAGATTCTTTGAGAGGCAGATGAACCGATTATATGAATTGGAAGATTATTAGAGACACTCACAGAACAAGAACGTTCCTCGTCTACAACTGAAACCACAGCAAATCCTTAAAATGAAACTATCAAGCAAATGATTTTTTGTGATCAATTTAACACCATTTCCGTTTTTGTGGTCAAACGAACTTCAAAACAAATGGTAATATTCAGAGACGTTGCAGTAGCCTACGATACGATGAAAATAATTAGGCATTATTTTGTGCCGCAGCCTAAAGAAAATTCCAGCAATTTTAATTAATCTTATATCGTGACAATTATCGTAAATATTACCACTTATGCAACTATAAGTTGCTTCCAGATATACGACTAAACCAGGAAGACAAGGCTTAACATCTTGGGCTGAGATTTCAGAAAGTCGAACTTCGCAATCCTTGTTTCCAGAACACTTCCTGTCGAGAATTGGCAAAACGTCAGCTGAACATCCGAGATAACTATTTGTATCCTCTAGGTTTAATCTCTGTAGAGCAGCAATTTCATCGGTTGTAACACAACGTCCGATGCGCATTCGTCCATAGGTGGCGCTTTTCATAAGAATGACTTCGTTCTTCAGACATTGTGGCTGAAAGGTTTCGTGATTGCAGATATCCTCTGTTGAAAGTTAGGATAAAAAATGTTATAATAAAATGCGGCCTTTAATTGAATTGTCGTCCATTCTCCATGCGATAGTCAATAAAGAAACAGAACAATAGACAGAATGCCTAATTCTACCAGCAATTTAGGCTATAAGGTAAGGAAACCTCTACGTACGCCTAGTAATGTACTTGATTTATTTGCTGTTTAAAACAACCATGCACTGCTGCTTGCTGTCCAGACGCTCAATTCGTAAAGTTTGTCCAACTGTGAAGACTAACTTTTTGTCTTGGCTGAAACACTAAATCACCTTTCGCTCCTCTAGTTCCTCGGACCCCCAGTGCCACCGGTCTCCTTAGTTCTCCGGTTCCCTTGGTTTCTTTGGTCTCTATCTTCTCGATTCCCATGTCCCCTCGTCAACCGGTGCCTCAGTCCCGGTCCACCCGGTCCCTCTAGTTCCCTTGACCCTCCCCAATTCACCGGTTCTCCTGGCCCTATGGTCTCCTTAACCACCATTGGTCTCTCCTATTCCCATATCCTTCTGACCCCTGATCTTGTCTGGCCCCACTTGTTCCTCGGTTCCCGGCGTCCTTCACTTCCGTGTTCACCCTTGTCCCATCTGGTTCCTCAAGCCCCCGGCCCATTCAGTATCGGGTCCCCTTGGTCCTCTTTCCACTTTCCCTCTGCAGTTCCAGTACTCTAACGGCAGATACGGCTTGTACAACACTGTACATGTACAATTTGTCGATATGGACTAAATACAATGTAATCCTTTTCTGCTGTTACAGACCTAGGAAGGCGGACACCCGCGGACGAGAGAAGAGTTAGTTAACTGATCTATTTGATTAAAAAGAGGATGAGAGAAACCTTTCAATGGCTCAAACAAGCACTGCATGGATGAATGGTTATAATTTCATATCCACTCTATCTTAATGGCACTTCTATGATTTAAAAAAATTAGGAATAAATTATGGACCTTGTTTAAAATGATCTAGACTCGATCTGTCCACGATGTGTTTGAGGTCAAAAATGATGAAACATGTGATAGGCATTTAGTACTACTAGGCCTATAGAAAAATAAAACAAATTAGCCTAGCGTGGGCCTATCCAATGTTAAAACTTTTAGATCTAACTCATACCTGGCTCAGTCCTTGATCCGTGAAGCAGCGTTCCACACAACAGCGTACAAAAAATTATCATCACCAACCTCATCATCTTTGTAAGTATCTTTATCAGTCTCAAAATATCAGAAGAGCTTTTAATTAGTTAGCACGGTAGTTAGTGATCACTTATCACGCAACTTCTAGAGAATGATGAGAACTGTTTGCATAATATTCAGCGTGCGCCAATTGCCATTAACAGATGAAGCGACAGACTGTGCTATAGGCTACTTGAATAAAACTAATGTCATCTCGATGAATCTGCATGGGTAGGAAGAAGACTATACAATGTCATGTTAGCCAAGTGAATCGCAGTTTATGAACCTCTCGCTTGCGTAGTGACCTTCGTAACTCACGACTGCGTAATAATATTTTCAGATTAGGTCAGGGACCATCTCAAGATGTACAAGTTTCAATCGCTTTATAGATAGCCACTCTCATTAAAGGATCAGTTCATAAATCTCAAGTTAAATTGAATAAATTAGCAATTTACATAAATTAGCTCATTTTACAAAGGAAACCATGTCGCCAGTTGCACTCTTCAGCGTAGAAGTCATTGACTATGGATCGCCGTGTAGGCCTACGCTAGACATCGTATAAAATTTTACAAGCAAAGCGTAGGTTTAAGTTGCCAAATTATTAGAGACATCTAAACGATGCAAACACACAGGACAAACGAAATGATAAGTAAGCATGATCAGTGCCAGAGAAATAAAGCTAGAAATGAAGCGCTGTATTCTAAAGCCAGGTGTTAGCCTACTGCTAGGCCGTGCGTGGCATTGTCTGTGGCTAATAGAGAACGCTCAGGACGGGTGTGAAAGCAAGTTCTTTGTTGCTTTGTTCGCCGAGAGACATGTGCGTGTAGTGACAAAGACGACGACTTTGTCCCACTGTCCGATTACTTACCAGCCGTGCACCAAACCTACCAGCCAGCCTGACATGTCACCCAACCTAACAGCCAGCCTGACATGTCACCCAGCCTAGCAGATAGCTAACCACATGCTCTCGATGTCGCTCTTAGCAGCTGTAGGCCTACGCGTTAGCATTAGGGCAGACAACCGCAATGGTTGATCAGCTGATGGGTCTATTGTTAGCGAAGCAGACAGGTAGTTAATAAAATGAAAGAAAGGTGTAACACAAGGGTGTACCGTACAATGGGAGGGGTAAAAGAGGAGACACACTGGAGTTGGTTCACTTTAACTCCCCAGTTGCTCGCACTTTGAGAGTGCCAGTCCCAAGCCTGGAGAATGGAGGAGGGCGACACTGATCATCATTGACGTGACACAGTGTTGTTCAACAGCAACAAACAGAATGGGTTCACTCAAATATTGCCAGCACAGGAAAAAAGACAGTGGTAAGAAATCCAGTGTGAAAAATTGCATACTAAGTCTTCGCAAATGGATTAGACTATAAGACTATTTTGGGATTTTGGGGTCAACTGAAGATGCTGAATGCAAAGCTTAAAGCAAATTAATTTTGTACTAGAAGCAGCACGGAATACCTATAAGTAAAACATCTAAGCTACTTTTTAAATTTAAAACTATACAATTGATATTAATATATAGGGTATTATAGGCTTACTATAATTATATTCAAATAATACATTAATGACATGTTCTAGCAGTGTGTATAAGTCTCTAAGATGCTCTACCAGTGATATGACTGTATAGGCCTATTCGATTTCTACTGAGTGGATACACTGGATAGTTATAGGTCCTTTGCATTGGCCCTACTGACCTGATGGCTACGAATTTATAATCTTAACGTTCACTATATTGACAAAAATTAAGGACCGCATGACAGCAATAAAAATTCCATTTTTATTTTCCAGATATCAAACGAAAGAAAAGGCACAGAAACAGTCAAATGCACTGGAAATACTGATCTTAACATGGATACCACTCGTAACTTTTAAGGTTAATCAAAACCAACCAATGACAAACGATGATAAATGATCGCTCACTTAGAGTAAAACTTTAATATCACAGTTGTATCAACTACACAGTTTAGCACTAGTTTCTAAGCAAACTATGCTTTTTTATACCTACCATCTCTACATCTGTAAAATACGAACAATCCACAGCAGAATTAAGAGCGAGTGACCGCCTGGCATAATTTTATATCCGAGACCGACAGCGATGTATTAGATAATAGGCATACGGCCTATATGAGAATGCTGTTGCAAAATAGTTTTGGACGATGACTAAGTTATTACTAAAGCAGGTCTACCTTGAATGCATTATAAACACAATAGTAACAAACATTCAGACTCAACATGACAAGTTTGTCAAAAGACTCAAGCAGTAAAAATCGACTTTGTGATGTGACGTAGACAGACGTGTTCTATTTACGCATTATAGCCAAACAATCAGTTCGAAATTCGATTACGTGCCGGTGTTACGGCAGGCCTGTAATCTCCACAAAACAAAGTCTTCCCAAACTGAATTAATGTGTGTTCTTATTTTTGTTCAGTTTCACCCTCAAATTACATGTAATTATTGCAACGCATGGTTCAGAAATAGGACAACTAATCGGTTTACATAGAAGTTAGAAACTGTATTTACTTGGAATTATCATTAATTTTGAAACAGACGTCCCCCGAAATGAGATTATTTCAAACGAGGAAAAAATATAGGACAATTCTCCTTGCGAATTTTGTAAAAAAAAATGTTGCAAAATAGTTTGGAGAGGGAGACTTTATAAGAGTGGAAACTTTGTTTCGAGATACTGGCCACTCGCGATTTGACCCATGTGTAAGCCTACTTCTGTAAAGCTCCTTCTGTGAAACGCTCTGGAGGCTATAGCTGCATGAATAGCGGTGTGCAAACTATGGTCTATACACATTTAACGATAGTTCTATACAAAGTTCGATGAACCAAACGATATTCGTATCTGAAATAAATCAGAAAAACAGCAAGGTTAAAGATTATATTGCATGGCATGTATTACCGCAGTTGTAGGCCTTTATCAATGCATCAGACTATACAGTGTACATGCAACTATTAAACTAAATAATATGATAGGCTATAATTTATATTCGACCGTTGTCGTAGTGAAAGCAGAGGAAAGACGAATATTTTCTCGCTTTTCAAGTATTTAGTCTTGCAGTTTTTTTAGAAACTGGACTGCCGTTTTCTTTGATATGTAGTAGTTCATAATAATCGCATCTGTAGGCCTATGTCGGGGGGGCTGTAACAGTGTAACAGCGCATGCAGGACGCTAAACTATGCACCAGAAAACACCCCCCCCCGCTGATGTTGCAAAAATGTTTTAAAAGCGTCGATGTTTCTAACGTCATTATCGTAATCATAATCATCATCATTATTATCATTCATCATTATAAAAGCCGTTGTATATCATCATCATAAAAGCCGTTGTATACTGTCTATTATTTTGCCTACTTTGTCTTGTTGCAGACTTTCCATCCAAATGTTCCGCATGGAAACGTCGTTTCCGTTTTAAAGAGTTTTGGCAAAGTCCTTTCGTATGGTTCATGAACAATCTCTTCACGACAATGCCTACAAGCATCCAATACACACTTGTTACGCTATCATCTCTGTAACACCATCTAATTAGGATATTCTGACTGCCTATAGCTATATATGGTCACCATCATCTTCGCCCAAGCCGTCGTCATTGTCAGAAAGATGGAAAAATCTTCTTTATTTTCCAATTGCGCATACTTTCTGTGTTCATTGCTTTCGAAGGCATCCTTCGAACAGTGACGTTAACGAACTCCGATCCGTGTCATCATTTGAAACCTGCTTTTAAGTGAAGATGAATTTTGTTACAGCTTCCACATGGTAACATTTGGTACTTTACTCCTAATTTAAATATGCTGAGAACGTCAACAATGTATCCATAATTATCTGCATGCGTTTCCTGATTGCAATTTCTTTTCATACCGATACAACAATTGTATCAATTAGTTTCAATCTTTAATTGACAAGGATGAGCCATTGTGTCACGTACTATAGGGCAGTTTGCACAGAGTGTACATACAGAGCATAGGCATAATAATATTATACCTGTGTTCACATCTGGTTCCATTGAATCCAGTTGGACAGAGACAGACATTTCGACCAATACACGTTCCTCCATTTGCGCATCCATCCGGGCAATTCCCTAAAACATCAACAAGCGCAGATAACGACCAATCGCAGAAAGCTAGAAGATGACCATTCACGAGAGCTGGTGCCACAACTGAAATTGAATAATGTCTTTAGCTGACATGTCTTTTAAAAAGTTGACACTGTAGAGTGTAGACCTGTTCAGTTCAACCTGCATTTCTTCAATTGGAACGCTGCTATAGTATTCTTCTCATAGATCTTCATGACTGACTCATTGAAACTATTTAATTTCGGTTGTGGCGCCAGTTCTCTTGAATGGCCACCTCTAGGTTTCTGCTTTCAGTTAGTTCTAAACTAAAGGTATATCTCCAGGCATCTGCCTCTATGTGCTGTTTCACGAAAGTTTATAGAGAAGGCAGCTTGAAAACGTGCACAACAATTTATGCACTCGAGAGCTATAAAAGAAAAGCAGTTACAAGTCAATTAAAAAGATAATTTATTTTGGGCAACTCAGTCGCTTATATAGCAAAGGAGTTTCATGGGTATAGGCTACTTCTGCACAGTCATAAAGGCGCAAGTACAATTTTAAGAATAGTCGCCTAGAGCACTGACATTCCAGGGAACCAGATATTCTTGTTTAATAAAGAATAATTGTGTATAGTGTATACTTAGTAAATGCGTAAGTATAGACTACTATCATGTCTGCTGGTTGAATATTGTTTGCATTAATTTATGTTGCTCACTTGTTTGGCAGAATGCTCCTGAATATTCAGTTGAACAGAGACATGTGTTGAGACCGATGCACGATCCACCGTTTACACATTTCGGACTGCAGATGACTGCAAGAAAAAAAAGGTTACACGACACTTAATACAGTGACATTTATAACCGCGACATTTATAACCGCGACATTTATAACCGCGACTGTTGATACCGGACACTAGTTATCCATTGAAAACTTAATCCCGACTACATTCAATTTTAATGACAATACGACATTGGTCTATTTATAATCACGCGACACTTAGCCTAAGTCAGCAGAATTCTGAAAAATCAATTTAATAGCAATATTCAGTATGTTGCTTAATTAAATTCCGCGAGAACGTTACAAGCGAGACACAGGTTCAAGAAAACACGTTCAATTGAGCCTCAGTTTGTTCGTAGCCTACTCTCGTAAAAACATCTTGAACGCGACACTATAAGGCAAGTCCACTCGTAATTGCTCCTGCGCTTCGGCGTGAAACTCCGATGCAGCGTCCGCGCTGTAGTCGAAAGCACATAATGAGTAGCGAGATGGAAGGGGCGCTATAGAAATGGATAAATAAATAAATAAACAAACACCAGCCTTACATTTCTCGCAGAGACTTCCGTAGATTCCTGGTGGACAGAGACAGAGATACGGTAGGACACACGAACCGCCGTTCATACATTGCGGATTGCACAGAGCTACAATTGTAAATATTTCAGTTCAATTGTAATGCGGATTTTCTACCATATACGTGCTGCATGCTGTTCACCAAAATGGCGACATGGCATACAATATAATCTATGTTAAAACCGTATACTATAGCTGGATGTAAATGGTCTTCTCTCGTTGTAAACTTGATAGATAGGTTGTCTAATCAGCATGCCGCATATCTTTTATTTCAGTTAAATATGGATTCCGTTCAGCAATTTAAGTTGCACTCTATACACGATAAGAAATACTGGCGTAAGTTGAAAAGCGATCCTCGTATATAGGTTCTGATCCAGTATACACGGGACTTTTCCGATCCATTGATGACCAGGATGAAGCCCAGAATCACGTGATAACTCTTAGCACTGTGATAAAATGGCGCTTATAATTATAACCACCATCTTCTTCGAGAAAGTTGTAAGAAGATCGTGTCCTTACTGCCGTCTTCACCGCTTTAAGACTTTCAAACCACGATCGTCTTTGTCGATATTGTGGTTCAATATTATCAACTATAGTTTTAATAGAAACTAGACAGCTTGCTGTAGATGCTACTTACGCGTTTGACATTGTTTTCCTGTATATCCTGTTGGACAAGAGCAGACGTTAGGCGACAGACAATGTCCTCCGTTTTCACAACCAGTTTCACAGATTGCTAAAACATGGCACATAATATAAACCCTGTAAGCTAACATAGGAAATTCAACTTCATTCAAATACACCATAATACAATGGTCCCATGCAGTGTACCTCATAATGTATTGGACCCTTTATACATCGGCCATTGTCTCTTTTTCTTTCTTTCTCTCCTCTCTAAGTTGTGCACCGAGGATTAGGTTCATACAAGATGGCTCCAATTCTTTCTGCCCCCGATAGTGGCGAGCACCGTTCACAAAAATAATTAGTTTGGTCTTTCAGCGAAAGATCATATGTAACGTTATCCATCTATGTCTTTGATTGTCTTCCTCGGCTCCGTGTTACCTTACATACGTACATACATACATACATTGAACTGTTCAGGTTGTGTCGTTGCAAACACAAGAGTTAGATCGCTATATCAAACGCAATCTATCCAATACGAGTAATAATTTGGAGGATCACGAATTGATTGGTCAACATTTGATGGTTTGATTGCTCACCATTATCAATTCATCACATCCAACTAAAGCCGTGTACAATAACTGTATGATAGAAACTTCACCTGTGCGACACTGATTGCCATGGTAACCAGGTAAGCACTTGCAGCGATTGAGACCAGTGCAAGTACCACCATTGTAGCACTCGACCAAACAAATAGCTATCAAAATATAAAATACAATGAATGGACAATAGTTAAATAATTAAAAACAGAATGTTCTTCTTGCTTTCTTTGTTAGTTCGTCATTATTCACCTTCGTGACTGACAGCGCTATTGTTCTTATATTCATTTCACTATCATAATTTCATCACAATAATTTATCATTGTTGTCAGAAGTTTACAACAATAACCGTCATCATGATAATATTCATTGTCGTCAAAATCATTTCATATCACAGTTACGCTCTCCGCGATTAAAGCAATATCCTGAACATCATCATCATCATCATCATCATCATCATCATCATCATCATCATCATCATCATCATCATCATCATCATCATCATCATCATCATCATCATCATCATCATCATCATCATCATCATCATCATCATCATCATCATCATCATCATCATCATCATCATCATCATCATCATCATCATCATCATCATCATCATCATCATCGTCATCATCATCATCAGCGTCATCGTCATCGTCATCGTCATCATCATCACCATTATCATCTTTTTTTGCTCATCGTCATCGTCATCGTCGTCATCATCACTGTTTATCTGGGCAGGCGTATACCTCGTGCGCAGTCAGGACCGAGATATCCGTATGGACATGAGCATCGTCCAGGTCGATTGCATCGTCCTCCGTTCAGACAAGGACGATCACAAGACGCTGCAATTGTTTCAACAGACACATTTCTTATAAATACGCATTATATCGGTTCATAGCTTCTCAAACTTATACACAAAGGCATGTAAAATGTACATTTCCATTGCGTGCATTGTCATCTTCCAATCCAAAAACTAAACTGTGGCGCAACGACTGCATTGTCTCCAGCGGTTTTTAAGTAGAAGCACGCACGTCCTTACAATAATAATTATTATAGCCAATTCAGAGGGGGATGCAAGAATAACCATGATTAAGTAAGTCATTCCTTACTTTTGAGCAAAAGTGAAATATGAAAAGCTATGATTATTATGTTTTAGCAATGGTCTACATAGGAGACTCCTACAAATAGAACTGTAAGTACCGCCCCTGCAGATTAACGAGGAAGGATGCCTGAAGAACTGAAGAAAAGCAGCGAAAACAAAAGAAATATTTGTTTTACAAAAAAAGTTTTGCTGTTTTGCAAATCAGCAAAACTGACGGTATTGTCTTTATATTGATGTTCTATGATGATTTTAAAACATAGATTGTTGTCTTCGAGTCAAAAATCATAATTTTTTAATATGTGTAGGCTAATTATGTAAACAACAGTAGATGCGACATGTCTTGGCGATTTTTATGATGTCTTTGATGCAGAACGCCATTTTTAAAAGTCGCCATTTTGAGTTCTAAGGGAAATCCCCAATGGCTCCGATGCTTAATAATTAAAGCTGTGAGAAACCATTGGCATCTTTATCGCTGCAGTCATCGTCGTTTTTGACCGCAGGTTCATCGCCTCATTACGTCGATTACACAATAAGTTTTATACCGAGGTAATAAAAATACACTTGCCTGTCTGGCAGTAGCGACCTTGATAACCTTGTTGGCAGCGACACTTTCCATCAGGCAAACAAGAACCGCCATTGCGACACACCTTCTTACAACTCTCTGAATAAAGAAAAATCACAAATTCACTTTAGTATATAAGGACGTGAACGCTATAGCTTAATTCGTGTGGTAGTTTCGACAATAAGTGGCATACCAGTATTAGTAAGGATGTTAGTCGAATAGGCCCACTCAAATTTTAATTGGACATCTCGTCGCCATTATGAATGGAGGGTAAATTATGCTTTTCACAGTATGCTATTCAAGCGATGTGCACCAACCATTGCCAGGGTTTTGGTGATCAAACGTATAATCTTGGAAGAAAAATGTCTTTTAAAGAAAAAATGACAAAATGTCATGCGAAGCTATAGCTTTCTGTTAAGTATATCCTTCCGCCATAGATAGAGACAGACAAACAGTCATCCAGACAGACAGGCAGACATGCAGACAGACAGACATATCATCTTTGCAAATCTATTCTGCTAGTTATAAAAAAAAACAGACAGAGGGAATGTAAAGGCCAACGTATAAGGAGAAAGTTAGAAACATGACAATTGTGTACCGAGGAAACAAAGAATATAAAATGAAGAAACTGTATGCGTAAATTAGTCGCATATAGATTGTAGCAAATAAATGGTTTCGCGTGGAAGTATAGAAGTATAGATAAAAAAAATTAAGGAAGACGAAATAACCAACCGGGACATCGAGGAATTTTAGCCTGACATGGCTTCGTCTGGGTGACACCCTTTCGGCTGACCCTTGCCTGCAGACCCGTTCCACAGGTGGCGCTGCAGGTCGACCATTTTGACCAAAGCATTCGACCTTTGCATGAAAAATTCCAGTTAAACAACTGTTTAACTATCATCATCATCATCATCATCATCGTCGTCGTCGTCGTCATCATCATCATCATCGTCGTCGTCATCATCATCATCATCATCATCATCGTTGTCGTCATCATCATCACCACCATCATCATCATTGTCGTCGTCGTCATCATCATCGTCATAGTCGTCGTCGTCGTCCTCCTCCTTCTCCTCCTCATCATCATCATTATCACCGTCGGAAACTTGTTAAAGATCTTTACCTCCAGGTGGCGCATTAGTTGCTCTGGATTTAGTTTCGATTGGTCGCTTGACTGCAGCTGTAGTCGTTGTGGCGTAGTCATCGTAGTCGTTGTAATCAGATTGTGATGAGACCTGTGACAACAAAACACATCGCATTACTCTTTCGCTCTGCGCATGACAGCGATCGCCAATCGGGTTCTGGTCCTGAGTTTCGAAATTTGCTATCGATGACTCTATAGCCAATATAGTGTGTACAATACAGGCGACAACTAATGTGGACAGAAAAAGACCTTAATCGTCATCATTAGCGCAGTCTATGTGAACAAAAATTTATCGAAGAGCTAGTTATAAGTCAAAATGTATAAAAACCTGGTAGGCGATCGATATAAAAATGTCAATTGTTTTGTCGTAACCTGTATTAATTAAAACAAACATTTGCTTAAATGTCGTGAACTCGGGAAAGTAAAATTGAAGCCGAAATCATCGAATTTATCAAGTTAAACTTTAACCTTTGCATGCAAGCATTCCTCGAAAATAGGCCTCATGCTTAGATTCGTCTTTCCCTCCTCATATTAATCTGGAGCGTCACAAATCGACTATTAGCCCAAAATCTGATGGCATGAACAGCTTTAACAATTAGAAAGGCGTCCAATGTTTTCTTTAAAAAAACCTTAATGACCTGCATGAATTAAAATTTTCAAACAATTATTGTACAAGAAAGCAATTAACGCAGTCGTGACAAGCTAATCTTGTATTACGGATAAAAAAATACACATGTAAGCAAATTTAATGACACTTCATGGGCACCGCACATAGAGGCAAGAGAGGGCACGTGCACGCCCACCCTTCCCTGGTAATTGAAAGTTTTTATAACTAGGACTCACTATTTTATTTTTTTAGCAAATTTATTTATTTGCACTAAAACACCAATGATGCCAATGAAACATAAAAAGTAAAAGTAAAGTAAGTAAAGTCCTATCCCGTTCCATGAGGAACATAGGGAGGCGCTCATCTCCTTTTCCTGAAACATAAAGCGAAACTGAAAAATTTACATTCAGAAATCTCTGTGAAAATGCTACAAATGTTAACCGTGGCCTCTCTGCAAAACTATCTGCGGGTGCCCACGTGACATTTATATAGCGCCGCCAACACGATGTGTGACAGTATGAGGCATCAATGAAACCGTGTGTGTACACAACGTCTGCCAGCTCGGTGTTCATGGTAAGAGTTTTGCTGGAAGTTGGCCATGACTATAATTTATAAGTAAGCCTATGCTGGCCAGCAGAACAGATTTGCAAAGGTGATATTAATCAATCGTTGACTGACCAAGACAAGACTTGCATCTGGACGTGTGGAGCATTGTTGGGTGGCGGCAGAAGTCGAACCAGATACAATCGTCAACTGCTCCAGATCTCCCTTCAACCAAACCAAACAAACCATTAAAAGAACTGACTGACGCATTCATTCATCCACTTGTTTATTCATTCGTTCATAAATTATTCCATTAGTTGCTCGTTAAATTTTCTTTGTTTATATAGGCCTACTTATTTTATTCATTTGCTCATTTATTGATTTGCAAACGCTAAATAATAAATATTGACTTCAATTATTTATTTATTAAAATCGTCGCATTTATTAGTTAAAGAGCATCAAGCACCAATACGGGCGATGAACCCATGGACATTGATGATGATGATTTATTAGTTGGCCTATCAATTCGTTCTTGCAGTGAGTCTGTGAATCAGACCAACAGTTCATTGTCATTCACATAATTATAGTAGGCCTTATTCCAGTGAATCGATAGGCATGTAGACAAATCCATCAGTCAGCAGAATCAGTCAAACTTCTGGCAGTCACTCAGTGCTTCACGAATCAGTCAATCGGAATGTAGGTGATGACGTACGAATGGACGTTAGTCTATCAGTCAGTCAGTCAGTCAGTCAGTATGTTAGTAATTAGGTTAATGCCTACATTATCTGAAAGGGCACTAAACTGAATAAGTAGGGCCGCACACATTTTACCACTATACATGTACATGTTTGCACTGTTATTAAATGTATGCCATAAGGGACTCGACATTTAATCAGCGAATTAATTATCTCACTATAATAAGTGACAAAGTGGCAAATAATTAAAATTAGTCACAGGTGTGTAACGCATTAATGCAACGTAATGTAATTAGTAATTTCCATTATAGAGTGAAAAAAGTCCTAAGAAGACGGAGAGAGAGATGGAGATAGTGATCCAGAAAATAGAGTCCTACGCAGAGTGGAGGAAGGGAATTCCATAAGGATGACCCAGTGATGGTAAAGGATCGAGTTTGAGCGATAGTGGACCTATAAGCTCGTGGTCATTAGTCTGTTGTGTACCTGAAACTGTGGATACTTTCTGCTCTCCACAAACGACTTTCCGACGGATATGACGGTGTTTGCACTTCGGATGACGTCATTCGTCTTCTGCGTTACCTTGCGCGATATAGACACGTGACAGTCGAGAAATAGATCCACTCTGTCTTCGGAGACCGCTAGCGCCGCCTGGTGCCAGCGATCGTCAGCGACGTCAACGTCAAATATGGCGGATATTAGTGACGTCTCGGTTAGATCCAAGTGTAAATCTTGTTCACGAGAGAACTCGAGGGTCAGCGTCTTTCCCGTTTTTAGACCGAGATGTACGAAGCCGAGAAGATTACTGATCGTAAAGAGGTAGCCATCTGAGTCAAGTCGCGACCGAAACGTCACCATTAACGAGTAAACTAATGGAAAGCCACGAGGGAATATTTTTGAGGTAGGCGCATTGATACGCGAAGTGTGGTCTATCGCGTAGGCAGACGGTCGTTCTCTGAGTCGTCGAATGCCGGAAATTGGTTCCGGTTGGCTAAAAAGTTCCGTGAGATCTTTGGCTCCCTGAAAGTAATTTATTAGGCTAAGTTAATAATTGGCATTATAGGCGAGTCTAATCACAATCTTAATTGTTTACGTCAGTGATATTGAGTAGGCCCTACGTATAATTTACTGATATAAACATTAACTTCGCCCAACATAGAAGTGCTTCCGTGTCGGATAAGCTTGATTCACCTTGATTTCTAGTTTTTCTGACCAGTCGAATTTGGACCTGATTTTTTCTTAAGGATCATGATTTGTTATTATGATTTCACTATAGATGCCATTGAAAATGCGCTATAGAAGATTAAAATGTATCGTTGGATTGTGTTAGGTTCGACTAATGAAAGTGAGAATATTATTAGACCAGATAAGATTGGGTTAAGTTAGACTATGTAAGATCGAATGAGATGAGATTATACTGGATTGAAAAGTATACATTAGATTAGAGTGAATTAGAACAGTGAAAAAATAAATTGGCATGCAATTATGAAGCCTTTGTTTGACCGTTGTATTGTTACAGCACTACCAAAAAAAGTTCAAAACAAACAATTCAATCTAAACGAACTTCTTTTTTGTGCATGCATGCATTCGTCCTCAGTTCTGTAATAGCCTATAACTCTGCTTGTAGTATATCTACAGTTGATGCTATAAGTTTTAATCCAATTCAATAATTGCATGTGATGTTTGTTATTAAGGATTTAAGGTATGTACCTGCCTTGCAGGTGAAAAAGTTGCAGTTTCTCGTTTCCGTGTTGTCTCCTTCGCATTCGTCGTCTCCAGTTTCTTTTGTGCAATATCTGATTCGCTGCTGGACTCCTCCGCCACACGACGCACTACAACTCTCCCAATCAGACCAAGGCTTCCATCCTACATGCACACAGCACACGAAATATATCGAACAGCATTTAGATAAAGAATACTTAGAGGATCAACGCATTATTCCATTCATACAGGCCTATCCTCAATCGAAAATGACTTCTTAATGCATTTTAATGCGCGGTTTGTGCGCGCGGTTCTGACCGGATACCATAATGATAATTAATCCGCTAAATTAGACATCAAAAGGATTCTATTCATACCTATATGAATAATTACATTTATTTGAAAATATATACAGCGACAACCTACACTCTGGAAAGGTGCACTGAATTATAATATGCATTTCTGATCCTCAATGGTCTTTAATTGACGCTTTATTTATTGTCTGCCTCGAGAGATTCGCCATTTTTAAAATTTTATTTATTGCCATTTGAATGAAATCTTAATTTATTTTGCTCTTGATTCCATACAGACTAACAGATTGCTAATTTAAATCGTAATTTCAAACGTCAATGATCGCTTGACTGAAAAGCAAAGTGCGATGATAATGAGTTGGATCGCCACCTAATGACCATTTAAACTGCATAATGAGTCAGTTCCTGACTGACTTTATAGATATGCTGCAGGCAGTGATGTTATCAATGAGTTAAACTATTCATCATGGGTGGTTTGGGTGGGGTGGAAGTGAAGGGCCGGATGGGGCGCCAAGACGAACCCCAGAGACATAAGCTTATAACAAAGTAGCGCGTCAAAAGCCAACATCTGAAAACGCCGCAGGAACAACTTATTGGTAGACGCAGATACAACAGGCGCCAAAAGCTAGAGACGCAGATAAAGAAAGACTATATATACACAGTGACGAGCCTATGGCTTTTAGCTGCTATGGGAAGATGGGATTGAGGACTGTTTGTATTAAAGGTGGAGAGAATTGAGCTGGCAGACAGACAGACAGACAGACAGGAGGAAAAGCAGAACATATACAATCACACTTTCCATAAAGCAATCTGTTTTTCTGACGTGCTGTCACTCATCCAAAACTCACTCAATTGGCCTATAGTTCATTCATTCACTGAAGCCATTCGCTCACTCGCTCACTCATTCATTCCTTAATTAAATCAGCCATTCATTCACTTTCGTTAGTCTACTGTGGTTGAGACCAGCATGCAAATTGCAGATAAATAATTGAGAACCGGAAGTTGATTTGTGTAGAGTTGGGTGTGCTACGAAGCCTTAACTATGGGTTTTTCATAAAGTCTCTGGTTTGAACCTCACCATTGGCAATTCTCACCGAGTTGGCATATGACGACTGATAGAAGTGAGCGTCAAGAGCGACAGAGGTAAAGACAGCGACAAAGGAGAAGACACAGCAGATACAGAGAGACATGAACGCAATCACAGACACGCAAACATTGAATCATAACATTTTCTTGACGCTCCACCAAAATGTTCGTCACTTTTCCTAGATCCATTTACCGCACGCGTCAGATTTTTCGACCGCAGTGTATCGCACCAAAATCAAACGTAAACGTTTCGTCTAAGGTGTATACATCGGCGGCGTTGTGTTGACATTTGAAGTGACAATTGATTGACACCATGGCTGCTGACTGACAGCTGGCCAGACAATATGTGAATCGGTGCTCAGACAAATCACAACTTCTCGTCTAAATGCGCACATAATATAGTGCAGCTGTTTAATTTCTGGTCGTCTCCTAATTTTCGACTGTTTTGTAATCTGCTGACTTCCGATAGAGAAGGTATAGCGAGTGGGGATGGCGTTTTGGCTCCATCTACCCTACTTGGAAAAGTTATTTATAACAGTTTCAGATTTCTCTTGATACGAATTCGTCATTGACTATAGGCAAAGCAGAATAGTTTTTCAGCGTTCAGATGGTTTAAAATTCTCTGCTTTGGTTCCATAGATTTCAATTGAATGATTAAATTCATTAAACGAATAAATAATCGACCGATTAATCGACCGATTAATTGCCCGATTAATGAACCGTTCGTGACTCGTTTGATTAATCAACCTCACTGCAAATAATACAGAGTCCCAGAGGACATTCTCTGTGCGTTTAAATACATCAGGTAGATATCAGGTAGATACATTAGAGTGCTAATTATAATAATAAATGCGTAATTGGCTTGACTATAATAGCCTGAATAATTCATTACGCCGCTGATTAACAAGGAACAAACGACGTATCGACCAACAGTAATTAACCTTTGCCCTCAGGAAACCAATGATGAGAATCCTCGTCACTGTTTCTCACGGTGAGATTTGCCGGGGTGGAGGTTCAACCCCTAGTCATTCTTTTTAGGACCCCATAGTAAAGTATCCATATATTATTATACAGTATACACACCTCAGCTCCACATAAATCGATGAATGATCTCCAGTTATTTTTCTGCAATTGTCATGCTATTATTGTTCATCATAGGAATCGGATGGATGGCATGCAATACAACGGAGATTAATTAATTAATTAATTAATTAATTAATTAATTATAGAGATTAACTCCCTATAGAGAAGTTCATGCGCTGGGAAAATGAACATCATGAACTGCGAACATTTCGAAATATAACAAAATCTTCTGTTGATTAACTAGGAACAAACGACGTATCGACCAACAGAAAAGTTTCAGTAGCAAATAATCTTACAGTCCTATTAAAATCTATTTGAATCTTTTATATAGCGTCAGAGTCTTGTATAAACACGTCGTTCGTTTAGGCATATACAGTCATCGCATTATATATATTATATATAGACGTCATGTTGTGACCCATGCAAGCAATGTAATCCTAGATTTCATGAGAACGGGTGCAAGACGTCAAGGCAGTAGGCCTAGCTCAGCTGAACTGCGCTTCCGGTAATTAGCGCATATAGGCCCTAGAGTCAGTGACGAAGCTGGAGAAGTGAAGAATGGAAAGAAGAGAGCAGAGAAGAAAAAGAGAGCTTGGATAATTATAGGCTAATAGTATATATGCTAATTGAAGCAAGCACAGAGAACGAAGAACCAGACAAGGTAAAAGAGAGGATTCAAATTATCTAAAAATCAATTAACAACAGAAATTTTGAAAAATTTTCAGTTTTATGGACATTATTTTGGTCATCGTTTCTACAAGTACAGACAGCGTTGTATTATTTCAAATGCTGCTATTAATTCCCGTCATTAAATCAAATCAAATCAAATCAAATCAGTTTATTCTGAGAATGAAACAAGAGACAAACAAAACAAAACCAAGGTATACTGCAAAGAAAAATACTAGGCTACACAGTACACATGAATAAAAATTAATGTTCGCAGGACATCTTGATTGAGTAAACGGTGAACACTCAGAAAGGGTCATCCAGAAAGGGACAGGTCCCGCTAACCTGGATAACCCCTGATTGTAAAATGTAAGTCAAGATGGTGAGGTTAGAGATATAAACAGAAAATGGAATTTTTTTAAAAAAGAAAATACCAGAAAAGAAATCAATGTGGCATAAAATCACATGATCAAAAAAAGCCTTTGGCAACAAGCCAAAAAAACAACAACATAAAAAAAATACAAACAAAAAAAACCAAAGCAAAACCAAAAAATAAGCAACAAACATAAGTCAGTAATGGCAACCTGAATCATTAAGCACATGTAAGGTAGTAGTAATCATATCGAGGCAAAGGAACCAGAGGAAAAACACAATAAGCATCTTGGTAACTATATAATTGAAAATTACTGAGCAGACCTATTACTAGTCGGAAAAAACCAGCATCGTAACTATACCAAGTAGGACATTATTTATCATCATTGGTTATGCTACAATATAGCCAGTAAAAACATATAAACAAAATAAAATATAAACAAACGGTCGTAGAAGAAAGTCAAATATGGAGGAGAAAGTAAGCCAAGAATGGCAACGAGTGAGCAGGACTACTCCAATGGATGCACAAAGAAGCTATTCGTAAAGAATTTTGATAAGACAAATAGTTATAGAAATAATTATGGTGATGTCTCTGTCTCCCTACAAATATTTGAAGCGAGTTGCATAGGAAGGGAAACAGCACTGAAGAGTGAAGAAAGTAACTAAGGACGGAAGGAAACACGAAAAATAAAGGAATGGAATGGCTGAAAAGAACATGAAGGAAAGATAGGGTCGAAAACAAATTGCAATCAGTGAGTTTGGAAAGGTCAGATTGAGAGCAGCCTGGATGATCAATGAGAAAAGAGAATAAGATGAGAAGAAGAAGAGCGGTGATAAGCGAATAGAAGAGGAGAGGACTACGTGAGGTATGTACGAAGAGGAGATGAGAGAAGATCAGAGGAGAGAAGAGGGGAAGAGAGAAGAGCTTGGGGATAATTCTGTTCACGTTGCATCAAATAATTTACTTCTACTCCCATCAACCGTGACCACCTTCGTATTCGGTTACGCCGCTCTGTCACTGAAGGCTGCGTAACCAGACACTGTTCTCACCCACCCATTTTCTCTCTTACCCGCCGCGGGCGAGTCCCAAACTTCTCGCCTAAATCATGGCCGGGGGGTCGACAGACAGCGACTGCATGCTACCCATCCGTTCACCCGACTGCATTCGTTCCGCACCCAGCAGGGAGCCGGCGTCTGTGCGGCCGTTGGATGTCCCTCCTTTTTCTTCAACTGTCTGGTACCTGCCAAGGTAAATTACGGCGCTGATCATAAAGCGACATCCATCCCGCTGAGAATGTCTGATTGATTCCACTGTCCGTCTTAGTCCGTCTGCTTCTGTTCATCTATCTGTCTCCGTCTCACTACATTCATCAGTCTGGATGTATGCCTATTAGTCTGCCCATATGTGTGCCAGTCTTTAACTGGTTCTTTCAGTCAGTCGTGAGGGGGAGAAAAGTTTTGGGGAGTGGGAGAAGGCGTCTATCCCTTCGGGGTAAGGCAACGACGGGGGTAGGAGAATGTCGACCCGAACTCCTCCCTTCAAGTCCCTTGTCGGCTGCGATCAAAGCTAAGGAATTCATCATCGCTGGCCGCAGTTAAACCAACAGTTGTTGATGTGCGTCAAGCGTTTGACAAAGTCAGACAAACTAATTACTCGCCTTTGCTTGTAATTCGTTATGTTATTATTATTGCACCTCTACAAGAGACCTTCAGACCACCTCCAGATCGACAGACTGCCGCCTGCTGGTGTTCAGTCCGTCTTTTGTTCAAAGTGTGTCTTTGTATATAGCCTACACGTGTGTTATCTATTTAAAACCTACAGTCATTAAGCGTCTATATATATGTTACAGGCAATGTGTAAAATCAGGGATTTTGTAAAATGCCTGAAATTTTTAGGCAATTTGTAAAATCCCCAATTCACTCGGGCACTTTACACAATCCCTGAAAAAAACAGGGATTTTGTAAAATCCCTGAAATCTGAAGCTGAATATTTGACAGATTGCCTGAAACGAAATGACGAACATAACTGAACGTTGCCATCGACTGTTGCGACTCACTTTCCCTTTGAAATATTGAAGTAAGTAAGTAAGTATGGTTATTCTAATATCCAGGTTTAGTACTTCATCCTCAGACAACAATCCATCTCATCCAAGTACTTCAACCACATACTATGACAACAACCCGTCTGCTCCAGGTACCTCAACCACATCCTCATACATCAACCAGACAGGTCCTTCCACATCAACAGAGGTAGCAGTCATCAATGGATCAGGTCTGGGTACATCGGAACAGCACAATCTCGACAACCAGCCTGTTTTGCTGGAAGATGTCATGGACAAAAATAGTTCAGCTCTGGAACAGAATCGTGTTACAATTAAAACACAACGTAAGCGAGCTCGGGATGCAATGGTTGATCAGGCAGAGCGTATGGTAAAGCGTAGCCGAGTGACAAACGTTGCTGCAAACACAGGAGACAATGTCACCATATATATTCCCCTCGTTGACAGAGGCCGGGGAGATCCTCGAAATATAATGGGTGTTGTTTGTGAGCGTGACAACAACGACCTCTACAGAATCGCTGTAAGGGCGGGAATGTTGTCCGGGAAATACTCCCGTAATCAATTTGATTTGTGTGCCCACAAGCTACTATAACTAACAATGACATTTCAACAGAACAGGAAGTAGGACTTCGAAGTGCTGTTCAATTTGAATCCAAATGTGGTGGGCAAGGTTTTTTAAATGCAACTGTTCAGGGACTGGACGCTGCAAGACAAATAGGTGCAAAGGTTTCAAAGCAAAGGTCAAATGTAGGCCTAACAGTCGATGTCATTCGAGTACGTCATGTGTAAACAAAAACTGATGTAGCCGTTTAAAAACTGAACTAAAAATGAATTTGGAACTAAACTTAGAAGAAACATTCAGGAGGGGTAAGTAATTTTATGTAGTATTAAACTTTTTAAAATGTAAGTGGTAGTGCTGTTAGTATTCGATTTGTTCATAGCAGTTTACAAATTTTAAAAAAATTTAATGTATTATAGATGACTTTAACTAATTAACTTTGAAAATTAAAAACTAAAATTCGAAAAATTAAATTGAAGTAAACTTAAGTGGCTTGTTTCCATAATAAACAACGATTATGTTCATTTGGGTTTCAGGCAATCTGTCAAATATTCAGCTTCAGATTTCAGGGATTTTACAAAATCCCTGTTTTTTTCAGGGATTGTGTAAAGTGCCCGAGTGAATTGGGGATTTTACAAATTGCCAAAAAATTTCAGGCATTTTACAAAATTCCTGATTTTACACATTGCCTGTAACATATATATTCTCTGTCTTTACTTTAGACGTTCGTTCATCATCCATCAGTTTTTCCGCCATCCAATGACGTTTATTATTTTTCCAATTTGTACTACAATATAATTGGAAAAATAACAAATGTCCTATAGGATGGAGGGAAAATGATGGATGAACGAACGGCTAAAGTTATATATAGACAGAGAATTTGGTCAATCGATGCCGCATAAGCAGTAGCGACCTTGGTAACCTTGTTGGCAGCGGCACTTTCCATCAGGCAAACAAGAACCACCATTGCGACACACTTTCTTACAACTCTCTGAGTAAAGAAAAGCACTTTGGTAAGGACGTGCTAACTTAATTCGTGTGGTAGTTTCGACAATATTAGTGTTACACCATGCAGTATTAGTAAGGATGTTAGTCGAATACTCAAACTTTAATTGGCCATCTCGTCGCCATTATGAATGGAGGGTAAATTATGCCTTTCACAGTGACTATTCAAGCGATGTGCACCAACCATTTTCAGGGTTTTGGTGATCAAAGATATAGGCTAATCTTGGGCGAAAAATGTCTTTTAAGGAAAAAGTGACAAGTGTTCTGTTAAGTAGGTTGCAGCAAATAAAAGGTTTCGCGTGAAATTACGCAGAGGATAGATAAACAAAATTTAAAGAAGGCGAGATAACTAAATTATATTAAACTAATTACTCGCCTTAGCTTGTAATTCGTTATGTTATTATTATTGCACCTCTGCAGGAGACCTCGACAAGAGACCTCCAGATCGACAGACTGCCGCCTGCATGTGCTCCGTCCGTCTTTTGTTTATAGTGTGTCTTTGTATACGTGTGTTATCTATTTAAAACATACAGTCATTATGTATCTATATATTCTCTGTCTTTACTTTAGACGTTCGTTCATAAATCAGTTTTTCCGCCATCCAATGACGTTTATTATTTGTCCAATTTGTACTACAATAATTGGGAAAATAACAAACGTCTTATAGACTCCTAGGATGGAAAAAATGATGTATGAACGAATGGCTAAAGAATATAGATCTATAGACAGAGAATTTGCTCAGTCGATGCCGCATGAGCATGAACACGTGTTTAGAGCTCCCTTTAAAAGAGTTTAATGACAGCAAACAAGTTGACCAATAAAACTTGTAGAACAAAAGCAGAGGTTATTAGTCCGGGCTTGATGGCAGGCCCAGAGTTCTCTATATTCTATCAGCTGCTATTCTAAAGTCTTCATCAGATTCTGCAAACCTGCCTTCTTGTAATTCTTTTTCTCTCTGCCTATCTATTTCTGCGTATACCTTACAACAGTGTTATAACCTCATTAATCTTTCTAACTTAATGATCAGCCAGCCATTGCCTAAGGCAACGTTTCAACACCTCTGTGTGGTTTCGGCATCCTGCATGCACTTGACACGTATAATACATCTTCCATTTGCGCATGCAGAGTGTATAGGCCAAAATTCCCACTCCGACCTTTTCAATATCTGATAAGAATCTATTTGCCCCCCGCGCCCATGCATGCAGACTCTCATTACACGATCATAAATAGCTATAAAGATAGATGTTCAGATAACAGAATGTTTGCTTTGTTATATATATATCTCTAATTAAGATATAGGCTTATAATGTGCAGCACGGAGACATCAAGAGCAGTCTGAGCGAGCATTTCTCTCGGTTCTTCATTTCGTATACGCTTATACTTCTCTTATTCATCACTGCACCATTCCTTCGTTTCCTGTCTTGACGCATGTGGGAGGGGAAGACACAACTAAAGACAGCGAACGATCCTGGGAGACAAACAATGCCGAGGGAAATGAAATAGTGAAAAAATGAATGAATTAGCAAAAAACATCTGCGAAATAAGTTTAAAGAGGGAGAGCACCAGAATTAACGAAAAACGGTTCGAGAAAGAGAGGGAGAGACAGACAAAGACAGAGACGGAGATGGAGACCGATATAGATAGAAAGAGAGAGAGAGAGAGAGAGAGAGAGAGAGAGAGCGGCAGAGACAGAGACAGAGACAGAGATAGATGGCGGGAGAGAGAGATGGAGGGAGGAAGAGATGGAGGGAGAGAGATGGAGGGAGGGAGAGATGGAGGGAGGGAGAGGGGAGGGAGCCGGAATGACTTACACAATGCACTTTATATAAGAAGAGAAACGAATGCGGTCTATTATCTTCATTAATTAAACATGGCTTTGACGAATTTGCGTTACCAAATGAGTCATTTGATTAGCATATAATCATTACGGAATCGTTACCGTATAAGACCGTGGGAAAGTTGAGTATATCCAAAATGTCGGCACTGTAATTGCTGTCAGCAATTGAATTTGGATATTCTTTCGTTTCTACAACTTTGACCAATAGAATCTATACTTAACTGCTTGCATTAGGTCACTATATTCACATGCGTGATCTTCTTTGGAACCATACTTAGAGCGTTAATAACCGCAGCTACAGGAGCCATCGGATATCATGTAAACCATTAAAAAGTAATTAGGCCTATAGTTCTTGCCAGCCAATGTTAATGCATATATATATACATATATATATATATATGTAAATACATGTATACAATACATATAGTATATATGTATTGGTCATTGGACTTTAAAAATGAAAGAATTAAACATATTTGAGTATAGGCCTACTGAATGAAAGGTGCCGCAAATGGAAAGTATATGAAGGAAGAAAATTTGTAACGAAAATTGATAGACGAAGACATGCGCGAAACAAAGAATTGAGTTTAGACAGAGAATATAATTATATAGACTCATTATAGAAGAAGAAACAGAAATGAAAAAATGAAAAAGAGATAGAGAGGAGAAAATGAATGAAAAAGAGATAAGTTAATGTCCTACTCGAGGCTTTTGTCCGGGGATATTGTCCTGCAGAGGCTTTTATCCGGAGGAGTTTGTCCGAGGGGTTAATGCGTTCCCCGAAAGTCCCCCCTAATTGCAGCAATGAAAAGGATATGAAAAGGACAGCATCCGCCTATGATTTCCTCTTGCATGTTCGCTTTCGGGGAATCGAACGGGAGGGCTAAGCTATAGCTCGTCTGACGCGTCCCGCGGAACCTTCCAATGCGATCGACCTGCACCATGCAGCGCTTAACAACCCCGCCAGAATAACGGTTAAACAATTCTTAGTTATGAGTTTATATATGCGTGTATAGACGGTCTGTGTAGTATATATACACATGTATAGGCACATGCATGGTGCTTCCAACGAATATAGGTGACTGCATGGTGACCTTCCACAAGCTGACCTGGTTTTCGGTTTGAGTTTGGTGCACATGAGCAATCGTTTGACACATTGTGGACGCCAATGCTGTAGAACTTGGTTATTCAAATAAAAAATACGTGAATTGTATAATTAGATCCATATGCATGTGTCTTACCTAATGCTTCGTAGACCTCTTCTTCCACCTCCCTCGTTCTCTCCTGAAGCGCGCCAAACAGGTCGTCGTATTTCGCCGACAGGTGTCGGTCGAACATCGTCATAAATATGACGTACTCTTCTCCGTCGGTGACGTCAGCGTAGCAAGCGTTACGGTCTCCAAAATTTGTGACGTTGTAGTGCGTCACACCGGTCTCCATGGCGACGGCGTCGTCGGAGATTTCCTGCAGATGTTTACGACCTTTGGGGACAGAGAGGAAGAGGAATTGCGAAGTGTACGTGTTCGAATCCGGAGTGCGTTGCTGCTTGAAGGACCTCACTGCTCGGCCAATGGCGACGACATCCGCGAGCTCCGTTCGCTCTCCAGCGCTCAGCGGGGCCCATCCGTTCAGCAGCAGAATGCAGGGCAGGCAGAGTTGGGGAAGACATGATAGAAGGGTGAAGATGACGAGAAGGGCTGGATACCCGAAGAGGGAGGAGGGACTCTCATGACCGGCCATTTTGATACAAGGGAAGATGATCTGTGAAAGCGGTATTTATTTTTATATGTCGGGAATTCAACTGCAAAATATTATTGGAAGAAGAATCTCTGAAAATGCTATAAATTATATAATTTATGCTTCTGATTTTCTTCATATCGTTCACAAATTTAGAAATAATGTCGGCATTTTGAGCACTTGGAAAAACATGAAATACATGTTTACAGATGAAAAACAGAGGAAATTTGAAAGAAGTCAATGAGTTTTTCTTACACCAATAGACTCCATATGCAAATATAGAACAATTGTGAGAGCTTTTGAACACCGTTCAAGACTTTTAGATAGAGTTTAAACTTAAGCAAATTCGGAACTTTTCACATAATATTATGAATCCGACATTTTCATGACACCAGCTGCTATCCTATATCTCAACATCAGTGCACTCTGTACATTAATTTAACCGATATAACGAGACAAATTAAGTTCATTAACAGCCGCTATAGATATCCGGCGATCTGTGTCAGCTTGCAAACCAGCACACGATGAGACTCCCATCTCGAACGGGTTAGTCACAATCGCATTCTACAATGTAAATTAGCAGGTCGTCATCCGAATGTCTTTGAGTCGTTTGGGAATAACGTAAAAATTTAATTCCACGCAAACGCTGTTAACAATTTGAGTCCGAATAGAAAAGCCTTAATTGCAAATGGACCATCCCTGAACTTCCCTCTTTTTGCACAATCATCTGGCATCGACAGACCTACTCTTGTGATTGACATGCTCTTGCCCGCCTTTTAGATCCTTCGCCCCGCCCACTTAGATGCACTGTTAGAGCGTAGAACTTGCGCCAGAACTAACCAATGGAAAAACTTTCGACTATACCACAAAAATAAACCGGACACTCCGCAAAATATACCGAACAATTATTTATACATAAATTAATTTTCATATGGCTGGACCTATACGTGTCGACATATACACACGAGCACATACACACATACGTACGTACATTCGTATATATATATATATATATATACATACATACATAAATTTACAGGGTGAGAATTGCCGGAGGGTTGGAGGTTTCAACCTCCCTAGTCTTTTTTAGAGCTCCATAGTAAAGTCTATTTTTGACACTCCAAATCCACATGGATCATAGTTCAACTCCAGTTATTTTTATACTGCATAAATACTTAAATACATACATACATACATACATACATGAATGCATGCATACATGCATACATACATACATACATACATACATACATACATGCATGCATACATACATATATACATACATACATACATACATACATACATACATACATACATACATACATACATACATACATACATACATACATACATACATACATACATACATACATACATACATACATACATATATACATACATACATACATACATACATACATACATACATACATACATACATACATGCATACATGCATACATACATACATACATATATATATACATACATACATACATACATACATACATACATACATACATACATACATACATACATACATACATACATACATACATACATACATACATATACGTACATACAAGGGAAGATTTGCGCAGTGTAAGTGCATGCGCAGTGTAGTGTTCGAATCCCCATATGCATGTATGTATATATATACATACATGCATTGCATACAAACATACATGCATATTACATGCATACATACATACACCATCATCATCATTATCAATATCATTCTCATCATTATCGTCGTTTTTCGTCGTCGTTGTCATCGCCGTCGTCGTCGTTGCCGTGGTCGTCATCATCATCTTCGTCGTCATAATCATCATAGTCATCGTCGGCATCATCATCATCGTCATCTGCAGCAAATAGGCCTACGTATACAGCAACTAAATATAGAGAACTGAATTTAAAAAATAAAAGATCTGCCATTAATTTCGTCTCTTTGTCTCTGATCGTGGCTTTGAAACGGCTCTTCAACGTTCTTTAGACGTTAATTCACTGCAGCGCATAGTCATAATTATACGGATCAGGACGTTTGGGCGCCGCCGTTTCGGCGCGAAAGAAGAACCTTGACGTTTGTAGATATAATTACATACGAAAGAGCCTCCTTCCTAACCTTGACGTTTGTAGATATAATTACATTCGACCGTTGAACATTTGAAACTAATTACTGTATCTCTATAACGCTTTTAATAACCATAATCTTTTAAAACATTGGGTTTGTGAACATTAAATCGAACATTGAACTTCTGAAAGTAACTCAGTTCTTTGTGGAATGCTTTTATATAACATCAAATCATTCCCTTGGGTAACATGATGTGTTAACGTTAAATTTAACAATGCACATTACAAAACATAGCTGAATTAAAAATTCCTGGACAAATAAAGAGTTTTAAGTGCTATTTCATTACATAACTTCTTCCGCGCCGAAACGTACGGCGCCCAAACGGCGTCGCGCCCAAACAGCCGGCGCCGAAACGTCACGTACCGATAATTATAAGATCAGCATAATAGTAATCACTGGAAACAGAAATCGGTTCTTCAATCTTGTAGGCCTACTTATTTACAAAATGCAAATCTAAATTCCAACAATAATGTAGGCCTATGGCTCATGTACTTTTTTCACAAATCTGTAATGCGTCAATTTCTAATTTTAATTGATGCACAAATTCATTTTAAAATTCGACGCTGTATTCACGTCATCGCGAACTACAAATATAGAACAATTGTGAGAGCTTTTGAGCACCGTTCAAAACTTGATAAATAATAGGCAACAGTACTGTTCAATCAATCAATCAATCAATCAATCAATCACATAAATTTATATAGCGCCTCTTCAAGATACATTTCTAACTGAATTTATTTAGAAAACAGTCAAAAGTGTAACTTCCGTTATACAATAAGGAAACAAAGACCATTGCAATCCATCTTTTAGGACGTCCATGCCTGCGTTCTGCAGAAACACTCAGTTCTACGATATACAATTTATACATTGTACAATGTACATATACAATGCCATGTCGAAGAGTAAAAGTTTCATTGATCAATAACTCGTCGCCTCAGAGTCATCTTAGCGTATGTCCACTTTTGTGAATTCCGAGAAAAACGAGGTAGAAGTTTCGAAACTTTGGACGGAAATTTTAAAAAATGAGTGCAATAAAACTTCAGGCAATAACTTCATATTAAAGCATCTACATTAATTAAAGGATGTTGCATTAAAATTAAACTGAAACTTAGAATGGTTTTTGTGAAATTTTGGAAAATGTTGTATAAAATGGATTTAAATCAATTGCAAGTCATCCTGACGTGAGAAAATTAAAAAAAAATATGAAATAATAAAAGAAAGCAATATACAATCAATTTCGACTTTGCTCGTTTCAATTTTTGCAAGTTTAATACTCTTTTTGAAATAAAAGAACGTTTTTATTTCCTGGACATACGACACTATGATACTACGAAGTGGGATGTCGTATCTCCATCGTCCAATCAACGACGAGCTTTTCTGGACATACGACAATGCACTTTTAAACCGTGAATGCGCACCTTGTCGTATCTCCAATTTAATTGGAGATACGACAAGGCAATCCTGTATCATGGACATACGACAGGTAGTTTTCGGTGAATATCTTTAAAACAACTTGTCGTATCTCCTAACGGTTAACAGTGAAGAGAGATAAACAAATTTTTGCTACAAATCAAGTCTAAACTCGATTTTGAAAAAAATGGACATACGCGAAGATGACTCTGAGGCGACGAACTGCATAACGTGCACGGAAAAAGGAAAAGAGAGAGACCAAAAGAAGCAATGGTTCGACATGATACAAGGGGAGGGCTGTAGCACAAAGCGCAGGACACTGCAGAGAGAAGTGGATAGTTTCCATAAATGAGCGGTTGTCGCGTGCGAGAGCATCGCCAAAACCATGAGTCAAGTCATATAATATCTTGATTACAATATAACCAACACAATTTAGAATAATTGGTCATTCTATCAGAGGGTCATGAGTGACTTCTGCAGTACACAAAATATGTCAAAATATGTCATTTAATTGCTGCTGATTGGCTTTTTATGCTGCTTCGTTGAGATCCGTTTCTCCTGCAAACACCGAATACATCATCGCTGCATTTTGCATATCATTTGCTGCTGTATTGATGTTGCAGGCGTCATTTCCGCCATAGACCGGAATCGAAGCAGTTGTTGTGGTCTGACCGATGAACCGATTTCTAGCCGAGTTTATGCTGCAGTTCAATGTCTTGTAGGCTTGTTTAGCTTTGCTTCGAGCGTAAAATCTGAAATTAAATAATATAGGTATACGCCTACACCACCATACAATAAATATTAACTTTTCTTGATTGTGATAGTGGTAGACTCGATTTGAAAGTTTCGTTAAGCAATGTCTGTTTTAGCATTCGATTGCATGTAGGTCTATACGATGTAGGTCATGTTTAATCGTGGTGGCCTCTGCACAGTGCACAGTAACACGCATTTCAGTCGCTTTTGTGGTTCATGGGAAGTTTTGTTTACGTGCTGACATCTATCGAATAACTGAGAACGCAATATTTCGTTTGCGACGCTTGCCTATATACAAGCGCCTGACCTCTACCGACTATTTAGGTGTAAGGTTTATGCCTTCAAATTCAAAGCATCAGCTTAATTCCTCATAACCTCTTGGGCATGTCTTGCTTTATGAATGGTCAGTGTGCAACCGTGAATATAGCGTCATTAGCTGATATATCAAGACCTACCATATTGTATTTCCAAAAGTACAAGTTCAGGAAACAGTTGGCCTATCTATCTATTTACAACAAAGTAGCGAGAGTCTGCGTTAAACAGCCACACAATTAAAATAACTATGATTTTTTCCATATACTTACCTTCGTAAACAAACAGCTCCAACACAGATGATAGCCAAGCAAATTGCCAGAGTACATCCGCTGATGGCGACCATTGCAAGAACTAAACAAGAAAAATATTTGGCAGACTCTGATCAAAATGGGTTTTAGGATGCATTATTAAAATTACCCGAATAAATTGCAGCAACAGCTGCGCCGTATAGTCTACCTTGTATCTCCATTCTGCATTAAAACCATTTGACCATAGGTAGGTGGTTTATAATGATAATTATGCTTATGTGATTTAGACTTGCGCAGGATCTGCATTTTAACTTATAAACACGAGGTACATTGATTGTCTTCACGCTATAGGTAGAAAATAAAAGTGCAATAATATATTTTAGACATGCAAAATAAATATTCGTAAATGTAAATGATGTTATACATGTACAAGCTATGTAATTCCACATAAGTCTAAATATTAGCCCACTGAGCAGGTTTCGTAAGTGATGCAATATAAATCCTTGAAATGAGTGAATCAATGATAAGCTTGAGTAAACGTAGGCTATACCTTGCTCTTCGCTCGAGATTGACGCGGGTGCCTCAGGTTCGACTCCAGATTCGTGCGATATAAAACCTGCGCAAATCAATCATTGAGAAGCCAGATTAAAGACATTACTTTCGCTGAAGAACATGTATGAATCTTGGAGATGTCAACAATGTAGATATCCGTTTTCATGGCACTCCTGATTCATCAATGACTGCAAATGCGAAAGTTATTGAAAGAAGTAGTGCCTCAATTGCTGTGATAATCTTCATTATTTGATTTTTTAAATTTGAATTCCACCAACGACTGGTAAACGTAAACCCTCGATTATACATATTAAAGGTAGGCCTAATGTAAAATCGCAAAATAATATCTTAAATTGGTTGGTGCCTTAAAATGCAATTTTACTGCGGGCTGACATAGAGTCTCGATTAAGGACATGAAAGTTTATATAAAATAAAAAATTATTACTTTGAGGTTGATTTACATGTATGCTTTAATTTAGAACTAGCAATTCAGTAAGAGAACGTTGTAAACAAAGCTGCAATAAGAGATAATAATTACAGCAATCTTACTTTGTGAGCAGTTTCCCAAGACACCGATCCACTTTCCATCTCTGCAACTGAGTTGCCACGTTTGACGACTTGAATAGCAACCGATTTGAATTGTATCACCGTTTCTCTTCAACCACGTGTCTTCCGGAGGAATTATGTCAGAACAACCGACGGCTGCAACATAGTTAAAACAGCCTCATGCTTTATACCGTTTTAAGATGTCCTGCCAACATAGGTGCAATCACGTCCTGAAAGTTGGGGGGACCATAATGAATCACGTCCTAAAAGTTGGGGGACCATAATAATAAAGTTAGGGGACCCCTCAAAAGTTGGAGGGACGCGTCCCGTGGGTCCCATAGGGTGGTTGCGCCTATGCCTGCCAATGTCGAAATTTTCTTTTAGGCGTCTATGTAGCCCAGATTACAAAATTTAAATGGCTGTTTAGTATAGGTCTATACTGTAAGAATGCTTGCCTCGGATTGCTTGCGTGTTTGCATATCACTGCAGCAAACTTCTACTGTTAACGATTACAGAGTCAATGCCTGACTATTTCTACGGGAAAATAAACTTTTTATCATAGCCATCATTCAAGTAGAGTAGAACTACAAAGTATCCATTATGTCGTTATAACCTCTATTCTTTTCATAAATTGAAAATTGATTTCGAAATCTCAGATTTGCAGAGGACTGATTGAAATTGTAGCCTAGTTGTAGTCGAACATTCATAAAAGCTCCAATCAATGACGCAGAACACTAATTCCTAACTGTATAAAAAATCACAAAAACTTAGAATTTCACTCACAGTAATCACATCGCATAACAAATAATGTGAAGCATATGGCCTGCCGTACACAAATATTTCAAGAAGCATCACACAAATACCGAAATAATTATACGACTCAATGGAAATTTAAGTCATAGAAGAGAAGATAGAATGGTTATCACAAAACAAGTTTAAGTCTATTTATCCTACTAAACTAACCTTCAACTTTTATAATGAAACTATTTTCGTCTTTGGAATTTTTTTGTCCATCAAGCGGATTGGTAAATATTTCGATCTTATTTTCTTTTGACTGATGTAATTTTGCAGTTCTCTGCACTCCATTCGCACATATTGAAACATTTCTTCTTGCTGCTTTGTCCAGAATAATCCCACGATTGTTGCACAACGGTTTTGATTCTCCATTCTCAGTTGAGCGCGAAGTAGTAAAGTCAAGGAGACTGAGGCTAACTTTCTGTCCAACCGGTGCTTCTACATTCCATGGCTGAAGTTTGGATCCACAATTTGTCTGGGATTCAGAAGTAACGATTATATGAGTTGGATTCTTTGAAACCGGCACAACACAAGAGCGTTTATCATCTGCAACTGTTAAACAATACTTCCCATTTAAACACAGAGATGCTTTGTGAAAGAAACCATTGTTAGAATATGTATGCGACTAAACTACTGAGAGTTGTCATAAAATTTGTTTCTTGTCAGAATCGTTAGAGGAAGTAATTTTAAGTCGCCGACTGTTTTCAAAGCAGATGCAATAATCACGCCTTTCTTTTATGCTATCATCATCGACTGACTCATTGTATGGTTCAACTAATAATCAAATGGCGCACTGTTCTATTTTGCATATGGATCAACAGAAAGTGATAGGCCTACCTATGCCCGAAGAAGACTAAGATGATGAAAAAGAATTGCGTCTTGGATCTCGATTAGGTTGAAAGAGCCGCTATGCATTTTGGATATAACCTACGACACAATGACATTATGTGAAGAGCAGCACATGCTGCCGGGCAGATTAGACACGAGAGTAGGCATCCAAAGCGTCACATGACTACGGTGCAAATTAGGAAGGAAGATGAAAATGTCTCATATTTTATGAAACACGATTAAGTTTTGAACCCGGGTGATTGCAGTTGTTATGAAAGAATGTGAGAGTTGATTGAAATCAATATCCATTTGTGAATAGAAATCATTGATAGGCCCTAACCTACAATATTTCAATTAGGGACTACTTTGAATAAGGACTACTCTGAACAGGGACATTTCGGTTTTAATTCCGTGTATTTTTATCGAAAGCCAAAACATACTAACTGAGTATTAATAGACTGATCAAACTGTCATTTTCTCAGCAAGTTTAAACACTCACAATTAAACACAAATATTATTACTGCGATCTGAATTGGAAGTTAGGAAGGTCAAGCAAAATATGAGTTTCATCGATTGCATCTTGACGTTGTACTACACCGTGGTTAAAAAAGTAAGCCAAATTGTTTTTCATATATCTCTAATGCCTGATAACATATCACGCTACAATTTTCCAAATATTTAGAGAAGTGGACCAAGAATATGATTCCAAAATTTCATGAGATAAAGTTGAACGGATAAAAAGATATGAATATTTAAACTGCATATACCGAAGTTTCAGTTTACAAGCAATTTTTCTGTCAGATTCAATAAAAAGTAAGCCCAACTGTTTTTCTCACATCTCTGATATCTGATAAGTAATCATAAAAACCTTTTACCAATATTTAGGGAATTGAACCACAAATAGGATTCCAAAATATCATGTCATAAATTTGAAGGAATAAAAAGATATGGATATTTCAATTTCATCACCCGAAGTTTCAGTTTTCAGTAAGTCTGTTATGGCGTCCGTTGCGGTTTCGACTTTCCTTCATTGATCCTGGAGTAAAACGTAATAGAGCCTATTATCACGATGTTCTGCTGTCACAACATCTTCTATCTGTAATCAGAAATCTAGTCCCAGAAGACAGCTTTGTTTTTCAACAGAACAGCGCCAGCCCACAGAACCAAGGAAACCATCACAATGCTGACAAGAGAGACGCCTGACTTCATTTCTCCCACATTATGGCCTGCGAACAGCCCAGATTTGAATCCTGCATGTCGACTATAAAATGTGGAGCGTGACGCAAGACCGAGTCTACCAGACAACAATCCATGATATAAAATATCTGAAGCAACGCTTGTTGGAAGTGCGGGACCAGAGGAAAATTAATCGACGCTGCTGTTGCCATTGCAATGGCGCCAGCGCCTCCAGGCTTGCGTGCAAGCAGGAGTGGGACATTTTGAGCATGTTATTTAATTAAATTATCAAACCATACTGTTGGGGTCATATTGTTAGTTCAATTCTCTACATATCTGGAAAATTTTAGAATGATTAATCATCAGGCATTGGAGATAATAAGGAAACATGTTATTGAATCTGACAGAAAATTGCTTGTAAACTGAAATTTCGGCATATAAAGTTTAAATATTCATATCTTTTTATCCGTTCAACTTTATCTCATGAAATTTTGGAATCATATTTTTGGTCTACTCCTCTAAATATTTGGAAATTGTTAGCGTGATATGTCATCAGGCATTAGAGATAGGCCCATATGAAAAACAATTTGGCTTACCTTTTTTGAACCAGGGTGTATATGCTATCACAGGAATGTTCTAAATCAAAAAGCATGGTTTAAAATTTCGCAAAAGACGCCATATTTCTAACTATTATAAAATTCAAAGCAAAAATTCACCATTGATGCATTCGTAGCTGACTTCTAGATACATCACCAAACCACGAAAACAGGGTTTGATGTTTTCGGCTGCAATGTCAGATTGACGAACGTCGCACTCTGTCTTCCCAGAACATTTCCTGTCCAGTATTGCTAAGACATCAGCTGAGCAGCCAAGAATTCGAGGATCATCTCCAGTCAAGAGTTTTTGATCTTCTATTTCTTCAGTAGTTATGCATCGTCCAATACGCATTCGTCCATATGTGGCACTCTCCATTACTATGACCTCATTCTTGAGACAACGGGGTTGAAATGTTTCGTATTGGCAGTAGTCCTGTGGTGTTTCTTTTGTGTTAAAGACAATCAAATTCGTTAGTTAGTTTTCAAGAAATTCAGGCGCATTAACCATTCTGAATACAAAGTTCTGTAACTGTAAAATGCCACTTTAGAAGACGGCGATGGCGATGATAAATTATGACTGATTGCGTAACTCTGTGAAGAAATGTGACTCCTATTAATTTGGTGCTGTGTATTTCTGTTAAGGTCTATCCATAATCCGCCAAGTATAGAATATGCCTATTTGAGGGTGCAGCTGGAAGACCAATGTACGCCATTGCATACCTTTGTTTACATGTACGTATAGGTCTCCCTATTAGCGGGGTCAGCGATATCTCCAGGGCCTATCCTTGTGGTCATTCTCCTTGGACTATATGATTCGCAATTGTATAACTGCAAAAAGGTTTGGTTTCAAAATAAATGATCGATTGATTGACTGATTGATTGATTGGCATAATTTGCATGTTAAAGAAATCACGCACAGACGAGAAAGTCTATAGGCCTAGCAGTGTTCTCACAGTTTTGATTTTATAATTTTAACCTCATCATAAATTTATTTGAAAAAGTGTTTGATATGTTTGATATGTCTGAGTTGTCTACTGGACAAAAGATAGTAGGCCTAAACCGTAGTACGTTAAGCGCCTGAATGAGCTCTTCAGCTTTTGGTAGGTCTATACCTATCTGGATCAAGGGTTAGCAACATCCTATGACAACAAAGGCCGTTGACGTCGACAAAAATTGTGTCGGCATAATACAGCACTGTATAATATAGGCATACAGGCCAATTTAATCAAAGCGAAAAACTGATGTTGTTCCAGCCACAAAGGAGCCAGCTGCAATCGCGAATTATTAGTTACCTCGATTTCGGATGGTCTCATCTGCTGACAGACATGACTGCAGGAGGTTCGCGATCAGCATCAATGTAGTCATCAGAAGAATTGAGGTCGACTGCATAATTATTGTCAGAAATATTTTTATAGTCGGTTGCTTCAACTTCGAGAATGTTATTCTACCGTGCAAACGAATTCTTCTTATGAATCAAAGAACGACTGCTTCAAACTATTTCAATTTTGATGTCTCTTCCTGTATAAACAATTCTTGTCTGATATAAGCTTACTTGTTGCAACTGCTTCTAGTGTTGCAAATAGACTCTTCACACACGTCTGTCATAGGCCTACACGTCTGTATGAGAAAAAAACAAGTTAGCAGGATATTATGCATGTCCACTGAAAAAGAGCGCGCATAAATACATTGGAGTATTATATTGTATCATATGAATATTTATAAGACTAGGGGTCGTCTCAAAAATATTAGATAATTAAAACCGTAATTTTAGACACCCATTTGATTTTACCATATTTACATACTGCACTGTACACTAGTATGGTCTGGGGCCCTGGGGGCTAGACTACGTATATAAATTGGAAAATTTACAATCTTACAAAAACGAGCATTAAGGGGTATAAATGGTGTTTGATGGACTACACCAGTCTTCTGTCTTATTTAAAGTTTTAAACAGAATGGATCACCAAAGCTTCCCGATATCTACTATATGCAATTAGTTGTTTTCATGTATCGTCATCATCATGGAATGATTCCTAAGCGTTTTAATGTCTACTTAGTACTAAGGACCAAATGCACCAGTATGAAACTCGCTCAAGGACTGATTATAATTATCATTCCTTTATCTGTAGGTCAAATACCCGTCTACTCTGGAACTCGTTACCTCCAAAATTTAAGTTTATTAACTAGCTAGCTTAATTTATTTAGAGGTTTAAAGCCGTTTTTGATATTCTGTTATACCAATCAATTAAGCTGGTTTATTGTTCTTGACAACTTCTTGTTTTGTTCTGTTTGACTGTTTCGTTTTATTTCGATACGCCAAATATAAATATAAATGGTGCTTTCAGTAACTGGTTTTAATGTACATTGTACACGATACAAGTTAGTGCCAGATACTAGTAAAGACGGTTCAAAAATATTTACCGGGTAGGCTTACGTGTATTCTTTTGATTATTAGGCCTGCATGTAGCCTATATGCAATAGTATGTATGGACCGTATGGTGGTATATTTTGTTTAAACTTGGAAACAATAAAACTCGTCGAATTGAATTGAACAAATAATTATTATACACTTCCGGTGACATTAACTATGTAGGACTCCATAATTATAATCATATCTATTTAAAATAGTTTACGACAACATGAATTGTGCTAAAAATCAAAGCATAATAATAATAAAAACGTCGTATGCACAGTTAACGTGGGTATAGCCTACAACGTCATCCTGTCTACTGTCCAACACCAGAATGTGCCACGTGGCAGATGTTGAATGGAGCTACTTGATCAGTTTCGTTGAGACTCGAATCACCGAGGAAGACAGAGTAGGTCGGTGCATTTTGCACGTGATCAGCATCATACGAATCATTTCCTGCTGAAACGACGGCAGCAGAGTTTGGCTGACCTATAAATCGACTTCTTGCCGAGTTCATAGTGCAGCTAAGTGTCTTGTAATCTTGCTTATTCTTGCTTCGAGCGTGAAATCTGAAATTACGACAAGTATTTTGACAATTCGATCAATTCATTTCAGTTGCTAAGCTCAATGTTTCTTTTGTTTATCGGGTGCTATGACAACAGATAAGGAAGATTAAGAAGTTATAAGCGGAAGAGAAGCAATATTTTAAATAACGAGATATATATGTAAATAATAATTCGTTCGGCGGCTTCGCCTGCTACGAAGAATGTATGTGGAAGATGGGATAATTATTATTATTATTATTATTAGCGCCGAAGTAGGCTTAGGCCTATATGATCTCTCAGGCCCTAAAAGCAATAAATACTAAAAGCCGGGTTATGCTGGAGTTAACAATCATCGTCAATGGTCGATTGTGCAAGATGGAACAAAAGGAAACAGCGTTAAAGCGTTAAAGGTTTAGTCAGAGCCAAAAACTTTCTGTCTCGCATAGTACAGTATGATCAATTTTTGATCATGTTGTACACAGGCTGCTTACGAAAGGCAACCAACGCGATTATCAGCAGCATCGTCGTTTGTGGGAAGTTTTGTTTCAGTGCTGCCATCTATCGAATAACGTAAAGCTGAACGTTTGGCGTGAAACTGAAGCTAGTGACACCTGCCAAATATTTTGTTTCTATAAAATCAATGTCTAGAAGCTTAGAGCGTTAGAGATTGCATAAAAATCATAATCTGACCGATCGCATTGCATTCTCTTAAATATTCAATACAGGCAATACTGCAACAGTAATCTGTTTTGTTCCAACACTACGCAGATGTATTGCGGTTAAGCATTCCAAATCTCCATCTCAACTAATCTTTGTGATCAATGGACTTGTCACTTTACACAGAGTAGCCTAACCATGATGTTGCAATTCAGCAGATTATGCAAGTAATTAAGTAGGCCTAGACCAGTCCTAGGTGGCCAGATCAGGGATGGGAAGTCTATAATATAAACGAGTAAACGATTTTAAAAAGGGAGCAATCAAGACACTAAACTTGTGAAGTAGATAGAAAAGAAGTCTCAGAACGAATTCTGTTAAGAATTGTGATTGTATTGCTGCAAGGCTGTTATGCTGTCCTTAAAAAAAACTGTTGATAAAGCAAATAATTTATTAATTTGCAATGATTATAGCGATAAATGAATACCTCGCATTAAACAAATATGTGTGCCACACATACCTGCGCAGGCAAATAGCTCCAACACAAACTATTGCCAAACAAATTGCCAATGTACATCCGCTTATGGCGACCATGGCCAGAACTACAAACGAAAAGTCAATAATGCTTCATTAGCCTATAGGTCTATAAATAAAAAAAGGTAGTTCCAATACGTTTAAATTTTGAACAAACATAGGCTAATTATGCCGAAAGTTTATGCGTAGGTACATGGGTCGTATTTACTCCATCATGCTGATTTAATACCAATTAAAAATATACAGTAACTAGGTTTATCTAATTGTTTTCCGACAAAAAATATCTTACTTTGAATCACAATCTTGTTTGAGGCTTGATTGCTTGCACTTATTGTATGAATTGCGCTGCCTGGCATTCAGAGAGATTGTGATATAGCCCACTTGTATACGAGAAATCAAATAATAGGTTTTCTTTTAGGTAAGTTGTTCCTATAATTATATCAACGCCAGTAGGCCTACCTTGCTCCTCATTGGAGATTGACGCGGATATTTCAGCTTTGACTCCGGTATCACGTGATATGAAACCTGTACAAAAGAGAACAAGTCTGTACGTATACTTACAGAATCAGAATAATTAAATGCCACTTGATCGGACATAGAACTGACGCGAGTTTGCTCAATATTAACAGTTAAAGGCTCCTCAACAATGCATATAAATACACACACCTACACACACGCACACACATATCTTTTGAAGGGTATTGAAAATAGCGACTGAATATTTGCCAACTGCATGGCAAGCTATAGATCCATATACATTAAGGGATTTCGGCAATTTTCAGAGGTCAATATAATATTATGTCTATTTGACTGAATGAGCAGTTAACACAGCACCAGAACAACTATAGGCCTATAGGCTGTATACCGTACATGCATATCGATACGCACGTATCCAGTCGCTTTATATGGCGCATGCACTTAGTTGGGTAGGTTACTCACAGAGTCGCAAACATTAGATTGAGGTCTGACTTTGCAAAGTCTTACTTTGTGAGCAGTTTCCCAGAACACCAACCCACTTCCCCTCTCTGCAGCTGAGTTGCCACGTTTGACGACTTGAGTAGCAACCGATTTGAATATAATCATCATTTCTCTTCAGCCAAGTGTCTTCCGGCGGAATTATACCTGAACATCCGACGGCTACAAAATAGCATTTCTATTTTAAGCGTTTTTAAAAGCATGCATATTTTAGTCTCAATGACCTATTTAACAATCACTGTTAGCGGAATAATTCAGTCTTCTATCGTAACCACAAGTATAAAACGCAAAAAAAATTTGCTTTAAAAAATATGCACAGAATACATTCAGGACTATTAAAGTTGATCTTTGCTTGAATATCTTCTTCTCTTCTTCTTTCTCTCCTCCGTCAGTCATGCGACGACGATGAGGCTTTCACATGACTTCTCCAGACTTGTCTATTTCTGATGAGATCCTTTGCTCTTGGCATACTGATATCCATCATCTTGCTTGAATATAAATCAACGTAATTTTATGGTTAGCTGCGTAGCCCGTTGTAGGCCTATAACCTTCCACATTTTGAAAGCGCACGAAAAGCTTAGGCCTACATCTTCCAAGCGATATAATAAGGTAGGACTAATCAAACAAAATTTATAAATAACTTTGAAAGCTTGAAATGAGATGTGCATTGTCTTAACTAAGCAGCACCTCTATTTCACCGTCGAACTTTCATATAGCCTACCGGAAGCGTATGGTCAGTATTATACATGTAGGTCTTCACATTTTAAAGTTGAATTCATAATCATAATACTTCAAAGCACTTAAACGTTGTTACATCAAAGGTCTAAACCAACCTTCAATCTTTAGCATGACATCATTGTTTTCTTCAGAATTCTTTTCCCGATCCAACGGATTTGTAAATATCTCGATCTTATTTCCCCTTGACTGATACAACCCTGTAATTCTTTGCATTCCGATTGCACATATTGAGACATTTCTCCGTCCTGCTTTGTCCAGAATAACACCACGATTTATACACTGCTCCCTCGTTTCTTCATTCTCATTAGAGCGCAAAGTGGCAAAGTCAAGAAGACTGAGGCTAACTTTCTGTCCAACTGGTGATTCTACGATCCATGGCTGAAGTTTGGACCCACAATTTGTCTGGGATTCAGAAGAAATGATTATATGAGTTGGGTTCTTAGAAGCCGGCACCGAACAAGAACGTTTGTCGTCTACAACTGTAAAAAGAGATAAACCATCTTTATGAGACAGAACATTAAAATTGTGTTCTATATGACCATTTAAAAAGCCATCTCTCAGCAAAAGTCATTAAAAAGCAGTTCCCGTGCGATCGATCCCGAGTGAAAAGACAAGATTTTAAGGAGACAAAGATGAGGAAAACTAGACCTACCAGAGAGAAAGGTTAAATCCATTTCATAGAGAGGATCTGTGCAGAGAAAGCAACAGAGCGTCCTACCTAAGCAAAGGAATATTTCTCTTTAGGGCTGTGATAAAGACAAGATGGACAATGGACCAAAATGCGAAGAAAAAACTCAGCATGTGATATGATTAAATGCAACAAACTCACCAAAGCAACTTACCATTAATACATTCGTAGCTGACTTCCAGATACATAACCAGACCAGAAAAACAAGGTTTTATGTTTTTGGCTGCAAAGTCAGAAATGCGAACGTCGCATTCGGTCTTTCCTGAACATTTCTTGTCCAGTATTGATAGGACATCTGCTGAACAGCCGAGAATTCTAGGATTGTCTCCAGCCAGGAGTTTCTGTTCTTCCATTTCTTCAGTCGTTATACACCGTCCAATACGCATTCGTCCATACGTGGCACTTTCCATTACTATGACCTCATTCTTGAGACAACGGGGTTGAAATGTTTCATACGTGCAATAGTCCTGTGTTTCTATTAAAATTACAAATCATTTAAATTGATTATTGCTATAAAGTATAAACAACAAAGAGCATCAATCACTCTAACCACGGATTCTATTGACATAAATTGCAATTCAGATTATTATGAAACGGTATCTAAAAACCAAAACACAGAATGTTTTCTTCGCCGTTTATATCATATTCGGCCATGGCGTTCCAATTATGCATCGTATTTTGTAATAGGCTATAGGTCTGGTCGCAATTGTGTATTGGTCGTATTAAACGTAATAAGCTTATATATGGTAAATAAAACAGTAAAATAATTAGGTCAATTTTATTCCACTTATTAACTCTAATACAAACTTTGTGTGTCAATCTATCTATGACCATTGTCATTGCTTATGAGTGCTATAGCTTGATCCGCCAACAAACGACGCAGAATGTACATTCTCATAAAACCCTGATAACCTGATTAGTTTGAAATACACGGCGTTCAAATTTACAGAGCGTCGTCCTTCCACAAAACGCAAGACAAGTTGCTTTACAAGGAGTTTCTACTGAAATTTCGAGACAGTCGTTTAATTATGATGAAGTTTTAGATTCCTTAATTTCCTTTGACTCTATACACTCTGCTATGAATAACTCGATTGCCTGGTATCTTAATGTGTAGTCTACATTACTGTTATCAATAAGGCGACTTCGTATACTATAGTATCAATATCACGTTGAAGAATAATTATCCAAAAGCTTTTGTTACCTCGATTTCTGTTGACCTCATCTTCCGACATGCAGACCTCCAAGAGTATTGCAGTTAGTAATGTACTCATTAAATGACGGAATATCGACTGCATTTTGACTAATTAACCTATAAACCGATAACTGAAACTAATGCCAGTGTGGTCTTTACTGTAAAAATCCCCCTGTTAGGTTTATACTTAGAAAATGTCCTTATATCGTTACAATTTTCACGAAATACATGTATCTAGTTGAACAGTCGCTTGTTTGGTTATAAGAACGGCTTCTTCCGAATGTTAATTATGTTATCCACTGTAGACCTTCTATCTATAGGCCTAGCGTACGCTCGTCTAAGGAAGTAGCAAATTAGTACGGTGCGAGCGCGTATAAATACAACGATGCTGATTGGATCGGCCGCATACTTATTAGGTTGGGGAACGTCTCAAAAGTTTAAATGAGGAAATTGTTTGGGAATGTAAGAAAAATTCAACGTGTTTACATCACCCGAAACGAAGACTTTTGATGCTATAGACAGACTGAACAAATTATTCGAGAGAAGCACACAAATATTTTGTTTTGTGTAGCCTACAAAAGACGTTAATGTTACGGTATTATAAGAACAAAAACAGACCAGAAGCAAGACATGTACACTCAAGTTGAGAGGAAGGTCAAGATTAAAGAGTCGTGTATAGGTATAAGCTTAGACACTGAGACATTTGCAGTAAATGGTTGTCAAAGTTGAAGTGGAGAAGGTAGCAAGTTGTAGAGGAGGAATAGGAATGGTGTTTGCATATCGTAATGAATCTGTTTTGACGTTTTAATTAAAGTTCTATGCAAAGATCGTGTAAACAGCTGCGGTGGTTGGGAGTTGGTTGGATAGGTCAGTAATACTATAGTAGGAACTTAGAACCTACTTTATTAGAAGCATTGAAATAATTATGGTCAAATTTTCAAGTGAGCCACGTGATCTCTATAAGGGCTACCCGATACATACATGTAGCTACAAGATACAATGGCATTGGTGTCGGTAGGCCAACATCACGATCCTCGTGTTCCCCAACAATTATTATAGGTAACTATAGGTGTCACGAATCTGTTGCTTTCGCAAGTGTTTTATAGACAAACAATGAAAAGAGCAAAATACGCGACAATAATTTTTATAACCAACCAGTTGATTAAAAAACGATGCTAATTAAACAGACTCAGAAACTTACATATTTAGGCCTACTTATTTACGTTTGTAGGCTACAGATATAGCGGTTATAAATCAAGATTGTATGTCTATAACTAATTAGGCTATAATTCTTGATTTCTTGAATAGTCAAGATTCGAAAGCCGACAACGATTCTTTCCATCCGTTCAATCGGAGCTCTTAAATAGCATACACTTCTTTCTTGTAGGAGGCTGTTGTCTACTTAGTGTTCCATTTCCGTTCTGTTAAAACTCAATAATATTATTATCATGACTATATGCCGCGTGCATAGGGCCCACTGCACTTATCCTATTTAAAATGTTTTTCTATTGACGATGCAAAACGACCAAGAATAATATTACCATCTTGATATTGGTAACTTTTAGCTTTATGATTATACGCCTTCTAGATGTTCGTCATCAATGAACATTGTAATCTGCGTGGTGCAGACTTTAGCAAAATCATCTGCTACAAAATAGTTTACAACATAAATAAGTTTGGATCAGACAAAAACACACTATAATAGCTGCATCCAATAGGGATAAAACAAAAATCCTTCTACTATGCAACGTCCGAATGTGCGATGACGTGGTTGTTTCTCATTTGGTTGACGTTGGTTTCGTTGCCATCCGATGTCTCTCCGACGAAGACTGAATACGTCGCTGCATTCTGCAGTGCATCAGTCGAATACGCGTCACTTCCGGTTAAGACGGAAGTCGAATTCGGATGAGTCATGAACCGACTTCTCGCTGAATTTATGGTGCAGTTCAGTGTCTTGTAGTCTTGCTTAGTCTTCATCTTAGCATAGAATCTAAAATTTATATAAATCGTGCTTCTAAAATTTCACGCTAAAGGTTTAGTCAGAGTCAAAGGCTTTCTGTATCGCTTAGCATGGCCATCATTTTGTACAGGCCGCTACACGAACAAGCAACCAACGCGATTGTCAGCAGTTTCGTCGTTTGTGGGAAGTTGTGTTTCAGTGCTGCCATCTATCGAATGACCTAAAGCTGAACGTTTTGAGTGAAAAATACGTGGTAGCGAAGCTGGGGACATCTGCCGAATATTTTGTTTATAGAACAATGAATGTCTAAGCTTAGAGCGCCAGCGACTGCTGGGAAATCATAATCTCATCGATCGCATTGCATTATCTTAAATGCTCAATACAGGCAATACTGCAACAGTAATCTGTTTTGTTCCAACACTACGCAGATGTATTGCAGTTAATCATTTCAAATCTCCATCTCAACTAATCTTTGTGAGCAACGGACTTATCATTTTACACAGAGTAGATTAACCATAGTGTTGCAATTCAACAGATTATGCAAGTAATTAAGCCGACCAGTACATGGGTAGCCGGATTATGGATGGGAAGTCAACAAAGTAAAAGAATAAACGAGAACGAAAGGGAGTAAGCAAGAAACTAAACAGTTTTGGGAAGTCGATAGAAAAGAAGTCTCAGAACGAATTCTGTTGAGAACGGAGTAAGCAAGAAACTAAACAGTTTTGGGAAGTCAATAGAAAAGAGGTCTCAGAACGAATTCTGTTGAGAACGGAGTAAGCAAGAAACTAAACAGTTTTGGGAAGTCGATAGAAAAGAAGTCTCAGAACGAATTCTGTTGAGAAATGTAATCGTGATGTTGCAGAACTGTTATGCTTTCCTTAAAAAGTTAAACTATAACTGTTTAGAAACGGTAATAAGAAACCTATTCGTTTATCTGTAATGATGATAAAGATAAGTGAATATCATGAATGCAATTTGACATTTTTGGGTTTAGCAATAACTGTGTGCCACATAATAACATACCTGCGCAGGCATATAGCTCCGACACAAATAATTGCCAAACAAATTGCCAATGTACATCCGCTGATGGCGACCATCGCCAGAACTACAAATGGAAAAGTAATAATGCTTCATAATAAGTCTATAATTATGGTTTAGTTGAGAACAGACTGAAAGTTTCTGCGTAGATACGTCGTATTTACACGTTTATGCAGATTTTAAAATCAATTAAAAATAATGTTAATTTTTGACCGACACTGACACAATATCTTTGCATTAGCCTACAATCTTGCACGAGGTCTAAATGCCTTCGCTTATTGTAAAAATTGCCAATCTGGTATTTAAAAAGATTGTAATACATAAATATTACAAGAATTTAAGTTGTTCTATTGATCATTGTCAGTTCAGGCTACCTTGCTCCTCATTGGAAATTGACGTGGATATCTCAGTTTTAACTCCTGAATCACGTGATATGAAACCTATGGAAAGGAAAACAAAGCATATTTGCAGAATCATGGCAATGAAATGCTTTCGATCGAACATGAATCTGTTTGCTCAAAATTAACAACTGCAGATTCCTCTCTATCGGTTCCTTGAAGGCTAATGAAAATAGCAAATGAATTGTTCAGCTATACATTCAAGATTTTATTAAATTTTAAAAGGTCAAGAAGCTGAGTGTCTTTTTGATCAGAATTTACAATGCATCAGAAGACTATAGGCCCTACATGCACATCAATGTCCGTATGCATACAGTCACCTGACATATAGGCTCCATTGCATGTTCTCTAGTCCTACTCGTAAAGTCGCAGGGATTTTAGGTCTGACTTTGCAAAGTCTTACTTTGTGTGCAGTTTCCCAGAACACCGATCCACTTTCCTTCTCTGCAATTGAGTTGCCACGTTTGACGACTGGCATAGCAACCAATTTGAATCTCATCGTCATTTCTCTTCAGCCAAGTGTCTTCTGGAGGAATTATATCTGAACATCCGACAGCTATAAAATCGCAAAATAGCGTAGCGTTCTGTCAATTTCTATTTCTATTTTAGGCGGTTTTAAAAGCATGTAAATTTAGCATCAATAACCCGATTAATATTAGCTGTTAGCAGAACTGGCTGCTGTAATTAAAACGGCACAGGATAAATGCAGCGAAATTTTCCCCCTTGAAGAATAAGCACATAATTAATTCAGGAATATAAATTTTAGCCTTTGAGTAAAAAAATAAACCAATATGAGGTTACCTAGCCTACGTAGGCCTATCCCAAGCGTTTAAAAAATAATAATCGTCCGCATTGCGAAAGCGCACAATCGTCCAAGTGAAATAATATCGTAAATTTGTAATCAAACAAAATCGGAATAACTTAGAAAGCGCAAAATGAGATGCGCATTGTCTTAACCGTCTGAATTTGACACGTATGGTCAGTAAATAATTCACCTTTAATGAACAATCCGGTTGACATAATGTAACCCGTTACAGTGTAGGCCTACAGACTACAATAATTGTGCAATTGAAAGAATTCACAGAAACACAAATCGCAATTCACAAATCTTGACTACTAGGCCTAACAGAACAAACGGCCAGCAAGCAATACCGTACTCAATCTTAAGTTGAATTCACAGTCATAACATGGCACTTCAAAACACTCGAACGGTGTTGCATCTAAACTAACCTTCAATCTTTAGCATAAAATCATCGTTTTCGTCAGAATTCTTTTCCCGGTCGAACGAATTGGTAAATATCTCGATCTTATTTCCTTTTGACTCATATAATTTTGCACTTCTCTGCATTCCGGTTGTACATATTGAAACATTTCTCCTTGCTGCTTTGTCCACAATGATTCCACGGCTGTTGCACAACTGTTTCGCTTCTCCATTCTCATTAGAGCGCGAAGTGGAGAAGTCAAGAAGACTGAGACTAACTCTCTGTCCAACCGGTGCTTCTACGATCCACGGCTGAAGTTTTGATCCACAATTTGCTTGAGTTTCATATGAAATGATTAAGTGAGTTGGGTTCGTAGAAGCAAGCACAGAACAGGAACGCTTGTCGTCTACAACTGTTAAAAGAGATGAAGCATCTTCATTAGACAGAGCATTAAAATTGCATTGCATTGTAGGACCCATATGTCAATTTACATGTAGAGCGCTTCTCTCAGCAAAAAAAACATTCAAAAGCGCTCCCAGTGCGATCAATCTCGAGTGAAAAGGCAGGATATTAATTTTGGCGAGAAAAAGATGAGGAAAACTACCAGAGAGAAAGTTTATTCTGGGCGAACTTTGATAGGGCCCAAAAGTCAACCATAGGCATGGTATAGTGTAAAAAACCTGAGATGTAGCCTATGAAACTCTTAGGCTTGGCCTAATCCTTGCAATTAATGTTAAGGACTAGGCACAGCCTGTGAAGCAACCATCATCCATGATAGCGTATTAGCCCGCAGTGCCCATGTAATACCGGTTTTCATAGAAAGGTAACCAGTTTGTGCCTTTGAACCAGATCTGCGTTTTGTCATTGAGATTTAACACCTCCCCAAATCCATTATAAAATATAATTATTAGATCTACGAAATTTGCAACAAACTCACAAAAAACTTACCATTAATACATTCGTAACTGACTTCAAGGTACACAACCAAACCAGGAAAACAGGGTTTGATGTTTTCAGCTGCAATGTCAGAAAGACGAACGTCGCATTCAGTGTTTCCCGAACATTTCTTGTCCAGTATTGCTAAGACATCAGCTGAACAGCCGAGAATTCTAGGATTGTCTCCAGCCAGGAGTTTCTGTTCTTCTATTTCTTCACTTGTTATGCACCGTCCAATACGCATTCTTCCATATTTGGCGCTCTCCATTACTATGACCTCGTTCTTAAGACAACGAGGTTGAAATGTTTCGTACGTGCAATAGTCCTGTGTTTCTGTTGAAGCAAAAAATAAATTTAATAAATTATTGCATAAACAATGTTATTAATTATGCGCTTCAGACAAACCGTAAATTGCAGTCAGATTATCTTATCTTACCTTATCTTATCTGACCATTTATAAAGATTATACTCAGATATATGAGACGGTGTCCAAGACACATAATTTTTCTTCACCGTTAAATATATTTCTAGGTTGTTTACCCCATGCAGTTCAATTCGGTCGTGAACTATTAAGAAGTCTCAATCACTACTGAGCAAGGGGTGTTATATATATATATCAGATAGTTATAAATAAATTTGCGTAGGCTACAAGTTGTGGCCTAATCACGCAGAGTTAATTTTATTTCATATTTAATTGAAATAGGAACAAACGGCTTCAATCTATCTAAAACCATTGTCGTTTCTTATGAGTGTTTGCTTCATCCGCCAACGAACGACGCAGAATGCACATTCTCAGAAACCCTGCTAACCTGATTAGTTCGAAATGCATGACGTTCAAATTTTCAGAGCGCCGTCCTATACCACAGAATGCAAGACAAGTAGCTTTCCAATGAACTTCTACTAGAATTTCGAAATATAGTCAATGACGAACTCGATTGCCTGATATCATAAGGAGCAGGTTATAAGCCTACTGTCAATGTCTGTCATTAATATAAAATTATAAGGCGACTTAGAATCGTATCAAAATTAAATTAGAAAATAAATATTTTAAAAGCTTTTGTTACCTCGATTTCTGTTGACCTCATCTTCCGACATGCAGACCTGCAAGATTATTGCAGTTGATAATGTACTCAATAGATGATGGAATGTCGACTTCATGTTGCAGATTATAAACTGAAAATTATTCTATTTGCAACTTGTGCAAGAGGGGTCTGTGTTCCGGAAAAATCACCCTATATTATATAGTCTACCTAGAAATGTTCTTGAGTCGTTATGCCTGTACAGTTTTTCAAGAAATATCTAGTAGAACAGTCGAATATTTGTCTGAGAGGGTTTCTCCAAAATAATGCTGTCCTCTGTAGACCTTCTATCGACGCCTATAGCTTGCATTCGTCTAAGGAAATAGCAAATTAGTACGGTGAGAGCGCGCATTAATACAACGATGCTGGTTGGATCGGCCGCATACTTATTAGGTTGGGGGTCGTCTCAAAAGTATGAATGACGAAATTGTTTGGGAAAGTAAGAAAACACCACAACGTGTTTACAACACCCGAAACGGAGACTTTTGATACTACAGACTGAACAAATTATTCGGGAGAAGCACACAAATATTAATTTTCTTTTGTGTGCAACAAACGTTAATGTTACGGCGTTTGAAGTACAAAAACAGATCTGACGGCAAACAATTTACACTCAAGTTGGGTTCATGACCAAGATTCAAAAGTCGTGCAAGTAGACATTTGCGGTGGGTGGTTGTAAAAGTTGAAGTGGAGAAGGTGGCAAGTTGTAGACAATGAATCAGGATGGTACACGTGTTTTTGCAAAGGAACGCGTTTTAACGTTTTAATTTTAAAGTTTCATGCATTCGTGTAAACAGCGGTGGTGGTGAGTTAGTTGGATAGGCCAGGTTGTTCCTCTAATACTATAGCAGAAACATTGAAACATGGTCATATATATGAACATATTCTTAAAAATGTATTTCTGCTGAACATGCAAAATGACCAATGATTATCATCTTGATATTGGTAACTTTTCACCTTAAAATAGGCTCGATGTTCGCCATCAATGAAACCTTGTCGATCCTCTGCGTACTGCAGATTTTAACAAAATCACCTGCTACAATTCTATGCAAAGAAAGTAGTTCACAACAAACATAAGTTTTGACCAAACGTGAAGCAGACAAAAACACAATAGTTGCAACTAAGATAATATACACCGTGGTTCAAAAAACTAAGCCAACTTGTTTTTCATATATCTCTAATGCCTGATAACATATCACGCTAAAATTTTCCAAATATTTTGAGAAGTGGACCAAGAATATGATTCCAAAATTTCAAGAGATAAAATTGAACGGATAAAAAGATATGAATCTTTCAACTTCGTATGCCGAAATTGCAGTTTACAAGCAATTTTCTGCCAGATTCAATAAAAAGTAAGCTAAACTGTGTTTTTTTATACCTCCAATGCCTGATAATTATTCATACTAATATTTTCCAGATATTCAGAGGATTGAACCAAGAATAGGATTCCAAAATATCATGTCATAAATTTGAACGGATCGAAAGATATGAATATTTAAACTTCAGCTCCAAAAATGTCTGTTTTTAGCAAGTCTGTTATGATGTTCGTTGCGGTTTCGATGTTTGATAGTTCCCAATTGTAGTCTTCAGGGATCCTGGAGTAAAATTAACGGAGTATATTATCGCAATATTCTGCTGTCACCTATTATCAGAAATCTATAGCCCCAGAAAGCTGTTTTCTCTTTCAACAGAACAGCGCCAGCCCACAGAGACAAGGAAACCATCGAAATGCTGACAAGAGAGACGCCAGACTTCATTTCTCCCAAATTATGGCCTCCGAACAGCCCAGATTTGAATCCTGTCGACTATAAAGTGTGGAGCGTGATGCAAGACCGAGTATACCAGACAACAATCCATGACATAAACGATCTGAAGCAGCCAACACTTGATGGAAGTGTGGGAAGGCCTGGACCAGAGGATAATTGACGATGCTGTTGCGTAATGCATGGCGCCAGCGCCTCCAGGTTTGCGTGCAAGCAGAAGGAGAACGTTTTGAGCATCTTATTTAATTAAATAATCAAACCATACTGTTGGGGGTCATATTGTGAATTCAATTCTCTACATATCTGGAAAATTTTAGAATGATAATTCATCAAGAATTAGAGATATAAGAAAACATTTGATTGAATTTGACAGAAAATTGCTTGTAAACTGAAATTTCGGCATATGAAGTTTAATTATTCATATCTTTTTATCCGTTCAATTTTATCTCTTGAAATTTTTGAATCATATTCTTGGTCCACTTGTCTAAATATTTGGAAAATATTAGCTTGATATGTCATCAGGTTTTAGAGATATATGCAAAACAATTTGGCTTAGTTTTTTTTGAACCACGGTGTATATGCCTATAATTATGACGAATCCTTCTACTATGCAACGTCCGAATGTGCGATGACGTGGTTGTTTCTGATTTGGTTGACGTTGGTTTCATTGCCATCCGATGTCTCTCCAACGAAGACTGAATACGTCGCTGCATTCTGCAGTGCATCAGTCGAATACGCGTCACTTCCGGTTAAGACGGAAGTCGAGTTCGGATGAGTCATGAACCGACTTCTGGCTGAATTTATGGTGCAGTTCAGTGTCTTGTAGTCTTGCTTAGTCTTCATCTTAGCATAGAATCTAAAATTTATATAAAATACTATGTCCAGAATTCTAAGCTTTTGAACAGTTCGGTAGATTCAATTTACATCCAGAAGAACAGCATTATGTCTGCACAATAAAATTCTTTGCATAGACCTAGATATTTTGAAATTGAACGTGTGCCTTGATAGCCTACCGGGTACTATAATTATACGAAACTTACGAAAGACTATTGAACCATAGGCTTCAACTATAGAAGATCGTTTAAACATTTATTCGTGGCAACAGTAGCGGCCCCTTCAATCTCTGACACCCGAAATAAACTACGACTACCAAATTTTGCTATTGTGAAGCATCAACAATTATAGCCTAATCCCTCAACAAAACGGCTGTTCACGATGAGTGTTCCTTGATAAAACAATACAGCCCATGCTCGACTTAATTACAAGTCATTTTATTGGAAAGTTTCAAAGCAATCAGGATAGGTTCACGCTACTGCAACGATATTGTAGCAGCGCTGCAGTAGCAGATATCATCAGTATGTCACAACGAGAATGCCATGCAGTTCGGCGTCTTGTGTGCAGTTTTATTTCAGTCCTGACATCTATCGAATGGCTAGAAACTAAAAGTTTCGTTTGAGCCATCAAAACGTCTATGCTGCTGACGACTACCGAATATTTGGAAACTTAACATCCAATAGTAATGTGATAGAATCATCACCAACAGATGGTAATACACTGACCCATAATTAATTTGTATCATTTTCAGTATACAGGCACAGCAGCAACCTACTCGAGCAATGTCCTTCTGGCATCATGACATGACATGTGCTCTCCAGTTTGCATTCATTATGGTCGGCAGTAGCTACCACCTACCTCGCAAAAGGACTGACTTATACATGACATTGTATGCACTCTCCTGTACTCGTCGGAACTTCTTATGGTGCTCCTTCAAGAAATCTACTCAGAGGCGCTACCGATTACAGCGCGGGCACTGAATCGGTGTTTCACGCAGAAGCGCATGCATAGTGTAGAGATTTTGCACTGTATGGGTGTCTGTATGTGTGTATCTCTGCCTGTACCTATACCTTCAGCCTATCTACATCTTCAGCACATCTACATCTTCAGCACATCTACATCTTCAGCACATCTACATCTTCAGCACATCTACATCTTCAGCACATCTACATCTTCAGCACATCTACATCTTCAGCACATCTACATCTTCAGCACATCTACATCTTCAGCACATCTACTTGCTCAGCATACCTAGCCTATAGCCTACTTCTACATCTTCAGCGCATCTAGCCTACGCCGCCTACAGCCCACATCTACATCTTCAGCACATCTACATCTTCAGCACATCTACATCTTCAGCACATCTACATCTTCAGCGCATCTACATCTTCAGCACACATACAGGCTATATAAGTCCGCTCGTACGCTTGCTCGGGGCAGACGAATGGCCTGGTGAAGAACGCCTAAACCGCGTAGTAGTCAGGCTAAATGATCTGGCTTGACGGACGGTAAAACGCCCGTTGAGTGATACTGTTGTAGAGGGGGTAAATCCTGAAGCTGAGCCTCGAGCTTGAACAATCGGCCTCTTCAGGTATCCCTCTACATGACTGGGGTTCGGTGCCTGACTACCGTAACCTAGCTGACGGACAAAGCTGCTACGACGCGCGGACTCTTGCGCTGCAGAAGCTGCCGCTATTGACATTCCGATCTGTTGTTGCTGTCTGACGTTTCACTTTCTGTTGCGACTGACCTTCCGAATCTGGGCGCTATATCAATTACTGTTCTCTGATCGTGGCGCTACATAAATCGCACTGTGATTCTTCAATAAACTGTGATTCTTCAATAAACCGTGATTCTTCAATAAAACGTGTTCAAGCCTAGTCGGCTAATCTTTAGTCTACCGCTAAAGTGGACTCCGCGGACTGCAAGGGTACCTGACGACAGGGGTTGGTACTGGTCATCCTGGGTCTTCGCCCAGCCCCCGTTCTCCACAAACTGGTCCCCGGAAGTGGGGTGTGACTGGAAAATTTGTGGGACTGCTTCAAACTGGTTGTGAAAAGACAACAGATTTCGTCGCTGCACAGAATGGACGTTCCTGAGGGTAGGAAAACGACTTCCTATACGGTGCTGAGTGTCGCTGATGAGGTGTTCTTCTGCACGCCCACATCGAAAGCAGCAATGGTGGACTTTGACGAGCGCGAGTCAGAGTCAGGCAATCTTCTGGGAATCATCGACTTTGATGATCCGACTCCGTCCTCAGCGAAATCTCCGAGGAAGAAGACGAAAGAAGAACCAAAGGGCGCGTTGGTCGACCCCGTGTTGGTCGAGAGTCTCAGCGCTGCGTTGAGACAGAAGCGGATTCCCATGAAGCCCGGAAAATTCGACGGAACAGGATCTCTCGAATCGTTCCTGGCACAGTTCGACGTCTGTGCTAAATACAATCGATGGACTGCAGCCGATAAAGTCGACTTCCTCCGTTGTTCCTTGGAGAAGGCAGCAACGCAGCTGTTATGGGATTTCGGGGCCCGGACGGACGTCACGTACGAACAACTCGTCGAGAGACTGCGTCAACGCTACGGGTCGGAGGGTCAAGCTGAGACCTTCCGAGCGCAACTCTATTATCGCCGACAGAGAGCCGATGAGACTCTTGGCGATCTGCTTCACGACATCCGGAGACTCGTCGTCCTTGCTTACCCGGTGCCGTCCAGCGAAACGACAGAAATTCTTGCGAAGGACGCCTTCCTCGAAGCGATCCGCGACCGGGAATTGTCTCTAAAGGTGAGAGAACGTGAACCTAAGACCATCGACGAGGCGTATCGAACGGCTCTACGCCTCGCCGCGTATCAGCAAACGGCGGACTTGGACGATCGTCGGAGACCTGCCAATCGAGTGCGAGGGTCTCAGGAAGTCGACGCCGGTGGACAGCTCCAGTCCCAATTGGACAGCTTCTTCGCGGCGCAGCGTAAGTGGCAACAGGACATGGAAGGAAGGATCTGCCGACAGCTGGACGAGATTCGAGGCTCGTATCGCACGAGTTTCAACGCCGAACCGGCTGTTCCACGGACGGTTCCATCTACCGTTCCTACTCCTCCTCCTCCTTCGCAAGGGAACGCACCAGGTAGTCCCGGGCGCGGGATAACCTGCTTCAACTGTGGACGGGTCGGTCACGTGGCTCGCCGGTGCCGCCAGCGCCAGCAGTTCTTCAACCGCCGTGACGACGCAGCCACCTCGGACCCACCGACGTCCGAGCAGAATGGGACGACCGTCACCAACCACACGACGAGAGACAGAGCAACGGGCGTAACGAACAACGCGATCTACATCCGTGGAACGATCAACGGACAGCAAAGAACATGCCTAGTGGACACTGGGTCGGAGGTAAGCCTGGTTCCCTCTGCTGATGTTGATGGTCTGCCGCTTCAGCCTAGTAACCGCATTCTTTTGGCTGCTAATGGAACACAGATTAGAGTCTTGGGTCAGATTGATGTTCCGATTAAGATTTCCAGAGGGTTCTCTATTGATACGGGCTTTCTTGTCTCTGACCAGATAGGCGAACCAATGCTTGGGATGGACTGGTTGAGGCAGCATCGTTGTCGCTTGGGTTTTGGTCAGGGCGCACTCTTCATTGGTCGGCGCCGCATTCCTCTGGTTAAGGGTAATGGCTCGCTTTGGTGTCGCCGGGTTATGGTCGCAGAGGAGACTACAATTCTTCCTCGATCCCAGAGCGATGTTTCTTGTAAGACGCAATATCGGGATTTGACAACCTCTGCCCAGGCGTGGATGACCGAGTCCAAGGAGATTCAGCCTGGTCTGCATGTGGCAAGAGTTGTGCTGGGCGATAATATTGATAAGGCGTGCATTAGAGTTGTAAACCTGAATGAATATCCTGCTATGTTGTCTGTCGATCAAATGTTGGGTGACTTACATCCTGTGGAGGTCGAGGTAAGGAAGGAAAAGGAAGAACAGACGGACCCTTCCGGTGAAACACACTTAGTGGGAAGGTTGATGGAGGAGATTTCTGAAGATGTTCCGGTAGAAACAAAGGAGAGACTGAAGGAGTTGTTGGTCAAGTACGAAGGGATTTTCTCGACCACGGACCATGACCTAGGGAGGACCACGATCTCTCAGCACAGGATTGACACCGGAGACTCTCGTCCTGTGAGACAACCCTTGAGGAGGCAGCCGCTTCCGTATCAGGCCGCCATTGATGCAGAACTGGATCAGATGTTGACGACTGGCGTCGTGGAACCTGCTGTAAGTGAATGGGCGGCGAATGTGGTCCTGGCCAAAAAGAAAGATGGGTCCTTGAGGTTTTGTATCGACTACCGCAAACTGAATGACCTGACTCGGAAGGACTCGTATCCTCTTCCTAGGATTGACGCCTGTTTGGATGCCTTGTCGGGCGCCGGGTGGTTCAGCACCCTGGACTTACGTAGCGGGTATCATCAGGTTGTAATGGATCCGGGCGACGCAGACAAGACGGCTTTCATAACTCGTCGCGGAACTTTTCGTTGGAGGGTCATGCCATTCGGCTTATGTAATGCGCCGGCCACCTTTCAGCGTCTTATGGATATCGTTCTGTCAGGATTGAACTTCGAATTGTGCTTGGTGTACTTGGATGATGTCATCATTTTCAGCAGTACTGCAGAACAGCACCTGGACCGGTTGGGTCGAGTCTTCCAGAGACTTAAGGAGGCCAACTTGAAGTTGAAGCCCAGTAAGTGCCATCTGTTTAGACGCACGGTATCCTTTCTTGGACACATAGTGACTGCGGACGGGATTTCGGTTGATCCATCCAAGGTGCAGGCTGTAACCGAGTGGCCTACCCCTAGGAATCTCAGGGAAGTACGGGCATTTTTAGGGTTATGTTCCTACTATCGCAAGTTCATTCGAGGGTTTTCGATGGTTGCCTCACCCTTGTTCGCTCTGACGAGAAAGGACCAGCCGTTCCTTTGGGGAGAGGAATGTCAGGATGCTTTCGATCGGCTAAAGGTAGCTTTGACCATGGCTCCAGTACTTAGTCTACCGATGGATGATGCTGCTTACACTCTGGACTGTGATGCTTCGGATGTTGGGATTGGTGGCGTACTCTCTCAAAGTATTGATGGGGAAGAGCGGGTGATCGCCTACGGTAGTCGTTTGTTCTCTGCCGCGGAACGCAATTATTGCGTTACAAGAAAGGAATTGCTGGCCGTGGTGAACTTTGCCCAGGTTTTTCGACAGTACCTACTGGGTAGGCGGTTTACTCTTAGGACGGACCATGCCGCGCTGCGATGGCTACAGCACACTCCTGAACCGATTGGTCAACAAGGTCGATGGTTGGAGAAGTTAGCAGAGTTCGACTTCGAAATACTGCACCGACCGGGAAGGAAGCATGGAAACGCTGACGCTCTATCAAGGAAGCCGTGCCGACAGTGTCACTACGAGGAGTCGGATACGATGAGCCACTTTGTACGGGAAGTGACCGAGATCTCCAACGAAAGTGATGATGCAAGAGACATGGTGAAATCACAGACGGATGATTCCGTGTTGCGTTTGGTCAGAACATGGCTGAGCGAAGGGATGCCGAGTCTGCAGGAAATTCTGCAGGAGGAAGAGGCCGTGAAGGTCTATTGGCACCAGCGGGACGCGTTGTACGTGAAAGATGATGTGATTTATCGGCGGACGCCGGACGAACTGGAACAAGTACTTGTGCCGAAAAACCTTCAAGAAGACTATATGAGACTCGCACACACTGGAGTGACTGGCGGACACCTGGGTGTCCGGCGAACCCGATGGCAGGTTCGCAGACGAGCCTATTGGGTCGGATGGTCCAGAGATGTGAAGAGGTTTTGTCGACACTGCGACGGATGTTGCCGGTACCGGCGAGGTGCACTGCAAAGGCAAGGTCCTCTGCAGCCCATGCCTTGTGGAGAACCATGGGAGCGGGTGAGTGTGGACGTCACGGGTCCACATCCTAGGAGCAAGAAAGGCAACATCTACATCTTAACCATGATGGACAACTTCTCGAAGTTCGTTGAAGTCGCTCCGATGGCCAACCAGGAGGCGGTCACGGTGGCTAAGGCCCTGGTGGAGGCGATCGTCGTACGTTACGGAACGCCACTCCAAATTTTAACGGACCAAGGAAGGAACTTCGAGGGATGTGTGTTCAAGGAGATGTGTCGGCTACTGGAAGTGGACAAAGTACGGACGTCCAGCTATCGACCGCAAAGCAACGGGATGATCGAGCGTTTCCATCGCACCCTCAATTCGATGTTGGGGAAGGTGGTAAGCGAAAACCAGCGGGACTGGGACGAACACCTCCCGTACGTGGTGGCAGCCTACCGCGCCTCGATTCACGACGTAACTGGTTTCTCGCCTAATTACCTCATCTTTGCCAGGGAGAACAGGATGCCGCTGGACCTCGTCTACGGATCTCCGGAAACAACCAACGGGGACGGATGCACGTATACGGCCTACGTTGCGGAGCTGTCCGAAAGATTCGCGAAGGCCTACGGCGCGGCTCGCCAAAGCCTTAAGAAGAACGCTGAGAGGCGCAAACACAGCTACGACTTGCGAGTACGGCCGGCAAGATTCGAAGAAGGCGATTGGGTTTACTACTTCAGTCCACGGAAGTTCGTGGGTCGTAGCCCAAAGTTCCAGCGTAACTTCACGGGTCCCTACATGATACAGAGGGCGTGCGGTCCGGTCAACTACCTCCTCCAAAGGTCGCCGAAGGCTAAGCCCTTCGTGTCTCACGTTGACAAACTCCGCCACTGTTACTGGCGGACGAAAGGACAGTGGAGTGAACCAGCTACCAGGATGACCGATGAACCAGCTATCGAGGTGTCAGACGAAGCCACAGCTCCTCCAAGCCGTCGGCCACGTCACCGTTGGAAGCGTTCACCTACAACGGAATCGTCTGCCACACCCGCCGAAGCTAACGGCGGCGCGACAGCTTTTGCCGTCGATCGGCCACGAGACAGGACGCTGGATAAGAAGGCGCGAGGAAGAGATGTCTACGAGGGAGACCCGGACGGAACTACGACCGGTTCAAGCCGACCTCGCCGTACTCCTCGCCGACCAGTCCGTTTTCAGTAAGGAGTTTGAAGCGGACGGCGCAAGTCTCGTCGTCGGTGCGCACAAGAATCCTTGTCGGCGCACGAGTCTACGTCCGCAGGCGTTCCTCTTCGTCTGCGCGCAAGCTTCTTCCTCGTCAGCGCACGTTCCTCTGCATCGTCGGCGCCGTTTCTTCTACGTGCGCGCAAGTCAGCGCGCAAGGTCCTTCTACGTGCGCGCAAGTCAGCGCGCATGCTTCGTCGTCTGCGTCCGCAGGCGTTCTTCTTCGTCTGCGCGCAAGTCCTCTACGTGCGCGCAAGTCAGCGCGCAAGTTCCTCGTCTGCGCTCGAATCCACGCGCACAACTGCGGAACGGAATTCACGGAACTCTGCCGGAACAATTCTGTTGGAGAAACTTTCAAAGGTGAATATGGACGGCGTTCGCAACTTTGCCGTGCATAATGACCTAATGACTTATTGTGTGAAGGACTTTCCATGTGAAATGCTTTATGTGCTTATTTTAACATGTCGATGCTTACGGACGATTAGTTTTACAAGTGACTTTCTGTGTGCGATGGCACTTTATTTTCGGATTCGATTTCTTATTGAACGACGATTGTCCTGCTACGAACAGTAGTTTAATTTTGTACCTGAATCGGATTGTAGCACATTATTTGAACATTCGTATTGAACTGAACAATATCTCGTGCATTGAACTTTGACCGCGCATTATTGACATTGCAGTAGACCGATGCTTAGTCAAATTTTGGGGACAGTGCCTTGCTCCTTTCTCCCCAATGTGGAATTGGGGACTGTTTGTGGGGGAGCCGTGTAGAGATTTTGCACTGTATGGGTGTCTGTATGTGTGTATCTCTGCCTGTACCTATACCTTCAGCCTATCTACATCTTCAGCACATCTACATCTTCAGCACATCTACATCTTCAGCACATCTACATCTTCAGCACATCTACATCTTCAGCACATCTACATCTTCAGCACATCTACATCTTCAGCACATCTACATCTTCAGCACATCTACATCTTCAGCACATCTACTTGCTCAGCATACCTAGCCTATAGCCTACTTCTACATCTTCAGCGCATCTAGCCTACGCCGCCTACAGCCCACATCTACATCTTCAGCACATCTACATCTTCAGCACATCTACATCTTCAGCACATCTACATCTTCAGCGCATCTACATCTTCAGCACACATACAGGCTATATAAGTCCGCTCGTACGCTTGCTCGGGGCAGACGAATGGCCTGGTGAAGAACGCCTAAACCGCGTAGTAGTCAGGCTAAATGATCTGGCTTGACGGACGGTAAAACGCCCGTTGAGTGATACTGTTGTAGAGGGGGTAAATCCTGAAGCTGAGCCTCGAGCTTGAACAATCGGCCTCTTCAGGTATCCCTCTACATGACTGGGGTTCGGTGCCTGACTACCGTAACCTAGCTGACGGACAAAGCTGCTACGACGCGCGGACTCTTGCGCTGCAGAAGCTGCCGCTATTGACATTCCGATCTGTTGTTGCTGTCTGACGTTTCACTTTCTGTTGCGACTGACCTTCCGAATCTGGGCGCTATATCAATTACTGTTCTCTGATCGTGGCGCTACATAAATCGCACTGTGATTCTTCAATAAACTGTGATTCTTCAATAAACCGTGATTCTTCAATAAAACGTGTTCAAGCCTAGTCGGCTAATCTTTAGTCTACCGCTAAAGTGGACTCCGCGGACTGCAAGGGTACCTGACGACAGGGGTTGGTACTGGTCATCCTGGGTCTTCGCCCAGCCCCCGTTCTCCACAATAGCAATCGCGATTGAAGGTCTTGCTCAGGGTTCCTACGCGGCGGCTTGAGGTGGATTCGAAGCGCAAGCTTCCGGCTTCAAGGCACTAAGCATACCCCAGTACCCCTACACCAACGCAGCCACAAATGGGTATTGCATTTGATTGTATGGTTTTCTATTGTCTTCTCTTTAGAACAATAATTGTGAGCCATACGTACCTGCGCAGGCAAATAGCTCCAACGCAAATAATTGCCAAACAAATTGCCAATGTACATCCGCTGATGGCAACTATGGCCAGAACTAAAAATGAAAAGGCAATAATTCTTCGTAAGAGACCATGTTAAATTGTTACTAATAGTCCTATATGGTGCATGTGATCCCAGCTCAAATCCAGGTCACTCGAGCACCATAGGCAGATGTAATCTACAACAGAGAGAGACTGAGAAAGAAGAGAGGACAGGAGAACGATATCGAGCAGCAAACAAACAAGAAAAGTAACTAAACTATATATACGGAGAGGACGAATGCGGAGACCGAACCAAAGGAACAAGGAGGCGAATCAGACTATGAAGAGGATCCATTGTTGTGTCTATTCTGTCAGCCGTCAGATATTAACGCTTAAACTAAAGTACAATATAGGCAATTTGGAAAATACGTCCGTGCTGGGAAGCAAGGCATCGTAGGTCCCTAATGTCGTTCAAAGATAATTATCGATCCACAGGCCGATCGGGGATTTTTACAAATTTGCAGCTCTGGTAGTTCAATCAAGCTTTCTTTAGGTTCTTTTCCTGTGTCCTGCTATACCACCGGGGACTTGCACGCAAATACTGAGAAGTTTAATAGGGACTCAGAGATTAATCCTGGTTAGGCAATATTTCTCATTCATTAATTAAATCATTGCAAAATACCTTGCTCCTCATTCGAAATTGACGTTGATTTTTCAGGCTCTAGGCCTACTGCAGAATCACGCGATATCAAACCTATAGAAATGAAAACAAAATAAGCATCTTTGTCGAAACAACATTTAAAAAATGCCTACACAACGTCACCAACTGTCTAACATTAAGAACAACAAACCCCTCTCTGTCTATTTACGATTATTGAGGGGGAATGCGTCATACGTAGGCCTAGTCGGCTAGGCCTATCCAGATTCATGTCACTCAATATCATAGGACACGTTTTAAGTGCCGTTGAAAGGTGCTTAAAGTTTAAAGTGTAACTCTTTGATTTCCAAAGTCTTACTTTGTGAGCAGTTTCCCAGAACACCGATCCACTTTCCATCTCTACAATTGAGTTGCCACGTTTGACGATTTGAATAGCAACCAATTTGAATCTTATCATCATTTCTCTTCAGCCAAGTGTCTTCTGGAGGAATTATTTCTGAACATCCGACGGCTACAACGTAATAAAGATCCGTTTCTTTAATCCTTTACGCGTTTGCCCCGAGAATATCCGCTGAAAACTGGCTTAAAATTTAAAAGTGAACCGGTAAAGGGTTAAGTTGACATGTAGTAGAAAATTTATTATAACATCAAACAAACTAGGTCTAACTCATACGACGAAACGGGATATCTGTATCGTCTTATATTCTTAGTCCATATTCATATTCCTGATGGTGATTTTCATCATTAGCCATCTGTTCTACTCACCGATGATGAACTGGCAGTGTATTATACTTAGCTTACAGTTGAATTCGCCAATTTTACATTTCAGCAATTCTCAAATGTTATTGCATTTCGACATACCTTCAAAGCGCAGCATAATATTTGGCCCATTGTTTCCGTCTTCAAACGGATTGATGAAAATCTCGATCCTGTTTCCTTTTGACTGATATAACTCTGTAGTTCTCTGCATTCCATTCGAGCATATTGAGACATTTCTCCTGGCTGCTTTGTCCATTATAACCCCACGACTGTAACACAACTGTTTGGTTTCTCCTTTCTCAGTTGAGCGTGAAGAATCAAATTCAAGGAGACTGAGGCTAACTTTCTGACCCACCGGTGCTTCTACGATCCATGGCTGAAGTTTGGATCCACAATTTGTTTGAGATTCAGAAGAAATGACCATATTAGTTGGGTTCTTAGAAGCCGGCACGACACAAGAACGTTTATCGTCCACAACTACAAAATGAGAAATGCATTTAGAAAATTTTGGATCGACTGATTTTTACCACGCGCAAAGTTACTTGAGACCTTTGCGAAATTCATTTTACTTTACAACTTTACAGAGATTCTTTTAGAGTCTCTGAATTCAATTTACGTTGAGTCAATATCGCAATTGGCGGAGCAATGGAGCATCATGCCTTGTATTGAAGTAAGAAGTAGCCTATTCTGCCTCTGTGGGGATCAATAATCATGATGTATGAGACTATGAGCTTTAACTAAGCAATGTGGCGCAATAATCCTAAAACTTGCGCTTTCAATAGATTAATCGAGGATGATCAAAGAAAGTCTATAAACATGAATTGCTTTGTAAACCAGAGGTCGGCCGTTTTAGATGTTTTGCAAAAACGACTGGAAACATCAGTGTGAAAACGATATGTTATTTAGCCAAAACATCACGGGATAAATCTTAAACATGGTATTATTATATAGGCCTAATTTGAAAATAATTTCTTATCGAATTTCTGCCAAACACAGATAATGAGAAATCTTCATTACTAGAAAAGAAGAAAATGGCCGAAAGACCAGATGCAACTTACCATTAACGCATCTGTAGCTGACTTCAAGATACATTACCAAACCAGGAAAGCAAGGTTTGATGTTTTCAGCTGCAAAATCATAGATGCGGAAGTCGCATTCTGTCTTTCCCGAACATTTCTTATCCATTATTGACAACACATCTGCTGCACAGCCTACGATTTTGAGATCGTCTCCAGCAAGACGTTTTTGTTCCTCAACTTCTCCAGCTGTTATGCACCGTCCAATGTGCATTCTTCCATATGTGGCACTTTCCATTTCAATAACCTCACTTTTGGAACACCGTGGTTGAAATGTTTCGTACTGGCAATAGTCTTGTGTTTCTGCAGAAATTTAAATAAATTTAAATAAATTTAAATGAATTTAAATAATTAAATTGATTTTTCGATAAATTCTGCAGCACAGCAACCACCATGTCATCGAACTCTGTGCCTTATTATAGCAGCAAGGCTTTTGAATTGGAGCACACGAGGAGGGCGATATGTTCCACTGTTAGACAGATAATTATGTGGAAGCTGGACCCACAGGAGGTGAAAACTAGGGCCTAGTCAAAATTATAGACAGAAGATATTAATTAGCCTAAACACAAAATTCAAATAATTATAAAAGAGAATTTAGGAATAATCAGCTGGTGAATAGACTAAAAATATTGGCTAGGAAATATTTATTACCTCGGTTTCTGTTGATTTCATCTGCTGACGTGAATAGGTCTACCTTTACGAGTATCGCAATTAGACCTATAACCGTAGACCTACTCATCAAATGATTTGAAACCGACTTCATATTGTCAATAATTGTCAATAATGGATAATTATTGTCAAAACAACTGTAACGTTGGCTAGAGAGACCTGTTTCTTTCAAAAATTCGCAAACACGCCTAATATTTTTTCTTAAACTATTCCCATAATTGACTGCGGTAACACAGACTTAGAACAATCTGCTATTCCATAATAGGTGTAGCTGTTACAAACGAGCTTTCTGTAGTCTGTAGGCTTATAAGCTACCATTAATTTTGTTCGATGCGCCGTTCACGTCTGCATAAGGGATCTTCACGCGCTCTGAGCAAAGCGCGCGCATAAATACCTCGAAGCTGTTTGTATTGGACATTAGCTTTATTGGGTTGGGGGTCGTCTCAAAAAGTTAAAATAACGAAATCATTGAAAATAAATTTACACACAACAGCACAGCGAGAATAGATCTATTGCATATCACAAAATGATCAAATAGGACTTTAAAAACTGTTCATAGCCGATAAATAGTGCGTTTTTGTAGTTTTGGTCTATTCACAGCGCGAGGTCTTGTCGTTATCAACAGTCATTCGCTTAAGTAAGACTACAATGTATAGGCCTATGAACTAGAAGGAAATTTTAATGATAAATTATTTTGTATCATACTAAACAAGATATTGATTGCCCTCATCTGAAAATTTTTATGTCCCATTTTCTGAACTTCGTTTTGGGTTTTATCGATCAAATATTTCTAAAACAGCATCTCGCGTCCTGGATTAAGGCACAGGTACACACTTCCCTACTATTTTCTGGGGAAAAATTACGCAGCAGACGTATGAGCGATAGACGAGAGAGATTCACGCGGCGAGCGTGTGGTGTCAAGTACTACAATAGCAACGTCGCAGAAACCAGGTTTCTCACAGCCAGAACAAAATGGGATTACAATGGAATAAAGGTCAAGTTTTGAACAATGTCTTCGTGTAAGGTTCAAAAAGCACCAAGTGTTCTACGGTGGATGGCTGCGATAGATTTGAAAAAATGAAGAAGGTAATCTACAAAGACAGGGAGGCACGATAGTATTGTGTAAGAGGATATTTGAAATGTTGACTGAAATCCATGCCAGATATATAGACTACTGTAGGAGATGACATCATTGGAGACATTGACATCGGCGACAATGCTGTGTCGGATATAATTATCGCTATTTTAAGTTCTTCACTAGTCAAATATACGAGATCTACAATACAATTTGTTGCTGTTTAACGACACTATGGTATCAAAGATGATTAGTGTCGCCCTCCTTCTTTCTCCAGGCCTGGGACTGGCACTGTCAGAGTGCCAACAGCGGAGGAGTTTACGGGAGTGCATACAGTGCGAACTGTTTATGTAATAAATGGCTATTCAAGGTAGGCCACTACAACGATAGTGTCGCACAGCACCTTTCGCCGTCTTTCCCAAAAAGTATGAATTTATTGATACGCGGATGAATCACGGATAACGAAATACGTCACAAATTAACCAAGATAGGCTACAAGACACGTTTCATTGCACGATTTTCGATTGCAACCTAAAGAGTTTTTCGATTATAATTGCAAGTCAAAATTGACCTTAAAAGCCTACTTCTCAAATAGTTCAGATCCGAACGTCTGTCACTTTTAATCCGTTCAGTAAGACTTACATTTCTTACATAACTTATACTTCTTTCCTGTGAGCTGTTTTTTCTAGATTAACAGTAGGCCCTACGCCTTTATGCCTACAAGCTACTTCTACTGTAGGCCCCTATAGATTATGCTTAGGTATGTCACAGTTTTGTCAGTGCAGGGCGATATTCTGTATAACAGTGTACAAATCCAACAGATCCTAATAAAACATAGTATTCGAAATATAACATCTACAAGAGCTAGCGTCTAGATTTTGATTAGCCTATTAGACCTACACATAAATCCATTCAGACGATGGTCATGGTTGACTCTTGTCTGACGTAGAGTAGCCCAGAGCGAGGATTTTCGGGGACTTCAGGGAGTTTCAACCCTCCCTCAGTCATTATTAGAGCCTCATTGTAAAGTATGTTTTTCACACCCCATTCCAAGTGTATCATAGTCCAATTCCCCAGCTATTTTTCCACAATTCTCACACTCGAGTAGCCTACACATGCTGCGTAAATTATTGGCAAGTAGGGTAATTAAATTTTACGACGGAGTTGAAACAGACATGCAATAAATGAAGTCACAATAGGTGCATCTACGATGTAACCTATAGACAACGAATCCTTCTACTATGCAACGTCCGAATGTGCGATGACGTGGTTGTTTCTCATTTGGTTGACGTTGGTTCCGTTGCCATCCGATGTCTCTCCAACGAAGACTGAATACGTCGCTGCGTTCTGCAGTGCATCAGTCGAATACGCGTCACTTCCGGTTAAGACGGAAGTCGAGTTCGGATGAGTCATGAACCGACTTCTCGCTGAATTTATGGTGCAGTTCAGTGTCTTGTAGTCTTGCTTAGTCTTCATCTTAGCATAGAATCTAAAATTTATATAAGCCTAAATATGACGTGTGTTCTAAGTTTTTTAACAATTCGGTAGGCCTATATTTAATTTATACGTAGGTCAGCATTAGGCGTGGACACAATAAAATCTCTATGCAGTGTGCACATATTTCAAATTTGAATGTGCACGGTGTGATTTTATGGTGCACAGTGCACCTTAAAATCACACAGAGAAGATTTAAAAAATACATAAACCTAATTTACGCCCAAACCATAATTATAATCAATTTTATATATAGGCCTATATTCGTTTTATTATAAATCCAAACACATGGATGACACACCACATCCAAACACGTACGGCTATAAATGAAAGCAAGAAAGAATGATTTGACAGTCAATAACAAAATGTAGGCTTATGAAAAAAATTTCGTTTACAAAGGACCATTGACATGAAATGTTTATTATCTTCAAATGGAAGTTCGAATTCATGAACACGAGGGCGAAGGTTCTAATTATTATCGCTGATTATAAATATTGTAGGTGGGAGAATGGCGACGTAATAGTTCGTGCCATTCCACACAATTTTCCTAGAGAAGGCGGTCCTCTCAGGCACTCGGTAGGCTAGGTATCGATTCGTATGATTTTAACCAGGAATCTCTTTCGTCTTTTATCTTTTGTATAAACTTCGTTGATTTTTGACAGTCGAAAGGAGCTTTAACTGTCTAGTTTTATCATTGCAAAAACCAGCAATAATTCTCTGAGGTCCAGGCATCGTCAGATCGCAATTAAGATAGGCTACATCTGTGCTGTAGAACTTGCTTTAATGCAGTAACAAATAAAATACTGGATGGCACAATATTGGCCGTTTGTGGACGGTTGGGCGGTTTTGTTTTGTTGCTGACATCTACCGAACAGTTGACAGCTCAATGTTTTGCTTCAAGCATCGAAGACGCCTAGGCTGCCTCTGTCGAATATTGAGGAAATTAGGTATTCTTTAACCCTAGTGATGAGATCATTACCAACAGAAACTCCGCCACTGGTTGCACTCTGCCAGTGCCAGTCGGCTCAGTCCCAAGCTTGGATAAAGGAGGTGGACGTCGCTAATGATCTCTGGTATCACACAGTGACGTTAAACTGCAATAAATGCCACTTTAACCTTACCAACAGATGGAAATAGACAGGGACTAATTGAATCCTTTGTTTCCTAATTTTATAGCAAGAATATACTACAGCATTTTCATGTCAGACATCTTTTATACAATTTATATAATTTAGTAATGCACTCGCTTAGTTATCGGAATGTAAGCCTATGCCTAGGCTACTGCATGTTTTGTGGGTTAACTTAAATTCAAATTTAAAATAGACTAATAGTGTGAATCTAGCGACGGATTTACATCCTCAATCCACCGATTTGCAATATGTAGGCCTATTATAGGCCTAGTGAAACATGCACTATCACCACACAAGAAAGTTTTGCCTTGCTTATGCCTACCTTCGTAGACAAACGGCTCCAACGCATATGATTGCCAAGCAAATTGCCAGAGTACATCCGCTGATGGCGACTATCGCAAGAACTAAACAAAAAACAACTGTCTCAGAACTGATGTCAGACTATGTGATGAAACTTCGTTGCTAATTGATGCAAAAGAAAATTCCACTAACTTTAATTAGTAAAGTGTATAGATTATGCCGAGGTGTGTCGTTTCTAGATAATTATAGCCAAATGCGCAAGTATAAACTTAAAAAGAACGTCCAATGTAGGTTACCTTGCTCCTCATTTGAAATTGACGCGTGTACTTCAGGTTCGTCTTTAGATTCTTGCGATATAAAATCTGGAAAACGTGAACAAATCAGAACTTAACCAAGGAAATGCCTTCGTTTAAGAAGTCGTGCATGAATCTGGTGATTGCGAGAGACTAGGTATTCGTACGATAGTCTACTAGTAAGCAGGTCATATTAAATCATCTTCATTAATGGCCATTGGTTCATCGCCCGTAGGTGCTTTATGCTCTTTCGATCATCTCCCTCCATTAAAATTTGTCTCTTTCTTTTGCTGTGTGGCTCAATTGCTGCAGTGATCTGTCTTCACACCATTCCGCGATGTCATCCTTCCATTCTCTGAAGAGACGTCCCCTTCTGTTCGTCCCTTCCATAATACCAATCACCAACGTCTTGAGCATATTAAATGGTCATTGAAAACTATAGGGCATACTATGCCACATCTGTTTCTGGTTTGTATCGAAGCTTTCCACAAGACAATAATATTTCAGCTTTGTACAATGCATTCAATGAGGAAATGTTTGCGAATTAGGTTTTCTAATCTGATCTTTAGTTTTACTCAGAATTAGTAATAAAGTCTTGTTTCATTGTAAACATAGGCTATCTGTTAGAGAAATATTAATCTTACTTTGTGTGCAGTTTCCCAAAACACCGATCCACTTTCCCTCTCTGCAATTGAGTTGCCACGTTTGACGATTTGAATAGCATCCGATTTGAATCTTATCATCATTTCTTTTCAGCCAAGTGTCCTCCGGAGGAATAATTTCTGAACATCCTACAACTGCAACGTGGCAACAACGTGTCTTATTTTATATGATTTTATACTTCAGCAACTTATTTTGAAATCACTATAGCATCATCGGATTGTTCAAATTCAGTTAGCCCATATTGTGAGTTGACTTTTTCAACGCCAAAATGCAAGGGACAAAATAATGAAAGAATTTATTGTTGTTGTGGCCAATAAGTGTTACATCAAAAAATTTCAATTTCGTTTGCTTGAGAAAAAATAGGTTCCTGCAGACTTTGCTGCTAATAAAGCCTGTGCTTTTATATTGTACATCAACTAGTAAAACTTTAGTATTCTTTGTAAAAACATTTCTATTATGAAACCAAAACACAGGAAAAGAATAGAACATAATTATGCACACAAAATTACACTCATTTTGTGAATCTCACCTGTCATGAACGGAAGATATATCATGTGTTGTACATTTTGAAGATAATTTATGAACTAATTTTACTGTAGCTAAACAAACCTTCGAGTTTTATCATAATGATGTTGTTTTCTCCAGATGGATTGATTAATATCTCAATCTTATTTCCTTTTGACAGATACGCTTTTGTAGTTCTTTGCACTCCATTCGCACATATTGAGACATTTCTCGTTGCTGCTTTGTCCACAATAATTCCACGATAGTTACACTTCTGTGTGGCTTCTCCATTGTCAGTTGAGCGCGAAGTAGCAAAGTCAAGAAGACTGAGACTAACTTTCTGTCCAACCGGTGCTTCTACGATCCATGGTTGAAATTTGGATCCGCAATTTGTCTGGGATTCAGAAGAAATGATTATGTGAGTTGGGTTCTTAGAAGCAGACACCGAACAAGAACGTTTGTCGTCTACAACTACAATTAGAAGCACCATGCTCAAATAAATTTAGACGACCAGAATTAAAATATTCTGTACAGTGACTATAGGCTATACAACACGGATGCGACTTTGTAATTAAGAAGTAGATTAGGCCTAATTATATATCGAATGCTGGATTGGGCGACGTTGTATCAGGTCATATATTCTAAATGGGCGATGAAAAAAATTGAAACGACTATCTAGAGTGGAAATCATGGTGGGTTTACCAGTTGTGAATATAAAAAAGTTAGATACTTGAATCTGCACCGAAACGGCATTTAAAAACTTAAGCTTAATTAATTATTGCTTAGATCTAAATTGTTTTGGAACTTTCAATATGAGCGCAAATTTACTCCTTGAGCTTGACCAACTCAATCCGCTATAATTCATTTCGACAACGCCATGTGTGGTTTGTTGTGATAGAATGCAATAAATAGATAGGCCTGCATAATTATTCACATACGAACGTGAGATGATAGGCCTGTATTATGTTTAGCAAAGTTTATCTTCTGCTTGACGATGGTGGCTGTGAGTGTAGTTCGCCTTTTACCCAAGAAACATATTCTTACAGTAACCTTACCGCGTGTTGTCTAATTGACCTACATGTATTAACTTGTCATCCGCGATAATCTATTCTTTTGACAGAAAAATTATAAGACCTATAGATATATAATTATAGGCTATTTACCGTTGATGCATTCATAACTGACTTCGAGATACATGACCAGTCCAGGGAAACAAGGTTTGATGTTTTCAACGGCAATATCAGAAAGACGAACGCTGCATTCGGTCTTTCCTGAACATTTCTTATCCAGTATTGTTAGGACATCGGCTGAACATCCAAGAATTTGAGGATCGTCTCCAGCAAGCCTTCTTTGCGCATCAACTTCTTCAGCAGTAATGCACCGCCCGATGTGCATTCTACCATACGTGGCACTTTTCATCACTATCACCTCGTTCTTGAGACACTGAGGCTGAAATGTTTCGTATTGGCAATAGTCCTGCGTCGCATCTAAAAATTTAACAGCAATAAGCTGATACTGAGATTCACTTATAATTATTTAAGGCGACAAAGCGCAATAAACAACATTTAATTAAGCAATCGCTTGCCAAAAATTATGTTATCACACGTGGGCCAATCTGATGTTCATCCTTCACAGGCCCTTCAAACCATGAATTGAGGTAGCCTAGATTCGAACCTGGAACCCTGAGTCAATAAAGAATGTAACCTACTCGCTTGCATTATACTTAACGCTGCTAATGGTGGTGTTAATACGAAGAGGATTAAAACGCAAGTTTCAAAATTGCTTAAATATACGATGGTTTATGAAAAATCAAAATTTTTACCTGGAATTCTGTTGCTCTCATCTGCTGACCTACACAGGCCTACTTGTAGGAGTATCGCACTTACTACCATGATACTCGTCAAACGACTTAACACCCACTGCATAATATTTCGATGTGAATGTTTCAACATAGGGTAGAGTGGCTTGAATCTTAAAATTCCCAATCTAGGTCTATACCTAGAATTTTAATTTTTTAGCAATTATTTGAATGTTACAGTAACACCCAATTTCAACAATCACTTGCTCGGTTCTAAGAACAGCTTCTTATACGAATGCAGCAACTGTAAACCGTTTCATCGATGCCTGACTCTCGCCTGTTTAAGAAATGAGAACGAGCATACAATAGTTATACGCGCGCGCATAGATACGATAAGGCCAGTACTGGTTGTATAGGATATTATTAGGTTGGGGATCGTCTCAAAACGTTAACATTAAGATATCGCTCAAAATAAGTAAGAATACGCAGAACATTTAATGTGTCTTAGAGTAGCCTATACATGTTGCGTAGATTATTAGCAAGTAAGCCTAAGCTAATTAAATTTTACACAGTGAAAGTCTTTAAAAAACGAGAACAGACATTCAACAAATGAAGTCACAATAGGTGCGTCTAGCATGCAACCTATACATGTGCATATAACGAATGTTTCTACTATGCAACGTTCGACTGTGCGATGACGTGGTTGTTTCTGATTTGGTTGACGTTGGTTCCGTTGCCATCCGATGTCTCTCCAACGAAGACTGAATACGTCGCTGCATTCTGCAGTGCATCAGTCGAATACGCGTCACTTCCGGTTAAGACGGAAGTCGAGTTCGGATGAGTCATGAACCGACTTTTCGATGAATTTATCGTGCAGTTCAGTGTCTTGTAGTCTTGCTTATTCTTCATTTGGGCGTAGAATCTAAAAAAATTATATATGAATTTGACGAGTGCTCTGAGATTTAAAATGTAATTGACATGGGCCTATGCTTTATATAGTTGTAGTAGGCCTATTTAGCTTCTCTTTGACAAGAGCTTTAGGCTACAAGTTCTTTAAAAATTCTTTAAATGTTTTAAGGCATCAAATTTATTAAAATATTGTATTATTAAAATTTCGTCATACATACCTTCGTAAACAAACGGCTCCAACGCAGATGATTGCCAAACAGATTGCCAGAGTACATCCGCTGATGGCAACTATCGCAAGAACTAAAATATTAAAAACACCGTTTCAGATGCCATTGAGTTATTTAATCATTCTGAGAGTTTAATATTGTTTGGATGTGCACTTTTTATAGTGCCCCTTCAAGCTCTGTCTACTCAGAGGCGCTCCCGAATGCAGAGCGGACACTACATTGGAGTTTCACGCCGAAGCGCTGAATTGTGAGTGACGGACTTGCCCATGGTCCTTACACGGCGAGGTGAATTCGAACCTCGAACCTCATAATAGCGCCTCTTCAAAATATCCATGATTGAAATGTCATTACAACGAATAACCTATTCACATCATTTAGAAAAATAATGCATAAAATTAGGATTATGCGTAATTGGAAATGGATCAAAAGCTAATTTGAACTAACCTTAATCAATAAAACAATATAGGTCTACATTAAAATAAGGCGTACCCAGAAACTGCTACCGTATATCTGCTGATATTATCTCGATAGCCTATGCTGTAAACTTGCATGCGTTTTGACTTTGAACTATCTTGATAAAATATCAATATCCAACAGCTGAGAAATTGGATGCACATAGGACTTGTCCTGTTAGATGAATATCATTATCACTGATGAAATTGGTAAAATTGGCAAAAGTAGGCTATACCTTGCTCCTCACTCGAAATTGACGTGTGTAGGCCTACTTCAGGTTCGTCTTTAGATTCTTTCAATACCAAGTCTGTGCAAAGTGAACAAATCAGTAGGCATGCTATAAAGTTAAGGAAATGTTCATATATATATTATATACTATATATATAATATATTTATATACAGTAGTAAACACGCTTAAGAATTCGTACATGAATCTGGTGAATGCAAACGACAGAGTGTTCGACGGTATAATAATTTTCTTTATTAACAATTCATCGGGTCATAGATCTGTAACTGTGGTCTGTAGGGCATATTACATATTATATAATATTACATATTATAAGAAGGCTCTGTTCAGTTTAGTGCCAGTTAGTTTTTGTCCTTGTATTGAAGTTTACCACAGGACAATCCTATTCCAGATTTGTACATCGTATTCATTGAGTTGAAGTTGCGAATTAGGTTCTCTAATCTGATATGTATATTTAGGCTACCTCATAACTAGTAGCCTAATAAAGTAGCACTAATTGTAAAGACATCTACTAGAGAAATATCAATCTTACTTTGTGAGCAGTTTCCCAAAACACCAATCCACTTTCCATCTCTGCAATTGAGTTGCCATGTTTGACGACTGGAATAGCAACCGATTTGAATTGTATCCCCGTTTCTCTTCAACCAAGTGTCTTCTGGAGGAATTATGTCAGAACATCCGACAGCTGCAACATGGCAACAACCTCTTTTATCATTTTATATGGTTTTCAACTTCAGTAACTAACTTCGGAATTACTATAGCATCAATCAGAACTTTGGGATCACTATCGCATCATCTGACTGTTTAAATTCAGTTATCCATAGCAGTAAGTTAACCCTTCAAGAACAAAATGCTAAAAATGACAAAGTAAGAAAAGAACAATTGATTATTAAATTATCAGCCTTACAGCAAAGAAATCAACTTCATATGCTTTGATCAAATATTTCAGGAGCCAGCTGTTTTTGCAGCTAAACTAACCTTCAATTTTTATCATAGCAATATTGCTTTCTTCAGCTGGATTGATTAATATCTCGATCTTATTTCCTTTTGACTGATATAATCCTGCAATTCTCTGTATTCCATTCGCACATATTGAGACATTTTTCGCTGCTGCTTTGTCCACAATAATCCCACGATTGTTGCACAACTGTTTCGCTTCTCCATCGTCAATAGAGCGTGAAGTAGCAAAGTCAAGGAGACTGAGACTAACTTTCTGTCCAACCGGTGATTCGACGATCCATGGCTGAAACTTTGATCCACAATTTGTCTGGGATTCAGAAGAAATGATTATGTGAGTTGGGTTTTTAGAAGCAGACACCGAACAGGAACGTTTGTCGTCTACAACTGAAGTATGAGAAAACAAATTTAATATCTATGTATAAGTCAATCAGTGCCTAAAATTTATCTCTGATCAGAACCATTGAGATGGAACAGATAGACCTACTAGGTTGACGAATTTTTTTATAAAATGTGATAAGATGCAAGAATCCCGTATGGATCTGTTAAATGTTGAGGATTCAATAACAGGCGTTGAAGAGAAGTAAGCCTAAAAATACCATAATGATTTCGCAAGCTCTATTGAAGTGAGGTCAGTCCAAAATGAAACAGCAAATGCGTACAAATTCACGTTAGAAAGTTGGTAAAAGGTTACCGGTACCACTTATAAGTTACCAGTTGTGGTTCGTTTGTAAGCCGGATTAATTCATCCCCAGAATTTCCAATTGGATTGTGCACTGTGCATGCGCAAGTATTCTGTTTTTAACTTCATCATGCACTTTATACGCAGAACATGTCAAATTTGAAGTTGCACATAGGCCTACTTACCATTGATGCATTCATAACTGACTTCAAGATACATGACCAGACCAGGAAAACAGGGTGTTTTGATGTTTTCAACGGCAATATCAGTCAGACGAACGCTGCATTCTGTCTTTCCTGAACATTTCTTATCCAGTATTGATGAGACATCTGCAGAGCATCCAAGAATTTGAGGATCATCACCAGCAAGCCTTCGTTGTGCATCAACTTCCTCAGCAGTAATGCACCGCCCGATGTGCATTCTTCCGTATGTGGCACTTTTCATAACAATCACCTCGTTCTTGAGGCATCGAGATTGAAATGTTTCATAGTGGCAATAGTCTTCTATTGTCCCTTCATAAAACATCACATTTGGTTAATGCTATTTTAAAGCATCATAGTAATAATTAATAAGCATCATAATTATTATTTTTTACTCTTAAAAGTCACTGAATGCTCACAAGCGAAGCTATTGCTGTAGAAACATAGGCCTGCGTGTCTAACCGTCTCACTATAGATACACCTAGAGCAGACGTTTGGTTTCATCAACCCGGTTAAGAATGCTATACTATAGCAATGCAGCGCACAAAATATACAATATACAATTGCTCAATCTTATTAACTATTCACGCGTAGCATGTAGTGTTTGAAATTAATGTCTAGTCTTTTATTCTGACATTTTGTCATTGCAACTGTTACATTCATGCTTTGTCAGACTTCTCTTTGTAGACCCCTACAATATACATGTATGTCTTCTTACTTATGATAAGGCTTTCGATTAAGCTTGTGGGATTAGGCCTACATGTACATGGCTAGGTTTATTGTGTTACACAAGCCATTATGTATTCCATGTATTTAAATATATTGTCATAAAAGTAAAAGCATATTATGCATATTCAAAGATATTTAAAATTTGATAAGAAACAGAAATTGTTACCTCGTCCTCCGATCATTTCATCAGCCGATATGCATGACTGTAGGACCACAGTGAATAGCACCATGGCAGTCATGAAACGATTTAACGTCGGACGCATTTTTCCAGTTAGGCTATAAGTCTAGGTCTAGACTATAGACGACAATTTCAACTTCAGGAACAATACTCTATCATGTAAACGGACTCCTATTATCGATGATAAATTGACTGAAATCTGTCTGTTGCTAAGTTGCGCTTAGTTGTAAGAATTACACTCAATTACAAACTAGAAGTCCATCGTAGACCCGTCACCGTCTGCTATCGTAGTCTGTCTAAGATACACAAATTCGTATGAAAATCCGAAGAACTAAGCGCGCGTATAAATACACTGAAGTATATTGTACCAGATGCATATCATTAGGTTCAGGGGTCGTCTCAAAACTGCTAATTAAAACCGCTAGGGTTTTGCTTGGAGAATGACTCCCTCATTTGGTTGACTGCAACAATAAAATCGGGTTAGCTGGTAAATAAGAAACATTAATGTTGACATAATTTGAAACGATGATTTTTAAATAGCACAGCGTCTTAAATTTCAGTTTGTTTCCGCGAGTCTCTCCCACGAAAAGACATTGTCCGAAGTAGGCTTATTATTGCAACTCATCTAGCATAAGCCTAACCATAGCGCCCTTTTAGACTAAGCAGAGTTTAAAAACAGCCTCCGTCTTAAGGCCAGAGAAGAACAGCGCAGGATGTCCTATTGGTGGTTAGACCGTTAGAGACAGTGTCACCGGATTCCCATTCCAGGTCACTGGGTTATCCACATAGAAGACGCTATGCTGGCGAATGGCAACACCGTAAAACGGAACAAGGGAACTCCGCTTGAACAGTCGAGTGCAACGAGCCTTGACGCTGAATAGCCAAAGTGGACAACAGAGTTTCCGCAATAAAGAGTTGCCATGTCCTTACTACAGCGCGGGGCCAGCGTAAGGAAATATAATAGAGAGTCAGCACCAAAGGTAGGCATACAATTAGGCTAAGTCAAGGAAAATCCGGTGTTTTGCCATCGCTTCTATGAGGCACCTGAGTAACGTGTAGACTATGAGACCAATTTTAAATTTACTAGAACTATGAACTCAGGTTCTCATTCACACCACAGACATAGCATTGGCTCAATAGCAGTTGGATAGACATTGCAGGGTAGGCTGCATGAAGAGCTGAGATCTATTGTGCCAGAGTGATGGAGATTAGGAGCGCTGTAGGCTAATCTCCTGAAGGATTTCTATAAGTCAAGTCAGTGGGTTAGACCTAATTTCAAGTTTGAACAGATAGACGAAAACAGTCAATGTGTACGAAGTGAGTGGCCAGCATTCGTATTAGTCAATGCAGTTTAACTGTGCAACACATTGGTAAAAATTAACCTTTAAAAATTCACAACACTGATAGCTTGGTGCTGCCAAATGCAGCACCAAAAAACCATCAGAAACATAATTATAGTCTATTCTATAACATATTCAAATCAGTTAATTCCGATTGAATATTCAAAATCCTTGCACAATTTTCTTTTGATTTATCTGCGGGCTTAAATTGCCCATCGAACATTTATGCTAAAGCACGTCACTTGTTCTGTTCAAACATATTAAAGTTCTAACGCTACTCTATAACAATAGCATCGATTCATTTTTGAAACATTGCAAGCATGTAAGTTACATTTTTAACATTATATCTGTTACTGAAAAGTCAGATTGCATTTAGAAGCAGATTCGCATTAAAGTCGTGCTAGATAAAAGACAGAGTCAGCGCACCGTACAATATTAAAAGAAACACACATTGTTAATAAGTTACAGTAGATCAAATTTGTTGGCTTCATCTGCACGGACGAGACTGTCAACGTGTGCGTAATCGATCTGTCCCGCGTACATTGAATACGTTGGCATCTGTTGTTCCTTCAGTGTAAGAGTTGCATCGTTTCCAGCGTTGTCCATTGCAACATGTGCTGCAGGCAATCGCTGACCAATGGAATGACTTCTGGATGAATTTACTTGGAGGTCTATTGTTTTGTATTCCTGCTTCTTTTGAAACTGGACGTAGAATCTAACAAACGAAAGTACTGTAATTCGAATTCTGCTGTGCAAATATTTTGGTGTAAATTATAAAAAAATAAAACACCGATTAAAAGTAAGGGGGTCGTTTTTTCAATAGGACCCATCATGGACTACTGCGTTTGTGAAGTGCCGCTGTTCACGCAATGTGCATAGATTGTAGGCCTAATTTTATCTTAATAACTTTAAAAAGACAGTGATCAAAATGCGCTGTCCTAAAGCGACATTGAGAGACGACATGTAGGTGTGTTGAAGTAATAACAGCTTCATTTTCTAAATGTCGGCATATAATGGTCGGGTTTTTGCATCATTATCTCAGCTTCCCACTAACTATGAATGCATATAATAATAAAGCGTCGGTACTAGTCGCTTCATAATCGTTCACGTGCATCGACCAGGAATTGAGAAAGTCGCTCGACGTTTTCATAGTTTATTTGTTCAAGGATGACAGCCGATGTATTGACAATGATGACAATCTTAACCACTCATCTGAATATTACAAAATAGACGAACTGACGGACTTAAGTTATGATGACTGACGCTGACAGAGCTTCAGATCTATTCACTGCCCATTGCCCAACTCATGGCGCCTTCTTTCTGCTCGGCCTCGGGCCTTGGCCTGGCCGGCCAGCCCCTGTCTTCTCGACTCACTGCTTGATGTCTGTTTTCGTTTGTGTCCAACGGTGAACTGCCTGCTCTCCTCTCGCCTGTCTGACTCCTAGCTTCTTCCCCTATGTGTCCTAATCTGATTGGTCCCTTGCTTGGCCAATCCAGCCTTCCTTCACTCTTAGCCTCTCTTCCTTTTCCCTGCCCCCCCTGGCAGTCTGTTCTCTGTCTCTGTGTCTCTCTGTCTGTCAGTCTGTCTGTTTCTCTTTCTCGATATCTCACTCTCTCTCTTTCCCTCGTCTACCTTAAGTGCTAGGCCTAAGGCAGACACCACAATAGGTGTGTTTGGGTGTGTGTATTGTCCGTGTTTGAAACGTACCTTCGTAGATAGACAGCTCCAGAACATATGATAACCAGACAGATTGTCAAAGTGAATCCACATATCGCAACGATGACTAAAACTAAAAAAATGACAAAGGGCAATTAGACTAAGCAACAAGCATGACAGCTGAAAGAATTTAAAATGCATACGAATGATTTGCATATAAGTATTTAAGATTTTAATACACCAAGTGAGAAGTTCCAAAATTATATGAAAAAATTGGACTGTTAGTTTGTTTAAGTAGAGTTCTTTAGAACACAAGTAGCCTATATCTATCTATCAATAATATTATTGATTGATTAAAGACTCATGACAACTAAAAATCAGCGTAGGCTACTTCGGGCGTAGTTCTGCAAAAAATGAGACTGAGGAAATGAAAATATCGACAATTTTTCAGGTAGGCCTACCGTGTTTGTCATTCAGAACTGCAGGATCAGCTTCGGCATCTGTACTTGACTCACGCACCAAATTATTGCTCTTATCTGCAAAAATACAATAATTATTCATCGTTACCCTGCAATCAATCTGCGAGTCATCATCATCATCATCATCATCATCATCATCATCATCATCATCATCACCATCACCATCACCATCATCATCATCATCACCATCACCATCATCATCATCATCAGTTCTCTTCGTGCAATTCTGCACATCGGGCAATGCAGCTCCTCCATTTCTCCCTGTCCATGCACCGCCAGTCGAGATAATAATTGTGATTTTCATAAGACTACATTCGTTGCAAAATAAAATTTTTATGGAAAAGGTTAATCACAATTGTTTGGAATTAACTAATTGCACTGCCAAATTAGATCTTACATAAAATTATTAATTTTGTCTACTTACTTTACGACGTGCGAGAATGCTTATAATCCAAAACAACCTCCTATACATGTAGGTTAATATTTTGAAACCTATTTTTCATTGAATCCGATTCGCGTATAGTTTTATAGGCACTGCTGATGCAATGAATCTATATGAAATATCGATATGAAATATCGAACCATTTGAGCAATTTCCAAGTACACCAGTCCATGTTCCTGCTTTACAGATGAGACGCCATGTTTGATGAGTGGAGTAGCAACCAATAACAATCGAATCGTCATTCCTCTTCAACCAAGAATCCTCCGGCGGAACGATATCCGAACAACCAACGGCTATTCATAGAAAAAAACAATAAAGATTTGAAAATTGACATGGGTAATACAAACTCTTAACAAAATAGAAAACATTAGGCTAGTGAATACCAATTTTATGCATAATAGGCATATGCCTATGTAAGCGTATTTTATGTAGGCCTAGTACAGCGGCCGGTCGGTCGCGTGTACGCCAGCGACGAAACGGGCCAAAGTGCACAGGTGCGTTTGGGCGCGGGTTTTGAGACGACTGTCTGGCCGAGTGTCTGAACCACTGTCTGGAAGACGGCGGATTGAGAGAAGGAATGAGCGTCTGAGGAATGAGTCACGAGTTTAGGCTGTGATAACTGTAGTAGTTGCTGTTTAGTTGTAGTAGAGAAGAGTCGTTGTTGCTATGATAATGCAAGGATAGACATTATCGTGTTGTTTGCTGCTGTTACGTTTTATGTTGAAGTTGATGATAATATACTTTGGAAAACCTATCATCGTTGTCGTTGAAGTAGAATAAGGAATTACTGTAGAACTTTACCTAGACAGTAGATTCGAATCAGTTAAATCAGTAGGGGTAGGTTTAGGCCACTGAGGAAATATAGAAGCTACCGAAGAGACTGGTGAGGTCAACGCTCGTATATAAGTACTGGGTGACATTTGGTGGCAGCGGTGGGATACGAATTTGCGAAAGTTTGGACACGAATTTACAAACGTTGTTTGACGATCTACATTTACACGTGGATTCGGAATATTGATTTTCTGATCTTCTGACGCTGTGTTTTGCTTATCTTCACACGCTGGTATTCTCACCTGAGAATACGGAAGGAACGATATCTGGGTTTTTATCGATGCTACGGATGCTGATTATTATATCCAAGGAACGATATCTGGGATCTTATCGAAGGAACATTTCACAGTGTCCGTTCTTCGAAATTCTTCGACGAACTTCTCCCGTGAGAAGCAGCCTGATCAACAGTTCATCGATCATATATACGACGGTGAGAAACGACAACTCAACGGACGGAAAGGTAGGAAAAACTTGCTTGTCTGCTAAAGGAGCAATAAGAATTGAAGTAAAGAAGTAAGAAACAACAAGTAAAGAAGTAAGATGGAGAAACTTACAGAGCAAAAGCAAGCAGCTATTAAGAAGATGGCTTCCGAAAGAATAATCAAGTTATTAATCGAAGCAGGTCTGGACGCAGAAGAAGTCGGACAGATGTCGAGGGAAAGTTTGATGAGAAATTTAGCCGAGGTTTGGGCTAAGAAAGAAGAAGAAGAAGAAGAAGGTGCTGTCGGAGGCGCTGCGGAGAAGCCAGTGGAGAAGCCTGAGGCACCGATGTCTATGGAGGCGTTGCTGCAATTCATGATAATGAAAGAGGAGCAGCGCAGACAAGAGGAGAAAGAGCGTAAACAAGAAGAAAAAGAGAAAGAAGAGCAGCGCAGACAAGAGGAGAAAGAGCGTAAACAAGAAGAAAAAGAGAAAGAAGAGCAACGCAGACAAGACGAGAAAGAATTGCGACAACAAGAGATAGATATGCAGAGGCAGCAGTTCCAGATACAGTTAGAACAAATGAGAATAGATCGAGACGAATCAGAGCGAAGAAGGATGGAGTTAATGATAGAATATGAAAAAGCAAGGAGAAGCGATGAGGAAATACGAAAGCAGCAGATTGAGGACAAAAAGGCTCGCGAGGAAGAAAAAGAAAAGATGCGTTTACAAGAACTGGAGAGAGCAGAAGAAATTCGTCAGGAAGAATTTCAAGCCGGAAAAGACAATTTGGAAAAAGCAGAAAGAGAAAGAGAAGAGCAGATGCAGTTAGAACAAAAGAAACTTGCTATCAAGGAGGCTCAACTTAAAGAAATGGCCATTGAAAAAGAAGAACGCAGAAAGCAGTTAGAACTATTACAACAGAAGATAGAACAGGAAGAACTGCGGAGAATCGAAGATCAAGATCGACTGAAGAAGAGAGACGAAGATGATCGTAAGAGCCGAGAAGTGTCAGAACAGATTAGGCTCAGAGAAAGTGAGACAATGGTGTCCAAGATCAAGAAGATTGGTGATGCCATGAAGCATGTATTGCCTAAGATGCCGTATGATATGATGGAAGTGCCATTATATTTTGAGACCGTGGAGAATGCATTCAATAGCTTCGCTGTGGAAAAGCAGTACTGGGTGAAATTGTTGTTGCCATTGATGACCCCGAGAGCGCGAACGGTATTGAATCGATTGTCATTTGAGAATTTAGATAAATACGATGCAGTGAAAGAGCATTTGTTGAAGGAATTAAAGTTAACAGCTCGTGAGTACAGGTCAAGGTTTGCAGATGCCAAGAAGACAGCCGAAGAAACGTATACGATGTTCACGGCTAGGCTGAAGAACCTGTTGAATTATTATGTCCGAAGTAGACGAGTGGACAAAGACTACGAGAAGCTGTTTGATTTGTTAGTGGCGGATAAGCTGAAAGAATGTTTACCACCAGGTCCACTACAGTTTGTCTTATCGAAAGAGGGTACAGAATGTTTAGAAGCTAGTAATGTGGCAGACCTTGCAGACATACATGTGAACAATCGAATTGGTGTAATATTTCAAGAAAAACCGAAATATGACGCATGGGTCAATAATCCAAAGCAGACCAAGTGGAACAGCACTGCCGAAGAAACTGGAAGCCAAGCCAAAAGTAATGATGCAAAGAAAGATGATTATTCTGGAAAGCAGTGGTCGCAAGATAAACAACAGTCAACGTGGGACAGACAAGCCTACAATCGAACTCCGCCGCTGGGACGCCCAACAGAAAGTAATGCATCTTACACGCCGTACAACAAGTGGGAGAACAAGGAGCAAAGAAGTTTTATCAAGAAGCGTTGCCACAATTGCAATTCTGATAAACACCTAATAAAAAATTGTCAAGCACCAGGAGCGACAAATCTGAGAAACAACTTTAGTAGGAGTGCAGAGAATTTGAGAGTAAACCAGATCCAAGTGATAAATGCACCTCCTGGTTGGGAAGAACAATACAACCGAGAAACGGAAGTGAAGTCGGTGATGAAATGTACACCACGGTTTATAATACAAAGTAAAGATGATTTTTCACTTATAAAGAAGATTGCATTGCAGCATGTGACGGTAGAAATACGTGGAAATAATAACAGTGGTCGTCCTGTGCAAGTTAAAGCATTGGTTGACTCTGGAACAGAGATACCAGTAATCAACGAGGAACTACTGAAAGGAGCGATAGTGGAAGAGATTGGCAGAGTACATTTGCAATGTGTGGCTGGAGAGCCTATTCCAGCTAAGTTAGTGAAGATTGATGTGAGAATGGGTGGTCAGACAGTAGGAGAAGATCTGATGGACAGAAAAATAAATATTGCGCCATACTCAACGTTGGTGTGTGCCAGCATTCCAGCAGAACTGTGTAAAGAAAACAAAGAAAGGTTCCTGCTACATCCAGAGATAATTGCAGAACTGAAAGAGATTCCCTCAATCAGTGTATTGCAAGGAGAACTACAGGCGCAGGTGACTACAAGAGCAAGGAGTCGGAGAACAGAAGTCGAAGACGAAGAAGAGGAACAGCTAAATGAAAGCCTGCTAGACGAAGACACTGAAAGCGAAGATGAAAAAGAAAAAGAAGGAACAACATCCGAGAACAATGAAAATGAAGAAGAGATGGCTGCATGTGAACGAAATGATAGTGAAGATTCGGAGAGCGATATGGAAATTGGCGAGAGTATGAGAGAATTGTTTATGGAGGATACGAATGATGAAAGACAATTGGAGGATGCAAAGAAATTGGAGAAGCAAGAACGATGTGCCAGCCAATACAACAAGAAAGCAAAATATAAAGAATTCGAACTTGGAGAACGCGTCGACGTACTACATCCAACGTCAACCAACAGATTGATCTCACGATGGCATGGTCCATATACGGTTCTACAAAGAAGATCCAAATATTCATATCTCGTGGACATGAAGGAACATGGTCGACGAATCGTTCATGCCAACTGAATGAGAAAGTTCATCACAAAAACATTATCGTGTGGTCTTATCGAGGAAGAGGACGACGAATTCGGATCAGTGGTAGAAATACCGCTGAAAGACGATTATTCAGAGACGAAACAGAAATCACTTCAAGTGGATGATAAACCAATGAGCGCTTTAGCGATCAAAATGTCTAATCAAATACTGTATGCAATTAACCGTATGAAAGGATATTGAAGTACATGTTGATAATTGTCCTAATCATTTGAATGGACATTCTTTTAAGACTTTTAGAATTGTTTCTGAAACAGATCTGATTGCATAATGTGATTTTATATATGTTTGAGGTTGGTAAACCATTTAATTTGTATTGTGTTAACAGAGATTTTACTGTGGGAGCGGGATTGTCACAGGTGGACAGTGAAGGGATAGAACGTCCCGTTTCATTTTTCAGTCAGAAACTGACAGATACACAGAGGAGATGGGCGACGATTGAGAAGGAAGCCTATGCAATCATATGGGCTTTAAACAAATTGAAAGAACCAATAATAATTTCTAAGATTAATGTGTTTACAGATCACAATCCTTTAGTTTATTTGACTGAATCAATGTCGAAATCTGCTAAGTTAGTCAGATGGTCTTTATCATTACAAAATTTTGACATTCTGTTGAACTATAAGAAAGGAAAGCTGAATGTAGTAGCTGACTGTTTATCTAGATTGTAGTGTAAGATATTTTATGATGCATTTAGTGTAAGAATTGTTGGTATTGTATAATTAATGGACGTTCGCTAATTTTTAAAGATAATTAGCTCTCTTTAAAAGAAAGGAAAGAGGTAATGTAAGCGTATTTTATGTAGGCCTAGTACAGCGGCCGGTCGGTCGCGTGTACGCCAGCGACGAAACGGGCCAAAGTGCACAGGTGCGTTTGGGCGCGGGTTTTGAGACGACTGTCTGGCCGAGTGTCTGAACCACTGTCTGGAAGACGGCGGATTGAGAGAAGGAATGAGCGTCTGAGGAATGAGTCACGAGTTTAGGCTGTGATAACTGTAGTAGTTGCTGTTTAGTTGTAGTAGAGAAGAGTCGTTGTTGCTATGATAATGCAAGGATAGACATTATCGTGTTGTTTGCTGCTGTTACGTTTTATGTTGAAGTTGATGATAATATACTTTGGAAAACCTATCATCGTTGTCGTTGAAGTAGAATAAGGAATTACTGTAGAACTTTACCTAGACAGTAGATTCGAATCAGTTAAATCAGTAGGGGTAGGTTTAGGCCACTGAGGAAATATAGAAGCTACCGAAGAGACTGGTGAGGTCAACGCTCGTATATAAGTACTGGGTGACAGCCTAGTTCATGACAAAGGGTTTCAGTGCGATCCTGATAATATCAGACTCAGCTTATATTCGACAATAATAGAGCTCCTGGAACCAAAGGCTCTTTCGTTGCTGAAAATCAAAAAGCTCGACGGACTGCGATGTCAGAAACAGGTCGACAAAGATGAGACAAGTATGATGGAGTGCAATCAAGAAGGCACCGCCAAGCAGGTGCAGCAACTCGGTAGGAGAAATGCGCTGAGAATTTTGTTTCGAGTAGGCCTATAACCGTGAGTAGGCCTATCTACGAGTGCATCAAAGCTTCTTTCTAGCAGGGGAATGTAATACAATTGCCAAGTTGCACCTAAAATCATTTAATTGCGCACACCAACAATGCGACATGATTATATGTTAGCACAGTGTTCGGTGTGGTGAACCATAACGTGTCGTTTAACCTACATGTACTCGAAACCTTCTCTAGGGTCTAAATTGTCGATCAGCCTTTGGGATGGCTTGTATACGTTCTCAGATGGACGAACTAAGGTGGTGCCCACTGCGTGAGAAACAAATATTGCGTATACATTATTCCTCCAATTACTATAATTGGCTTTTTAGCGGGGTTGCTTACTGGGTCTTCCTTTGCAACCACTATAGCTATCAATATATACTCAAAGATGACACGCTAATCTACAACAAGTTAATTAGAGGCTTGCTGAAATCATTCATTCTACAGAATGATATTGTCGATAAATTAAATGCTCCACGTCATTCGATTTTGAATGCATCATCATTTTAGTTTGTAGCCTAGCCTCATAGCGAGTGATAACAAGACTTAGTGCCTACCTTCAACTTTGAGCATGTAGTTCACATTTTCGTTGGTGCTCTCCGGATGACTAACTTCATTGAAAACGACAGTGACGACATTTCCTGTTGACATGTAAAACTCTTTCTCTCGACGTTCACTGGTTAAACAGATCGATAAATTATTATTCCCTGTCGTATCGACGATCAAACCGCGTTGTTGACAGCGCTGCTTTGCTTTTCCTTGGTTCGAACCGGAATTTGATGTAGTTAGATCAAAAAGGATTATGTTGATTTTTTGACCAGTGGGTGCTTCCAAAATCCAAGGTTGAGATTTTGATCCACATGTTCTCTGACCAACAAACGAGTCAATTAAATAAACTGGTCGTTTAGACGCCACAACTGAGCAAGAACGAAGCTCATCTGCAACTGAAAACATATTATGAACTAATATTAGCTTGGTTTTTCATGGGCTCTATCAAACTACTTTGAACAGCAGGTCTACTAATTGAACGCACTGAACAGAACTAATTTGAAGGGCGCATCTACAGTATTTTAAAATTTGATTTAGCCTAATGCTATTGTATGAGATAATTAATTTAAGGTTAAGGTAAACACATGCAAGTGGTGTTTTCAGTTCTGTCATATTATCGCATTAAGATGCACAAAATGGAGCGAACAATATTGCTGGGACATTACAATGTAGGTCATGATTCAGTTCAGAAGTTCAAAAATGCTATAGGCTCTAATGATTGCCTCAATTTACCGCTGATGCATTCATAGCTGACTTCAAAGTAGACATTCAGACCACTCAAACAAGGTTTGATATTCTCTGAAGAGATATCTGACCATCGAACTTCACATTCAGCTTTTCCAGAACACTTTCGATCCAAAATATGCAAAACATCAGCTGAACATCCAAGGATACGGGACACATCTCCAGACAGAGTTTTCTGTTCGTCAATTTCTTCAGTCGTTATACATCGGCCAATGCGCATGCGCCCATATGTAGCGCTTTTCATAAGTATGACCTCATTTCTTGGACATCGAGGTTGAAAAGACTCCTGCATGCAATAGTCTTCTGTTGCTGCTTTTTAAAATGTAAACAATAATACAGTTATTTGGATATTGTTGTAAAATAACGAATTTCCCCATTCGTGTTTAAGCTAAAATATTAAAATGTTCCTTTTTGGTGTTTAAGATGAATTCTGAACTATCAGATTTCAAATGCTGAGACATTAGAAACCATGGATTGTCAAATAATAAATTGTGTGGCATCTAAACGATTGACGAGCTGGAAGATACTACTACAACAGTAGGCTACTGTAGCTGCGCCATGTACATCTCCTATGCAACTTAGCCAACCAGATTGCAGATGCTGCTTCGACAGAAGAGTGGCCAGATTATCCTCGGAATAGGTTCCAATTGACCATTGGAAATGCTCTTTTTACGATACTGGTTCGATGTAAAACTGGCAGCAACCATTGTTTACTTAATTGGACAACTTTCGTAATAGAATTCAGAAAAATTGAGCATCTGGTCGTCACAGGCTCCAATGTATCGTAGGCAGAAAATGAAATTGACTGAAATGTTTGCACTAATTCTTTTCCGCACAATAAGAGTTAAGAACAGGTGCAGTAGCTGGAATGACGTTAAAAAGAGCAGACAACCGAATTTCTCAAAGATAATTTAGACACAATGACTGGTGATAGTATAGGCCTAATGGACAAATCGATGGATGTACGAATGTGCAAGACATAAATATAGACAATAACACCTTTGAGTAGGCCTACTATTCAGGTCACTTCCGTCATCAGGGGGCGCATTGTATATATATATATATATATATATATATATATATATATATATATATAGCACACTGGCACGGAGATCAGCGGATTCGAGTTCGATTCCAGAAGCAGGATAGACGTGCCTTGTAGGGTGCTATTAGCACCCGTGTATTACAGACTGTCTGTTCCGTTAGTAGTTAAGATTTATGCTAATTAAGATAACTGGGCTACATATTTGTGCACTGTATCCGGCTGCGGTCTGTCAACCGGCTTGTTCAGCAAAAAATTATTATTGTTATTATTTACGAATTAAAATCTGCATTTTACTACTATATATAGTATTATATACCCCTTCGATTTGATATGAATTTACTCCCGTTTTAAGCCCCTTACTTACCCTACCAGCATTCGGCCGGATGCTTGGTTGAGTGTTGCTCTAAATGGCATAAATTAATAGGTGAAGGCAGAATCGTGAGACCCCGATGTGCTCAGTGGCATTGATGGGCATTTCTGTCCATAAAATCTTTATTCGTCTCAATGGACTTTTTAAAACTTCTGACACATTATGGCACATAAGTAGGACCTATGCAAAATAGGATACCGGTTCTATAGTCTATGGTAATCGACAGCGGTGGATTCATTTCAAGCTACTGCAGCCTAATGGAATACATTCGTCGGCCATTAAATTCACTTGCATGATTGTAGCCTATAAGTATAATCAGTCCCTATTTTGTGGTACTTACAAGGGTCTTGATACATGGGCCCATGCACACACATTCAAAACTACGAGTCTACGCCATAAATGTATGTACATTGGTCAAGCAGTAGTCAAGGATTCAGTGCTATACGATGTAACATACCTGGTTCTGCGTTCACTCGATGTATCCATGATGCATATAAACAGATCAACATAAACGTTAGAATGAATAAATTCATTTCGATGTATTCTGGTCAGATTATATTATAAACTGCTTCCTTTTTTGACAATAGACAGCCCCTATGGTTCAGTAGCATTGCGATGTCCGTTTTGTCCAAACACATTCAGGCGTAGTGATTTTGCAGATTGGAGTGCAGAATTTTGAAACAACCATTGACTAATAAGATATGTTTCAATGGGTCGGGGACCAACTCAAAATCCAATAAAAAAAAGCAACACGCGGCGCTTGTACAGAAAAATCGAGCTGATTATGGTCTAATTATATGCCGTCTCCTTCAATTCACAAACAATGTCAACGAGACGCATCATTTTCTTCTAGAATAAATTAGTGTTGAAAATGACATTCCATAATTAGGCTATTATCAACAATGTTGATGCAAAGCAACGTCATGCATTAGCAGTTTCGTAGAGAAAAACGACGACTTGTATGTATATGAACATTTATGACTTAACATTGTTTGTACATATTCAATCAGCCTCATTTTGTGACTCCATGGACTAAATCTTTGATCAAATTATTTTTGGCTACAACATGTCGCTGTTCTGTTTAAGCTTTCTCTTTCAAATAATCGACACAGATGGAGGATATAGGCCTATGCACAATAAAGATGCGTGACAGGTTGCAAAATGCGTATAGAAGAAACAGTAATAATAATTATAGTCTGGAAAATTAATTCGAATTAAATACCAGATTATTAGCATTCGAACCGCATCATGCCTTATCCGATAAGCTAAAACCGATGCTTTTTCTGATGTGTTGACACCTATTGTTCAAATATTTGCCCTGGCTGAGTTAGTGGAAATTGTCGCATTGTTCTGTCCAGCATAGACTGAATACATATGCATATCTGGTGTAAATACACAATTTGCATCATCATAATTATCAGATGCATTTCCTGGATAACCAAGAGACATTTGTTGACCACAAAGTTGACTTGTGGCTGAAGTTTTGTTGAAGTTAAGTACTTTGTAGTCTTGCTTCTTCTGATACTGGACGTAAAATCTAAACAGGAAAGTAAGAACAAAGAAATCCAATTAGGCCTAAAGCAATAGCATCATTGCTACCGTTGTGGTTGTGCCTGTGTTCCTTTTGCTCTTTCTCATTGTGGAAGCATGCGCCTAGCGAAGAGAAAAGCTAAGAACAGAAATGTTGTTGTCAAATCTGATCAAACAAACATTCACTCCAGTCTCAAAACTTCAATGGCTGAACTGCTTTAAGAACTAAATCGTCATTGATGCTTATTCATAAAAATGCTAATGAATGTGCATAGCCTATTATAATAGGCCTACATGGACTATTAAAAAAAATATCTTATAGCGCAATGATTCATCAGACCGTTTACCGACTGTAATTCTTAAGTGTAGCCTGTAATGCAGGGCCGTAGCAACAACGAACGTGGCCCCCTCCGAGCATAATGTCCCCGAAATTTCTGACGACTTTTTTAGTCATCCGGCCAAAATCTCGGAAAAATTTCATCAATTCGCCGTCTGAAAAGTTTATGACCTTTTTTTAGTCATTTTTTGGCACTTTTGGGGGCCCCTTTCTTGCGGGGGCCCCCTTCGGTCGGAGGGTACGGAGGGCGGTCGCTACGCCTCTGCTGTAATGTAAAACGAATAAATAACTGTAGCCTAAGTAGGCCTAGTGTAGGCTACTGGTACAGTAGCCTAAACGTCTTTGCTCATTGTATTTCTGTCACAAATATTCCACAAAATGCAACTGCTAAATTTACATTTTGCCACTATAAATCTATCACCTACAGAAAAAAATCAAACAATAATAATAATCTATGGCTAAATGGCTATTGCTCGTAAATCTAGCCCTACCTTCTTAAGTAGACAGCTCCACAGCATACAATCACCAAGCAGATTGTCAGCGTAAATCCACCAATTGCGACGATAGCAATAACTGAAAAGAAACAATACACATTGCTAGGCCTATAGTAAAACGTTTTAAAGTGAAGATGTGACATTCGCTGAATCAGTTTACTCATAATTTCAGATACATCCTGTTCTTGAACATTTGGAGTCTTGTGTTTGATGAACGTATTTTTTTACTGAAAATAGTAACTACATCCAAACTACATCGCTACATTATAGACTCTACAGGTCGCTTAACGGTTTCATAATTATAGGCCTATAACGTAGCCCTGGATAGCGGAAACCACACCATGCAGCCACGAGGATTTTATACTGCATACTACCACCATCTAATAAAAAATATGCAGATATATTTTGTTTTGTGCCTGCCATGTCAGAACTACTTAGCCTATTTAAATTCTTCATCGTTACCTTGCTTATCACTCGTCACTGCTGGCTCATTTTCTGATTCCGTGTTGGAGTCACGTGCTGAATGACCATCATCTAGAAATGCAAGGGTAAGTTCTGCAATGTGCTTTTAATGATTAGACAGGTTGCTTGATTTGCATCTGCAATTTATCTTTGGATAGTCAATGTTGAGCAAAAATTTCGAAAGCCAACATGTGTATTCGCACTTTCAAGATTATTGTAATTTGTAGCCTATATGAAATTCCACGACACAGTGAATAATCAGCATATTCACTTCAGTTGGCCTAATTAACAATTTGAAAATATTTAATTCATTAACAATTAGGCTAGTGCTGATCAATTTAGAGTAAAGTGATTTAAAGTTCATTTTGGTAATCTGATTAATCATTTGTGTACAATTAATTCATCTTAATTTCAGCACTTTAGTTTCTTCAACTGAATGTCCACCTTTCGAGCAATTTCCTAAGACGCCAATCCAGTTTCCTCCATTACAACTGAGACGCCACGTTTGACGACTTGAGTAGCATCCAATCACAATGACATCATCGTTTCTTTTTAGCCAAGCATCGTCAGGTGGAACGATATCCGAGCAACCAACGGCTGCAACACGAAAAGAAATCATTTCAGACATTTATACGAGAGAATAAATCAGATATATGAAAGAGAGTAAAGACAAAGATAAAGTAGACATGTCAACGATTTTCAAAAGTTGCAATTGAATGTGTTTTGAACCGGTCTTTCGCTCGATTTGTAGCTTAACTCGAGCAGTGGCGTTTTCGAATGTGCTGTATTGTAACTGATAGTTCAGTTACAAATGATGAACCGTCAATTTATCTAAGCGCAAAAAAATAGGCCTGTATTGTCCGACAATATTGAAAACCTACTTCACACTTGGAACCTATTAATGCAATAGATTAACTGCACCAAATCTTTCCTTGTGATTTCTATACATTTCGCAAATGGTATCGGCTCTTCGCAGCTGAGTCAGTGGTCACCGCTGCCATCTAATAACTAATTTAAGACAAAGTCGTCAAAATAATGCCTATCGAGTTATATTATGCCATTTTCTGAGATAATACATTACCAGAAGCACAAATTTCTTCTAAGTCACGAATAACTCGTATAGGCTATTACAGCAATTCTTAAAAGTTCTTTGGGATCAGTTTATTACCTTCAACTTTCAGTATAAATTGTATTCCAATATCGTTCTTCTGTTGCTGCACAGAATCGTCAAACACGATTTGAACAACATTTTCAGCCGATAAATATAAAGTTTTCTCTCGACTTTCACTATTTACACAAAGCGATGCATTTCTTTTCCCAGGTTTATCGACAATCAAACCATGGCTTCGACATTGCTGCTCGCTTGCTTCTGATTTCGATCCAGATTTTGATGTCTTGAAATCGAAAAGACTGATGTTGATTCTTTGTCCAATTGGAGCTTCAAGAAGCCAAGGTTGAAGTTTTGTTCCACAAATTCTCTGACTGGCAGATGAACTTAGTAGATAGGCTGGAGATTTAGCAGCCGTCACTGCACAAGAACGATCGCCATCTACAACTATAGAGACACATCTTACGTCATGTAAAAGGTGTAAGTGATTCTCATATAATATATATAATTATATATAATACATGTATAATAGGTTTCTGAGAATAAACACTACTGTCCATCTAGCTTTAACACGAGTCACTTTTGTAATGTAGTCACGACAAATCAGCATCATCAGCCAACAGGTCAATGGGCAATTCAATCTACTGTGTCTCACACGATGTACGGTAATTAAAACGCGACTAACAGCAATAATTATCAGTAGCCTAACTGCTTTGGTGGAATTAATTAATTTTGGCGAGACGCTCTGCTATGAATTATTGTTTGAATGTGGAGACCACATCAGTGATATCATGCACCATAATAGGCCCGTAAGATTCATTTTAGGCCTATGACGTTTCTCTAAGTAGGTTATATATAGCATTAGCCTAGTCATACCATAGGCTACTCATACTCTTCTGGCCCTGTTTTATGTGCCCCATTGACACGGTAGGCCTGCACCATGAATTTTTATAGCGACTATATATAATATATATAATATATATGGAAGTAAAAACCTACATACAACACCCCTTAAACTTTTAGACAGCTATAATAATATATTATATTATTATAGCTGTCTAAAAGTTTAAGGGGTGTTGTATGTAGGTTTTTACTTCCGATTATGTACAAACTTATAGCCTACCAATGCACAATAATTGTGAAAATATAATGGTCGGTGACAACTTACCGCTGATGCATTCATAGCTGATTTCCAAGTAAACAGTGAGACCAGGGAAACAAGGTTTGATATTCTCTGAAGAGATGTCTGACCATCTGGCTTCACATTCAGTTTTTCCAGAACACTTTCGATCCAAAATATGCAAAACATCGGCTGAACATCCAAGGTATCGAGGGTCGTCCCCTGCAACCAATCTATGAGCATCAACTTCCTCAGCAGTTATACATCGCCCAATTCTCATACGCCCATAGGTGGCGCTTTTCATCAGAATGACTTCATTCCTTGGACATCGAGGTTGAAATGACTCTAGCATACAGTAATCCTGAATTGCTGCTAAAACAACAATTTGTTGGCTACAGTTTCAATCTGAACTTGAAAACACTGCGGATTTAATTTAATTTGAAACCGTAATAACAATATTAGCTATCAATCATCACATTTTGTAAATTTCCAGTAGGATCATCTCTGTTACAATTGCAAACGCTTCCACGTTATGTAGGCTACTTCCCTAAATAGCGAGTCATAGGCCTAAATGGCCCGTATAGGCTACAGTCCAAATATAGAGATCAGTATGTTAGTTTATCTCAATGAATCTTTGTTTAAAACTTGTTCATATCCTACACTCGGTTGTGTTTTATGTTCAAATGAAAAGTCACCGACGCAACTGCCTGCTTCTTAGCATTCGTCTAATAATCAAGAACTCAGGAAACTTTGACCGCTGCAGTAGTAGGCTACCCGTAGGTAACAAGGTCGACTATTGTTATTCGGACCGTACTGTAGAGAAGGACTTGTAATTGACTTTGACTGGACAGCATTGGTGACTTTAGCTTCAAAGCTTACTAACTACTCATTTACGTTTGTGGTTGTACGATTTTACTCTTGGTCAGGCGGTTTATTTTGTGGGGAAGTTCGACACATTAAGCATTTTTGCGAAATTTCTAGGCTAAAACGAGATCACAAAATTATAACAAAAATACTTTATAGTAGTACTTTATCTCTTTAAGCAAAAGCAATAACAATTTAGTCTTTGCAGTTTATTTCCTGAAATTACAAACACTTTTTCTGAGGGCTATAAATTGTCGAACTTCCCCTCACTATGGGGGGAATTTCGACAGTTACTGTCTGTAACTGGAATCAGGTTATAAAACGTGTCCAGATTAAATAAATGACATTGACAGCATCTGTACACGTCTCATGGAACCAACGCCCACACATCTGGCACCTTATCCATTCTTCTTCCTGGTTCTTGGGTGGATCAAAGTATGAACACCCACATTGAGCAAAGGGTAATTTCATGGAATACTGACATAGTCAGAATTCGTATCCTGACTATATACAAACATACATACATACACATATACATAGGCCTACATAGGCCTACATAGGCCTACATAGGCCTACATAGGCCGACATAGGCCTACATAGGCCTACATACATACATACATACATACATACATACATACATACATACATACATACATACATACATACATACATACATACATACATACATACATACAAGCATACATACATACATACATACATACATACATACATACATACATACATACATACATACATACACACATACATACATACATACATACATACATACATACATACACACACACATACATACATACATACATACATACATACATGCATACATACATACATACATACATACATACATACATGCATACATACATACATACATACATGTATACATAACTTACATACATACATTTCGTTTAATAGACATTTTTCATCTACAGCAATGTTACACGCATAAAACGAATCACATATTCTCACGTATATGCATGAGCCGCACACTGTCGAACTTACCCCAATTAGAGGTGTCGAACTTACCCGAACTTGGGTGGAAGTTCGACAGGTCACTTATTTTTCGACGCACTGTGTAATGAGCAATATGCGTCTTACCAGCCTACTTTTCATTGGCATTAGACCTAGCTCAAGCATTAACAACCAGAAAATCTTCCTCGAGATGAGAGATATGCGAATAAACTCTTAACATGATTTTACATTGCGCACTCGGATGCATTGATTACTTATCTGGTGCACTGATTTAGCTCAGGGTTTCACGGATTGCATGCGGTAAAATTTTAATCTAAGTTGGCCAAAATGACAACTAAAGAAAGCTTTATTAAAAAATATATCCGCAAATGACGTGTCATTAAAGCTCGTGAGTAAGTAAGCAAAAAGGTTACGACTGTCGAACTTCCCTCCAGTGTCGGACTTCCCCCCAAGCACTCTATATACTTACTTACTTACTTAACAAACCGGTAGCCTATCACTAAAGATAGACATAGCTCTAGGGCTGCGAACTCTGGACTTTGCCATTCCGGGACGCCCGCATTCACTAGATATGACATTTGAACCAGTTTGCACTGTCCACTTATATTGCATAGGCACAAAGTCGTGGACATCAGCACCTCAACCTTCAAAAAGCATTAGAACAGACAAACAGTACATAGGACACAATAATTATGCTACTGCATGAGTGTCAGTAGTTTGTAAAGTTTTCAAGACTTGAACCAACAGCTGTCCGAAATTCGATATTCAGCCCACAACGTTAGGTTTAATAGAGCGCAGAACGCAAAATCATCACACAGTTTGCCGAGTTTAGTATGTAAAATAACAACATTTTGTCAGGTGCATCTCTACCACAAATTCCGGGACAATTTGAGATCAATCCGGGACACGGGACGCAAGGGCCGATTCCGGGACTGTCCCGGCGAATCCGGGACGGTTGGCAGCCCTACGTAGCTCTAAAATTTGGTTCAATGATTCAACGCCCAATTCACATTTTACATCATTGGACCTGCATTGAATGAAGTTCTGTAGTAATCGAAACAAATTCGTTTAGCTTTTAGTGCATAGGCTAGGCTAAGCTATGTGTAGGCCTATAAATTTAGAGTCTACACAAAGTCATGTTGGCCCTACGTGACTGTCTGAAGAGACCATTGTAAAGAAATAATAAAGTCAGAAACCTAAGGTGCCTAAATCCGCTCAGAAGACAGTGTCAAAATTAGTCCTTTAGGCTTTTATATTCATCATTGCATAACTATGCATAATTTCGATGAACGTGTCTATTTTCAATTTTCTTGTTAGGCAACTCCGCAAGAAAAAAAATTCGACGAGTCTCCGTCGGTGCCTGCTTTGAAGTCTCTGAATATTATTGATAGGCCAACTAGGCACAATACAAAGCCAAGTGAGTATTCGTTGCCAATTATTTATAAATAAAGAATAATTGATTGAACGCCATCCATTCAGTTTTCACCGAATTATTCAGCAATAACAGTTCAATTATTTTGTAAAGTTTTGGTTTTTGGACATTATTTCAGTTTCCTCGTGCATGTCAACATCGCTTTGACATAACCTACACAATGGCAAATTGATGTTTGCATTGAAACAATAGAGATCCAATATTATTTATAATATTACAAGGGTAGGTCTACCTGGTTCTGCCTTGACTGAATTCATCCAGGATAAATTAAACAAATAGATCCATGTGATCGCTATCGCAGATATTACGTTTATTTCGTTACGAATCATATTTCTAATTGCAATCTACGATGAGTTAAAAACGTCGAAATGCAAGAAACTGAATCCCTCGGTAGGACCTGTCTCTTAACTCCGTTTTAATCACGAGCATAGCATACTCTCAAAATACAGAAAACGTCGTGAGTTGTATCGCCAAGAATGTCTGTTCAAACACATTCGAGCGTAGTAATTTTTAAATAGGCTAATGACTAATAGGACCGTCTCAAAAACGAATAGAAATTGTATGGTTAAAAATATAAGAACGCAAAAGCATTACATTTCTAAGAGGTGACTATAAATTCTCGAAGAATCCATTAAATGTCATCATAATTATTAGTCCTATAAATGGCTACTAACAATTTCTAGGCGCACGGTATGAATGACATTGAGGCTACTTGCTCCGACGCACAAAACGGATCTCAGCGGCCGCCTATAGCAATACGGAGCGTAATAAGATATCCCTACACAGTAACGCACTGCATATGAATTTCTCATTATTATGCGGTGACGCTCAGTAAATGCTGAATTACTATTATAATTATTATTATTATTATTATTATTATTATTAATAATAATAATAATAATAATAATAATAATAATAATAACCTACCGAATTCAGGAGAGTTGTGGCACAGTGCATCACACGGTGGGGTCAGGGAAATTAAGATGAGTAATAATAATTATTATTGTTACTTAAGGACTGGATAAAGTGAGACCAGAGAATGGGAGTGATAGTGATTGGATGGTAAATGGTTTGATGGTTTGGAAGGATATGCGAGCTAGAAGTAAGCTTATTTCAAAATGCTAGATGCAAAATAGAGAAGAATGCATCCAAGGACATCTTACATATGGATGTTTTTGAGAAGAGAGATAGCCTGCGTTGGTATTTTAGTGTTCTGGCGACACATCGAGAAAGAGAATATTGCATGAGTAGATGCTTATTTTTTCAGCGGATTAAGGGCTCAGGAAAAATATTACAAAGTAAAGGATATAAATTCATATAATAGTAAAGATAGCTCTGCAATCACTGATCAGGTTTAAATCGACACATATGGAGGATACATGCACAATACAGGTGCGTGACAGGTTGAAGAATGCATATGATGGAACAGAACTTAGAGTCTGGAAAATTAGTGCGAATAAAATACGAGATTATTAGCATTCGAACCGCATCATGCTAAACCAATGGTTTTTTGATGTGGTGACACCTATTGTTCAAATATTTGCCCTGGCCGAGTTATCGGAAATTGTCGCATTGTTCTGTCCAGCATAGACAGAATACATCGGCATATCTGGTGTAAATACACAATTTGCATCATCATAATTATCAGATGCATTTCCTGGATAACCAAGAGACATTTGTTGACCACAAAGTTGACTTGTGGCTGAAGTTTTGTTGAAGTTAAGTACTTTGTAGTCTTGCTTCTTCTGATACTGGACGTAAAATCTAAACAGGAAAGTAAGAACAAAGAAATCCAATTAGGCCTAAAGCAATAGCATCATTGCTATCGTTGTTGTGCCTATGTTCCTTTTGCTCTTTCTTAGCGAAAGAGAAGACATAAGAACAGAAATGTTGTTGTCAAATCTGATCAAACAAACATTCACTCCAGTCTCAAAACTTCAATGGCTGAACTGCTTTAAGAACTAAATTGTCATTGATGCTTATTCACGAAAATGCTAATGAGTGTGCAATTGTACATATAGGCTACGACGACTTAATTGTTTATACATTATTCAATCACCCTCATTTTGTAACTCCGTGGACTTAATATTTGATCACATTTTGGCTATAGATCTACAACATGTCGCTGCCTTCTCTTTCTAAAGCTCAACTTATAAGCTAAACGCAGGACACCAACTTATTGCAAGAACAGGGTCAAGTCAGCAGAGTTCTTCAAAGATACCAAGCGAAAACAAATCCGACAGTCAGAGATATTTGACAGAGGAGCCAAAACGGTTGTGTGAAGACTCCCACAAAATTAGAAGACTACGAAGTGTCTGGGACAAAGCATCACATCTAAAAAGGTGGGTCCTTAGTTTTTAACAGAAAGCTTAATAGTAGGTTAATATAGCCTATAGCTGGTTTTCTGACGTGATGACCCATATTGTTAAAATATTTGCTCTGACTGAGTTATCGGAAATTGTCGCATTCGCGAAAATGCTAATGAATGTGCATATAGGCCTACATGGACTATTATAAAAAAATATACCCTATTATTGCGAAATGACTCATCAGACCGACTGTAATTCTTAAGTGTAGGCTAGCCTGTAATGTAAAAACGAATAGGCCTAAATCACTGTAACTAGTGTACTGTAGCCTAAACGTTTTTACACATTAAATTTCTGGCACATATATTCCACCAAATCATTAACCAATTATTGCTATATTTACACATTGACACTAGAAATCTATCATTTACAGTAATCGAAACATCCAACAATAATAATGAGCTATGGCTAATTGGCTTTTGCTCGTAAATCTAGCCATACCTTCTTAAGTAGACAGCTCCGCAGCATACAATCACCAAGCAGATTGTCAACGTGAATCCACCGATCGCTACGATAGCTATGACTGAAACGAAACGACACACATCGTTCTAATGAAAAGTTTTAAAGTGAAAATGTGACATTCGCTGAATCAGTTAACTCATAATTTTTGATACAGCCCGCTGTTGGACATTTGTAATCTTGTATTTGATTAACGTATTTTTCCTGAAAAAAGAGCAACTACATTTACATCCAAACTACATCGCTACATTATAGGGCATAGGCCTACAGATCGTTTAATAGTTTCATAATAATTAGGACGTAGCCCTAGGTAGTGGAAACCACAGCATGTAGCCACTGGGATTTTGCATTGCATAATACCATTTAATTTTTAAAAATCTATATACAAATTCATTTTGTTTTGTGCCTGCCATATCAGAACTACTCCTTCAAATTCTCCATTGTTACCTTGTTTATCGCTCGTCACAGCTGACTCATTTTCTGATTCCGTGTTTGAATCACGGGCTGAATGACCATCATCTGTAAATGCAAGGTAAGTTCTGAAATATTATCAACGATTAGATAGGTTGCTTGATTTGCATCTGCAATTTATCTTAAGATAATCAATGTCAAGCAAAATCCAAAAGATTAAAATTTGTATTCGCAGTTTCAAGATTATTGTAATTTGTATGTGAATATATGAAATTGCAGAACACAGTGGACTGTCAGCAAATTCGCTTCCGTACTTAACAATTATTTTAGAAAAAATTGACTTCATTAGCCTAACAATTGGTACTGATCAATTTAGAGTAAAGTGATCTAAAGTTAATTCGGTAACGTGATTAATAATCTGTGTACAATTAATTCATCTTAGTTTCAGCACATTAGTTGGTTTAACCAAAATGTCCACCTTTCGAGCAATTTCCTAAGACGCCAATCCAGTTTCCTCCATTACAACTGAGACGCCACGTTTGACGACTTGAGTAGCAACCGATCACAATGATATCCTCGTTTCGTTTTAGCCAAGCATCGTCAGGTGGAACGATATCCGAGCAACCAACGGCTGCAACACGAGAAGAAATAATTTAAGACATTTCGAGAGAATAAATCGGATATGAAAGAGAGTAAAGACAAAGATAAAGTAGACATGTCGACGATTTTCAAAAGTTTCAATTGAATGTGTTTCGAACCGGTCTTTCGCTCGATTTGTATCAGGCCTGCAGTATTAGCCTAACTCGAGCAGTGGCGGTGTGCTTACATGTATATATTACTGTAATTTAACTGATAATTGCGTTTTCGATTGTGCATATTAGACTATAGAAATTTAACTGATAATTCAATTACAAAATGATGAACCGTCAATTTATCTAAGCGCAATAAAATATATTGTCTGACAATATTGAAAACCTACTTCACACTTGGAACTTATAAAAGCAAATCTGCACCAACTCTTTCCTTGTGATTTATATTATACACTGATGGCGTTTGAAAAATTAATGATATTGGCTCTTCGCAGCTGAGTCAAAAATAATGGTCACCGCTGCCATCTAATAATTAATTTAAGACGAAGTCATGAAATGCCTATCGAGTATATTATGCCATTTTCTGACATAATAAGTTCATAGTAGCGCAAATTTCACGCAAAAGCCACGAATAACTCGTATAGGCTATTACTGCAATTCTAGTTTAGATCATTTTATAATTATTACCTTGAACTTTCAGCATATCCAATATCGTTCTTCTGTTGCTGCACAGAATTGTCGAACACGATTTGAACAACATTTTCAGCCGATAAATATAAAGTTTTCTCTCGACTTTCACCAGCTACACAAAGCGATGCATTTCTTTTCCCAGGTTTATCGAAAATTAAACCATGGCTTCGACATTGCTGCTTGCTTGCTTCTGATTTTGATCCAGATTTTGATGTTGTGAAGTCGAAAAGACTGATGTTGACTCTTTGTCCAATTGGTGCTTCCAGAATCCAAGGGTGAAGTTTTGTTCCACAAATCCTCTGATTGGCAGATGAACTTAGTAGATAGGCGGGAGATTTAGCAGCCGTCACTGTACAAGAACGATCGCCATCTGCAACTATAAACGCATCTTGTAAAAGGTATAAGTAGGCTAATTCTCATAATTTATTATATATAAATGTTTTTAGGATAAAATAATCACTACTGTCCATCTAGCTTTAACATGAGCCGCTTTTATAATGTGATACGACAAATCAGCTATAGCCTATACTATAGCATCATCAATCAACAAGTCAAGGGGTAATTAAATTCCTTTGTCTCATATGATGTACGGTAACTGCTTTGGTAGAGTTAATTAATTGTGGTTAGACAATCTGTCACATTGTTTGAATGTGAGGATCCTATCACCCTATTAGACCCTTACAGGGGTGGATACAGAAATTTTCTGTGATCCTTGCCAGAAAATTTGTTGACATGTTTTAGTCATTTGGTGGAAATGTAAGGAAAAATATTAATTTTCTTTGCCAAAATAACTGATGACCAGTTAAGCATGTGTCTGTCATTGTTCGCCGCAGCTTGTCAGTAGCTTAACGAGGATTTTTGTTTGGAAGGGGGGCTTAAGCGTTGAGCATGACGAGTGCGGTAGCATAATTTAGCCGTAATCATACAACGGCTTGATTTATTTAGGTAAAATGTAGATTGAAGATCATCAGTGGGCAGCACAATTGCAGGAAAAACTGGCGATTTAGGCTATCGGTACAGTCTCTGAATTTGGTAAACATAACGAACTGAACCATTTCAACTTGGAGAAAACACTGCAGCTTCTAAGCCCCCAAAATATGTATTTTCCAATGCGAGTGACAATTCACTAACTATGTCAGCATCCAGCACATCGAAGTCCGTTATAACTCTGAGCAGTGAGCACATTCTGAACTTTTTTTGTGTGCAGCGTTCCTATCTGTTAACTAAAGCACTAATTAACTGATTCACGATCACCAAAATGTTTCAGCGAAATTTGTCAATTGTGAAAATATAATGGTTGGTGACAACTTACCGCTGATGCATTCATAGCTGACTTCAAAATAAACCGTCAGACCAGTCAAACAAGGTTTGATATTCTCTGAAGAGATGTCTGACCATCTGGCTTCACATTCAGTTTTTCCAGAACACTTTCGATCCAAAATATGCAAAACGTCCGCTGAACATCCAAGGTATCGAGGGTCGTCCCCTGCAACCAGTCTATGCACATCAACTTCCTCAGCAGTTATACATCGCCCAATTCTCATACGACCATAGGTGGCGCTTTTCATCAGAATGACTTCATTCCTTAGACATCGAGGTTGAAAGGACTCCTGCATGCAGTAATCCTGCACTGCTGCTAAATCAACAATTTGAACAGTTTCCATTTGAACATGAAAATACTGCGGTTGTAATTTAATTAGAAATTGCAATAATATTATTAGTTATCAATCATCGTATTTTGTAGGTCTAGCCTATATTTCCAGTTGTCACGATAATCTATGGATCTCTGGTCAATTGAACACGCTCCAATAAATGTAGGCCACTTCCCTAAATAACGAGTCATAGTCCTAACTGGCCCGTCTACAGCCAAACTACATGTAGTATAGAGATCAGTTTATCAGATTTTGCCTGTTTAAACTTGCTCATATCCTACACTCGGTTGTGTTTCTTATCATTTTAAAAGTCATCGACGCAACTGCCAGCTTCTTAACATTCCCCTTACTATCAAGAAACTCAGGATACCTTTTGACCACTGCAGTAGTAGGTAACAATGGCAGACGTATTTTTATTTGCCTAGCAGGCCTACCCGGGCCGTACTGTGGAGAAGGATTTGTAATGGACTTTGACTGGACAGCATTGGTGACTTTAGCTTCAAAGCATACTAACAACTGTTATAAATTTGCGGTTGTACGATTTCACTCTTGGTCGTTGTTGCCAACAGACTGGTGTCATGAACCGCATCGAAAGATAGACATAGGTGCAATTGCACTCTTAAATTTGGTTCAATGCCCGATTCACATTTTATATGATGGGACCTGCATTGTATGAAGCTTGGTAGTAATCGAAACAAATTCATTAACTCTAGACTGCATAAAAAAGGTCAAGCTTGCTACGATGCACCTTCTAAGCATGTGTAAGCTAGGACTATAGACCTAGGGTGTAGCCTACGTGACTGTCTTAAGAGAACATGGTAAAAAAATTAATTCAGTCAGAAAGCTAAGGTGCCCGAATCCAATCAGAAGACAGTGGCATTTATATTCATCATTGTATTTGTAAAATTTCCAAATGAACTATGCATAATTTCGTTGACTGTGTCTATTTTCAATTCCCTTGTTAGTTAGGAAGCTCTGCAAGAAATAAATTTCGACTTGTCTCTTTTGGTGCCTGCTTTGAAGTCTCTGAATATTATTGGTAGACCAACTAGGCATCATACAAAGCCATGCGAGTATTCGTTGCTAATCTTGAAATACAGAATTGATTTAACGACATCCATTCAGTTTTCACCGAATTATTCAGCAATCCCAGTTCAATAATTTAGTAAAGTTTTGTTTTTCAGAAGTAGGCTTAATACATGTTTCCTCTTGTATGTCCACATCGCCTTGAAGAAGCCTAGACCTACACATAGGCAAGTTTATGTAAGCTTATGCATTGAAAAAATAAATATCCAATATGATGCATAATAATGACTGTGGTACCTGGTTCTGCCTTTGCTGAATTCATCCATGATAAATTAAACAAATAGATCCATGTGATCGCTATCGCAGATATTATGTTTATTTCGTTAAGAATCATAGTTAAATTGCAATCTTCGATGAGTTAAAAACGTCCTAATGTAATAAACTGAATCACTCGATAGAACCTGTCTCTAAACTCCTTTTAATCATGAGCATGCATACTCTCAACATACAGGAAACGTCGTGAGTTGTATCACCAAGAATGTCTGTTCAAACAGATTCAAGCGTAGTGATTTTTAAATAATGATTAAAGTCTTCACTGGCTGGGAAATTATATAAATTATATAAAATGTGAGGTCAGGGACCGTCTCAAAACGAATGAAAATTGTGTGGTTAAAAATATGAGAACTCGAAAGCATTACATTTCTATTAGGTGACTAGAAATTCTCGAAGAATCTATTTAATGTCATCATATTTTGTCCTCAAATAGCACATGGCCATTCCAGGCGCATTATATACATTTTAGGCCGTGTGATCCGACGCACAAAGCGGATCTGAGCGGTCACCTACAGCAATACTGAGCGCACTAAAAATATATCCCTACACAGTAACACTCTGCATATGAATTTCTCATTATTATGCGGCGACGCTTGGAATTAATAATAATAATAATAATAATAATAATAATAATAATAATAATAATAATAATAATAATAATAATAATAGTCCATAAGTCCCTGGGGGAATGAAGTACCTCAGGGCAAAAAAAAAAAAAAAAAAAAAATAATAATAATAATAATAATAATAATAATAGCCTAATTATAATCATATTGTTTAGCAACAAGTTGTTTTAAGTAATTAAATGTTCAACCCGCGTACTTTTTATAATAATAATAATAATAATAATAATAATAATAATAATAATAATAACGGGTCTGGTCAACGTTCTTTTAGCAGGAAAATGTCCGACAGAGATGCGTCCAATTCTGTTTGGTGGCACCCTCTTTGCTCTTCAGAAGAAAACGGGCGGTCTACGACCAATAGCCATCGGCTACTATTGGCGCAGACTAACCTCTAAATGTGCTAACAAATATGCGAGCGACCAAGCAGCAGCTTATCTATCGCCGAAACAACTGGGTGTTGGAGTTCCAGGCGGTTGTGAGGCAGCGGTTCATGCAACCCGTAGGTTTATCACAAACATGGATGACGACAACGTCGTTGTGAAACTCGATTTATCAAACGCCTTCAATAGTCTCTACCGAGACCGCATGCTGGCTTCAGTGATCGAGATCTTTCCCGATCTGGCTCCATACTGTTTCCAATCCTACGCCGAAGAATCAACTCTAAAATTCGGCGGCTACACGGTTCAATCTCGAGTGGGGCCTCAGCAAGGCGATCCGCTGGGACCCTTGCTTTTCTGCCTGCCTCTGCAGCCTATTCTTCTTCAGTTGGTCTCACCCCTATCATTCGGATACCTCGACGATCTCACCCTAGGCGGGAAGGCGGAAAAGGTCGCAGCTGATGTTGGCTTCATCGAGAGAACGTGCTCCACTATGGGCCTGACACTTAACCGTTCCAAATGCGAGGTGTTAACACGCGGCAAAAACAACACAGGATACGATTCTTTTAAAGATTTTAAACTAATTGATGTGGACGAAGCCCAGCTACTCGGCGCTCCACTCTCATCGGGAAAAGCGCTGCAGCAATGTCTTGAGAGTAGAACCAAAGAACTTGAGGAGAGTCTGAACAAATTAGCTCTCATAGCCAGGCAGGATGCACTCCTGATTTTGAGAAGTTCGCTCGGTACACCTAAATTGGTTTACACTCTCCGATGCCATCCAAGCGACAAACATCCCGAATTGGAGACCTACGACACCAAACTACGCAAAGGTTTAGAAAAGATTCTCAACATTTCTTTAAACGATAACCAATGGACACAAGCCTCATTGCCCATAAAGATGGGTGGTCTGGGGATTCGGAGAGCGTCTTCGCTAGCACTTCCAGCCTTTCTGGCATCAGCTGCAAGCACTCTTCCTCTCCAGACTCTCATTCTCAATTCTATTAATCTCGAACAGGACTCACACTTTCAATCAATGACGACCGAGTGGCGTTCCAAGACAGAATTTGATGAAGCAGGAATCATGCCAACAAATCAACAAGCATCATGGGACAAGCCATTGTTGGAGAAAACTGCGAAGTCACTGCTTGAAAACACAGTGGATGTATATAACATCGCACGACTAAAAGCAGTCTCATCGCCCCACGCTAGTGATTGGCTCCATGCGTTACCGATAACCGCATGTGGACTACGACTGGACAACGAAGATGTTCGAGTGGCCGTCGGTTTGCGACTTGGGGCCGCAATATGTGAACCTCACACTTGCGCATGCGGAGCTCAAATCGACGCCAGAGGCAGCCACGGCCTGTCTTGCTCTCTCGGCTTCGGACGAATAGCAAGACATAGCACGATCAACGACATTATATACCGCTCCCTTTCAAAGGCAGGAATCCCGTCAATAAAAGAGCCACCAGGTCTACTTCGCACGGACGGCAGACGACCAGACGGCCTTACCATGATTCCATGGCGTGCGGGTCGTCATCTTGTGTGGGATGCGACAGTGGTGGACACTCTGGCACCATCATACATCCAGGCCACGGCTTCGACGGCGGGCGCGGCTGCCGAGATTGCAACGGAAAGGAAAAACACTAAATACGTCTCTCTTGTAAACACTCACTGTTTCGTTCCTTTAGCCCTTGAGACCTTAAGACCCATTTGCAGTATTGGCCTCGACTTTCTGTCTGATTTAGGTCGCATTCTAACATTGTCTTCCGGTGATATGAGAGAGACCTGTTTTTTGCTGCAACGCCTCTCTATTACTGTCCAGCGCTTCAACTCGGTGGCCTTTCGAGGCACTTTAGCTGAGCCGAAGCCAGAGGACATGTAACTATAGCTATAGCTTTTCTAGTTTATTGTATTTCCTGTTATTGATATGTTGTCTTGAAGATATTAAAAGATTATAATAATAATAATAATAATGTGTATGCATATTAAAAAAAAAAAAATAATAATAATAATAATAATAATAATAATAATAATAATAATAATAATAATAATTTACCGAATTCAGGAGAGTCGAGGCACAGTGCGTTACACGGGTGGCGTCAGCCTTCAGGTAACTTAAGACGAGTAATATTATTTTTTATTATTGTAACTTAAGGACTGCATAAGTGAGACCGGACAATGGGAGTAGCCTAATAGTGATTGTACGGTAAATAGTTTGGAAGGATATGCGAGCCAGAAGTATTTCAAAATGCGATTTGCTAAATAGGGAAGAACGCATCCAAGGACATCTAGCATAGCATATGGGCATTTTTGAGAAGAGAGATTCGGTGGTACCTTATATATTAGTGGTCTGGCGACATAACAGGAAAGTGAATATTGGACGAGTAGATGCTTATTTTTGAGTGAATTAAGAGTTCAAGAAAAAAATTACAAAGTAAAGCATAGGCTATAAGAATAAAGATACATGTAGCTCTGAAATTAGGTTTAAATCTACATAGATTAAGGGTTAAAAAATATTACAAAGTAAAGCATATAATAGTAAAGATTGCTTCGAAATCAGGTTTAAGATAATCGACGCTGATGGAGGATACATGCACAATAAAGGTTCGTAACAAGTTGAAAAATTTCATATGAAGGAACAGTAATAATTTGAGTCTGAAATATTCGTTCGAATTAAATACCAGATTATTGGCATTTGAACCCATCATGCCTTATCTGATAAGCTAAAACCGATGGATTTCTGATGTGGTGTACCATATTGTTCAAATATTTGCCCTGGCCGAGTTATCGGAAATTGTCGCATTGTTCTGTCCAGCATAGACAGAATACATCGGCATATCTGGTGTAAATACACAATTTGCATCATTATAATTATCAGATGCATTTCCTGGATAACCAAGAGACATTTGTTGACCACAAAGTTGACTTCCAGCCGAAGTTTTGCTGAAGTTTAGTACTTTGTAGTCTTGCTTCTTCTGATACTGGACGTAAAATCTAAACAGGAAAGTAAGAACAAAGAAGTTCAATTAGAACAATAGTCTTATTGCTACCGTTGTTGTTGTGCCTATGTTCCTTTTGCTCTTTCTTAGCGAAAGAGAAGACATAAGAACAGAAATGTTGTTGTCAAATCTGATCAAACAAACATTCACTCCAGTCTTAAAACGTCAATGGCTGAACTGCTTTAGGAACTAAGTCGTCATTGATGCTTATTCACGAAAATGCTAATGAATGTGCATCAACGTAGCCTATTTGAACAAATATATTATAAAAAAGACACATTGCACCATTTACCGACTGTAATTCTTAAGCTTGTGATGTAAAAACGAATAAATCAATGTAATTAGTGTGTAGACTAGACATTTTTGCACGTTGCATTTCTGGCACAAATATTCCACACATCATTAAGCAATTTTGCTAAATTTATATAATGCCACTGTCTATAGAAATCTATCACAGTAAAAAATCAAACAATAACAATAAGCTATGGTTAGTTGGCTATTGCTCATAAATGTAGACCTACCTTCTTAGATAGACAGCTCCACAGCATACAATCACCAAGCAGATTGTCAACGTAAATCCACCGATTGCGACGATAGCTATGACTGAAACGAAACAACACAAATCGTTCTAGTGAAAAGCTTTAAAGTGAAGATGTGATATGCACTGAATCAGTTAACTCATAATTTTAGATAAAACTTATTCTTGGACATTTGGAGGCTTGTATTTGCTGAACGTATTTTTTACTGAAAAGAGTATCTACATCCAAACTACATTTCTGCATTATAGACTCTACAGATCGTTTAACAGTGTCATAATTATTTGCCTATTATAACGTAGCCCTAGCCTAGCGGAAACCACAGCATGTAGCCACTGGGATTTTGCACTGCATATTGCCATTTAATTTTTAAAAATATGCAAATCTATTTTGTTTTGTGCCTGCCATATCAGAACTACTCCTTCAAATTCTCAATCGTTACCTTGCTTATCGCTCGTCACTGCTGACTCATTTTCTGATTCCGTGTTTGAATCACGCGCTGAATGACCATCATCTGCAAATGCAAGGTAAGTTCTGAAATACTATCAACAATTAGATCTGCAATTTATATTAAGATAATCAATGTCAAGCAGAATCCAAAAGCTTAAAATGTTTATTCGCAGTTTCACGATTATTGTAATTTTTAATGAAATTACACTACACAGTGGACTGCCAGCAAATTCGCTTCAGTAGGAATACTTAACAATTTAAAATAATTGAATTCATTAACAATTAGGCTAGTGCTGAACAATTTAGAGTAAAGTGATCTACAGTTCGTTTTGGTAACCTGATTAATCATTAACTTTCTACAATTGGTCTAATTCATCTTAGTTTCAGCACTTTAGTTGCTTTAACTAAGTGACTACCTTTCGAGCAATTTCCTAAGACGCCAATCCAGTTTCCTCCATTACAACTGAGACGCCATGTTTGACGACTTGAGTAGCAACCGATCACAATGTCATCATCGTTTCTCTTTAGCCAAGCATCGTCAGGTGGAACGATATCCGAACAACCAACGGCTGCAACACGAAAAGAAATAATCTAAGACATTTATACAAGAGAATAAATCAGATAATTTATATAAAAAGAGTAAAGACAAAGATAAAGTAGCCATGTCGACGATTTTCAAAAGTTTCAATTGAATGTGTTTCAAATCGGTCTTTCGCTCGATTTAGATCTATATCTGAACTCGAGCACTGGCTTGAGTTTTCGATTGTGCTTGTATTAATTTAAATTAATTTTATTATAGTAATTTAACTGATAGTTCAATTACAAAATGATGAACCGTCAATTTATCTAAGTGCAATAAAATATATTTACTGACAATATTGAAAACCTACTTCACACTTGGAACTTATAAAAGCAAATCTGAACCAACTCTTTCCTTGTGATTTATAGGGCCTATTATACACTGATGGCGTTCGAAAATTATATCGACTCTTCGCAGCTGAGTCAAAAATATTGGTCACCGTTGCCATCTAATAATAATTAATTTAAGATGAAGTCATGAAATGCCTATCGAGTATATTATGTCATTTTCTGACATAATAAGTTTATCGTAGCGCAAATTTCACGCAAAAGCCACGAAGAACTCGTATAGGCTATTAGCCTACTGCAATTCTTAAAAGTTCTTTGGGATCAGTTTATTACCTTTAACTTTCAGTATAAATTGCACTCCAATATCGTTCTTATGTTGCTGTGCAGAATCGTCGAACACGATTTGAACAACATTTCCAGTCGATAAATATAACTTTTTCTCTCGACTTTCACCAGCTACACAAAGCGAAACATTTCTTTTTCCATGTTTATCGACAATCAAACCATGGCTTCGACATTGCTGCTTGCTTGCTTCTGGTTTTGATCCAGATTTTGATGTTGTGAAATCGAAAAGACCGATGTTGATTCTTTGTCCAATTGGTGCCTCCAGAATCCAAGGTTGAAGTTTTGTTCCACAAATCCTCTGATTGGCAGATGAACTTAGTAGATAGGCGGGAGATTTAGCAGCCGTCACTGCACAAGAACGATCGCCATCTACAACTATAGAGACACATATCTCACGTGCTGTAAAAGGTGTAAGTGATTCTCATATAATATATAATATTATTATTATTATATATAATACATATAATAGGTTTTTGAGAATAAACACTACTGTCCATCTAGCTTTAACACGAGTCGCTTTGTAATGTAGCCACGACAAATCAGCATCATCAGCCAACAGGTCAAGGGGCAATTCAATCTACTGTGTCTCACACGATGTACGGTATTTAAAACGCGACTAACAGCAATAATTATCAGTAGCCTAACTGCTTTGGTGGAATTAATTAATTTTGGCGAGACGCTCTGCTATGAATTATTGTTTGAATGTGAAGACCACATCAGTGAATCACCATATTAGGCTCGTAAGATGCATTTCAGGCCTATGACGTTTCTCTAAGTAGGTTATATAATATATATAGCCTAGTCATGTAACGGCCTGCTCCCTCCTCGAAAGAAAACCACGTGACCGGGGGTCCCACCCTTGGTATTGCTCTTCAGCCTCCCAAGTGGTAGGTGCCCGCCCTGGAAATTCAAATGAGGCGCCGCACTGTTGAAGGGGTTCTCTATTGTCAGGTAAGACTACAGATCCATCTAAGTAAGTAAGATCTACGGGATCCATTGATTTCCCTCTGGTAAAGTCGTAGTTTAGGGTTGGGTCTTCCACCTCAGGAAGGGGATCTCTCTCATCGGTACCAGGAATGGCTTCGGTCGAGTGGCGACATATGTCTGCGGTTCCCGGTCTGGGAACGACGGCTTCCTCTAATTGAAGACCGTCTGGGTTCGAATCCCCTTCAACAGATTGTGTAAATCCCCAATCCTTAGATGTGGTCAACCCTTCCCTTCTCTTTTCCCTCGTTACCTCACCTTCTTCTCGGGAAAGACTACCCCGGTGGTGTTGCTCTTGTAAGTGGCTTATCTCTTGACTAAGGCTCTTGAATTGGGACTCTTGTCGTTCCATAAACATCCCCAGGGTTTCTGACACAGTTAGTAAAAGTTCCCCAACTTGTTTACCCTTTGCTTCTAATTCGTCAAGACGGTCAGGGGTTCCTCCCTTCTCCCCTTCAGTTACGCATTCCTCTAATTCCTCATCAGAGTGATCCTCAGACCTTATAGAAGTTTCCATTATTCAGTTATTTATTAACGTCAGATTTGATTTATTTTAATTAAACAATTCAACTGAGTAAAATGTACAAGAGTTGCTGACAATTAACATCGGTGATCGGGCCTAGATATCGTTCTTCAATAACTATGCAATATGTCTTCAAAGTCAGCCGAATCTCCGTAAATAATCAGCAGGCGTGCACAACCTTAATTCTAGTAATCGTGTTTGATAATTAGCAGTCAGGTATAATGAATCACAATTCAGACTGTAGCTTTCTACCGTTATTCAATATCGACTTAGGTTTCAATTCTTATTATCAATCAACATTAATTTCTAATTAATTAACTACACTTGGTTTCGGATTCTGTTATGGAGCAATTAGATTAGTTAATACTTCCCTGGTAATTTCCGTGCAATTTGGCCAACACTCGCATTCAAATATGAAAAGAAGATCGGAAGATTTCTTGTCCGAATATTGGAATATATGACAATAAAGTTTCACACAGAATCGGCTGCAAACTGTCCCAAAACCAGTCGCTTAGTCAACGGTATATTCTTTTTCATGAAATCAGGCAATCAGCCACACATTCAGCATTTTTAGACCCAGAATATACAGAATTTCTTGTCTACACGAGCCGACCTCTCACTCCGATGAAAACTTCCAGTCGACTGCGCATTTCGGCGTTGGAAGCGGTCACGTGATCTGGATCAACCAATCAGCGACTTACACGTCGGCAGAATCTAAAAATAGAGTGTCGCATTGCGACACTTTCTGTTGCAGCGAAGTACTGCACCGAAGGTCAGATCTAAAAGCGGCTAAAACCGAAGGCCGGTCGCAAATTTAGCAAGGCCGCAAATTAATAAGTAAGTACGCCGAGCGGCCTAAAAGGAGGTTAAATTGTAGCGGCCTCATAGGACGTTACACACCCCCCCACTTAATCCAATTTTCCACCTTAATGGAAAATTTCCAGAACAGGGTCCGAAACCAAACAATATAAACAGGCAACCTTAACTGATTTACTACGGTACTACGTAAGAACAAGATCCTCAATTGATACACATTGTACCGACAGCCCCGGTACGCTTAGGTGAAAAAGGGTTCATGCCCAAAATAAATCAAGTTTAGTACCGACAACCCCGGTACGCTTAGGTGAAAAAGGGTTCATGCCCCAAAAAGAATTACCAAGTCTAAACTTATAACCATCACGAAACTGACATCAGCAATTTAAGGTTATCACAAAGAATCTCTGTGCTGAATCAAATTTACAGTTAACACAAATTATAATCATCATTCCTAATCCATCACTTGTACGGAGCCACTTACTAGGATACTTAAATGTCTTCCAAACACAATATTCCCTGCTCCGGCACCAATCCTTACTATACTATTATACTAACAAATCAGCATGTTACAATTCAATTTAACAGGTTACCAATACTATGAATCAAATGCACATTACCAATAAAAGAAGACTATTTCTTTAAATTCTATCCTCACTCGTAACCAAAGAGATTTCTGGGAAAACTCTGTTCCTTAGTTCAGCATACAATCGCTATAAGCGATGGGCAGTCAACACTTCATTACCCACCTTACACGTTACTAGGGCTGAACTATTAAGCAAAGGCTTTACTGCTTAGTGAAGCATACCCAAGCCACACTAGGACGGATTTCTCCTTGACCTGTGTATAGTTTGTCGACGTCTACCTTACAAGACGAAGCATAACAGAGCAGACCTTCCGGAACTAGCAAACAAAGGATTTACTATTCAGGGAAACATACCCAAGAAGCTAGTACGGATTTCTCCCTAACTTATGCAAAAGACTTTCTACGTCCACCTTACAGGACGGAATATAATAGAATAGACCCGTAACGCTGTCTGGACAATTACAACCCACTATTCTACATCTGAACCTGCCTTCACTAACCATATAGAATTCAAAATAGCCAATAATCTCATCATAGATTATACAATTAATCATGATTATGCAATCACATCCTCTATACTACAAACAAGCACAGCATCCTTGCCCTTCTTCGTGGCAACAAAGAAAACAATGCAAATAGAACAACAAGTAAACAATTCTTACCTACCCCCATGATCTAACCTAGATCAAGTCTAGAAACAAAAATTCATATGCATTTTCATCCAAAGGAACTAAAACCAGGCTTCTCGCCAAAGCCTAAACCTATCGCCATTACGCGATATTATCTTACACTACATACATGTACCGTTACCTATATCTTACAGGGCGAACAATGTTCCGGCGAGGTCTCGCAACAGACATTAATTCCTCAACTTCAGGATTATTCAATCCATTCAAGGTCTCCAAACCTAAAGGACCTATGGGAAACCTAGCGGATTTCACTCTCATATCATACCGGAAATTTCTGTTAGTGACATGGCGCTGCATAAATCTTCGAGCAATTTCAAAATTATTATGCACATTCTCAATTTGATTCACAACAAAATCATCGGTACTAGACAAAGCATTTGCAACTGGAACATCTCCTAAAACTAAATCAATCGGCCTGCACAACTCTCTTGACAGGAACAGCCGGTTAGGTGTGAATCCGGTGTGTTCACTTTCACTTGCTCGATAGGCGGCGAGGACGTAGGGAAGATGCACATCTTCCGAAGAGAAGTCGGTGAGAACAGACGGAAGATGTACACCAACGGAGGGAGGGCTGGCGGAGCCGGGAGAAGGATGCACATCCTCGTTAGAAGGATTCCGGGCTACCACCTGTAGAGGGAGTAGATTCGACGAGTCGGAAGTTTCCTTCAGGCGTGGAGTTCCGGTTCCTGCACCCTCCGGCTGGCTGGTCCAAAACTCCTCCGAAGTTTTCGAATTCGCTTGCACGACACGGATTCCTTCCTTTCTTTCATGGTCACGAGAAGCTACTATTCTGCGACACAGTCTCACACGTGGCTTGCAGTGAACGTCGAATCGGTGACTTCCCGCCAGAATCCAGTTGCGACCGACATGCCAAAGTACATTTTCGTCTTTCATCCAGGAAAGTCCAAGGATCAGTTCAGAGACCTGTTCTGTGACTAGACAGGGAATCTTGAATTCGTGATCGCCGATTTGCAGTTTCAGTATTGTCTCTCCCACAACACGAATAGCAGACCCGTTAGCAGCTAACAAGGACTGTCCAGAGTTCTGCACATCTTTAGGATCTACCAGCGAGGCAGGGCATAATGTCATTTCGCAGCCAGAGTCAAGCAAGGCTAGGAGGGATCTTCCGTTCAGTTTCACAGACAGGTAGGCATCATTCCTACCTTGGACGTGTCTGACGTTACCTTCTCGATTTCCGGCGGTTCCTTCGACTTCTTCATCCGGTGGCGACCTCTGGGGACGTTCTGGACAAACGCGAGCCAAATGTCCCGGTTGATTGCATTCATAACAGCGACGATTGTCCCATTTCACCCGAGGAAAGTTATTGTCTCTATTTCGGTTCCACGGCTGATTGTTGGTTCCGGTTCCTCTCCAGGATGGTGACGAACGTTGCGGCTGCCATTGTCGGAACTGACCCTCAGTTGAGGTAGCACTCAACTGGTTCTGGAACATTTCTTTCAACTGTCGGGTCAGCGTCTCCTGCATCTGGTTGAATTTTTCGTCGAGGTTGAAGTCCACTTCCCTCACTGTCTTGATGCGACCCGGTTGACGGTCGTGGAACCCGGTGGAATCTTCATCAGCGCGGCGGTAGCCTTCCAACCGGAGAGCGATTTTGTAGGCGCTATCTAGCGTGACTGGTTCCCGCTCCCTTACCTTCAGAGCTAAGTCCTTGTCTGACAGAGCGTCAAGAAAAGCTCGAATAGCTATTGTCTCACTGTGCGCAGACGACGGTCCTGGGAAAGCTAAAATCATAAGCTTCCGGATGTCTTGTACCAGTTGACCGAGATCTTCACCCGATTGCTGGCGGCGAGTATTCAGTTTAGTTTGGTACAAGGCTGCTTGGTCTGAACTTCCGTATCGTAGTCGAAGACGGTCGAGTAGATCGGTGCAGGTGGTGATGGCTTCCGAGTCGAATTCATGCAGAAGTTGGTCTACCGGTTCAATTAGCGCGCACGTCAGTTGGGCCAGTTTCTCTTCTTCAGTCCAACGGTTACTTTTCGAACATACTTCGAACTTCTTAAGGAACACTTCTACTGAGGTCTTACCGTTGTATCGGTCCAGCTTCATTCGCGATGTCATTCTTCTATCTGGAAAATTTGAATATTCAGTTTGTAGTTTCCCAGCAGGTTCTTTCCTTTCACGAGCAATTGGTTCAGATCGAGACGGTTCGACAGTGTCCTTTTTCGGCGACAACTCTCGAGCATAAGAGCTGACAATTGTGGGCGGTTTTTCAGAAGCAACACCGCTCACGAGTATGAACGGATTAGGCAGTTCATCTGTAGGACCACCCGCGACAATCGGTTCCATTGTTGGCCACTGCATTAATTGTTTCGCCAGGGCAACCTGTTCATTGTACGAGGCTGGACCGTAGTAGGGCACGAAGATGGGCTGTACCTGCTCACGAGGTAAGTATTCGTAGCTCTGGGTAACCTGAGTTTTTAGCGACGAAGACATCGTTGACATTATCGGCCGACTCGAAGATGTCGTCAGGGTGGGCATACGAGGAATCGAAGCAGAAGCGAACGCGATCTTTTCTGATTCAGGTTTCATTTCACGTACCTGGACGTCGTGCATACCCACATTCTTCGAAGAGATGATTCGTGGAGGAAATTCATTCGATCGTCGAAGGTCTCCAGTTTCAGTGTTCATGAATTGGTACGACGAGTATGGGAAGGTGGCAGCCCGTGGAGTTGCAGATGATATGAGACGAGGATGTGCATCTCGTGGACCCCAGTCGTACTCTCGTGTGAACGACAAATCCCCATTTGATTTATCTACCACTAACATTCCAGAGTTAGTACATGTTTTCAAACAGTCTTGCCCTATAGCTATCGCATTTGGGTCGAGCACAAATCGATGTAAAGGCCGCATATAAGTTATTTCTGAGTCTTCACTATTGCATTTCAATTGTTCGGTTATATCATTATTTAACCGGTTTTGTTTCTTGCGCATATACGACTCATAGTCAAAACTTTCATAAAACGTATTTAAATCTCTATGATAGACAGTTTCATTCCTAACCATTTCGGGTTCTTTTCTGGCCCTTGTATCTTGACTAAGTTGTACCTGAGCGTCAGCTGTATTTGAACCTAGTTCCAAAACCTCACTTAGTCTAGGACCAAGTGTACCTGAGCTTACTTTTACCCCACTTAATCTGGTATCAAGTGTAACGGCCTGCTCCCTCCTCGAAAGAAAACCACGTGACCGGGGGTCCCACCCTTGGTATTGCTCTTCAGCCTCCCAAGTGGTAGGTGCCCGCCCTGGAAATTCAAATGAGGCGCCGCACTGTTGAAGGGGTTCTCTATTGTCAGGTAAGACTACAGATCCATCTAAGTAAGTAAGATCTACGGGATCCATTGATTTCCCTCTGGTAAAGTCGTAGTTTAGGGTTGGGTCTTCCACCTCAGGAAGGGGATCTCTCTCATCGGTACCAGGAATGGCTTCGGTCGAGTGGCGACATATGTCTGCGGTTCCCGGTCTGGGAACGACGGCTTCCTCTAATTGAAGACCGTCTGGGTTCGAATCCCCTTCAACAGATTGTGTAAATCCCCAATCCTTAGATGTGGTCAACCCTTCCCTTCTCTTTTCCCTCGTTACCTCACCTTCTTCTCGGGAAAGACTACCCCGGTGGTGTTGCTCTTGTAAGTGGCTTATCTCTTGACTAAGGCTCTTGAATTGGGACTCTTGTCGTTCCATAAACATCCCCAGGGTTTCTGACACAGTTAGTAAAAGTTCCCCAACTTGTTTACCCTTTGCTTCTAATTCGTCAAGACGGTCAGGGGTTCCTCCCTTCTCCCCTTCAGTTACGCATTCCTCTAATTCCTCATCAGAGTGATCCTCAGACCTTATAGAAGTTTCCATTATTCAGTTATTTATTAACGTCAGATTTGATTTATTTTAATTAAACAATTCAACTGAGTAAAATGTACAAGAGTTGCTGACAATTAACATCGGTGATCGGGCCTAGATATCGTTCTTCAATAACTATGCAATATGTCTTCAAAGTCAGCCGAATCTCCGTAAATAATCAGCAGGCGTGCACAACCTTAATTCTAGTAATCGTGTTTGATAATTAGCAGTCAGGTATAATGAATCACAATTCAGACTGTAGCTTTCTACCGTTATTCAATATCGACTTAGGTTTCAATTCTTATTATCAATCAACATTAATTTCTAATTAATTAACTACACTTGGTTTCGGATTCTGTTATGGAGCAATTAGATTAGTTAATACTTCCCTGGTAATTTCCGTGCAATTTGGCCAACACTCGCATTCAAATATGAAAAGAAGATCGGAAGATTTCTTGTCCGAATATTGGAATATATGACAATAAAGTTTCACACAGAATCGGCTGCAAACTGTCCCAAAACCAGTCGCTTAGTCAACGGTATATTCTTTTTCATGAAATCAGGCAATCAGCCACACATTCAGCATTTTTAGACCCAGAATATACAGAATTTCTTGTCTACACGAGCCGACCTCTCACTCCGATGAAAACTTCCAGTCGACTGCGCATTTCGGCGTTGGAAGCGGTCACGTGATCTGGATCAACCAATCAGCGACTTACACGTCGGCAGAATCTAAAAATAGAGTGTCGCATTGCGACACTTTCTGTTGCAGCGAAGTACTGCACCGAAGGTCAGATCTAAAAGCGGCTAAAACCGAAGGCCGGTCGCAAATTTAGCAAGGCCGCAAATTAATAAGTAAGTACGCCGAGCGGCCTAAAAGGAGGTTAAATTGTAGCGGCCTCATAGGACGTTACAGTCATACCATAGGCTACTCATACTCTTCTAGCCCTGTTGTATGTGCCCCATTGACACGGTAGGACTGCACCATGATTTTTTTTAGCGATTATATATTATAGCTGTCTAAAAGTTTAAGGGGTGTTGTATGTAGGTTTTTACTTCCAATTATGTACAAACTTATAGCCTACCAATGCACAATAATTATTGTGAAAATAAGAATATGGCTGATGACAACTTACCACTGATGCATTCATAGCTGACTTCCAGATAAACAGTCAGACCAGGAAAGCAAGGTTTGATATTCTCTGAGGAGATGTCTGACCATCTGACTTCACATTCAGCTTTTCCAGAACACTTTCGATCCAAAATATTCAGAACATCCGCTGAACATCCAAGGTATCGAGGGTCGTCCCCTGCAACCAATCTATGAGCATCAACTTCCTCAGCCGTTAAACATCGCCCAATTCTCATACGACCATAGGTGGCGCTTTTCATCAGGATGACTTCATTCCTTAGACATCGAGCTTGAAAGGACTCCTGCATGCAGTAATCCTGCACTGCTGCCAAAAAAACAATTAGAACAGGTTTCCATTTGAACTTGAAAATACTGCGGATTTGATTTCAATTACAAATACTACTACTACTACTACTACTACTACTACTACTACTACTACTACTACTACTACTACTACTAATAATAATAATAATAATAATAATAATAACAATAATAGGCTAATTATAAGTTATCAATCATCACATTTTGTATAGGCTATTTCCAGTTTTCACGATAGTCTATAGGCTAGAATGGATTTTCCTTGGATAATAATTGTAAACGCTTCCATAAATGTAGCCTAGGCTTAAGGTATTAAGAACTTCGTGGATTGAAAAAAGAACAAATGAATCCGTATTACAAGAGATCGGACAGTCAAGAGGGAATATGTCATTGGGACAGAGAGCGGCAAGGCAGAAAATGGCGTTCTTTGGACATGTGATGCGAGCAAACGGCTTGGAAAAGGAGATGATGTTGGCCTGCGGAGAGGGAAAAAGGAAGAGAGGACGCCCAAGAAGAAGGTGGATGGAAGAAATACACAAGAGAACAAAGATGAAACTGGAGGAATTGAGAGACGCGACGGAAGATCGTAACACATGGAGAAGGTTTATCACAGCGGTCGCTAAGGTTCCAAGAATCGACGGCACAAGGTGACAAGGAGGCCTACTTCCCTAAAAGAACGAGTCTTAGAAGAGCCGTACGCAGCCTATATAGAGATTGGCATGTTAATTTGTTCTGTCGCAATTTTTAACTTGCTCATATTTTAGTCTACACTGGCTGTGTTTCTTAATTATTAAAAGTCATCGACGCAACTGCCAGCTTCTTAACATTCGCCTTACTTAAGGCTTACTACATATATCAAGAAACTCAGGATACCTTTTGACCGTTGCAGTAGTAGGTATTAGGTAACAAGGGCAGACCTATTTTTTATTCGCCTAGTAGGCCTAGGCCTACCCTGCAGGCCGTACTGTGGAGAAGGATTTGTAATGGACTTTCACTGGACAGCATGGGTGACTTTAGTTTCAAAGCCTACAAGCAACTGTTTTAAGTTTGCGGTTGTACGATTTCACTCTTGCATGAAAAAAATTCGTCGTGTCTTCGTCGGTGCCTGCTTTGACGTCTCTGAATATTATTGGTAGGAATATTATTGATATACCAACTAGGCAACATACAAAGTCATGTGAGTATTCTTGGCCAATTTCTAAATATAGAATAATTGATTTAACGCCATCCATTCAATTTTCACCGAATTATTCAGCAACCACAGTTTAATTATAGCCTATGTTTTCTCTTCAAATCAAATCAAATCTTATTTATTCGTAGCGATCAACAAATCAAATCAAAACAGCAAAAAACATATATAAAATTAGAATGTGCAGTGAAATAAGGAGCCAACGAATGATTAACATCTAATAGGTAAAAGATCACTAAGAAAGGGTCACCCAGAAAGGGAGTGATCCCGCTAAACCTGGGCAACCACAAACTGGAGTTTATATCAAGATGGTGGTGTCAGAAGAGTGATGTTGTTATTAGACAATGTAGGCAAAACGAAATCAAGTAGATGGGTTAATGTAGAGAGAGAGCGAGAGATCCAGAACATAAGCAGTGAAAACAGAGAGCATAATAATAAAACATACATACCAGGGGTTATTTTAAGGAAATTTCTCAACTGCACATAATTATCAGAATAGCATCCTACTATTGGTCATTATTGAGACTAAGGCCTAATTCTTCTTCTTCTTCTTCTTCTTCTTCTTATTATTATTACTATTATTATTATTATTATTATTATTATTATTATTATTATTATTATTATTATTATTATTATTATTGATATTTATTATTAATCTACCAGTCAGTGAGATTGGTCACATCCTATATTTCAGAATCTGATAACCCTGTCCATAGGCGCCAAGTTGACCCGAAGAGTGTGAGCGTTGAAAGGAAGGTGAAGAAATCCGCGCGTGAGCGTGGAAAAATTTTTGGACACTTTTTTGATAGGATTTATTTAAATAGATGGAGACTTGGTCCTGATTTTAGGGGACGAACTCGCGGCCAAAAGGACGATCGCCGAGGCGCACAGCGTCGAGCAGAAAAAAGTGTTTGGGGAGAGGATGTGCTACTCCCCATTTTCAATTATTTTTATTGCCACACTGCAATGGTAGCATTTTAGGCTCTCATTTAAACGAAGTTGCTCATCATAGTCGTGGCTTAAAACTTGAAAAAGCATCCTTGCCATTGCTTAGACAAAATTAGGCCTATTTCCACAATGAAATTGTGACATTTGAAGCTGTTATCTCATCAAAATTCAAGACCTTAATAAATGTTCACCACAATTGTTTTAAAAAATCACTTTTTTGGTCAATATGTAGGCCTATACCTTTCTTGGAATACGCACAGAAGAAAAGCACAATCTTAATTCGCTAGCGTGGTCATCTTAATTGGAGCACTCTCCTCTAATTAGGTTAGCAGACTCAAATTTTGCACGAGAAATCAAACAATTCTGGCTATAGGCTTATATATATAGGCCTACATTAGCCACTTTTTATTGTGAAAATGTTAACACTGTGGAAAATAGTCTTTCAAGTAATTTTGACAGACAATTTAGTCAAGGTTGATTTGTTAACGCAGAAAAACCATATCCCATTTCTGTGATGCTGGGAGGTGACTCTCGCGCAGTGAGGAACATTATTGAACATGTACAATAAAAAAATCAATGTCATTCAAATCGTCGCCTACGCCCATAATAAAAAAAATGATGGAAGCGGATCGAATGAGCAGGATTTCGGGGTTTCTTCGTATTCGCTGATCGGCTGAGGACCATTGAAGTTCAGACTACCGGATGGGGTAAAAGTGAAGTAATACATAGTAAGGTAGACTGATAAAATATTGCCTACTTGTACATTTATCACAACATGCCGCCATTGATAGAATGGGATCCTAGGGCGTCCGTGCTTCTGTGGCTGCAAAAGCGAACCCATAGAACGAGGGACACACCAAAAGCATCAAAACAACGTTTGTTTAAGGGAATATTTACAGCTTCTGGAAGCGAACAGACAGAATGCGATTACTCTTTTAGTCAATATAACACCTCTGATGCTGCAAAACCAAAAGCATTTTGATCTCTAAATTAAGTGTAGGTCCCTACACGACGTAGGCTACGTGACCCGCCAAGGCTTGTTATGCGTGGAATAGCTGAATTGGAGGAATTTTGATACGGTGTAAGATTATATATTTGCGATCCTTCATGTTTATATGCTTTCATGTCTATTGTTTAAAATTATTGAAGTTGTAAACACAAAAGCAGAGAAGCCCTGTGCTCCGCCTGGCTTTCGTTTTTAGTGCATTATTTTTGTTAGGCTACAAACTGAGAATCTTGCATTTGATTTCGTTTTGCTAAGTGTTATTTGGCTTGCATCAGACAGCTTGTTCTTTATCTCTAGACTTGTTTTCTTGTATTTTATGCCAATGGAGTTGTCAATAGAAATTTAAAGTTATATTTACGCAAAAATGTCTTATAATCTTGTTTGTTACAATTAGTTTAATTAAAATATATTAGCTACTTACATTGTTTATACAATTGTGTGTAAAAAAGTAACTGCACAAAACCTGATTTTCAACTGCACAAATTCATTTTCCAACTACACACTTTGTGTCCAGCTGCACGTTAAAATAACCCCTGATACATACAATGTTGATGCAGAACAAACTAGAGCTAATTCATAATTTAGATGAAAGTAGGCCATGGGATTGCAGACCATGGGCAATGACCACAACTAGTGGTAACAAATGTTAGCATATAGCGGACAACAATAAGACAGTAGCCAGACACGAAAGTTATGATCCACAACAGGTGGTTAAAAAATAATTACTGTAGCTGTAGTACCGAAATAATACTATATATCAGATCAACACAGAAAGACCTGTAATGACACTACGTGAATTATAGACATAATAAACAAGGCAAGGTCAAACTATTAACGAAATCAGTAAATGAGAATATTACACCAAAGGAAAATATACTAAAACCATAGGGTTGTAACCAAAAAATGTATTCAACGGGTAAAAATGTCAGTCAAAGGCAGTGGAGGAATCAGTTCAGAATAAGAAACTTTTTTAAACGATTTTTTAAAAGGCTGGTGGATTTTAAGGTAGATATATGAACCGGAAGGCCGTTCCAAATCTTAGGACCCAAATATTTTATTGAAAATTGTTTAATTTTTAGGCGTGCATATTCACTACGGTAACAGCTAGCGTGCCTAGTAGCATGATCGTGAAGTTTAGAACCAGTAGTAAAGTAGTTATTGAAAGTGTGAGGCAATAGGCGCTGGTGGTAGCGATGCATAAATAGACATATTTGGAACTTATTGATGTTTAGTAAGGACAGTAACATATGGCTTAAGTAGAGAGGAGCGGTGCTGGATCTCCAATGAGCACCACATATTAATCGTATGGCACGTTTTTGTAATATAATCAGTGGTTTGAGTCGAGATGGATAATTAGAACCCCAGGAAATGTTACAATATGATAAGTAAGGAAAAATAAGCGTATAATAAAGATTAAAGAGAACTGATTTAGGTAGGCAATGTTTAATCCTGTGAAGGACCCCAATGTTTTTAGCAATTTTCTTCACAATAGTTGAAATATGATCCTTCCATGTTAGGTGGCTATCAACAATGATCCCCAGAAATTTAGATGAATTTGTTTGGGTGATAGGGACATCATTGATTAGAAGTGACCTGTTAACATCAAAGTCAATTTTCTTTTTAGTGTGGAATAAAATGAAGTTGGTTTTATCAATATTAAGGGATAATCTATTAGCTTTAAACCATTGCTCTATTAAAGATAACTCGTTATTAGCTATATCAAATAGATGACCTAAGGAATGGTGAGAAAGAAAAACATTAGTGTCATCAGCGAATAGTATAAATTTAAATACAGATGAAGTCATGGACAGGTCATTAATATATAAGAGGAAAAGAAGTGGTCCAAGTATTGACCCTTGGGGGACACCACAGGTAGCTTCCAAGGCCACAGATTTTTGACTCTTAAAGTAAACATATTGGCTTCTGTTACTTAAGTAGTCTAAAAACCAGGAATTACAAACACCTCGAAAGCCATAGTATTCAAGTTTTTTAATCAGAATTTTGTGGTTCACAGTGTCAAAAGCCTTAGACAGGTCAAAAAAGATACCCAAGGAAAAATTTTTATCATCCATTGCATCAGTAATATTAGATTGCAAGTCCAGTAAGGCCATATAAGTTGAAAGGTTATGCCGAAATCCATATTGCGCAGAGGATAATAGTCTGAACTTGTTAAGATAATCAGTTATTCTATTAGACATAAGTTTTTCAATTATTTTAGAAAAAAAAGAAAGTACCGATATTGGTCGATAATTACTAGTCATATTCTTATTCCCAGTTTTATAAATTGGAGTGATTTTAGCAATTTTTAACTCATTGGGAACTAGTCCAATAGAGAATGAGGCATTTATTATAGAGCTAAGAGGGGTAGCAACAGCATTTATAGTTGCTTTAGCTATCAGGGGGCTAATTTCATCAGGACTAGATGACGAGGCTTTCAGTAAACCAGAAACCTGTATAATCTCAAGATCAGAAGTAGGAGCAATACCAAAAGAGCACATAGGTGGAGTGGGCATAAAGTGCTCAAAGGAGGTGGTTGCTATAGGGATTTTAGCTGCAAGATTAGTGCCTATGGTAGTAAAATAACTATTAAAGGAATTGGCGATGAGTACCGGATCCTGCACAAGTTCCGACCCAACAATAAAGGAGTCAGGGAGACAAGATTCTTCCTTGGTATTAAGAATTTGCTTAATTATTTTCCAAGTCTGATTAAGATTATTGCCACACTGAAAAAAGCAATCAGAGTAATAACGTGATTCACATTCTTTTCTAACAGATTTAAATTTATTACGATATTGAGTGAATAATTGTTTATTTAGAGCTGTAGGGTTCAACAAGTACTGCTTATGGAGTCTAGATTTTTTCTTGCAAGATTTTAGGAGTGATTTAGTCATCCAAGGTTGTTTAATGAAATTACGACCCTTATGTCAACAAAAAAGAAAGCAGTATATGCTGCGTTCGGACCACTCTTGTATGTCCACATCGCTTTGAAGAAACCAACACAATTCCTAATTGATGTTTGCATTTGAGATATCAATAAAGATCCAATATGATGCATAATATGACTGCGGTACCTGGTTCTGCCTTTGCTGAATTCATCCAGGATAAATTAAACAAAGAGATCCATGTAATCGCTATCGCAGATATTACGTTTATTTCGTTACGATTCATATTTTAAATTGCAATCTACGATGAGTTAAAAACGTCCAAATATAAGAAACTCAATCACTCGGTAGAACCTGTCTCTAAACTCCTTTTAATCATGAGCATGCATACTCTCAACATACAGGAAACGTCGTGAGTTGTTTCACCAAGAATGTCTGTTCAAACAGATTCAAGCGTAGTGATTTTTAAATAATGATTAAAGTCTTCACTGGCTGGGAAATTATATAAATTATAATTTTATAAAATGTGAGGTCAGGGACCGTCTCAAAACGAATGAAAATTGTGTGGTTAAAAATATGAGAACTCGAAAGCATTACATTTCTATTAGGTGACTAGAAATTCTCGAAGAATCTATTTAATGTCATCATATTTTGTCCTCAAATAGCACATGGCCATTCCAGGCGCATTATATACATTTTAGGCCGTGTGATCCGACGCACAAAACGGATCTGAGCGGTCACCTACAGCAATACTGAGCGCACTAAAAATATATCCCTACACAGTAACACTCTGCATATGAATTTCTCATTATTATGCGGCGACGCTTGGAATTAATAATAATAATAATAATAATAATAATAATAATAATAATAATAATAATAATAATAATAATAATAATAGCCTAATTATAATCATATTGTTTAGCAACAAGTTGTTTTAAGTAATTAAATGTTCAACCCGCGTACTTTTTATAATAATAATAATAATAATAATAATAATAATAATAATAATAATAATAATAATAATAATAATAATAATAATAATAATAATTTACCGAATTCAGGAGAGTCGAGGCACAGTGCGTTACACGGGTGGCGTCAGCCTTCAGGTAACTTAAGACGAGTAATATTATTTTTTATTATTGTAACTTAAGGACTGCATAAAGTGAGACCGGACAATGGGAGTAGCCTAATAGTGATTGTACGGTAAATAGTTTGGAAGGATATGCGAGCCAGAAGTATTTCAAAATGCGATTTGCTAAATAGGGAAGAACGCATCCAAGGACATCTAGCATAGCATATGGGCATTTTTGAGAAGAGAGATTCGGTGGTACCTTATATATTAGTGGTCTGGCGACATAACAGGAAAGTGAATATTGGACGAGTAGATGCTTATTTTTGAGTGAATTAAGAGTTCAAGAAAAAAATTACAAAGTAAAGCATAGGCTATAAGAATAAAGATACATGTAGCTCTGAAATTAGGTTTAAATCTACATAGATTAAGGGTTAAAAAAATTACAAAGTAAAGCATATAATAGTAAAGATTGCTTCGAAATCAGGTTTAAGATAATCGACGCTGATGGAGGATACATGCACAATAAAGGTTCGTAACAAGTTGAAAAATTTCATATGAAGGAACAGTAATAATTTGAGTCTGAAATATTCGTTCGAATTAAATACCAGATTATTGGCATTTGAACCCATCATGCCTTATCTGATAAGCTAAAACCGATGGATTTCTGATGTGGTGTACCATATTGTTCAAATATTTGCCCTGGCCGAGTTATCGGAAATTGTCGCATTGTTCTGTCCAGCATAGACAGAATACATCGGCATATCTGGTGTAAATACACAATTTGCATCATTATAATTATCAGATGCATTTCCTGGATAACCAAGAGACATTTGTTGACCACAAAGTTGACTTCCAGCCGAAGTTTTGCTGAAGTTTAGTACTTTGTAGTCTTGCTTCTTCTGATACTGGACGTAAAATCTAAACAGGAAAGTAAGAACAAAGAAGTTCAATTAGGCCTAAAGCAATAGCATCATTGCTATCGTTGTTGTTGTGCCTATGTTCCTTTTGCTCTTTCTTAGCGAAAGAGAAGACATAAGAACAGAAATGTTGTTGTCAAATCTGATCAAACAAACATTCACTCCAGTCTTAAAACGTCAATGGCTGAACTGCTTTAGGAACTAAGTCGTCATTGATGCTTATTCACGAAAATGCTAATGAATGTGCATCAACGTAGCCTATTTGAACAAATATATTATAAAAAAGACACATTGCACCATTTACCGACTGTAATTCTTAAGCTTGTGATGTAAAAACGAATAAATCAATGTAATTAGTGTGTAGACTAGACATTTTTGCACGTTGCATTTCTGGCACAAATATTCCACACATCATTAAGCAATGTTGCTAAATTTATATAATGCCACTGTCTATAGAAATCTATCACAGTAAAAAATCAAACAATAACAATAAGCTATGGTTAGTTGGCTATTGCTCATAAATGTAGACCTACCTTCTTAGATAGACAGCTCCACAGCATACAATCACCAAGCAGATTGTCAACGTAAATCCACCGATTGCGACGATAGCTATGACTGAAACGAAACAACACAAATCGTTCTAGTGAAAAGCTTTAAAGTGAAGATGTGATATGCACTGAATCAGTTAACTCATAATTTTAGATAAAACTTGTTCTTGGACATTTGGAGGCTTGTATTTGCTGAACGTATTTTTACTGAAAAGAGTATCTACATCCAAACTACATTTCTGCATTATAGACTCTACAGATCGTTTAACAGTGTCATAATTATTTGCCTATTATAACGTAGCCCTAGCCTAGCGGAAACCACAGCATGTAGCCACTGGGATTTTGCACTGCATATTGCCATTTAATTTTTAAAAATATGCAAATCTATTTTGTTTTGTGCCTGCCATATCAGAACTACTCCTTCAAATTCTCAATCGTTACCTTGCTTATCGCTCGTCACTGCTGACTCATTTTCTGATTCCGTGTTTGAATCACGCGCTGAATGACCATCATCTGCAAATGCAAGGTAAGTTCTGAAATACTATCAACAATTAGATCTGCAATTTATATTAAGATTGAGTTTGTGTTGCGACGGTGACCTTCGCCGAGATGCTCTGCGTCGACGACGATGAATCTCCACCGGTTGTCCCAAGTTGAAGGCGTTCGTGACCGTTACCAGCTCTCGAGAAGCCATAGGACTGAGCTCCCAAGCAGGTCGGACGATTCTGGCGACGACTAGCGAATTCGGCGCCCACGACTGGCTCCTCCTGATACGCATCACCTCTGATGAAAGCGTCTGGAAACGAAGGACCATTCTTGAACTTCGCCTCGTCCGCCGGGTTCCAAGGAAGGTGGGATGCCAGAGGCAGCGAAGCGACGAATGAAGGCGTCACCGAAGTTTCTGAGTACGTTCTCAGTGCGTAAGTTGGTAGAACGGACGGAATGGGGCGACTTTCATAGGCGTTCCTGACCCTTCCGTCACGACGTGCAGCATCCTCTGGGTTGGCTGACTCTCGTTGTGCCTGCTTCGCAGGGGAAAGCGGACCATGACGACGTTGAGACATCGCTTCCTCATTCGGCACACTCCTCCGGCACGGTCGTAGCATTGACGGAACACCGGGCTGCGAAGTTTCTGGAATCGGTCGTTGTCTGACATCACGATCCACCGATTTCGCCAGATCTTGAAACATAGACCATCTCACAGCAGTCACTGGGTCAACTGTTATTTGGGCTCTATTTAAACCCCAATTTTCCTCCCATAAAATATGCTTTAATTGTATTTCTCTGCTAGAATCATGGGTTAACTTATCAGGTTCATAACATGCACCTCTAGAAAAGTTAGTAAACCCTTCTGCTCCTCTAGAAAGATTAGTAATCCCTTCTGCTCCTCTGAAAAAATTAACTATCTCATCTGGACCTCTGGAAAAATTATCAATCCCTTCTACTCCTCCAGAAAAATTAACTATCCCATCCTCGTCGCCATTGTAACGCTCGTAGGCCCACCTTTCTCCCGATCGGGGCGCTACTCCCGATCGTTGCCGTGGAGAGGTGGCCATACTTTTTAATAGGTGCGTTGGACCTGGGGCAAATGAACCGGTCAGACCAAATTCCTTTGGTCTCGCTCCCGTGTTCGGGTTTATTTCTCTTCTAAGTGGAAAAGTGCCAAAGTTGATCGAGGTGTCCGAGGGCAGAGGCACGGTCCTTGGTCGGTTGACGACCTCCGGACCGTAGTCCGGAATATCTGGGTCCGTTTGTGCACCCATTGTGAGCGTCCTAGTATTTGTTTCCTCCCATCTTTCCAGTCTTTCTTCCAATTTCCTTCTTTCCTCGTCTCGTCTGTCAGTCACGTCAGTCAGGGTCTGTCTCATTCCCATAACCTCAGACCGTAACTCTTTTCTGTCTCTCTGGGTTTCAGTCATGTCTTCCAACATAACCAACTGTTGCGCCTTCATATCTACTGATTCTTGCTTCATTCCTTTCAGAGTATCATTCATTTTATCCAAATGTGCAACCAGTTGAGCATAAAGAGGTTCGAGGACCACTTCCGGGGAGGCATTCCTTACTTCTTCTTCTTCCTCTGAACTCAATTCCCCCTCAATGGCTAGTAAGTTTAGAGAAGGAGAAGCCATTTGATTTATGATAATGTAATCAAGCAAAACATACGTGGTAATGCAATGGCTACGCCTAATTAGCACAGAAGAACAATATTATGTGAACCACTAAACTAAATAGAAGAGACTTCCTACTCTAGGTTAATATAGCAAAGGTATAACTCTAAGAAAAGGTTTGTAAAGTCACAACAATTATTACTAATAGTTCACTTAAGGTGCTAAACGGTTCTCTACCCGTTCGCCTAATATTCACGAGACTAATATTATAAAGTACAAGTAACCACAACTCTCAAATATCATTCACACATTCAGCCTATAGTAGCAAAGTGAATATACAACAGTTCAAGTACACGCGGTTACTCTTGTAAATGTCCTTCATTCATTCAGCCTATAATGGTGAAGCGACTATTATACAATTCACGTACACGTGACTACACTCTCAAATGTCACTCATTCAACATAGAGTAGCCAGAAGTGATATTAAATGCACAAAAGCCCTAGCTTCTGCACGGAAACACCCTAGAACCCAGACAATGGTTTAGTCCTTAACTTAGCAGAGGCCTACAATTAAATATCTCTTTTCTCACAAATGAATAAACTACGAAGTACTACCCGTTCGAAAAGGGGCGTTTCCCGTCACTTCTCCAGACAGCATGACGAACGAAACTCGGCCACAGGTTTTCTACTGCCACAGCTGTGTCTTCCGTTGCAAGGACCGTCCTTCCGTGGTTTCTTCTTCCACCTTGGTTTCGACCATTTAAAGCTATTAACTCAGCGTAAAGTTACCGAAACCTAACTTCGCAGTTGCACAAAAGTTTCTTCCTGGTTCCACAGTCACGTGACGACCTTCTCGTTCCGCTTCAAGAATACTGCCGTGCTAAGCAAAAAGACAGTAACTCAAAAAAGACGATTTTGCGTAAAACGACAAAGAAGAAATCGGTTTAATTCAACCAGAAATAAAGCTAGAATCTTTCTGAATTTTTGCAAGCAATTATATATCAACTACTGAATTTTGAAACTAAACTAGTTTTTTGTGAAATTTGTGTGAAAATTGTATAAAAATGAGATACTGCTTTTTTGCTTAGTATCGAAGAATTGAACATCGGTTTGATGCTAAGCAAGAAAGCAGTAACTCATCGTATGGTAGAGCGGGCTGGTTAAAAATAATTGTTCTCTTTGTGATACAAACATGAAATTTGGTATATACCACGAACATGTCCTAAGAAAAATATTTGGCTATAGGGTCATTGCAGAATTGCCCTCTGGCCCCAATGGCAGCCATTTTCCAAAATGGCCGACAGATATACATAATTTTAAATATCTCGGCTTCTATTTCACTTAGAAGTGTCATCTTAGTGTCTAATCATACATATTTAGGGACGATGATTCCAATAGTGCCATCTAAAACCATCTCTGGCTTCAACGGCGGCCATTTTTCAAAATGGCCGACCAAAATCGTAATTTTTTAATATCTCAGCACTAAATCCACTTAGAATCGTCATCTTGGTGCCTAAATATACATATTCAGGGACAAGGATTCCAATGGGGCCTCCCAAAACTTCATCTGGCCTCAATGGCGGTCATTTTCAAAATGGCCGTCCAAAATGTGAATTTTGCAAATCCCTCTTTTGGGTCGGCCATTTTGGAAAATGGTGGTCACTGAGGTCACTGGGAACTAAGTGATGGCCCTATTGAGATCCCTGACTGAAATTTGCATGTTTTGACACCAAGATGACAATTCCAAGTGAACTGAAAGCCGAGATATTAACAAATCCCTCTTTTGGGTCCGCCATTTTGGAAAATGGCCGCCATTGAGGCCATGGGGAACTTTGTGATGGCCTTATTTGGATCCTTGACCTGAGATGTGTATGTTTTGACACCAGGATGACGATTCCAAGTTAATTGAAAGACGTGATATTGACAAACCCTTCTTGTTGGGTCGGCCATTTTGGAAAATGGCCGCCATTGAGGCCATTGGGAAAATTTGGATGGCTCCACTGGAATCCGTGACCCTGAATGTGTATGTTTTGACACCAAGATGACGATTCTAAGTGAATTGTAAGCTGAGAAATTGAAAAATCCATATTTTGAACGCCATTTTGGAAAATGGCCGCCATTCAGACACATGGGGAAACTTTTAGATGACCCTATTGGACTCCTTGACCTTGAATGTGTATGTTTAGACACCAAGATGACGATTCTAGGTGATTTAAAAGCCGATATATTGAAATATCTGTAAATCGGTCGGACTTGAATATACACTGTGTCCGGATGAAAAGTAGTACACAACTAAAAGTGTCATAACCCGGTCAAAACTTTTAGGATTTGTCTGAAATTTTTAATACAGCAACAGCGACCATATGTACACGAGATTCCAAAGTCGTTTGCAAATATTCGGGAGTTTGCCAAATTTATGAGCGTTTGCGTTGGAGCACCGAAAAATTGAACTTTCCAACATGGAAAACCTGAAAGGAAGTGATATTCAGCTATACTTGGTGCTCAAAATGTTCACCTTGTTCACGAACACACGACTGTAAACGTAGTAGATTAATAACTGTCTCTGGAGACACTCGGCTTCATATCCCGCAGCTGTGGTCGTCCAGCAGTCCAGACCTTGATCCGGAGTACAGGAACTGGAGGAGCGCGTTTTTCGTTCACGCGTAATTCATGACATCAATGACCGCAGGGCGCGGGGCGCGTCTGTTTGAAGAGTGGCAGCTGTTTGACCAAATGATCATCGACCTGACCATCAAACAGTAGCGTCTACGTCTAGCCTACTATCGTGTGTTCGTGAACAAGGAGAACAATTTTAGCACCAAATATAGCTGAATATCACTTCCTTTCAGGTTTTCCATGTTGGAAAGTTCAATGTTTTGGTGCTACTAGGCAAACGCTCATAAATTTGACAAACTCGCGAATATTTGCAAACGACTCTGGAATCTTGTGTACATATGGTCACTGTTGCCGTGTTTAAAATTTCAGACAAATCCTAAAAGTTTTGACCGGGTTATGACACTTTTAGTTGTGTACTACTTTTCATCCGGACACAGTGTACATGGAATACTAAGCAAGAAGACAGTAACTCAAGTTACTGCTTTTTTGCTTAGCACGACGACCCAAATTTGAGATACTGTTAATTTCGTTTCCGTTTTTTTCCATGTTCCCGGACCGATACCGTTTCCTTGCTTCCAGATATGATAGAACATGTTGTCAGGATGTGAAAACAAGTGCTAACTCAAAAACGGAAAAACTTGAGTTACTGTCTTTTTGCTTAGCACGGCAGAATAGCTCTGACCACGCCGTCGGAATTCAACTCTCTTCTCCCCTCGTTCCAAGAAAAGCTCAATCTTTTATACTGCCTACGCCCTCTAGCGATTAAACCATCAGCCCGCCTCAAACACCAGCTGCCTTAATCCACTACAGAGCAAAAACCCATCCCCTGTAACGAGGATAGAGTTCGTTACATCACCAAGAATATCTGTTCAAACACATTCGAGCGTAGTAATTTTAAATAATGATTGGAGTCTTCACTGGCTGGAAAATTATGTTAAGAGGTCAGGGACCGTCTCAAAACGAATAAAAATTGTAAGGTTAAAAATATAAGAACGCGAAATCATTACATTTCTAATAGGTGACTATAAATTCTCGAAAATTCTATTTAATGTCATCATATTTGTCATCTAATAGCATATGGCAGTAATTTCTAGGCGCATTGCATAAATGACATTGAGGCTATGTGATTCCACGCAAAAAACTGATCTGAAGGGCCGCCTATAGCAAAACTGAGCGTGCGCGTTCCAGTCTACTTCAGCACTGTTACAGTATAGGCCTATAAATAAGATATTCATATACAGTAACAAACTGCTTATTATATAGGCCTACAGTGACGCTCAGCAAATACGGAATTAATAATAATAATTATGTTCAGAAGTTAATTAAGCTTACAAAACATAAAAATTATTAGCCTATTGTTTATAGTGAAAGTAAAAAACCTATCTTTTGAATCCCAATAATGCTGAACATTGGATCCGATAGTCATGAAAGTCAGTCACAGAATTTGATTTTTGACTAACCTAATTTAATTGTGTGCTATGAACAAATAATTAATTTGAATGAATTATTCTTTCTTTCATTCATAGGCCTATTTGCTGGTGTTTGTCATCTCCACTAATTGCGCTATCGACGTTGATCGTGTCGTTTTCTCCAGCGTAAATCGAATACGTTGGTATATTATTATGCTGTGCAAGAATAAAATTGTTATCGTGTCCAGCATTGTATGTTGCAACGTCAACATTCATTCGTTGGCCGGACACAGAATCTTTGTGGAGACTAAGGGTCTTGTATTCTTGCTTCTTCTGAAACCGAACGTAGAATCTACAGCGGCAAGAACAAAGTCTTCGTTTAAAATAATGTCAGATAAACAAAATGGGCATGAAAAAACACTTCGCAATGTCTCCATTGTACTGTACTCTTCAATCCCTGCCAATGTATATACATGTGTGCTAAATGTAGGCCTACGGCTGGCATTTGACATATTTTCCCGATCCTGTGGGCTGATGGCCATCTTTTTGCAGATGCGTGTTGGCATTTGTAATACTGCGCATATTTCGGCCTCCTAGCATCGCCACCTTTGCTATTGAAACCGATTTTTGATCTTCTAGTTTCGAATACTAGAACAGCAATGGCTCCGTCCCGGCCATTTACCTCTCTTTTGAATAGGCCTACCTTGTCCCTTCCTAATCGACTTCAAATTCTAGCTGGCAATCCTTCCTCTCATTTTCTTTTCTCAAAACCTTTTTTTCTCTCGTGGCCTTGCGCACTGGGAGCGCTTCCGAACGATTCGCCCTGTTAGAGGCGCTTTATAAATGCTTTAATACATTACAATACAATTGAATTTATCCATTACTCCCATCATCAAGCTGCCTCTGGGGATGAATTGAATCTCTTTCTAAGCGCCTCAGATCCTGGAATATTATATGAAAACAATTCGATGTTCAGTGGTTCCAGTGTTCAACTTGTCTCTTTTTATGCTATACATCTGTCTGGAACATATTCTGGGATTAGAGATTGTTAAATACATTAAACATTCACTAATAACTTTCATTTCATGACTAGTACACAAAGTACATGCATACCTTCTTAAGTAGACAGCTCCGCTACATACTATGACCAAACAGATTGTCAGTGTAAATCCGCCGATTGCAACGATAGCTAAAACTAAATGACAAACAATTATATTATCATTATAAATACATGTAGAATAATAGAAATGCCATTGCAGAAGGACAGCATCATTCACATAGCGAGAATCTTAACGCTTAGTAGTTGTTGTAAAAGTTTAAACTTAAAAGTTGTTTCAACTGATCAACTGAGACAATTAGACGTCCTTACAATAATATTGCGTTTCTGCTTTATAAATGGACTTTCTCCTTCTGACCACTTTAAAACAAATTTGATATGAATTCTTTATCGTCTCATAATTATGATGAAACAGTAGGCCTTTTCAAGACTCTTGTTATTTGTTCAGTGGGGATTTAAAAGCTGAGTAAGCCTACCTCCCATACATTCTATTATAAACACGGGAACTTTACTTATCACGTTCTTGAGCTTCATCGGTATCTGTATCGGTCCACATTTTATGCATAACCACAGTATATATGATATAATTATAGGCTACTGTTGTATATGCCAACTGGAAGCTCAAATTCCTCTCTGTTAACGGTACCTTGCTTATCGTTCATCATTGCTGTTTCACTTTCTGATTCCGTGTTGGAGTCACGACCTGAGTATCCATTATCTACAAACCACAAGCTAACTTTTATTAATATATATGAAAATATTTTACTCATTTCACTACGACCATGCAAAGAGCAAAGTGAAAATAAAATAGCATGACAAGGTTGTGTTGAGTAGTTGAACGCGTGTCGTTAATAATGCCGTTTCAGGTCTCAATAGTTAATAGCCTATCCTGGGAAATGATACTCCGTTATTCTTTAGTTCTATTAGCCTATTGCTGTTTTTATGCCGCCTGCGAGTTTACATGAAAACGCAATAAATAAAACTTGGAAAAGATAACTCATTGGTCACCTTGTAGTCTATAGTGCGGTTTTTCGTGTAGCATAATAGGACCCTAAAATTTTGTACTTATTTTTTCCAACTCGAGTTTGTGGAGTTCATAGAATTACAGCATTGTGCAGGTTTCAGAGCATAATAATTATCACAAAGCCACCAACTCCATAAATTATCTGTCTGCTAGTTATTTTTCTTTGAATCAAGGGTTTCAAGGAATAACTAAGTTTTTAAATGAGACGCTGCATGATCCATGCACGGTTTGCTCTCGCTGTTTATTTTAAAATAGCAAACGTAGTCGATTGCTCTGATAATTATAAAATGTCACCTTTTGAACAATTTCCAACCACACCAGACCATGATCCGTCTCTGCAAGTGAGACGCCATGTTTGATGGCTGGAGTAGCAACCAACGACAATGACGTCATTGCTCCTCTTCAACCAAGCATCGTCCGGCGGAACAATATCCGAACAACCAACGGCTGCAACACACAAAAGAAGCTTTTCATTCTCAACAGAAACTGTAGAACAAAATGATCGCGTAGGCCTACTATCAACAATAATTCCTCATACAATGTGATTGATAATACGACATAGTTCTTCACCACAAATGAATGTACCACAGCTATCCCACAAACTTTGTATAAAAATCAAGGATGTTTCAATATATTGGGCCATAATAGACTTCTTCATTAATTTTATACAAGTAAGCGGCAGGTTTTTCAAAGTCAATAGGCATAGACCGCGTTTCAAGAGTGTCGGTAAATTCTCGTTTTATATAGCCTATGACTCTCTTGTCCCTTTTTTCTAGTAGTAGACAACCATTAAACAAATAATAGCGATTCCAATAATTATAACTATTTATGCCACAATTTTTAGTTTAAGTAAGATTATTAGCATAGGGCCGAGTCTTTGTGGTTCAGTATTGGGTAGTGCATAAATTTTTTTAATCGATACTTGCCAAGCAAAAAATACTTGAACAAATACAACATATATAAATCATTTGGATTATTGTCCATGTCTACGGTAAAAAATGATAAACTATCTCATAATCGGTGAGTTTGAAACAGACCTTCAACTCTTAAAATGAAATGAGCCACACTATGCCCATCGTTTCCCTCTTCCTGGTCATATGCACCGAACACGATTTGAACAACATTTCCAGCTGATAGGTAGACTCTATTCTGTCGATGTTCACCATTTGCACATATCGATGCATTTCTTTTCCCGACTTTATCGATAATTAAACCTTGTCGTCGACACGACTGTTTGCTTCTTTCTGGAGATGTAAAATCTAAAATGCTGATGTTGATAGCTTGTCCAAACGGTGCTTCTAGAACCCACGGTTGAACCTCCGTCCCACAATTTTTTTGAGATTCTGTCATGTAGGTTGGACTTTTTGTTGCCATCACTGTGCATGAACGATCGCCATCTGCAACTACAGACAAATTAAACATCTCGTCTTAAATGTAGGCTATCGCCATGTTTCATTTATAAACAGCATTGATCGCTCGCACTTCAGTGCAAGTGCTTTGCAATACTAACACATAGGCCTAATTATAAGACAGCTGATTACATCGTTGACCGAGATGTCATTTAAAGGAGGCTTATAAGTAGTAGTTAATTGTGCCCTTTGGGGGTCTTTTATTATTTCCTGAGGGGGGTGCTCGGTAGTACAGTGGTTAGCGCGCTAGACTGTCGACCAAGAGGTCGGGGGTTCAATTCCCCGCCGGGGCAGAAATTTGTAACGAGATTTCTGTTCCTCTAGCCGACTCAGCTATGATGAGTACACGGTCAGTGGATGATGAGACGGCGAGGGAGAGGATTGGTCACCGCCCTTTGGAAGTCTTTTATTATTTCGATCAGCAAGGAAATTAAGGTCGTAAGAATACTGCCGAAAAGTCTCTAGCTAATATATTTAGTGCGATGTGCGAATAAACGAATATCTCGAGAAAATCGGTATTGGATACGAAAATTATGCAACTACCGGTTGAATTGTTAAACGCAGCTCCCGTTCCCCCTCCGCCCGCAATTTGCATGTAATTCGCCCCATTTCTATACAGGTAGGCGTTACCAGGAGCGATGGTTAGATACAGCAACAGTGCACACCTGCTACCTATTAAAAGCCACGCAGCAACCGACCTATAACATCGTTGACACTTCGCACAGGGCACAATACGATAAATCTTATCCTACGCGGTGCAATTTGTTGAAAAATCGTCCTTCACCTCTCAATCTGTCCCCAAACTTCCGGTTCTGTCCCCAAGATAAATTTTTGTCCCGAGATAGGCAATTTTACAGGACAAGAAGACGCAAATAAACTTTTTCCTAAGTTTTTTTTCCTAGGTTTTTTTTCTAAGTTTTTTTCCTAGGTTTTTTTTCTAATTTTTTTTCCTAGGTTTTTTTTTCTAACTTTTTTTCTAGGTTTTTTTTCTAAGTTTTTTTTCTAGGTTTTTTTTTCTAACTTTTTTCTAACTTTTTTTCTAGGTTTTTTTTTCTAATTTTTTTCCTAGGTTTTTTTTTCTAACTTTTTTTCTAGGTTTTTTTAAACTTTTTTTTCTAGGTTTTTTTTTAGTTTTTTTTTTTTTTCTAGGTTTTTTTTTTTTTCTAACTTTTTTTCTAGGTTTTTTTTTTTTTTTTTTTTTTTTTTTTTAGTCATCCGTTCCAAAAAGTCAAGAATTTTGTTTTCTCGAATGTCTTTTTCTTCTTAGAACAAGCTGCGAATGAACAGTAGAACTTGTTATTAAAGCGTGTTCTTATTCATAGAGAAGTAATGATTGCACAAGGGCTGTAGTAGAAACAATTTGCTAATAGTAGTAGTAAATTCACAATGACATCAAGTCTTTATTATCAATCCATGAATTGAATGAATCATCATAGCCTAACCATTTAACCAAAGACCGATTTCCTCTTTTCCTTATAATCTTTTCTATTTTAAATGTATCTTGCGTTGTCGATTGTAACTCAGCTTCATAAAATGTCCCTTTTATTTCTTCTCCATGATAGTCAGAGATTTTATAGGTTATAGGGTCTGTGTACTGAATGTGTGTTATAGTAAAAACTTCCTGTGTCCAACGATTTGTGTAGCCTTTCTCAAATGTCTTTTTCTTCTTAGAAATTCTTACTTTATCTCCTACTGAAAATTTAGGTTTAACAGTTTCAGGTACAGCGTCCCCATATAGATTCATCCACACAACCCATTCGTTTGCTTTGATACTCGCTTTAACAGGAGTCATTTTTATGGAAGAATGTCTTGTGTTGTTGTATAAATTAACCATATTATCTAAAACATCGATATATCTCTGAGTTGAGTTTGCTGTAAAATATTTAAACATCTTCTCTTTTACTGTTCTATTAAATCTCTCTACGATACAAGATTTCTCTTCGTTCTCAGTTGAATACAACTCCATACCTAATGATTTTACCTGTTTATTATAGAATTCAGATCCCTTATCGACCCAAAGTTTTTCACCCCTTCTTTTACTCGTATTAAATATTTTAACGAAAGCATCTGCCACAGATTCTCCGCGCTTATCTTTTAACGGCTGAATAAATGCATACTTGGAGAATATATCAATGACGCTTAACAAATATTTCACACCAGAATTAAATTTAGCATAAGCCTGCATGTCAATCAAGTCAGCCGCCCAAACTTTGTCCACTCCCTGAACATAAACAACTCGCTTCCTAAACTTCCTGACTATAGGTTTATGTAATTCGTCAGCAAGTTGGTCTGTCCATCTCAGAGTTTTTTTTTCAACCCCATTCCAAAATGGGTTTTCGTTGATAAAATTGGTTTAACTATAGATCTTTCAACTCGTTCGCGGAAAGAAGGATTAGGTATATTATTTAATTCATCTATCATAGCTCTGTCAGCGACGTTTCTCCCTGCTGTATCAGTATGTTTAGCATAAGCCAGGTCATGACGATAGGCTGCTGCATCAACCCTATCTACTGGTTTACTCCAATCTTTTGGTGTTCCATCAGGATTCAATCTCAAATCCAATCGAGTACCTGGACCCGTGAAAGAATGTCCTGGAAGATGCATTTCACCCGGGTACTTTGCCCATGGAAGTTTAATATTAGAAGTAGCAGAATTGAGAGCTGAGACTAAATCACCTCCTTGTACTGTAGTAGACATTTTAGTAAACTGAGTTTTTCTAGCGCCACATTCAACGCATACACATCTAAGCATAGGTCTGCCATTCTTACTGACAACTCGTTGAATATCTCTACACTCAGTTTGTCGCTTACATTTTACGCAATACGAGCTGTGCTCCATTTTAATATAATATAATTAAAATGGAAGTCCAAGACCTGTCATGGAATGAAGATACATCTAAACGCTTTAACAGTCCTCTCCTACCAAGAAGCATCAGAGGTTTGATCGTAGGTAAGTCTCAATGCGGCAAGACAATATTACTACTTAATTTATTACTGAGACCTGGTTGGTTAGATTACGATAACCTACATATCTTTGGAAAAAGTCTTTTTCAATCAGAATACAAGATACTAAAGAAAGCATTCGAAGAGAAATTACCAAAGGAAGCAATTATAAGACTTTTCGATAATAGAGATGAGATAATGAAATTAAATGTATCACCGACCGCCGTAGTCGAGGAGATGTCTAAAAACATGGGGGAAACATCGGATATAGACTGCAAGTTCTTTGAAACCTCTGAAGATGTTCCAGATCCACGAGACTTAAGTCGAGATAAGAAGAATCTCATGATTTTTGATGATTTACAGTTAGAGCGACAAAATAAATGCGAATCCTATTATATAAGAGGTAGGCATAGTAATGTAGACTGCTTTTACCTAGCACAAAATTATTTCAAGCTGCCCAGACAAACTATAAGAGAGAATGCCAACTTTATATGTTTGTTCCCTCAAGACCTTAAAAATATTAACCACATATACAGCGATCATATAGGTGTAGATGATATGACTATTGAAGAATTTCGTAAACTATGCAAAACTGCATGGGATGAAACGCATGGTTTTGTGGTTATAGACCTTACTAGTAAAACAAATAAGGGCAGGTACAGATCTGGATTAGATACATTTTACATTAAATAAAAGCAATAATAAAATGATAACAAAATTTAAGATTTTATATTCTAGGTTTAAAAATAGCTATCTAAAATGGAAACCCTTCTTGACGAAATTTTATCTAATACTCAAACGATTGCACGCAACACAGAGGCTAAAGAATCCTTTTGCATTTTGTTGAGCGAAAGGAGCACACGAATTCGAACGAAATTTAATCCACTAATCGAACTGGACAAAAGTAAGAAGTATGAAATGGCCCTTGTTAATCTTGAAACTTACTACAGTTTTCCCAATATAGACGAAACAAATAATAAATTCGTATATTCGTCAGATAACGGTGTAACGTGGGAAGATTTAGACATTCCAACCGGTTGCTATGAAATCGAAGACTTAAACGATTACATACAGAGAATTCTAAAAGAAGAAGGTCATGGTCAATGTATAAAGTTGCAACCAAATAACAATACTTTGAAGGCTGTTTTGGAAATTGATGAGAACTATAAAGTTGATTTTACAGTACCAAATTCAATTAGCACCGTTCTAGGATTTCAGAGTCGTGTATACTCCGAGGGATATAACGAATCCGAGCACATAGTTGATATAAACAGCGTGAATAGTTTACGAGTTACGAGTGATGTAATAGGATCATCGTATGCCAACGGAACTACGGAGAACATAATTTATTCTTTCTTTCCATCGGTCGGGCCTGGTTACAAGATAATCGAATCTCCTCACAATCTCGCATATCTTCCAATAACGCTATACTCTATTTCATCGATGGAAACAAAACTAATAGACCAAAATGGAAAACTAATTAATTTAAGAGGTGAGGAATTGTCGATACGATTTCACATAAGAGAGGTTTAATTTAAAGTTTATATTTAATATAAGATGAGCGCTTACGCTAAGGTTAAAGTTAATATTTCCGAAGGGCAAAAAGAGAAGATTAAGCGAGCTGCTCAAGTAGGAACTGGAGTGAGTATAAGACTTTCTCATGGAGACATAACTGGTGAGCATGTATTAGCTCTAAACCAGAGGCAAATCAACAAGTTAACTAAAGCGTATCAGAATGGAACTGGTTTGACAATTAAAATGGGTAAAAAGCAATTAGAAGACAATGCGAGAGTCGAAGGCGGATTTATTGGCGCTATTCTACCGTTCTTAGCAACAGCCGGAAAGTTCCTTCTGTCTAGTGTTCTCCCGAGTTTAGCCACAGGAGCCTTAACAGGATTGGGTTCTGCAGCTGGTTCCAAAATTGTCGATAAAATTAGTGGATCTTCGATCTCACATCCGATAAGTGGATCTTCGATCTCACAAAGTGGATCTGGAGTGCTCTACGTTAAGAAAGGAGGAATATGCTGTAAGATAGTGCCTGCTGGGGAAGGTCTTTTTCTATCTCCGTGGAAAAAGGGTATTTCGATATCAGGTTCCGGTCTGTTTATGAAAAGAGGAACAGGATATGTCAGCGGTGAAGGTCTTATCTTGGGACCCAATTCACCATTTAAAAATATTCCTATTCTTGGAATGTTACTTTAAAAAACCACTTATATAAATGTCTGGATACGGTCACCCAATACACAAATTTATCACCAAACGGAAGCCTCGTGTGAGTCCGATAATTTGGATGCCTAAAGTGGTCACTCACGCTCCTGCAAGACAACGAGCAGGCGACAGATATGAGATTTTTGCTCAGCAAGCGATAACGATTGAACCAAAGACAAATATTACAGTAGAAGTAGGCCTTGGAGTCCGAATGACCAGTGGAATGTGTCTAGTCTCTCTTAGACAGAAGTTGAAACAACTCAGACTGAGCCTTCAAGATGGTACAGTACTAGAGGACGCAGAGGATATAATAATTACAATACAAAACAACTCCGATTCACCAGTTACTATAAACGAAAAAGACTCCATATGTTATGTTAATTACTACGATGCATAAATTGTACGTTTTATGTTTACGTTTTATGTTTACGTTTTACGTTTACGTTTTACGTTTACGTTTTACGTTACGTTTTAAACATTATAATAAAAAATGTCACTACTGAAAATTAGCGATCCTGCAAAAAGAGATTTTATTATCGAAGAGTTTTTAAAAACGAAAAAAAATATTAAACAAAACTTTCTCTCAGAGAGAATAGATGATCTTGGACTTCAACGAGAATTAACGAAAATCTACAAACCAATAGTCGACTCTCAATCAGCAATTTCGAAAGAACAAAACGCTTTGCTGTCGACAATAAAGGATAATTCTGCAGCAACATCACTTGCTCTAAAATCACTTCCAGATTCGTTGAAAACCATTCAATTTCCTCAGTATCCGTCTATAGAGGCGTACGATGACGATGACCCAGTAGAAGACATTAGAAGGTTAGAATTAGGAAATATTGCAGTTGAATACCTTAAAAAATATGCTTCTGATAAAAGACTTGTGGACACAACATTCGGATTAAGATCAAGAGATGGAAAATTCTACATCGGTGACAGCGAAGCCTCAATCCAAGGAAATGATATTACAGTTGGAACCACAACTTATCAAGGAACTCCAGGATTATGGGAATTGTTAACGTTAGCTAGTCCAAACAGTTCAATTTATGATAATCGTGATCTCGAAGAATACGCCGAGATTCTAATTAAAACGAATGCCATGAGTCAGCCAAATAAACCAAACAAACCTAAATCGTCTAGAAGTGTAAAATATGCAAAGATAATAAAACCCATATGGGACGATTACATAAAGTTAAGAGGTAAAACAGGAAGCGGAATAATTACCATTCCTTCAGATCCTAACGAATTAGTAAAACAATTAGAGTTGCGAATATATAGCTACAAAGCGGGAAATACAGGAGTAAGAAATGAAATTGTAGGTATGACGGATGAGTTACTGAGACAGGGAGTGATATCCAAAGATGAATATAAAAAATTGACGATCTAATTTAAAAATTGATGATCTAATTTAAAAATTGATGATCTAATTTAAAAATTGATGATATAGAAATGCTGGTCGTTGCGAGAAGAAGTTATAAAAAAGTACACGTTGTCGGTGGAGCAGGAATATTCGATTCCATTGCAGGATTTCTCAAGAGACTACTAACATCGAATGCAGCCAAACAAATTGCGAGCACAGCTGTCAAAGAGATTGGGGGTGTTGCTAAGGATAAGGCGATCGACGTTGGAAAACGATTACTCAATAAGATACTCCCTAAAGCTCCCGTTCAGCAGCCGATAACTCAGGAAACTAAAGTCATTCTAGCTAGATTACTAGGATCGAATCCAGAAATGACGGGAGGAGCTATTAGAATTCAAGATCTCGTAAAACGCTTAAACGGAGGTGGTTTGAAAATGGCTTAAACATATTTTCTTATTTAGGTCTAAAAATTTATTTTCTTATTTAAAAATATATGTATAATAAAATGCAATCCGATATTCTAAGATTCACAGAGCAACCATTGATCGATGAAGGTATCGAGCGATACGAATGGCACGAGTACGAACCTGTAGCGAGAACTAACCTTAACAGTTCTGGTGAAATAAGAATAAATATTGAATTACAAGACTTATACAGTCACCCAGCAGAGTCGTATCTGCAATTCGAAGGAAGACTAATTAAAGCTGACGACACCGCATACGTTAACGCCGATTTAGTCGCTCTTACGAATAATGGGCTTATGTATCTATTCAGTCAAATATCCTATCAGTTATCTAATCAAGAAATCGAAACGCTATTTCATCCGGGTCAAGCTACAACGATGCTCGGTTTACTTACGTATCCAAACGATTTTCAGCTGACTCAAGGCTTAAATCAGCTGTGGTATAAAGACACTGGAGCGACTGCTGTTATTGCGGACAACCCCGGCTTTGCCACTAGACAAAGCTTTCTCATTCGCAAACCAAACACTAAAGGAAAGTTCAGCTTTATTGTTCCGTTGAAACATATTTTCGGGTTTTGCGACGATTACGACAAGATTATTTATGGCTTCAAACAGACGCTGACTTTAGTTCGTAAAGCGGACGATGATGCCATATTCCGAGATAACGCTGCAGCTGCTGGAAAAGTTGCGATAAACAAAATTTCATGGTTTATTCCGCACGTTATTCCTTCCGATATGGAACGAATGCAGTTGTATAAGACAATTGAATCGAAATTAACGTTACCAGTTGCGTATAGAGCTCGTCAATGCGATACGATAACAGTTCCTCAGTCGACAAGTTTCAGTTGGCGTCTGAGCGTTAAAACATCACCGGAGAAACCTAGATATATCATCGTAGGATTTCAGACGGACCGTAGCGGTAATCAGGAAAGTAATCCAGCACTCTTTAATCATTGCGATCTCAAGAACATTTATGTTATGATGAATCAAGAAAGATATCCAGCTGTAGATCATAACCTATCGTTTCCTAATCAACAATTCTCCAGAGCGTACAGAGACGCGTCCTCCTTTAGTCAAAAGTTTTACGGGATGGATAAGTTGATTACGCAAAGCAATATAACACCTGTAGATTATAAAGAATTATATCCGCTGTTCGTGTTCGATGTAAGCAAGCAATCCGAGCGTTTGAAATCTTCAGTCGTTGATATTCAGATTAAGGCTCTTTTCAATGCAGCAGTGCCAGCCGACACAGAAGCGTATGCTGTCGTAATTTCAGATAGGTTGCTGCAGTTCCAATCGGATGGACAGAAAATGAGTGTAGTGTATGGAAAATTGATTTAAAGAATACTTATATATTATGAAGCTACCAGAGCTTAGAATGTTAGCCAAGCATCACGATGTTACAGGCACTTCGCATCTCAACAAACCTCAAATGATAGCTGTACTGATTGAAAAGAATATTCTTCCGACGGACTACAAGTCTGTGTCATATCGACATGACACGTTGGGTAGTATCAGGAAACAACCGAGAAGAGTAGATATTATAGATCGAGAAACTGGCGTTGTTACCTCGTATCCATCGATGTATAAAGCTGCTAAGGCGTATGGTCAGAGTGCTGGTATAATAGCTTATCATAACGGAAATGTCTGGAGAGATAGATACGAAATTAAAGTGTATGAGACATAAAAATGACATGAAATTAGTGGATCTTCGATCTCACAGATAAGTGAATCTTCGATCTCACATGTTTTAATATTTTTGCGTGGTAAGATAAAATGGATTTAAAGAAAAGTAGTTTAAGAAACATGAACCATGTTGAACACTTGCTCGACTCATCGGTTCCTGACATTAAGGTTCCTACGCTTACACCCACACCTGGTAAGTACAAACCAGTAGCGCCTAAGAGAAAATACAAAAATAGGGTTAGATCCAAATTAAATGATTTTGCGGATTGGTTACTTAGTTATGTGCCTGAACAAGACAATAAAGTCGTTAACGAAAAACTGGAATCATTGAAGTCAACTGTTTCTAGGATATTTGATAAAATTAAAATTCGAGAAACGGCGTCGGCTATTAAAGGATTCACCAAGCAGTATAGAATAGATGGAATTAATGGAATGGACGCCTCTTCGTTTCTTGATTTCGTTAGACCGCAGGTAGTTAATCTGTTGTCGAACAATCGCCAGACAAAGACTAATTTGGTTCTTACTTGTACTATGGAACGAGTAGATATGAAATCTGGAATAGTGACTTCTGAGGATATACCATTCGTTTCCAGGGCAGAAGTTATTTTAGAAGCAACCGACTTGAATGAAATATACAGCAGAAAGAAGGATAAAATCATGGAGTCTATTGCTAGTTTTCAGATGCAAGGAAGTAATTGGAGATTTAAAGCCGTTGTAAAATTAGATATAAATACGGTAAAATATACACCCTTAAGAGGTAGTTCTTACATTCCTCTACCCAGCTTCTTAGCTAATAAAAAGGCAATCATCAACATGAAAAACCACGACGAAGAATGCTTCAAATGGTGTATCACTAGAGCTTTGAATCCGGTGGATGACCATCCGGAAAAAATAACGAAAGCTTTGAAAGAACAATCGAAAAAACTTAATTGGAGTGGCATTGAGTTTCCGGTAGCGACTCATGCTAATGTGATAGGTAAATTTGAGAGAAATAATGATATTAGTGTTAATATATTTGGTTACGAAAAACATGTCTATCCGCTTTATCTGTCTAACTGTGAAAGCGATATTTGTGTAGATCTTTTGCTTATATCTGATGGAGAAAAAAAACATTATTGCTGGATAAAGAATTTTAACCGATTGATGACGTTCCGAACAGCAAATTCGCATTATTCAGCGCACTATTGTAAAAGGTGTATGAATGGTTTCACAACGACAGAAGCGCTTAACAACCATGATGAGTACTGCAAACACCATAACGCACAAAAAATAGAAATGCCAGAACCAGGAACTATGTTAAGTTTTAAAAATTATAACAATTCTATGAGGGTTCCGTTTATAGTCTACGCAGATTTTGAGTCTTTTGTAAAACCGATCGATACATGCCAACCAAATCCAGAGTTGTCGTACACTAATAAATATCAAAAGCATATTCCTAGCTCCTTTTGTTACCACATAAAATGTTTCGACGATAGTGTATATTCTCAAGATCCTGTGACGTTTACGGCTGAAAGCGAAGATGATGATGTTGGTCAAATATTTGTAGATAAACTAGAAGAGAATATAAAACAAATATATAATCAATTTAAATTCCCTAAGAAGATGATATTTACAGAAGAGGACAAGAAGTCTTTTGATGGAGCTACTATATGCCATATCTGTGAAAAACCGTTGGGCGAAGACCGAGTGAGAGATCACTGTCATCTTAGCGGTAAATTTAGAGGGGCTGCTCATAACATTTGTAATGTAAACTATAAAGTCCCCAAGTTTTTCCCTGTAGTGTTTCATAATCTTTCCGGGTACGATTGTCATCTGTTCATTAAGAAACTGAGAGGTAATAATGGAGAGAAAATTAATTGCATACCTAATAACGAGGAAAAGTATATATCTTTTAGCAGAGAGGTCGTTGTTGATAAGTTTGTAAATAAAGAGGGAAAAGAGATTACCGTCAAGCGCGAATTGCGCTTTATGGACAGTTTTAAATTTATGGCTTCTAGTCTTGATGCTTTATCGAGGAACCTAAGCAAAGACCAGTGTAAAAATATTGGGAAACGATATACTGGAAAGAAGCTCGATCTTTTGCTGAGAAAAGGCATATATCCTTATGACTACGTCGATTCATTTACTACCTTTAATGAAACCGAACTACCACCAAAATCCGCTTTCTATTCTAAGCTAAATGATTCGAATATTAGCGATGAAGACTACGAGCATGCAAAAACGGTATGGAAGGAATTTGGATGCAAAACATTCAGAGAATATCACGATTTATACAACGTTTCGGATGTTCTGTTACTTGCCGATGTTTTCGAAAACTTTAGAGATGTGTGTATGAAGAACTATACGCTTGACCCTGCATGGTATTTTACATCTCCTGGTTTAGCCTGGGATGCCGCTTTAAAATTGACAGGCGTGAAATTGGAGTTATTGAATGATTACGATATGATTCTGATGCTTAGGCAAGGGATGAGAGGAGGAGTGAGCACAATATCAAATCGTTACGGGAAAGCGAATAATAAATATATGAGCGATTTCAATAGTAACGAAAATTCTACATTTATTACTTACCTGGATGCGAATAATCTATATGGATGGGCTATGATCAAAAATTTACCTACTCACGGGTTCAAATGGATGAACGAAGATGAATTAAAAAATTGGAGAAGTATTCCATGCATATTGGAAGTTGATTTGGAATATCCTAAAGAGTTACACGACCTGCATAACGATTTTCCGTTAGCCCCCGAAAGCATTGAGATTAACAAAGTCAAAAAGTTAATTCCAAACTTAAACGATAAAAAGAAGTATGTGCTGCACTACGATAATCTGAAGCTGTATGAGAGCTTGGGTTTGAAAATAACAAAGGTGCATAGAGGTGTACTATTCGAAGAAAGTGATTGGTTGAAAAAGTATATCGATTTAAATACAGCTCTTAGAACGAAAGCTACTAATGACTTTGAAAAAGACTTTTTCAAGTTAATGAATAACAGTGTCTTTGGAAAAACTTGTGAGAACATTGAAAATCGTGTTGATGTAGAGTTAGTGTGTCAAGAGGAGAGGGCTATTGAACTAGCCGCTAAACCTAATTATGAGAGATGTACTATTTTCGATGAAAATCTAATAGCCGTTCACATGAAAAAAACTAAATTGTACTATAATAAACCTATATATCTTGGCATGTGTATATTAGACTTGAGCAAAACGCTGATGTATGAATTTCATTACAATTACATCAAGGATAAATACGGAAATAGAGCTAAATTATTATTTACCGATACAGATTCTTTGACATACGAAATTAAAACTGAAGACTTTTACTCAGATATCGCAGGCGATATTAAGACTCGATTCGACACGAGTGAATACCCGAGAGATCATCCATCTGGTATTAAGGTTGGAGTAAATAAAAAAGTTATTGGAATGTTCAAGGATGAAGCTAGTGGGAAACAGATAAAAGAATTTATTGGACTCAGAGCAAAGTTGTATTCTTATAAGATGGCTGCTGGAGATGAGCACAAGAAATGTAAAGGTATTAAGAAGAATGTTGTCCAAAAAACTATCACTCACGAAGATTATAGAGACTGCTTACTTACCAAAAAAGAACAACAACGAACGATGAATGTTATTAGATCTTATCATCACGATATGTATACGGAAGAAATTAATAAAGTTGCATTATCTGCCGACGACGATAAACGAGTAATATCAGCAGATGGTATTCATACTTTGGCATATGGTCATTACTCATTGAAAACTATTTAAAGAAAAATATATATATAATGGATGACTCTAAAGTGTGTACCAAATGTAGGATGGAAAAAAACTTAAACGAATTTCATAAAGATAAATCAAATAAGAGCGGTTATTATACTATTTGTAAAACGTGTAAAAAGACCAAAATGAAGGAACTTAGGCAAAAATACTCGATACTAGAGACTAGGGAAATAAAAGATAAAAAAGTTTGCTGTCGATGTAAGAAAGAGAAGAACATATTAGAATTTGTAAAAAATAGATGTTGTAAAGACGGGTTTGATAAAGAATGTAAGGAATGTAAATATAAATATAATCACTCGTATTCTGAAGCTCGAAAGCAATATGATCCTGAGTTTAAAATACTTAAAAATATGAGGAGTAGGCTTAGTGAATCATTAAGAGGTAAATCGAAATCACAAACGACGTGCCAACTTATCGGTGTTGACTTTGAAATATTTACTAAATGGATTGAATTTCAGTTAGAAGAAGGAATGACAATGGAAAATTACGGTTCGGTTTGGCATTTCGATCATGTTTTACCATTATCGTCGTTCAACTTGCTAGACGAAGAAGAACTTCTTAAAGCTATGAATTGGAAGAATATTCGTCCATTGCTACCGGTTAAAAATATGCAAAAAGCAAACAAAATAGATCGCTGGCTATATGTAATGCAGGAAGTAAAATCGAATTACTTTTTAAAACATTTAGATGAAATATAAAATGAGTTCTGCAACTGTGAAAAACATCGATGTCGAAGGCGTAGTTCTTCCAAATCATCCGTTAACGAATTTTGAATTATTGGATGCCGCGAAGAAGCTGAATATTCCGAATTTTAGAGGCGTTTTCGTGCGAGACGAGCTGCCGAATAAACCTAGACGGATTGAATGTGGGATATTGAATCTAGACGATTCTAAAGGAACCGGTCAGCATTGGTGTGCTTTCTTAAAGAGCGGTAATGAGAAAATATATTTCGATAGTTACGGTCTTCCTCCCCCTCTGGAACTGATAAAGTATTTACGCCGTCCAGTGTTATATAACAGCGAGCGAATACAACCTGATAACGAAGTATTTTGTGGTCATTTGTGTCTGTATGTGACGAAGATGGTGGGTGATGGAATGAATTTCCAAGAAGTTATAAACGGCTTGCATTAAAAATTATTATATATAGATATATATATATATATAATGCCTGTCGATAAATTCGGTCACACCGCTGCTGGAGGAACATCACGAAGAGTAATCGCTGGAGGTGTAACTCTTAGTCAAATAAATGCTAATTTTCTTCGATGTGATGGAGCAAATCTGCCGACTGGAAATTTAAAAATGAATGGACATGTGATAAAAGGTCTCCCAGTAACGAATACTTCGACTGCCGGAATGGATGAAGCTTTAAGTAGGGGACAAGCTATTGATTTGATAACGAATCACGATGACTCTCCGTCCAACGATAATCATTTGACGAATAAGAAATACGTTGATGCATCGAAGGTGTCTAAGACTGGTGATACAATGGCTGGCGACTTGTTCTTAAACGTTGGCTCCGATCGTCTGCGTTCAATGGGTTGTAAGGACTTAAGAGGAGAAAATAAAGAATTCACTATTTTCTTAGGTAGTATACGAAATAAACTACAATGTTCGTTAAACAATCCTATTACATTACAATCGACGGGTGGATTTCTATGCAAAATAGGTGTAGAAAATATAATGAGAATCGGTAGAGCGTCTAACGATCGTAAAATCGACGTTTATCAAAATATCCTAATGAATAGTAATAATATCAACGATTTAAGCGATCCTCTTTCAGCTCAAGATGCTGCTACAAAGAATTACGTCGATAAATCTCTGAAAAAGTGTCGTGTTGGGTATATTCCTCCCTTGGAAGATGATGTAAGTGTAACAGGATTCGTTGCTAGCGCTGGTTCTTGTTCTTCCGGAAGCAAAGCCTACCATGCTTTCACTAATCTCACCGATGATGTGAACGCAGCTTGGATTCCAGGTAAAGGTATGTTTACTTGGTTACAAATTAAATGTCCTGAGCCAGTTAAAATTTGGAGAATTGCGTTTAAAAGCGAATATATAGGTGATTTAATTTTAACCGCTAGCAATGATGGAGCAATGTTTGTACCCATATCATCACGTCTTTCTTCAACTACTTCAGAGGCTGTTCCGACATTTTATGATATTATTATGCCTATGGATGCGTATCAATATTATAGAGTTACAGTAGTGACAAAGTATGATGATCATCCTCTACGAAGGATTCAGGTTATGCAATTATATGTATACGATGACTAATCTACATTAAAAATTATTATTATATATAAAATGCCTGTCGATAAATTTGGTCACACCGATGTTGGTTCATCACAAAGAGTAATCGCTGGAGGTGTCACTCTTAGTCAAGTAAATGCTAGTTTTCTTCGATTGGATGGAGCAAACATCGCGACTGGAAATTTAAAAATGGGTGGTCACAAAATTAAAGGACTACCAACAACGAAACCTTTGACAGCAGCAATGGATGAGGCTTTAAGTTGGGGTCAAGCCATTGATTTGATAACGAATCACGACGATTCTCCGTCCAACGATAATCATTTGACGAATAAGAAATACGTTGATGAACAAGTTACATTGAAGGTGTCTAAAACTGGTGATACCATGATTGGTGATCTAATCTTAAACGTTGGCTCCGATCGTCTGCGTTCAATGGGTTGTAAGGACTTGAGAGGAGAAAATAAAGAATTCACTATTTTCTTAGGTAGTATACGAAATAAACTACAATGTTCGTTAAACAATCCTATTACATTACAATCGATGGATGGATTTCGTTTTAGAATAAACAATGAAATCATGTTAGAGATGGTTAAGTCACTCGATGGCACTCCTCCGTCTAAAATAAATGTGTATAAGTCCATCTTTATGCATGATGGTTACATTACAGGGTTACACGAACCCAACAGCGCCAGCGATGCAGCTACGAAGCAGTATGTAGATTCTATCTCAATCGGTCCCGCGCTTAGCATTCATTCTTTAACTTGGCAATTCTTAGTCGCTAAAACTCACACAATAGTTACTTTCGATAGTGTAAGATTCAAAACCGATGGTGTCATAAGTACGAGACTGACCCGTTTCACTCCCGGTAAAGCCGGATACTATTTCGTTTCGACGTACATAGAATTTGGTAACAGTAGTACCGCTCCTGGTAACGTCTACCTGTATAGAAATGGGGCGAATTACATGCAAATTGCGGGCGGAGGGGGAACGGGAGCTGCGTTTAACAATTCAACCGGTAGTTGCATAATTTTCGTATCCAATACCGATTTTCTCGAGATATTCGTTTATTCGCACATCGCACTAAATATATTAGCTAGAGACTTTTCGGCAGTATTCTTACGACCTTAATTTCCTTGCTGATCGAAATAATAAAAGACTTCCAAAGGACGGTGACCAATCCTCTCCCTCGCCGTCTCATCATCCACTGACCGTGTACTCATCATAGCTGAGTCGGCTAGAGGAACAGAAATCTCGTTACAAATTTCTACCCCGGCGGGGAATTGAACCCCCGACCTCTTGGTCGACAGTCCAGCGCGCTATCCACTGTACTACCGAGCACCTCCCTCAGGAAATAATAAAAGACCCCCAAAGGGCACAATTAACTACTACTCTTATAAATAATAAAAATTATATTTAGACCTATAATTAAATTGCAGGGTTTAGAATCTTTGTAACAAGTCACTAGCAGTATGCAATCAAGAATCCTCACTCATGGTGGTTCAAAGTTGATTGAAAATCATTAAAACATTTTAAAATTATTGACCAGTTGGTGCCAAACAAAATCATGAATAGGCCTACATGGCTTACAAAATTAATAGAGCTTTCCAACATTTCTCATTCATAGCGCATTTCAAGTCGAATGGGTGCAGCACAGAGAAGTAATAAGTAGGCTATTAGTTTTATTCATTAGAATTAATGTAAGAATTTCGTTAAACTCACCACTGATGCACGTGTAGCTGACTTCTAAGTAAACATTCAGACCAGAGAAGCATGGCTTCACATTCTCAGCTGAGATGTGGGACGAACGAACTTCACATTATGTTTTACCAGAACACTTTCTATCCAATAATGGCAACACGTCAGCTGAACAACCAATGTAACGCGGATCTTTTCCAATCAGTGGTCCAAGCTCCTCAGCTTCCTCGGCTGTTATACATCGACCAATGCGCATGCGTCCATAGGTGGCGCTTTGCATGAGTATGACGTCATTTCTTGAACATCGAGGTTTAAATGTCTCCAGCATGCAGCAGTCCTCTATTTCTGTTTTTCACATTCACAATAACAAGTCAAATATTCCAAATAATGTCAAATGCCAAGAGTTGCAAATTTCAACCAATCAATAATGATTGAACCTAATTAAAGATTTACGGTGGCTGAGTGGGTCAAAAATCAGAATAGGCCAATATTTGTAAAGCATTATTTTGCTTAAAATCTGCTGACTTATTTTTCTGCACTTTATTTATACAGAGTAGTTCAAACATTGATACAGACTATTGTTAAGATTGATTCAATCAGGAGCGTTTCCAAATAAATAGTAAATAAAATAAGTACACAGCTGGAAACCTTGCAACCAGAGTCTTAGACTTGAAGAACTGGCATTACCTATGCAAAAACATCATTTAAATAAATCACTTCACAAATAGATATCCAGTGAAGCATAAAATATTACTTTAAACACGCTGGATGCAACTATTTCTGACATTCCAGAAATTTGTCACGTGTTACAACTTGATTTAAAGCACTGCATAGGCCTAATAAAATATCCGGGCACGCCTAAACGCGAAATGACAGGCCTACGTCACTACTCCATAGTTTCAATTCACTGTGGCGAATAGACACATAGCATACAGCAACACAGTTAATAGGACCTAACGTATTGTAAGCCTATCATTTGGACTGAATAATACGTAGAATTATTCTCATTATGCGATTGGTTTTAGGATAGGCTACGACGTTTAAACGTTCCGTTTTCCTATTATAGGTCCAACTGTGTTGTTCTTCATGTTTATAATTTATTCATTATTTCTTAAATATTTCTAACATATCAATTTGCGATCTATGTTCCAATTAGTGTAGATAACCAATTGTGTCTATTGCCTTTACGTATGCTGCGCAAGGCGTTCAATTGCAAACATCTAGTTTAAGCAAGTATAAAAGTCCAGATTTAATGCTGAAAGTATAATAATTATAATACCGTAGCCTACCTGGTTCAGCCATCACTCGAGTAGTCCAGGATAAATTGAGTATTAAGATACAGAATAGGACAATTGCGTTCGTTTTATAAAGAAACATAGCAAGTTATATTTTATCAGATTTCACAATTACAAAGAAATTGCAGAATTGTATGTCCTTTTAGACCTATTTCTCCAAATTCGTCATATTTCAAACAAAGACACGAACCGCTTGCTCATGTAGACGTTAGATTGGCAATGCGACCACAGTTATCTCTTTTAAATAATTATGTGGAGGCGGAGTGATTTTGAGCACGCGATTGTCTATATAGTCAGTTACAACGAGGTCAGGGACCATCTCAAAACCTAAATGTAGTGCGGCATAAATTAATTATTCAAAACGAAGACAGAACAAAGACAACGTAACGTGATCGTTGTCGACCAATAGGCCTACAGTAACTCTTATCCACCCCTCCCCATCTGTATACGGCACTCAACGGGTAAAGTCGTAAGTAAAGCTGCACCAATGAAACACAGGTCTAACCCGCGAATTGTTGGACATAGGCTAAGCCGCTAAGCTATGGTGATCGGATCGAGTTGGGTGAAGTTCCTGAAGAAGTTGACCAAAGTTATGACTCCAAGTCAGCAACGGTGGATGTTTAAAGAGGGCAAGCGGGTGACGAGTTTAATTCAACAGTAATTTGTTCATAGGTCTATAGTATTTCGGAACGCGCAATATAAACCATGAGTTAATTACTACTCCTACGGTTCAATAATGCTGTTCACAAAGTGATGTTCTTCGAATCATTTGCCATCAGTAAAGACAAATGTTATGTAAATCGCTGATCAGATTGGATCACACTTGTCATTGTTATCTGCATTAACCACGTTATCATCGATGCGGATGAAGTCACTTCGTCGATCGTAGACTGAATAAGTTGGTATTTCTGATGTAAACACAGAATAATTTGCATCGTTTCCAGTCATGTCTCTTGATGCAAACAAAGATTGATCCCTTACTGAATTCGCGCGGAAGTTCAGCGTTTTATATTCTTGCTTCTTTTGAAACTGCACGTAGAATCTGTGGACAAAAAATTAATGGGAAAGCGATATATATATATATATATATATATATATATAATATAAGACATTAATATGAAGGATGAAGGTTAAATAATATATCTACTGAACAATGCAGAAATGCCTCAGCCCACAATTGAAGAAGTTTCCCACCTAACAGAAGAAAGATCTCAACAATCGGCGAACAGAACAATCTTTATGTAACAAAACATAATTTTCGAATTAACTCGCTAGTTAACGCATTCTTATTTGAAGGTAGGCTACTTTAGCGTGAGTGTATGCGCAGCCTGAGAAACTAAGGACTTGCTTAAATTGTTCATTAGTGCTCAAATCTAGAAATCAACTTCATTCCTTACAAACGTACAATACCTTCTTAAATAGACAGCACCGCTGCATATTATGGCCAAGCAGATCGTCAGTGTAACTCCACCAATGGCCACTATAGCTAGAACTGAAATGTAAAGCATCCCATGCATTAGGCCTACATGTACGTAGGTAGCCTATAACGTTTATTTGACGTTTCGTGAACAAATCATTATTCAAAGAAAATATTGCAGTCAGTTCAGTCAGATTATCTTTATATAGAGTAGGGCAGTAGGCTATCGCTGCCATGACACAATGATCCAACCCATAATCAACAGTCATTATGGTAATCATCTTATAATTATAGAGTTGAAGAATCAGAATGCACTGTCGCGTGGGACTCGTTATCCCCTAATGTTTTGGGCACATTGGTGTAGGCTAGAGATATGAGAAACAAAAAGAATAAGAAAAGATGAGATGAGAATATTCTTTAATTGACCATTTGCTATCCGCATTTTGGCGTAGCAATAAGCGTCGGCCTACATCATATAATAGAGCCAATAAAAAGTCAAATGTTTTAAAATAGCACACACAATCCTAAAATACAGTAATTATTAGGCTATAAGTAGCCTATGTTCTTATGATGATCGAATAATTTATATCTACGTCACTAATACTAGGCCTACTCCGACGTCAATTTAATTTCTCCAATACTGGCTATATCCTCCTGCATAATTATGGTCTAGATTATCCTGGCAAAACGCTTTTATGCATACTTAGACGCAAACGACGAACACTAAATAACTACGTTACCTTGTTTGTCGCTTGCCAGAATTGCAGCCTCATTTTCCGTGTCCGTGTTAGAATCTGGTTTAGAATATTCGTTGCCTGGAATAATATACATTTGTCTTCAACCTGTGTGTGTTTGCTTAATAACGACTTCTGAATTTTCACATTTACGATCATAGTAGGCCTACGATGTGGGCAAGTTTATTCCTAAATAAAGAGATGGAACTGTCAGAAGTTTTGCTCAGTTTCCTGACTAAACATCAATGGTTGAGATACAGATCGCCAGTTTCTTCTAAATAATGTTATGCCTGCTTGGAACCAAATTGTTAATGGATATTAGAAAATTTAAATTACAATATTTAGGCCTAAACTATTATAAATTAGCTTATGTAGTAGGCCTACAACAGAATTGACACTATATAGATGATAATAATTTATTATTATTTTCCTTGGCTGTTAATAATAATTATTTAAACAATTCATCGGTGTAGTTTATTGAATCTTTATTAGTTATTCTACTTTATGTGATCTGTTAATTTCTGGACATTCTTTTCTGGTTATTAGCGCTTATGACTTGACTTCTTCTGTTCAGAGGTGTGCTAGCAGCAGTCTTCCAACAAAGTATTTATATAGTCGATGTTGGTATATTGTAGCCTATAGCCTACTTGTGTTTCCGAGAACACAATAGTGACAAACTAGGCTTAAATTCCAAACAAAAGAAATCCGACAGCAGTAAACACTGCAATCTAAAAATTAATTACACACGAAGCTCACCTTTTGAACAGTTTCCAAGCACACCTGTCCACATTCCTCCTCTACAAGTGAGACGCCATGTTTGGCTGCTGGTGTAGCAGCCAATAACAATGATCCCATCGTTTCGTTTCAACCAAGCATCTTCCGGTGGAAGGATATCCGAGCAACCAACGGCTGCAATACAATGTATTGCAATGTACCATGTATGTACGTATGTAATATTATATAGTTTTAATTTGAAAACGCTGCAACCTTAAAGCCAAAATGAACAGACGTTGCATGTATAGTTTAGGCTGGAAAGAACTTGTCAAGTGTAATAAATGCCTTGAAATCTGGACAGAAATGGTGAAAAGAAAGATCATCGACCAACCATTGACGCATAGTCGGCTACATAGATGTAAAAAACGATGGAAACGGAATAAAAAACGGGAAAAAACGTCGTTTTATTCGAAAAAATAAAAAACGGAAAAAAACGACAAAAAAACGGAAACGGAAAATAATTTGCCGTTTTACATCTTAAACTGCATTTCAGACATAAAACCCTTGTTTACTTTCCACATGTATCTCTTAAATGATGACGTTAAATAATTAAAAAATGACATCAGTTATCTGAAACCTTGAGATTGGGCTGAAAACGTAAGGAATATCAGGAAAAAATTAAATTTAGGAAAATAATAAGAGGCAGAGAAGAAATAAATAGCGTTATATAAAAAATAAAAAACGGAATAAAACGATGGAAAAAATAAAAAACGAAAAAAACGACGTTTTTTGGGAGCGAATAAAAAACGAAAAAAACGTTTTAAACAACTATGGTCGGCTATATCGATCATCAACTTCAATATTGTGTGCCGATTAAATATTAGCACAAGGTACTAATACACTACCTGGAATCCATGCAAATGTAACCTGGCTTCACGAATTACTATAGGACAACATGGTTCAGTAAGTTATATTAACTCACTCTTTTTCCTTGGCTGTTAAATATTTGGCTGTCTAAATGCATCTTCCTTTGGTGGCTGACTATCCGCGCCTCAGATTCACATTTCGGTGTGACCTTGCGCGCGTAAGAAATTTATGGAATAATAGAAATAATAATAATAATTATAATAATATTATTATTATTAAGACTTAAGTTATGAAATATTAAATATAACTGCAGCCGAGGAAAAAACACACGTTAGTCGGTAGTCATCATAATGAAAATAATTGTGCAGAAGTGATAAAGAAGAAACAGTTAGGCCTATTTTGAATAGATCTATCTTGAACCAGTTGAATAATAATGGCATAAGTACACAGTACTATTTTAGATGGACTTGATAAGCAACCATGAATTTGTCTATTTTAAGTACTAACCTTGCACTGTTAACATGTATTGAGCCTCGTTGTCTCTAATTTCCTGCAGAGCAGATGCATCAAGCACAATTTGAACAACATTTGCAGCTGATAAATATAATTCACTCTGACGACCAGTTACACAGATCGAGGCATTTCTTTTTCCTATCCCATCTTGTATTATGCCGAGGCGTCGACAAGTTTCTTTTATTTTACCTCGATTTGAAACAGAGTTTGAAGCAGTGAAATCTAAAAGGCTAATGTTGATTTTCTGGCCAATTGTGGCTGTCAAGACCCACGGTTGAGATTTTGTTCCACACAGTTTCGAAGGTCCAAGTATGTAAGCCGACGTCTTAGAAGCAGCCACAGAACACGACCGGTCCTCATCTACAACTGCATTATTATAGGCATGCAGTGAAAATTATAGTAAAATCATGACGGGTCATTTATTTACTTGCAAAGACTGAGATCCCAGTGAGATTCCGGTGCGTTTCTGTCACAATACCGCGAAATACTTCACAAGTGCAGGCTATAATAATAATATTATGTAGAACCTTGCGGTAGTGAAAAGGTAGAATTTCCGTCAGAATGTTCAAAAATATATTCATTTACAATCAGCAATCACTTATAATGCTCGATACAATTAGATTTTGGATTTCACTTCTTCAAATTTTATTGATCATCATAATTATTGTCAGTGTTACCCATTTTCTGTACAGTCACATAAGTTGATCAAAGGGTAAACCTTAAGGAACACATAGCTCCGCTATCCAGGTCACCCACTTTATATTACCCATTTAGAAATATCGTTGGCAACTTTATACACATGCTACTGCCATACTTTATTTTGATCGTGATCAGATCGTTTAACATAATTAATTAATTAATTACGCTAAAAGGACATTTAAAAATTACATCATTGTTTTGTTCGATTAAACTTGGTCGAAAAACACAGACTAGTAACTGTTCAACTTGTATCATGTATTGGTTGCTTACCACTGATGCACGTGTAGCTAACTTCCAAGTAAACAGTGAGACCAGGAAAACATGGCTTTACATTCTGAGCAGATATATCCGACATGCGAACTTCACACTGAACTTTTCCAGAACACTTTCGATCGAGCAACGGTAAGACATCGGCGGAACATCCTAAGTAACGAGGATCCTCTCCAGCAACCGATCTATGTGCATCGACCTCTTCAGATGTTAGACATCGATCAATCTTCATTCGACCGTAGATGGCGCTTTTCATGAGGATGACCTCATTCCGTGGACATCGTGGTTGAAACGATTCCAGCATGCAGTAGCTTTCAGGCGCGACCACATCTGAAATAATACGCGATCAGCCAACTTTGAGGAGTGAGGAGAGGTAGCAAAGCCCCGCAAATAGACACGGGTGAAGGGTGTTCTCCATTGTGACCCAGGCAAAAATCATGAATTATTGAATATGCTTGAAAATAGGCAATCAATGAGGCATGTCACGCATAATTATAATGCTAGATGTGGCCGTATTTTCAAATGCCACCAACAAGCCTATCAGCTGCAGGAAGAACTCTGTCAAGCTGCCCAATTGGCTCAGAGTGGAGGCGAGCATTGATGGCATTATAAGCCAACGATCGATAACCAAAGGAAAGATCTTCAATTAAAGTGAACCCGCATAATTATACGGAATTAAAGATACCGAGCATGACATAAAAGATACCTGATGAAGAACAATCCCCAAGCATGTCATCAGTAAATTTTGTCATGTCAAGAAAACAAAGAGTGGAAATACAGAAGAGACGGCCTAAGCCTTTTTCCAGCTGTTGTCCTTAGAACATCCTAAACAAAGCCCTGATTTCCAGATTGATTCAATGAATCTTATTTAATCTAATAATTATAGCTTATTCCTATTTATAGCCTAATAATTATGAATTATTATGACGAATAACAAAATGCGAAGTGGCTGCGGATCTATTCAGTTGTGAAAAACACATTCAATGCGACCCCGTAAGGTTTATAGAATCAGTTATATAAAATACATTACCTGACTCTGTCTTAACCAGAGAATTTCGCAATGTAATCAGCAACATTGTCGTTGAAATCAGTTTAAACGAAACGTAGGCATTAAAATTCATCGTGAATTGTATTAGATCTATTCAATTAGATCGCGAGTTGTCCATTCATTATTTTATCGCAATCGTTTTCTGGCAAATCAGCCAAGTTCTGACAATCGTCTTTCGCTTTATAATAATGCGTCGAATCAAGCAAAACAATTCTTGAAGACATAGGCTATTACGCTCCGGTCTGAATTAGCATTGTGCCATGGAGCTTGTAAAATTTCCGCGGATATCTCGCGGATTAATATTTCTAAAATTATTAGATGTTTGATCATTATGTACATATGCAAGAAGGTCAGGGACCAGCTCAAAATCATGTAAATGAATAAAGGGAATAACAAGCGTTGCAAGCAAAACCAGTGCTCGACAGATCCATGAGACCACATTAGACTAATTAACAGCTTTGACATAGGCTACTTGTTAAAATACATTAAACAGAATTATCGGTGTGAATTGAAGCTAATTCAGAGAAACAGTTTGGATGATAAAGACGCGGCAGTTGTTCGTTTAATCTAGTGTCTTCACATTCTTCTACTTAGACGCTTGTCATAATAATAGTCGCGATATCATCTTGGTAAAATCTTGAGCGCTACACATAACACATAACTGACTTCCTCTACAATGACGTCATTGTGCATCATTCGTGGGTAAAAACAACATCATTTGTGGGTAGCATACAATCGGTGGGCCGGGATAGACCACTGAAGAGGACCTTTGAACCGGCTCTGAGCATGGTCCTTTATATTGACATATTGTGCCTGGCGTGTTTGGGCCTTATGATGCGTTTTATATAGGCCTATTTTATAACCGAATAAATTTAGGCTTAATTTTGTCACCTGTTTTGTTTTCGAGGCTGACGACGAAACTGCGTCGTAGGCACTGACAATCAATCAATCAATCGATAAGAGTTTATGTAGCGCCTCTTCAAGTTCCCTACTCCGAAGGATTGTCGAAGACAATTAAGACTGCACAAAATCAATTATTTTAGCAGTAGGCCCTAACTGTTTTTGATTTTGTGCATGTATGATCTCTAAAAGAAGTTATTGGCTTACAGGTTCTGTAAGCCCAGTTAGCTACACCGGTAAGTGCGAACGGCATTCGTCTCTTGGATACAACGGACTGCGGTTCAAGCCCCGGCCTGGGAGTTAACATTTAGAGATTTAGATATCTCGGCCTAGCACGTGTGGGACGCGGTGGCTCAAGCTCCTGCGGAGCGACCTTGGGCAAGTTGCTTACCCATCATTGTCTGTGGGGAAGGCAACGCCAGGGAAACCACCTCACTCATCTCATCCCCAGGGGCGTAAAGCCAATGAACCTGCCTACGGGCAGAGAACCATCATCATCATCATCATCATCATCATCATCATCATCATCATCATCAGGTTCTGTATGTGGGCGCAACTTACACCGAAATTGAAAAATTAAAACCAGACAATTATTAGAGCAAACACGCAATGGAAAGTTTTTATGTGGACACTGTGATCAACAACTTCGGATTTGAACGACGGGTAAGCTGAAAGGTAAAAGAGAAATTACTTAGATTTTTTATAACGAAGTCATACATGTAAAAGTCGCACATAATATTATGAAAATGTCCTAAATAAGAAAATGTTCCTAGTGGCTTCAGGAAGAAGCAAAAGGATAATCACATGTTCAGAATAGAAGGAGAGTGTTAGAGTTGTTTGATAATTAATAGACCTACGCGTTAACAATTGAGATGAAGTTGTCATACCTCAACACGAACATGTGAACTTCAAAAATCCTATATATAGATATTGTAGGCCTATGTATTGCAAAGTTTGTGCCACATTAACCTGACTACAGTACAATTGTTTCCATCATAAACTCTTCTGTTGACTCATTAATATTCTGATGCTGTACATGACCAAAGAATATTGCATTGCATGGTTAGAGCTATTATACTTTTGCAATCTTCAATGCCAATTTCTGTAGGCCTACAGTCGCGTTAGGTCTTCACGCGTCCCACTGTTATCACACCCACCTAATACATCATAATAACCAAAATAATTTGCTGCGCTCATGTCTCATGTTTGGCATTCTTTATAATAGAAATTATGTTTACTGACTGTCCTTTATTGACTTTGGCAACATTGATTAGTTTTCTTTAATAAATTATTTACATAGGGCTAATTCATAATTCAAACTACTGCTATCGAAATGTCAATAATTGCTTAATTTAACAAACAGTCTATGCGCAAGTGGCAGGTACATCATTCTGAATGTCTGTCAACGTAGACTGAATGGTCCTTCATTACATAACAGCATGAGTTTCACTGGCATCAATCTCTGTTCCAAAGACAGAGTACGTTGGATTTTGTTGGACACCAATTCCACTGAAGTGTGTTGCATATCCTGATGACAACAGTCGCCCTAGATGTTGACTTCCAGATGAAATGTTTCGATGACTCAACGTATTGTATTCTTGTCGCTTTCTGAATTGACTATGGAACCTACGAGCATACACAAGGACGCATTTTATAACATACTATTATGTAGCCTAAGAGATCTACCTGCAATACATAGAAACGCTTTCAAGATATTCTAAAACCGGAACTTAAGATGCATAGTCTGAACAAAATTAATACTCATGATCTAAGCCCTATCGATGTATCGATGAAGTTCGATACAGATCATAACTAGTGCAAATTTCATATAAAAGCAGCCAAAACTTTAGTGCCGAGCCTATAATTATTTGCTTATGCAGAACATAATATTTGTTCCAGCGTAAAGAAATAAATACTTGTCTTTCAACGTGTATGCATTGCCCATAATAAAGCACGTCGGTACAATTTACCTGAGAGCACGCATCTCACTATTATAGTTACATGCAAACATCATTTGACAAAAATACTTTCTTATCTGTCTGGGACATAGAATAGAGACAGATAAAATTCTGATTAGCCTACTCACCTTCGCAAACACACTGCTCCCGTGCATACGATTGCCAAACAAACTGCCAAAGTAAATCCGATGACGGCAACAATTACTAGAACTAATAAAAAACCAATTATTCAGTTGAGTCGAACACTAGGCAAAAGATGACGCCTTATTTTTTAACTAACAAGTGATTGAGTAGACACTATTAATGCTTAATGCATGATCGAAAATATTGATGACAGCGCATCCTGCAAAATGAATTTAGAATAGGGCCTATAAATGTAATCCTGATTCTGGCTCTTTAGCAAAATAGCATAAATGCATGAAAAATGTTTACATTTTCAGAAACAAAACAACGTATTGCTAGATTCATTTAAACAAAGTGATAAAGCAGGTTATTTAATAACTATAGATAAGTAAATGCAATAAGATTGAAACAACACCCGCAACCGAGAAATGCGCTGCACGCCGAGTGTTCTTCATGATTTGAAACTACTTGAGTCACAAACTAGAGATTGGAACGTCAAGAAATCTTTGTACTTTGGATCATTTTGTTTTGAATTACGTCATGGTAATGAAACTTTCACTGCAATTAGGCCACAGAAGGGCAAAGATGAGCAGGGGCCTAAATAGGTTGCAGAGTCCATAATAATATTGTAGGGTCTATAATGCTAGAGAATTTGGAGTCTTTGAATTTGAACTGCTAAAGTTTCCTACTTTCTTCGTCATTTGAAATTTCCGATCCTCCAATTACAGAACTGTGCACTGGAATATCTGTCAAACACAACAATATATAATATTTAGAAAGTGGCAAATGCATTATCATCATGATTAGTGAGTCCGTACATCCGGGAGTCCAAAATGTTGAAGCTGGGCGCAAAACAATAAAGGCATTGCCTCCATCGTGTACGCACCAAACATGCATAATTTGAGCGCTTCTGAATGGTCATTCAGCGCGAGGCGCTATATAAATGAGGGTATACAATACAATACAATCGATAAGAACCAAACATAAATCGTTGTGGGATTCCTGAAGGTATGTTTTTTCATTAACATGATCAAATTTATGAAATGTCTTTATTTCAATCTCACCTTCTGAACAGTTGCCCAATACACCAATCCATTTTCCATCTTGACAACTGAGGTGCCATGTCTTTCGACTGGAGTAGCATCCAATGACAATCGCGTCGTTGTTCCTCTTCAGCCAAGCGTCTTCTGGAGGAACCATATCCGAACAACCAAGAGCTACAGCAAATATTTTATACAAATCGAAGATAATTTGCTAGTAATTTCATACGTTACTAATGTTTCCACAGGAGCTAACTACCGTACACAAAATTTTCAGATTGCTGTAAAGTTGTTTCGATGACAATTTGTGACAACAAATAGGCTATTAATTCATGGTTAGGCCTATTTCAGCAGTTACTAATACTTTCACAGAATTTAATCATTTTCTAACTTTTCAGTTTCCGTTAAAATTGTTTCGATGGTATTTTGTGACTTTAAAAAGAAGTCTGACAACTTAAGTTTAATAAAAAAATTATAGTGTGACTTAATATGCTCACCTTCTACTTTCAACATGAACTGAATGTCCTCTTCTACTGTATCCTTTCCGTCAGGTTGAGTGAGGAATATAGTCACTGAATTTCCAGTGGATTCGTATAAGCTTTTCTCTCTCTGCGTCCCATCGCCACAGACCGAGATGTTTCTTCTTCCAATCTTGTCTACAATGACACCGTGGCTGTAGCACGGCTGACTGCTCTCCACAGAATCTGAACTGCTGAAATCGAGTAGACGTATGCTGACTCTTTGACCGATGCGTGCTTCAACGATCCAAGGTTGGAGTTTTGTTCCACAGATTCGTTGCGAGTCGGGCAACCCAATTATATGAGTTGGATTCTTAGAAGCTGAGAGGGTGCACAGGCGGTCTTCCTTAGCAACTATAAAAACAAATCATTTTTACAGCAATGGTTATAAACCACAATTGCAACCACGCTATTTTACACACAAGTACAGTAAACATTGCTATCAAATGTAGATTATTTTTTTAAATAGTCATATTGCATTTTTACATGACATTCAGAAACATCGCGCATCTGTTTCATCCTTGGTTAATGAGAGCTTAAATAATGGTGGGTGGTCTCACTAAAAGTGACATAACTTTTGTTCTGTTTGACATAGCCTATTTCGACGAAATTTGGCCATCATGTGTATATATGAATTGTCTTTAAGCGTGCAAAATTTCATTTCGATATTCTTACTTATGGCCAATATAATGGCAAAAAGCATAGGAGGACATTTTTGCCAACCCCGTATATTGCATATAAATATTATAGTTATAAAAATTATACTATAGTAATGATGACCTTTAATTCTTAATAACCGATGTATGGAAGCTTGTAAGCCTATTGCTTCTGCTTCCCTATTTGCATACAGGAGAAAAGGTGGTGTCTGTTTCTTTACATATAGGATAACCGGACATTGCTGTACAAGACTGCGCTAAAAATTATTGGATTATCGTGCGAAAAACTTACCACTGATGCAATCGTAGCTGGCTTCGAGGTAGACAGTTAAACCCGGAAGACAAGGCCTTATATTCTGCTGTGAAATATCGAAGACGCGGACGTCGCAGACCGCCTTTCCTGAACACTTGCGATCGAGCATTGGCCGGACATCGGCTGAGCAACCGAAGTAGCGGCGATCCTCCTCAGCCGCTGACCCATGAGCAGCCACCTCCTCAGCCGATATGCACCGGCCAATGCGCATGCGCCCATAGATGGCGCTCGTCATCAGTATGACGTCATTCTTCGTACATTTCGGCTGAAAGGATTCGACGAGACAATATTCATCCGTGGCATCTGCAGTTCAACGTTCAACGTTCAAGGTTCAGTTAATGTTTCTCTGCTGAGTCAAGATCACTAGAATATTAATAGAATATTAATCGGTTTCAAGGCAGAGCTGGAAGGCAGCGGAGATCATCAAATAAATTCTGATTAAGGGTATGGATGATGATCGCAATGGTAATGATGATTAAGACGACTACTACAATGATGGTGGTGATGATGACAAAGATAGCTATGATAATGTTTGAGGGTAAACTGCGACCTCAAGGCATACTGACGATGGTGATGATGATGATGATGATGATGATGACAACGATGATAACGACGATGACAATGATAACATTGATGGCAACGATGATGCTTGCCTAGTTATGATGATGATGATGATGATGATGATGATGATGATGATGATGATGATGATGATGATGATGATGATGATGATGAGAATAAAGCAATGTCGTGACAATGTGATGTTACAACATTAGTCAGCACACTGTTATAGGCCCTAAGAATTAGTTGGTGATACTTTACCTTGATTCTTCGTAACTTCGTTCACACCTTGAGTATCGGTCGTATGTATCAGCAGCACAAGAAAAATAATCGCTAAATAATATATGTTATTTAATGCCATTCTAACCCTGTAACTTAATTTAATATAACTGTCGAAAAGCATGGTTTCAATAGATGAGAACTGGCTATGACAACTGAGTATAATATCTACTGTGCAAAATGCGAAGTCTGAATAAGCGTCGCAACGTTGTTGTGCATCTTTAGTGTATCATGGATGCCAGCGACTGCCTGCTCTCCACTGACTGTACATTATCTGAATCATTCTTTCCATCGCTACTCACCGTAACCCGCGCAATGATTAAACGTCGACTGAGGTCGCCGCTGTAGTTCAATGGCGCGCGGTGTCAGCGGTGATTTCTAGGTCAGGGACCAACTCAAGATCTCGCAGTTTTTCAATGTAAAATTAGCAAATATTGAGTAAACAGATCCAGTTAAACGTCAGATAAAATTTCTTGTTCTCGCTCCTTGTGAATCACAAAGTAAAATAAATTATTTGGTTCGTCACAATTTTCTAGGATAATCTGTTCGACATCCTTGTAGGCCTATTTATGAAAACCTTTACAGCACGTATCATGTCTTCGTTCTTCAAATAAAGCAGCCACTCAAATGTTCAATTGCAATCACAAAGTCGGAATCTTTAATTGATCACGTGTCATTGCTGCGAAAGATTTCTTTCGTACACTATAGTTTCATTTCATGGATTTTCCTTGCCCCCTGTTTGTGCGACCCTTCGTTGGATCTGTTATCTGGTACAAGCGAAACCCTAAACGTGTCAAAGCTGTTTAATTAAAGTATTAGCAATAGCTCTAAGAGTAATTCGTTATACATGCAGGCCCTAATTGTTTTGATCTTGCATAATATGCGTCATTCGCAGGCTTAATATTTGATCGCCAAAAAATAATTTTGTTCTAGAAACTGATTTTAAATGCAGAGTCCTTTCTCTTCTGTCAGTGTTACACTTGAGCTGAACTTGATTGAGAGCCGGTATAAGTGATAAGTGAGTTGTCAGTGTCTTTTGATTCACTTAAATCTTCTGCAAACACTGAATAAGTTGGTCCATCCTGGAAAGCCATCTGATTCGCATCGTTTCCGCCGACGTTTGTACACAAAGCAGTTGGCATCCGTTGACCAATATTATGTTGACTTCTGATTGATAAGAGCGTATTGTTATACTCCTGCTTCATCTTGCTCTTTGAGTAGAATCTAAAACAGTGGCCTGTCGTTACAACAACAATTTCGAAAATATGATTAGCCTACAACACGAATCTAGTTGTAACCACAATTCTAAAGTGTAATAGCCTATTGCTTACAGATAGGGCCTACTGTTAACGAAGACATACGAAAAAAGTCTTCAGAAATTTGGTCGATGAAAATATTGTCGGCCCTGCTCGTAAGCCCAAGTTATTGTTAGCACCCAAAGAATTTAAACCAAACTTCGCACATGCAAACATTTCTTATCTCTTTTCTCAGACTGCAAGTCGCCCTGGATCTTGCATGAGACCTTGGCGACCCTTAGTCTTTTGGACAGTTCTGGTGAACAATGGTTATGCTACTCATACGATTTAAAACTGGAATACAAACCTTCGTAGACATACTGCTCCCGTGCAAGTGATTGCCAAACAAAATGCCAAAGTCAAACCAGCAATAGCAACAATGGCTACAACTACAACAGATTAAAAAACACTCAATAATATCAATCATACGTCGTAAAAAGGAGTCAAAATATTATCATTTTTTAGCATTGTTCAGTTACCATAATTATAGGCTAGTCGCAAATCGTGATAAAACATTATCTTTTAAATTGTTAGCTCCAGAATTAATTGCATAGACAGACCTACACCCGATCAAATCTGTAGCGCCATATGCTACTCAGAAGTGCATTATTCTTAGATTCTATGAGTTTTGATAAGAAAAATAGATCCTGCGCGATGAAATTTTTGCTCCAATTGTAGCCTATTCGGTTTCTCTGCCAAATAGGCTACAAAGAGGCACTATAAAATACAATTAGCAAATATAATGCACAATAACAAAAGTTCACGGTAGATTTGCTGTAAAAAACTACGTACTATATTATTTATCAGTCTGATAATTATACTGAAAAGTCACCTAGGCCATAGTCGTTGCAAAACTACTTTGAAGATTAAATGACTCATAGACCAACGGGAGAGTCTACAATGAGTATAGGATAGAATTTACTCACCTTCTTCGTCACTAGATGTCGTAGGTTTGGCTTCTGATTCTGTTTTACTCTGTTGCTCAACACCTTTGCAACACAAAACACATTGTTCAAATAATTATCTGCCATAGAGTCATAATTAATTAATTATGTGTGGCATGCGTCCGAATCGGTGCTCTGCCCCTATACAATGAAATGTTTTTTCTTCAAATTAATCACTGTTGTTCGTTTTAGGCCTGTTCAATAGTGTTCATATATTATTTAAAATTCAGTCTATTGAGGTGTGCTAAATTGAGCAATCTCCAATCAATCAAACAGTACAAAACTTGATATAGCGCCCCTTCAATGACCTTCATGATATATACTCTGAGGCGCTCCATTCTAAAAATGACAGAAAATTAATTCGGTGTTTCAACAGGTTTTATTTGCGACGGAAATATTTGAATATTTTTAACAGTTTATTTTATTTTGTCGTCATTAACACTGGATCCTACATAATTTTCTATAATATACATGTAATACGCCACATTGCTTTAATAGGCCTAATTATCTTCTCACCGTGAGAACAGTTTCCAAGCACCCCAGTCCATTTGTCTCCTTTGCATTTTAAATGCCAGTTTTGACGAATGGAGTAGCAGCCGATCACAATTTCATCACCATCTCTTTTCAACCATGCATCATCTGGTGGAACAATGTCGGAACAACCGAGTGCTACAGAGTAAAAACATAGTCCTCAATTATCCTGTTTACTATAATAAACGACTCTTATTAAGAGAAGCACAGATAATTTTCTGTTGAACTCATATTTTGTTTACAACTCTATTGCTAAGGCATGCCATGACAGAATGATATCTGGTTGTATTTTACATAAAATCGTCCTTATTCATTAAACATCATGCTATCGGTAACAACTTAATAGGCGTAGTTAAGTATTTAGTCAAAACAGTTTATCGGTTTATCCTACTACTTCCTCATACATAATTATATCATAATAGGCCTATAGGTTTCAGCTAGAAACACAAAATAGGCTAATGTAGTGCTAATAATCATATCGCCCTTTTAAGGCGATATGATTGGTGACTTCAAATTTGCTCAATAACTGTAACTTCTAGTCAAATAGAAAATATATAGACTATATACATTAAAAACGAGTGGACCTATTGAAAGGATCGCTCATACAGGGCCATTTTTAATGTGAAACCCAGAAGAATGCATATAGACCTAGTAGTTGTAGGCCTACATGACCGTACCTTGGATTTTCAGCAAGAATTGGTTTTCATAGGCGTCATTTTCCTTGCTTTTCTCCAATTCGGAAGAGTCTACATAGATATTGACAGTGTTTCCAACTGATAAGAACAGCGCCTTTTCTCTCGTTGATGATCCAACACAAATCGACCCATTTCGTTTTCCCACTCTGTCGACGATTTGACCGATCACGTGGCATGGTCTCTTTTCTTGTGCGACACGATTTGTATGCGTGAGATCGAGAAGAGAGATGTTAATTCTACGACCGACAGATGCATTGATTATCCATGGATTGGATTTTGTTCCACAGATTCTTTTTGATGAAGATGTGCTGATTATGTGAACAGGATTTGTAGAGGCAGTCACTGCGCAAGAACGCTCTTCGTCTAAAACTACAGGCATCACTTCAATCAATATTCGAGTTCTATTCGGGTATTCGCTATATACATGTATACGCTGGCTTAAGTTGCATAGACGTTATAATCATTTGTAATTTATTATTTATTATTTATAATAAAAAATTGTGGAGAGAGATGGCGCAGTGGTAGGTTCGGTGCCTTTGGGGCCGGAGGATTCCAGGTTTAGAATCCACCTCAATGGACCTTGAGCAAGTCCGCCACACACAGTTGCTCGCGCGCTTCGGCGTGAAACTTTGATGCAGTGTCCGCGCTGTTGTCGGAAGCGCTTCCGAGTAGTGAGCCTGAAAGGCGCTATAGTAAATGCGAGAAGAGAAATAAATCAATAAAATAAAGAAACATGTTTGCAGTGTCTGTTTTAAAAGAGTATAGGCAACACTGTACAATCCGCCATCAAACGATGCTCTGATTTATTACAAACCAAAGAACATGATTGCTCAATGCTTACCACTGACGCATGTGTAACTGACTTCGAGATACAGAATTAGACCAGGGAAACAGGGAGTGACGTTTTTCAGCGACATATCTACCACACGAATCTCGCATTCAGCTTTTCCAGAACACGTGCGATCGAAGAACGGCAGAACATCCGACGAACATCCAAAGTAACGAGGATCATCTCCTGTAACCGATCTGTGAGCGGCAACTTCTTCCGCTGTAATACATCGACCAACACTCATTCGTCCATAGGTGGCGCTTTTCACAAGAATCACTTCATTCGTCAGACATCTGGCGTTGATTGCTTCGTACTGGCAGTAGTCCTCGCTGGCACCTGTCAATCAAAATTTCAGTAAATTACGCTAGCAAACTTAGGAGAAAGTCAGTAAGATATAAACCTACGATTGACTCACTAAAAGATATTAGGGTGAATTTCTAATTAGTGTTGGTGGGAACGGATAGAAATCTGAGGCAAATAAATAGTGCCTTATGTCTATCTGATTCATAAAAATCCATAATGGATGTTGTAGAGCACATGGCAAACGAAAAATAAATAGCCTAGATATGATGTGCTATAGTACTCATCTCCCGCTTTTTGACCCTTGACCCGCAACGGACGGTCTCCCACGTTTTCTCACGTGAGACCAGTTTATGGCAAACCGTCTGTTGAACAACCGAAGTCCTGAGCTTAGGCCTACATCCATGGGCGTCCGCAGCGGGGCGCAAGGGGGCGCAAGTGCGCCCCCCTGGATTTTTCGCATAGTTGCACATAAGTTTATATTATTTGGTTGTGATTGTTACAACGCGATTTTCAATGTGATTATCGATTCCTTCTACAAGTTGAACCTATTTATCTTTCCTTGGGCGCATAACGTGTAGGTAGGCTATAGGATTCTCTCGTGGTATTATGGAAATTCAAACCGTCACCCATTAAATTTAGACTATGTAACTGTCAGCTAATTTAATCAGTGCACGCCGATTGTCGTACAGCGACGTAAGTAGGCCAGGTGCAAATTGCCGCGCGGCGTCTGCACAGGTGATTGTCTGGACAGCACGTGACGTCTAGACGAGCGTACGTTAATTGTACAAGAAGGGAGTGGAAGTGAAGAAGGAGAGTTGCGTGTTGAGAGCCGTTGAGATAGGCTGTAAGAGTTGTTGTTGAGTTGCGATAGAGTAGACTGATGAAGATAGTAGTCGTGTAGTTGTTATGATAACGCAAGTGTAGTCATTGTTGTGTTGTTGCTGATCGTTTTACTTTATATCGAATTTTGGAGTATAATAAGAAGAGTTAAACACGTCGTCGTTGTTGGTTAACAAAACAGTGAAAGACTGTAGATTCTTTAACCTAGCCATTTAGCTAATGAAACAGTTATCTAGGGATAGGCCTACGCTACCACGAACTTATACGAAGAAGCTTCCGAAGAGACTGAAGGTCACACGTAGAGAAGAAGAGGGAAAAGACTTGTGACATTTGGTGTCGTTGCGGTGAGATAACGATCCAAGTTGCAGGATAACGATCCAAGTTGCAGGAGAACGATCGTAGTTACGAACGGAGGGATTCTATTCAATCAACAGACGTTGTGGAGGAACGGACGCTGCGAATTTATCGAGGAGCCGAGCACACGGGAGAAGCAACGATACATCGAGCATCCGTACGTCAGTGAGAAACGACAACACAACGACTACAAGGTAGAAAAACTTGCTTGTCTATTGAAGTTTGCTTAAAGAATTGAAGTCAGTCAATTGCAAACATTTGAAGAGTAGCCTACTATTTATCGACTAGCATCAGTAAAGTAAAGAAGTAAGATGGAGAAACTTACGGAGAAAAAGCAAGCAAATATTAAGAAGATGTCTACTGATAGACTGATAAAACTGCTAATTGAAGCAGATCTAGACGCAGAAGAAGTTGAACAAATGTCGAGGGAAGAATTGATGAGAAATTTAGCCGAGGTTTGGGCTAAGAAAGAAGAAGAAGGTGCTGTCGGAGGCGCTGCGGAGAAGCCAGTGGAGAAGCCTGAGGCACCGATGTCTATGGAGGCGTTGCTGCAATTCATGATAATGAAAGAGGAGCAGCGTAAACAAGAGGAGAAAGAGCGTAAACAAGAAGAAAAAGAGAAAGAAGAGCAGCGTAAACAAGAGGAGAAAGAGCGTAAACAAGAAGAAAAAGAGAAAGAAGAGCAGCGCAGACAAGAGGAGAAAGAGCGTAAACAAGAGGAGAAAGAGCGTAAACAAGAGGAGAAAGAGAAAGAGGAGCAACGAGCGGAAAGAGCAGAAAAATTAGAAAGGATAAGACAACAAGAGATAGACATGCAGAAGCAACAGTTCCAGCTTCAGTTAGAACAAATGAAAATAGATCGTGACGAATCAGAACGAAGAAGGATGGAGTTAATGATAGAGTACGAAAAAGCAAGAAAAAGCGATGAAGAAATACGAAAGCAGCAGATTGAGGACAAAAAGGCTCGCGAGGAAGAAAAAGAAAAGATGCGTTTACAAGAACTGGAGAGAGCAGAAGAAATTCGTCAGGAAGAATTTCAAGCCGGAAAAGACAATTTGGAAAAAGCAGAAAGAGAAAGAGAAGAGCAGATGCAGTTAGAACAAAAGAAACTTGCTATCAAGGAGGCTCAACTTAAAGAAATGGCCATTGAAAAAGAAGAACGCAGAAAGCAGTTAGAACTGTTGCAGCAGAAGATTGAACAAGAAGAACTGCGGAGAATCGAAGATCAAGATCGACTGAAGAAGAGGGACGAAGATGATCGTAAGAGCCGGGAAGTATCAGAACAGATTAGGCTCAAAGAAAGTGAGACAATGGTGTCCAAGATTAAGAAGATAGGTGACGCAATGAAGCATGTGTTACCGAAGATGCCGTATGATATGATGGAAGTGCCATTATATTTTGAAACAGTTGAAAATGCATTCAATAGCTTCGCTGTGGAAAAGCAATATTGGGTGAAATTGTTGTTACCATTGATGACCCCGAGAGCGCGAACGGTATTGAATCGATTGTCATTTGAGAATTTAGATAAATACGATGCAGTGAAAGAGCACTTGTTGAAGGAATTCAAGTTAACAGCTCGTGAGTACAGGTCAAGGTTTGCAGATGCCAAGAAGACAGCCGAAGAAACGTATACGATGTTCACGGCTAGGCTGAAGAACCTGTTGAATTATTATGTCCGAAGTAGACGAGTGGACAAAGACTACGAGAAGCTGTTTGATTTGTTAGTGGCGGATAAGCTGAAAGAATGTTTACCACCAGGTCCACTGCAGTTTGTCTTAGCAAAAGAGGGCACAGAATGCTTGGAAGCTAGTAATGTTGCAGATCTCGCAGATATACATGTAAACAATCGGATTGGTGTGATGTTCCAAGACAAACCGAAATTTGAAGCATGGGACAATAGTCCAAAGCAACCCAAGTGGAACAAGGATAGCAAAGACACCGGAAGCCAAGCCAAGAGTAATGATGCAAAGAAAGATGATTATTCTGGAAAGCAGTGGTCGCAAGATAAACAACAGTCAACGTGGGACAGACAAGCCTACAATCGAACTCCGCCGCTGGGACGCCCAACAGAAAGTAATGCATCTTACACGCCGTACAACAAGTGGGAGAACAAGGAGCAAAGAAGTTTTATCAAGAAGCGTTGCCACAATTGCAATTCTGATAAACACCTAATAAAACATTGCCAAGCACCAGGAGCGGCAAATCTGAGGAAGAACTTTAGCAGAAGTGCAGAAAATCTTCGAGTAAACCAGATACAAGTGATAAATGCACCTCCTGGTTGGGAAGAACAATGCAACCAAGAAACAGAAGTAAAGTCAGTGATGAAGTGTACGCCGCAGTTCACCATACTGAAAGAAGCGATAAAGACTATTTCCATTGCAGAAAGTTGTCGAGAAACAAAAAGTAAAGAGGAGTGTCAACGCATAAAGAAGATATCGTTGCAGCATGTAAATGTGGAGATACGTGGGACTGATGGGCAGCCTGTGCAAGTCGAGGCGTTGATTGACTCGGGGACCGAGATACCAGTAATCAACGAGGAACTACTGAAAGGAACGACAGTAGAAGAAATCGGCAGAGTTCATTTGCAATGTGTAGCTGGAGAGCCGATTCCAGCTAAGTTGGTGAAAATCGAAGTGCGGATGAGCGGTCGTAACGAAGGAGCAGCTACAGAGGACAGGACAATAAATATCGCGCCATATTTAACTTTAGTGTGTGCCAGCATTTCAGCAGAACTGTGTAAAGAAAATCCAGAAAAGTTCCTGCTACATCCAGAGATAATTGCAGAACTGAAAGAGGTTCCACCAATCAGTATATTGCAAGGAGAGCTACAAGCGAATGTGACTACAAGAGCACAAAGTCGGAGAGCAGAAGTCGAAGACGGAGAAGATGAAACGATAAACGAAAGTTCGCAAGAAGATGACACGGAAAGCGAAGATGAACTCAGCATCCAAGATGACGAAAGAACAACATCTGAGAACAATGAAACTGAAGAAGAGATGGCTGCATGTGAACGAAATGATAGTGAAGATTCCGGAAGCGACGCTGAACTGGAGACAAGTATGAGGGACTTGTTCACAGAGAATTCGAACGATGAAAGACAGCTGGAAGATGCGAAGAAATTCGAGGAGCAGCAGAGAAATGACGAGTCACTGAAATCGTGGTGGAGGATCGCTGAAGACCAAGGATCAGAGTTTATCGTGGTGAATGGATTGCTGTATAAGAAGCATCAAATGCTGGATCAGCTTGTGTATCAGTTGGTGTTACCGAAAGAGAGAAGAATTCAAGTAATGGAATTAGCTCACGAGTCAGTATTTGGCGGACACTTGGGAGAAGAGAAGACACGAGAGAGAATCAAGTTGTCCTTTGTCTGGCCAAAGATGCGTCGAGACGTGGTGAAATTTTGTAAGTCCTGTGAGAAGTGTCAGCTGAAGGCACGAAGTTTGGTGATGGATCGAGTGCCGATTACACCAATTCCAAGGGAAGATGTTCCATTCCGACGGATGACTATGGACGTGGTAGGCCCAATAGAACCGAAGTCAGCAGCTGGGCATAAGTATTGCTTGTGCATAGTGGATTCATGTACAAGATGGCCGACAATCTTCTTGCTGAAGTCATTGACTGCTAAGGCTGTGTGCAAAGCTTTGATATTTGCTGAGAATTGTGCAGAGGAAAAGCAAAAACAATACGCCAGTCAATACAACAAGAGGGCCAAGGATAAAGAATTTATTCGAACCAGGAGAAAACGTCATCGTCCTGTATCCAACGTCAACCAATAAATTGATCTCACGATGGCATGGTCCATGTACAGTGCTACAAAGAAGATCCAAGTATTCGTATCTGGTGGACATGAATGAAAACGGCCGACGAATCGTCCATGCCAACAAAATGAGGAAGTTCATCGCAAGAACATTATCGTGTGGTCTCATCGTGGAAGAGGACGACGAATTCGGATCAGTGGTAGAGCTACCATTGAAAGAAGACCATGCAGAGACGACACAGAAATCGCTGCAATTGGACTATGAACAGATCGGACATCTTACGAGCGAGCAACAGAAACAGCTACTGGATGTACTGAACTGTTATGCAGACAGAGTTTCGGGCAAACCTGGATTATGTACACTGGTAGAACAGGAAGTGGTGCTGAACCCGAAGAATCCTAACATTTGCTAACTAATTGATTGATATTCTTTGGTTTCTACAGACAATTTATTTGTAATTTTGCTGAGATTGCTAAACCATTGACAGATTTAACTAGCAAGCAGACACCTGAGAACATTGTTTGGACTCAGGACCACCAGAAATCTTTTGATTCTCTTAAAGAAATTGTTTTATCGAATGTTATTCTGTACATGTTCGAGGTTGGCAAACCATTTAATTTGTACTGTGATAGCAGTGATTTTGCTGTGGGGGCTGTGCTGTCACAAGTGGACGATGAGGGGATAGAACGTCCCGTTTCATTTATCAGCCAGAAGCTGACAGATACCCAGAGGAGATGGGCGACGATTGAGAAGGAAGCCTATGCAATCATATGGGCTTTAAACAAATTGAAAGAAATCATTATTGGTTCCAAAATTAATGTGTTCACTGATCATAATCCTTTAGTTTATTTGACTGAGTCAATGTCGAAGTCTGCTAAGTTAGTCAGATGGTCTTTATCATTGCAAAATTTTGACATTCTGTTGAACTATAAGAAAGGAAAGTTGAATGTAGTAGCAGACTGCTTATCGAGATTGTAGTATAAGGTATTTTGTGATTGCATTTAGTATAAGAATTGTTTGTATTTAGTTTAAGCATTATACGTTCGCTAATTTTTAAGATTAATTAGCTCTCTTCAAAAGAAAGGAAGGAGGTAATGTCAGCTAATTTAATCAGTGCACGCCGATTGTCGTACAGCGACGTAAGTAGGCCAGGTGCAAATTGCCGCGCGGCGTCTGCACAGGTGATTGTCTGGACAGCACGTGACGTCTAGACGAGCGTACGTTAATTGTACAAGAAGGGAGTGGAAGTGAAGAAGGAGAGTTGCGTGTTGAGAGCCGTTGAGATAGGCTGTAAGAGTTGTTGTTGAGTTGCGATAGAGTAGACTGATGAAGATAGTAGTCGTGTAGTTGTTATGATAACGCAAGTGTAGTCATTGTTGTGTTGTTGCTGATCGTTTTACTTTATATCGGATTTTGGAGTATAATAAGAAGAGTTAAACACGTCGTCGTTGTTGGTTAACAAAACAGTGAAAGACTGTAGATTCTTTAACCTAGCCATTTAGCTAATGAAACAGTTATCTAGGGATAGGCCTACGCTACCACGAACTTATACGAAGAAGCTTCCGAAGAGACTGAAGGTCACACGTAGAGAAGAAGAGGGAAAAGACTTGTGACAGTAACAATTATTTAAACGTTTGCGCCCCCTAGAAAACTTCCTGCGGACGCCCATGCCTACATCCTATAATATAGCATGACACGTTCATGGGAAAATCATTCATAGCATAGGCTAATATACAGTCTTTCAACAGACTTGCGCTAGGTTAACAAAATGATGAAACAATACTTGTAAGCGCAGTTACACTACAATAATTACGTGAAGCCAAAACATTGAAACTGATCACTTACCTTGCTCTTTCATACCAGAGGACAACAAAGACGCATAAGCCGCCATCGAATTTGCAATTAAAACGCTTAAGACACAATATGCTTGAAAATTATGCATCATCACTAAATCTTATGTAACAAAAATTAACGCAGGAGCAAAAAATTATACACAAAATATCTAATTTTTACATCGACCAAAATTAATGCAAACGTTTTAATGCCTATGCTTAGTTTTAAAGGAAGTAAGACTGTGTTAGATTATAATAGCTGGCATTGGCGGTTTATATAGCCTGGGGTCATTTCGCGTATCAATGCGCGTCAGCCATGAATCCACGATTCACATTGTATTTCTAAATTGTGTCAGGGACCATCTCAAAACTACACATTACGTCATTTGTTTGAATTGTTTCTCAAGTAGGCTAACCCTAGCTTTCGTGTGCTGATACATAGGACTATTCAAATCATTTAGCCTACCCGTTGATGCCTGGTTTTGATTGTTTTGGAAAAACTTTTCCTATGTCTCACGAAGACTGAGTTCGTTTCAGGAGTTAGTCAATAATCCCGCCAATTTTTTTCACCTACAAGTGTTTCAACCAGAGACTGCTTGTCGATTGTATGCCTACTAAATTTGTCCACAATTTGGAATGTTTTTCCACCATGGCATCTTCTCATCATGTTCGGGTCATACGCAATAAATTACGCATTCAATCAATCATTCGATCGGAATTCCTATCGCACCCCATAAATATCCATACTCAGGAATTTCTCGCAGATTGTTTTAAGGGCTTACGTCTAACACTGGTTTGCTCTTCTAACAAGAGTCCAGATTTTCAGGCTGCACAAATTCTTATAAATATTTATTGACTTAGCAGTTGTGTCAATTTGACAACAATGAGTATACGTTACACACGACCGTATTCCAGCCTCTTAATAAGTAGGTCTACCACTATCAACACTCATTAAATTGGCCTATCCATTAGAATATATGATAACAATGATTATTATCCAATTATACAATACAATTGACTTTAGTTATGCAGGACTCTGTATACAGCCGTAATCAGACTTGATTGGGTTAGATTAGATTGCTTTTATAAATAGGCCTCTATAGTCTATAAGTCTTACTCACAGTAGTGGCAAATGCCAAAATTTCCTAGCACATTGTTGTTGAATGCTTAGACAAGGTATGTGCAAGCGTTTGGAAAAGGTTTTTTTGATCTAATAAACTTTTACGCAGACCTTTCTAGAAGAATAACAAAAATCTATATATATAAAAATGTAACGGCGTTCGCACGAATCTTCCATTTATAGGATCTTGGTAAGTACTGGACCGATTCTTTTCAAAATTGCAGCAAAACGTTCCGTTAATATAGGCGCAGGTTTGCATAATGCTTTTTTCCAAAATCTTCTACAACAAAAAAACAACTTTCACTTCCATTCGACCGATTCCCAGGTGAAAATGCGCTATATGAACCTTGCCGCAACCACCATTTTTAAACGCGAGCTATTTTTGGCCAATGCATTTGGACGGTCGGTCGAATCGAAGTGAGAGTTATTTCTTTTTTATGGACGGTTTGAATTTTAACTCACAATCGGTCGAATCGAAGTGAAAGTTATTTCTTTTTGTTATGGACGGTTTGAATTTTAACTCTCAATCGGTCGAATGGAAGTGAAAGTTATTTCTTTTGTAAAAGATCTGCAAATTCGACCGTTTTACGCCCGCCGATAGACTTTGCTTCGGGCCCGTGTTCCGTTTATGTAGCGCATTTCAACACATTCGATTCCGGCCTTTTCATGTTCCGTGTCGCTCTGTTCCGCGTCGCTGTCGGCCCGTGTCGGAAAGGGACGGCGTCAGGGAGGAAAGGAAGGGAAGGAGCGGGACGAAGAGGGAGGGGAGACATGGAGGATGTAGGGGGAGGGGGAGTGGAGGGGAGGGGGAGGGGAGGGTTTGGTTGGGGGAGGGGAAGGGGAGGAGAAAGGGGGAGGGGAAAGGGGGAGGGGCGGGAAAGAGAGGGGAGGGTAAGAGAAGGAGGGGAGGGGAGGGAAGGGGGAGGGGAGAGGGGGCGGGGGAAGGGGAGGGGGAGAGAGGGAGGAGATTGGAGGCAGAGGACGGTCTTTTCTGCCACAGCAACGCGTGGCCGGGTTCAGCTAGTAGGTTATAAAATAGTAATTGGAAGCGTAACTTTATGTTGTCGTAAATAAGACTCATGAATTGTAACACATTTTATATTCATATGACACCATGCAGAGACACTTTGTCAACGATATGTCACTGTAATCATAATTTTAAAGTTTAAGAACTCAAAGACGGTTTCTCCTAACAGTTCTGTTGAAACACTTTAATAAACAGAAGATCGTGTAGTATTTGGACGTCATGATAATATCCTATCAAAGAGACTGTATCAGTTTATAAGACGGATTTCTTTCGTCAATCTATGCCATGCTGCTGTTGCTGGTGACGTCAGTGGCTCCAATGAAGACCGAATACGTTGGTCCCTCCTGCTGCTGCTGCTGCTGGGCACTCGTTGTTTGCAAGTCGCTGCCAATCAAGTCAGGTGCAGAAGGAACGACCTTCTGGTCAGTCTGTCGAATTTTCCTTGAACTAATCGGAAAAGTAATCGTTGGGAAATCTGGTTTCTTCTTGCTTTGGAAAGAGAATCTGAAAAACAATAGATTATGTTTCACAAGGATTACATTAAAAATGTAGGATTTAAGGCGAGAGAAGATGAGTTAAGACTACCAGAGAGAAAGGCGGAGCATTTGAAACTTAAGAACCAAAACAAGAACTATGAATTATAGATACGGGCAGAGAGAAAGAGTGAGAGAGTGAGAGGAGCCACTGGCGTTGTTCCGCCATGAATGTAGGGATGCGGGTGAATCGAGAAAGACGGGCTATCAGTCTAGCAGAAGCATTGAGCGCATACACGGCGATGAGATATAGACGAACTTTAGGAAGACCAACAAGGAAGGAATCGCAATGGCCTATCCGGGAACAGACAAATGCATAAACAATTGAGGTAAAGGTCGAAGATGAAATAGATCTACGAATAGCCCTGACGCGCCTTAGCTGGAAATAGGATAAGCGAGTAAGATGGAAATGTGTTGGAACTGCGATGAGTGCCAAACTAACTCAACTGCGTTTTGGAGGAGTTTAATTAAAGGCGATTTGAAGATTTGATAGTCAGATCGCACAAACCTATAGGCTGCACTAAATTGAATCGCATAAAGAAAGATATCACGCTATACAATATGATTGTGCGTGTAATTGAGTATCGTATAGGCTACCTTCGAAAAAATGCAACTCCCATGCATGCAATTGCCAAGCAAACTGCTAATGTTAGTCCACCAATGGAAACCATGGCTGAAACTAAAAAAGAACAAACCATGATATATAGAATAATTTCATGAATATTGTTCATTGTATACAGTCCATGACGGTTCGTGCAGCTTTCATAGCCAATTATTAATTTTCAGTCATGTAATGAAGACAATTAAAGCAGCTGATTAGGAAGGAATTAACGAGATTAGCGACAAACGACAAAAACGCGAGAAAGGGAGAGGCTGTCACGTAGTAGAAGTCAGATTAGATTAATCTGATCAGATAATCTTGATTAGATTAACAGAACACTGCAAACATATCAATTTGATCATCGTCGAGAAAACATTGACAATATTGATCTGTCAAAACGACTTAATATTGGATAATGCTGTGCAGTTCATTTGAATATCTACCTTGACCATTGTTCCATGAGTCTGATTTAATCAATTCCATTTCGGCGACAGGATAATGCACTGCGATGCCTGAAACAGATAATTTTAAATGTTAATAAGGACGAGTTTTCGCTATAGCGCACACGTTTTGAAACTGCCTTCCTGTCTTATCCTGGATTAAACACTGACCTCTCTGTTGAGCATGCTGATCATTAGACAATTAAAGTGAATTAGGCCTACTTCACATCCATAGTCTGTTGTGTTAAGCAATCGCACTGAGATTGAAAACCGGCGCTATATAAGTGACTAATTACAGAAGATTGAATCGAACGTCAAGAGTGAGTATATATAATTATGTGCGAACATGTTATTAAGTGATTGTATTGCCAGTAGTATTCATAGTCACGAGGTTAAATGAAGATTGTCAGCCTTCAATAATTAATTTAATAATTAATAATTGATCTTGGGCAAGTTGGGCCACGATATGTGCTAGCATACAAATCTCACCTCCTTGTGAACAGTTTCCAAAGACTCCGATCCAGTTTCCTGCCTCACAATTAAAATGCCAGGTTTGGCGACTGGTATAGCAACCAATCACAATGGCATCGACATTTCTCTTCAGCCAAGCATCTTCTGGTGGAATGATATCTGAGCAGCCGACAGCTGCAAAACGGTTCAAAGCAGTCATTTAGATATTAGGATTAATTATTAGTAGATCTATCTACAATTCAAAGTAAAGTTGTCGTTCAATGACCGCACATCTCAATACGACTAAGAAACACTTCAGATAATAAGTATGCATGATAGTTTCTGGATTGTGTCATTTGTGAGCTCTGAAGCTCATATTTTCTCACAAAACTTAGGGATATTCCGATTGCACAATATTCTATGCTCTCACTTGATTGGACCTCTTTGTTGTGGGTTCATTCAGAAAGTAGTTTTGGTTGTTGCTCTTACAACCTTACGAAGAATATTTTCACTTTGGTTCTTGGGTCAAAAATAAAAATTTTAATCGATCACAATTTTGCTATAAAAATAGCAATCGAACTGCTTGTCATGAGAACTCCGACACTGCTTGCAATTCGGCAGTGCCAGTTCCAAGCCTCGATATAGGAGGAGGGCGACGCTAATGATCTTATCATAAGTGTCGTTAAACAAAAACACTAATACTTCGTGTTCTAACGAAACAGGTAATGATGATCTCACCTGTAACAGCTAGCATATAACGTTTGTTACCGCTAGCAGTTTCTTCTTCGTTTTCGCTGTTAAAAATTAGGTTGATCTCATTCCCACGTGACATATACAATTCCTTTGTTCTTTGTTCACCTCCACCACATATGGTAATGTTTCTTCTGGCCTCACTATCTACGATGACTCCATAATCACTGCACGACTGTTTCCTTTGTCCTCTTCCGTTGTCTTGAGTTGATGCAGTGAAATCTAGAAGACTTAAACGGAGTCTCTGTCCAGCTGGAGCCTCGACGATCCATGGTTGAGATTTGGTTCCACACATTCTTCTCTTTGAAACAGATGAACCGATTATGTGGATTGGATCCGATGAAGCGAGCAAAGAACACGAACGCTCATCGTCTACAACTGAATTAATTGAAGTTTTAGAATCACTCATAAGCATTTAAATTACTGAGATCCAGGGTATCTTAATTTAAGCAATCGGAAAAAATTCACAAATTCAATTTAATACGTACGTAAACCTATTCTGTGAATAAGTTAGACCATCACTTTGCGTAAAAGATATTTGGCAGATTCAAGAGCTAGAGTCTCTGCTGCCACACGGTATAGCTAGCGCTGCAAAAAGGCGCTTTATAAATTCCAATATACAATGCAATACAATAGACAAGACTGTCTTAGACTGACTCACTGAAATTGCATCGCAACTATAGGCCTACTCTTTGTTCTTTACGTCAGGTATCCGCTGCAGACGACTGGCACTTATCGTGTACTTAGGGTTGCCAGGCGTCCGGTAATGAACCGGACAGTCCGGTATTTACCCAAACTGTCCGGTCAGAATTTTCAGTCATTACCGGACATGGCGGTGTCCGGTAAATTATTATTGCTAACAACAACTGTTGGAGTGTAGTTTCTTGAGGCCATGAAAAGAATCTGCTTACGATTCCCCAACGTATAATAGATTGCGTTGTGAAACAGAACCAAATACACATCAATCATCGTCCTTTTATGTGATCATTATGATGCACTGATCATAACCTATACCTTGTGTATAAAGTTGGAGGCTTGATACAGAGTTCAAATTGTAGTTGAACCGAATCTCCATAATTATGTCTCTGTCTGTCTATTTGTTTGTCTGTCCGTCTGTCTGTCTCAGCACAATCGATCCCACTCTCTGTTTGTCTATCTCCTTCCTATCCCTTAAACAGGGACGCTTATGATCTGTCTGTGCTTATCTGCCTCTCTGTCTCTGTCAATCTGCCTCTATAGCTCTCTCTGGTCTAATTAATTGTAGCATGTCTCATCAACCCCCACACTGAGTAGACGTACCCCTCTGCGGAGTAGGAATAACATTTTGTCTCTCGAGTAGGCCTACAAAGACTCCCGCCTTAATGATGCGTTCACAGTTTGCCTTGCACGTCACGGTCTAGGTCAGCTGGGGTTATCTACAGAATGGAACTGATCAGTGATAAAATTGTTAAATGTGTTCTTAATATTATTGTTTAATATCCGAATTCAGTCATTCATCCTAGCGCCAAAATATCAAATCAGTCACTAGATAAGCATATGCATAATTATATCTAGGCTACCATAAAATTCCATAACAGGCCTTGATCTATAGGCCTTTTAAAATTATTTGGCTGAGTTTCCAAACGGACGTCTAGATTTTAAAATTAAGCCAGTTAATCAAGTCGTCCGTGGTCTGGCTCACACGTTGCAACTTTCAAACAGTCCTCGACACCTCTACTACTTCATATTATATATACATTAGGGTGGAGTGAAAACGGCAAAAAAAATATTTTTTTTGAATTTCAAGTAGCTAGATATGTCAAAAGGTGCCAATAGATCAATAGAACACTGTGTAAAAATTACAAAATTTTTGCTAAATGTTTTGATCGCCCACCGCAACTTTTTATTTTGCAATAGGCCTACTAAGCGACATCAGCAGAACGATATAGGTAGATTAGTGTCTACACTATAGGCCTACACAGAGTCTACACTCTGCAGTCTACACACTGTATATATTGCACAGGGTGGGACATAAATGATCCCCATCCTATGGTTTTTCCCCCATAATTTTATCGTGGCCAAAAGTAACCCAAGCTCTAACCCTAACAGAAACCAAAACAATAGCTCTAACCCTAAGAGAAACTCTAACCCTAGCTGTAACCATAACAGAAATCCTATCTCTAGCTGTAACCCTAAGAGAAACCCGAACCCTATAGCTGTAATCATAAAAAAACCACTCTAAGAGAAACCATAACCCTAGCTCTAACCCTAACAGGAACCCTAACCCTAGCTCTAACCCTAACAGAAACCTTAACCCGAGCTCTAGCCCTAACAGAAACCTTAACCCGAGCTCTAGCCCTAACAGAAACCCTAACTCTAGCTCTAACCCTAATAGAAACCCTAACCCTAGCTCTAATCCTAACAGAATCCCTAACCCTATGTCTAACCCTAAAAGAAACCCTAATCCTAGCTCTAACCCTAACAGAAACTCTAAACCTAGCTCTAACCCTGACAGAAACCCTAACCCTAGCTCTAACCCTAACAGAAACCAAAACAATAGCTCTAACCCTAACAGAAACCCTAACCCTAGCTGTAACCATAACAGAAACCCTATCTCTAGCTGTAACCCTAACAGAAAACCTAACCCTAGCTATAGCCATAACAAAAACCCAAACCATAGCTCTAACTCTAAGAGAAACCCTAACCCTAGCCCTAACCCTAACAGGAACCTTAACCCTAGCTCTAACCCTAACAGAAACCTTAACCCTAGCTCTAACTCTAATAGAAACCTTAACCCGAGCTCTAGCCCTAACAGAAACCTTAACTCTAGCTCTAACCCTAATAGAATCCCTAACCCTAGGTCTAACCCTAAAAGAAACCCTAATCCTAGCTCTAACCCTAACAGAAACTCTAAACCTAGCTCTAACTCTAACAGAAACCCTAACCCTAGCTGTAACCATAACAGAAACCCTATCTCTAGCTGTAACCCTAACAGAAAACCTAACCCTAGCTATAGCCATAACAAAAACCCAAACCATAGCTCTAACTCTAAGAGTAACCCTAGCCCTAACCCTAACAGGAACCTTAACCCTAGCTCTAACCCTAACAGAAACCTTAACCCTAGCTCTAACCCTAACCCTAGCTCTAACCCTAATAGAAACCCTAACCCTAGCTCTATTCCTAACAGAATCCCTAACCCTAGCTCTAACCCTAAAAGAAACCCTAATCCTCGCTCTAACTCTAACAGAAACTCTAAACCTAGCCCTAAACCTGGCAGAAACCTTAACCCTAGCTCTAACCTTAACAGAAACCCTAACCCTAGCTCTAACCCTAACAAAAACCCGCTTTCCATGTTAGGGTTAGAGCAAAATTTAGGGTTTCTGCTAAGGTTAGAGCTAGGGTTAGGGTTTCTGTTAGGGTTAGACCTAGGGTTTCTGTTATAGGGTTAGAGCTAGGGTTAGAGTTTCTCCTAGGGTTAGAGCTAGGGTTAGGGTTAGGGTTTCTGTTAGGTTTAGACATAGAGTTTCTGTTAGGGTTAGAGCTAGGGTTAGGGTTTCTGTTAGGGTTAGAGCTAGAGATAAGGTTTCTCTTAGGGTTACAGCTAGGGTTAGGGTTTCTGTTAGGGTTAGAGCTATTGTTTTCTGTTAGGGTTAGAGCTTGGGTTACTTTTGGCCACGATAAAATTATGGGGGAAAACCATAGGATGGGGATCATTTATGGCCCACCCTGTACAATATATACAGTGTGTAGACTGTAGAGTGTAGAGTGTAGACTCTGTGTAGAGTGTAGACACTAATCTTCCTATATATCATTCTGCTGATGTCGCTTAGTAGGCCTATTGCAAAATAAAAAGTTGCGGTGGGCGATCAAAACATTAATCAAAAATTTTGTAATTTTTACACAGTGTTCTATTGATCTATTGGCACCTTTTGACATATCTAGCTACTTGAAATTCAGAAAAATTTTTTTTCACTCCACCCTAATATACATGTGTATATATATATATGCACGTGTATATGTACTATATATATATATACACGCAAATACACACGTGCATAAGCTTAGGCCTATAGCCCTATACATTATGTAAGATATGGCCCCATAACGCGATAGTCATTGTCCGGTAATTTCCTCAAGGTCATCTGGCAACCCTACGTGTACTTACAAATAAATGATGCTCAAATCATGGGCTTTTTCTTCCATGGTCACACGCTGTGGCTCTACATTACGACCGATCTTCTCTTTGATGAGCACCAGGTCCTGCTGAAAAGGTTTTGCTATTTGCACACATTTTGTGTTGACCCGTACTCATGTCTGCTGACAAACCGTCTAAATTTTATATAATGTCGATTTAACAATTCCTATATATAGTGATAAAAATTTAATGCTTAGAATGCTTTAATACGAGAACTTACTGCTGATGCAATCGTAACTGACTTCCAGATAAACAGTTAGACCGGGATAACAGGGTTTGATATTTTCGGCTGCGATATCCGACAGTCGAATATCGCAGTCGGTCTTTCCAGAGCATTTCCGGTCGAGCATTGGGAGAACATCAGCGGAACATCCAAGGAAGCGAAGGTCATTTCCAGACAGCAGACGATGAGCATCCACTTCTTCCGCTGGTACACATCGACCAACGCGCATGCGTCCATAGGTGGCGCTTTTCATCAGAATCACTTCATTCTTCAGACATCGAGGTTGAAATGGTTCCGACATACAGTATTCTTTCAGAACAGCTTCCATTTCAAATGAAAAAAACAAATGTAGGCTTTCATTTTTATTTGCAAAGACTAACAGATCGACCGAGGAACAGATAGAATAGAACCGATTTGAAAATAATATAAGTAAAAAATCATTTCTAGTAGCACACTAAGTAAAATAACAACAGAAGTAAAAATGTTCTGTCGCTAGATGTCATGCTAAAACTAAGAACCAAGATATTCAGAAATGATACACGATAGGAATCGTCAATTAGATGAATATAGGTAAATGGCAGGCTAATTATCTCTTACATCCAATGATCCAATGATGAGACTAGTGATGAATACTAGGTTACTATCCAACGTGTTTCTTCGTTAACAATCATTGTTTAAAGGTCATTTTATAATTAGCCTATAGCGTCTTTCAAAATCCTCACGAAGCCATTGGATAAGATTCAATCCGATCAAGATTTAAATAGATTAAGAGTTAATCAGATCAAGATTTAAATAGATTAAGATTTAATCAGATCAAGATTTAAATAGATTAAGATTTAATCAGATCAAGATTTAAATAGATTAAGATTTAATTAGATCAAGATTTAAGTAGATTAAGATTTAAGTAGATTAAGATTCAAGTAGATTAAGATTTAAGTAGTCACGACCTACCTGATTCCTTCTCGACTACAACATACGAGGACAATCCTGGCTGTAGCTGTATCCAGATCAGTATGGCCTTTAAGTAACCTAAAGCTTCAACTGCCATTCTTTATTTGCAGCTTACCATAAGCGTCTACAGAATCAGTCTAATTTCTAATTTTTCTGTGCGCTATCCAACGTATAATAGGCTACATGTATAAATTGTATCATTCATACGTTCTGTTGTTGGCATCGACGACTCGCGATTTGCGCGTTGGTTGGATGTCCATGATGATCGTTTGAGACAATGACGAACAGAATGAATCATCCTGCAGTTGGCAGCACGCATCCATCGGTCCGACCGACCGACAGTCCAAGCATCCATGCGTCCGTTGTTGCCAAACCGTCGGTGATTCGACAACAGTCATCGCTTATTGGGTCGGGGATCGTTCAAGAATTACATCGCGTGGTGAATAAGTGCTGCGCTACGCTGCAGGCATTTTCTTGCGCGTTCGATGGGGGTCAATAAGGTTGCAATGATATGGAATTATCATGGATCTGCTGTAAGACCAAACGAACTATAATTACACCCATTTATTAATAACATAAACAATTTTTTCCACTTGATTAAAGTTGACAGTAATTTTGACAGCATTCCGAAAAAATACAATGTCATGTAAAAAAAACGATGCAGCTGCGAAATGTAGTAGAAAAGAAAATATTTTGGGTAAAAGAAATAAACGACAGTCGATTCTATTGTTAAACATGTGCCGCTTTAACAACGAAAGGTGTTAAAAAGGTTAATTAGAAAGCAATGTAACTCTTCGTCAAATGTTAAGCGACATCGTTGAAACCATTTTCTCCAACAAAGACCGAATAAGTTGGCATCTGATGTTGGACTCCCACGTCCGGGATTCCTCCGTTTCCAATGAATCCCGTAACTGCATTTGGTGAACGATTCATTTCATCCAACTGTTATCTTGTTTTTGTCGAACAAATTGTGTAATTGATCGTCTTGTATTCTTGGTCATTTTTCTTTCGAGCAGACATTCTAAAAAATGTGTTTACGAATCCATTTGAACTGGTCGATTTGTAAAAATGTTTTAAGTAGACAACTAATGCTCATAAAATGGCATAATAGGCACATGAAAATCCAATAGTCAGAGAAAACTACATATAGGGCCAACTTCACACATCGTCTATTAGGTCCTATAGCCTATTATTTTCGTTACTCAGTAGCGCTAGTTTTAATAGGCTATTGTCTTTCCAAGACAATGCTACCATATAAATTTTGATGACAATACAATAAAATAAATTTCGGCTGTCCTTACATGACTAGGCCTACACATGCAACTAAATCCTTATGGTTGCCTGTTTATGAACAGTCATCAAGAATAGGCCAGGCCTACTTGAACAAATTTGCTTCACTTATGGAAAAAAATGGATTGTTTTTGATCAAATTTAAATTATAAACAGTAGGCCTATTATGTATCTACTCTGAAACCGTACCTTCGAAAACATATGATTCCTGCACATGAAATTGTCAGACATACAGCCAGTGTAAGTCCGCCGATTGCAACCATTGCTAAAACTGAAAGAACGAAAGTAAACAATTATATCACACTTAGTAAGAAATACATAGACTGAAAAAGTAGCCTAAGGACTTTTTACATTGCTCTTTATAATCTCAGAAATGTGATTTCGAGTTTAAAGGATGTTTTTAATTCAGGTGAATCAAGCAAAACGACTGAATATCGTTTGCTTTTTGTATTTAATTTAGCATTAAGCTTATTATTATTATCCGAAAGTATTGAGAGCAAATTGGTCGCAAGATGTCGCGTCGGTGTTCCATCATCGATCAAGCATCAAACTAATAATCTGAATCGAAAACAATGTTCAACATCTTGCGTGATGATTCGACTGAACCAAATAATACTAGGCCTAAGTGTGCTATTTCTACATATTTCAGCTTAGAAACCGTTCCAGTGACAGGTTATAAGGTCTTTAACGATTGTTAGTTGAAAGCTTGAAACGATAGTTCTAAAGAACATATTTTTTACACAACATCATAATTATTATTTGTTTGTTTGTTGGTATGTGCACCTATTATAGCGCCCTTCAAGCTCTCTCCACTCAGAGGCGCTCCCGAATGCAGAGCGGACAATGCATCGGAGTTTCACGCCTAAGCGCTGAGCTATTGTCAGTGAAGGACTTGCCCAAGGTCCTTACGCGGCGAGGTGGATTCGAACCTCGAACTTTCCGGCTCCAAGGCAACGACGCCACCACTACACCACCGCGCCCCACAAATTATGTTAAGTATTAGATTATAATATTGTAATATATTAAATTATAACACACAGTTATTTAATTATTTTTTAGTTTAGACCTAGTGCAGTGTATTCAGAAGTTCTGGTTATTGGCAATGTTTAGATTTGCATACGCAAGTTCATGACTTCACCTAGGCCTACCTTGACCATCGCTCCAGGATTCCGATTTTATGCGCTCTAAATCTTGAACCGGATTATGCACCATAACTTCTAAAAGCAAAATAATTTTTGGCTGACTGATTTACTGATATATATGCCATAATATAAAGAACTGCCTTGACTGCTATCAAACATGTGCAGTAAAATTAAGGTCTTCCTGTTTCTGCAATAATCGATTTGCTCTGTGTAGGCTGCTATTTGCTCCGATTTATTTTAGGCTCTCTGTTCTGTCATTAGTTAATTCAGATGACTGTATAACTGTTCATTTTAACCCTGTATCCGGTTGCAGTACTATGTCAACTGGAGGCGGATTGTCATATAAAATGATAATTATTATTATTACAATATGTAATTGCTGTTCAAGCGTTCAATTTTATCTATACTAAGCTTGTGTTTTTACATTCTGGGCAATAATTCATATTAATAGCCTCGGTCAGACTCTGATGCTTTGACTTCCCTGTCTTCTTCTCCGCGGAAAATGTCATGACGCGAAGCATGTAGAGTTGTAGACCCTAAATAATAGGCCTACGTTTCATTTCGGCTCTGCACCATACGAACCCGGTATAAGCTTATCGTCTTACATAAAAGATTAGCATTCGAGTCATAAAATCTCTACAAAAATTCTCATGTTTTAATTATAGTTTGTCTGTTGATGTTCATGCATGAAACAAACCTTACCTTGGGAACAGTTTCCAAAGACGCCAACCCAATTTCCCTCCTGACAGTTAAGATGCCATGTTTGACGACTAGCGTAGCATCCAATCACAATCGTATCATCACTTCTCTTCAGCCAAGCATCCTCTGGTGGAATGAGATCGGAACAACCAATGCCTACAAAGATTAACGTTGCAGCATAAGTCGAAACATTGTATAAATTACGATTAGTTTTATTGTGAATCTCTGCAATTGTCTGCAGCAATGGCCATTGGGGTGAATACGTCACGCGCTGTTGATTTCATGTTGCTCCAGGCTGATTAAATTGATAATTAATCATTCAAACTAATTATTTTATTATAGAACAGTGTTGTATGGGAAAATCGACTTTAAAATGCTATAAAGACGGAAGCCTACGACATACACTTACTGGAAACGGCCAAGAGAAATCGTCTGGCAACGGTACCAGGTTTTTCCTCTTCGTTAATACTATTGAAGATGATGCTGATTTCATTTCCACGTGACATATAAACTTCTTTGTTTCTAATTCCGTCGCCTCCACATATGGAAAGATTTGCTTTAGTTGCAGCATCCATGATGACGCCATAATTGATGCATGACTGTTTCCTTTGTCCTCCTGTGTTGTCTCCAATCGATGCAGTGAAATCTAGCAGACCAATGCTGATTCTCTGTCCAGCTGGGGCCTCGACGATCCATGGATGAGATTTTGTTCCACACGTTCTCTTTGAAACAGAAGAACCGATTATGTGGATTGGATCTGCTGACGCCACCAAACCACACGACCGTTCTTCGTCTGCAACTGAACATATTGCATTCAAGTATTATACTTGTGGTAGCCCATAGTGCGAGGTTTTAAAGAACCAAAGTTGCACGCTATAAAGTAGGAATAAACGGTTGTCTGTATAAAATTAATGGAGCGTTGGCTAAACGAAATGCGATTTAGATGCAGTGTTTGTGTTGAACAATGATTAGCAATAATAATTATTTTATCATTTGTAATGTACAATTTCACATGTGTAACTCCTACCGGTCACACGGCTACCTTTCAGCAGGCAATTGGATACCTACAATTTCGTTGTATAAAATTCCTGATGTCTAGTTATCCGACTATGGTGCTTCTGCATCTGATATAATTTTTATGTCTCCATTTGTATTCTGTAACTTCTGTTTCAAAGCTAGACCTTTTCAGTCACGAACATACAGAAATTTATTAAATTCTATTTTTAACCGAAAATATGTCTCGCTGACAATAATTAGTTCGAAAAGTGCTTTGATGTGCTTGGTCTAAGCATTGAATCCGTGACTTTTAATACTGCGACGTTCGTCTGGGATAGGCAAATTGCAATTATTCATTCAATAAGGTTCACGCAGGGTGAAGTCACTGAATGGCCTACTCAGCCATCGGTGCTTGGCCCTCCGGCGGCATGAAACATTTGTTACCTTGTGGTAGGGCAACGACCAGGGCATTGGTTGTCTTGCCAGTGTATTTTCCTGGCTTCCGTACCACAACGACTGACAGAACGTGGGATAGTAACACTGTTTAGACGCTTTTAGACACTTCTTGAACAACATATGCAACTAATATCTGAACTCAATGGGATAACCTACTGCTTGTTAGACTATGATAGGCTTCAAATGATTAACTAGGACCTACATTGTTACCGACACAGAGATTCAGTTGATCTTTAACCAACATAGGCTAATAAAAAAAGTTAGCTCACTTACCGCTAATGCATTCATAGCTGGCTTCTAGATAAACCGTTAGACCAGGAAAACAAGGCTGGATATCTTTGTCTAATATCTCGGATGGACGAATACCGCATTCTAGATATCCGGAGCATTCTTCGTCCATTGTTGCTAAGACGTCCTCTGAACATCCAAAATACCTGGGATCATCTCCGATCATTTTTTTGTGTGCAGCTACTTCTTCTGCTTTTATACAGCGTCCAATGCGCATGCGCCCAAATACGGCGCTTTTAATTATGATCACCTCGTTCTTCGGGCATCGTGGCTGGAAATGTTCTGACATACAGTACTCTTCTGTTGAAATTCAAATGCAAAAAATTATTACAGTACGCTAACAAATAAAGGAGTTCTTTAACAAAGTAGGCCTTGTAACACGGCATTGGAATTCTACATTAGACAATTTTCGAAGATTCAGCAGAAATCTGAAAACACCGAGTCAATGCTAAAATAATTAGCCTATGGTCTAACTGAGCCATTAACAGTTGCTTGAAATGTCGAAGATGAACTCTTGAAGCTATAATTATATCTAAATATTTACTTACAATGTAAATTGCTCAACTAGTCAAGTGCGTGTGTTCAAACCTGTGTTCAAAACTGTGGACCGTATGCATGTTTATGACAGTATAGCATAGACCAACTAAACTGACAGAACTTGTGAACCGACAGTTGAGCCATGTTCATAATATGAACATGGCTACTTCAGTTTTTGCGTTCAGTATATTATACTGAACGCAAAAACTGAATACAGTCTGGGACAACATACATTAGCGTACAAAAGGGTAACCAAATGAATATCATGGTTAAGCCACTCAAGGCTGAAAACGTGTGATACAGTCTACCCAATCACGTACCTGGTTCATTCATCTGAAATTCGGAGAGAGAAACGGGTAAACGCAACGAAATTATTATTAAACTTGAAAGAGCACGCAAATATATCTGACTCATTATTTACAAACTTCTTGTGTTCAACTTTCTAAAGTTAGTCGCCTATAACTAATAACTATAGGCCCAATAGCTTTAGTCCTTTATTATTTGTGGCAGCGCTGCCGATCAGTTGGTAGGCCTATACGCAGCAAAATTATTTCACATGCTTATACAAATCCCAAAAAATACACGTGCGACTCGAAATACGGCGTCTACGTTTCTGTGCACGAAAAGTTAATGTTATCGAGGATATAATGCTTGTATCAAACGCGCATTAATACGCAACCTACATTGCTCCTCATTTTAGAGCGCAGGGACCATCTCAAAACGTCCATGTTTCACATAGTAGCATTTTTGCGAAAGAGCCGCGGTACAAAATTAATTTAAAATAAAAGTAATATCCAAGTGATCGAATGCGATAGAACTATCATAACATTATTAGCGCGATTTAGCGAACAACTTATTGTGATAGGCCTTATTGCCTTCGTTTCAATTTCAAACTGACAAACTGCATTAGGCCTATGACTGCAATTCGTAAGTTTAGTATGAACGGGTGATAACAGGTTATTACAGGAGTAGAATTTAACTGTATGGCAGAAAAACAAGGCGTCTCCCACTGTCCCACATCCTGCAACTCGATTTACTAACACCATCTACCGAATGGAAGGCTGAGTCTACTATCGGGAGGGTAGCGGAAAGTGATCCCGCCATCGTGCAATCTACGAGCCATAGTGTTAGGCTATCATACCCCTTAACCTACTCCCTGATCACTTTTTATCGTCGATATGTCCTAGCAATGTTGATTTAAGGCCAGCATACGGACCAAATGGTATAGTAGGCCAATGACGCCTTGTTAATTGGATATCAAATATTTTAGGGCTCAAGTGATAATCTTGAACAAATGTTTTCCCTGTAATTCTAAGCTATAAATCAGGAAGATCACTTGTTGTGACTGCAAGACCAAAAGAACTACAATTACATTCGTTTATTAATAACCTTTACAAGTTGTTCGTGTAATTTGAAAATAGTAACATATTCCAAAGGAAAAAAAAACACACGTTATAAAGCTGATACAACGACAAAGTGTAGTAGAGAAGAAACTACCGGTATGTTGCATAAAAATTCAGTAAGTGTAAATCGATTCTGTTGCTAAATAAGTGACGCTTTAACGACGAAAGGTGCTAAACAGGTTAATTGGAAAGCAATGGAACTCGTCGTCAAATATTAAGCGACATCGTTGAAACCATTTTCTCCAACGAATACAGAATAAGTTGGCATCTGTTGTTGGGTTCCCACGTCCGGGATTCCTCCGTTTCCAATGAATCCCGTAACTGTATTTGGTGAACGATTCATTTCATCCAACTGTTGTCTTGTTTTTGTGGAACAAATTGTGTAATTGATCGTCTTGTATTCTTGGTCATTTTTCTTTCGAGCAGACATTCTAAAAGAATTTGCCATAAAATTGCATACAGCCAAAATAGCTGCCTCTTAACCTACTTGAACTGGTTGAGTTGTAAAAATGTTTTAAATTAAGCAGCTAAATCTCATATGACGGTAAGTTTATAAGAAGCATATGGAAATGAAATAGCTAATTAAATCTAAATAGCCTATTCTTTCTTTTCCAACTTTCAATAGCGGTAGTTCTAGTCTTTCCAAGATGTGTTCGCCTGGACTTACACTATGTACAGTAACTGTAGGTCTACAAGGCCTTACAGGGCCTACATGCAACTAAGTCCTCATGGTTATTTTTCTCGTTTCATAGTCTTTTGGAACAGTCATTGAGAATACTTAAAATTGATTCGCTTCTGGTATTAAGTGGATTGGCTTTATTAAATTGAAACAAGAAACAGTAGGCTATTATGTAAGATTTGTAAACGTACCTTCGAAAACATATGATTCCTGCACATGAAATTGTCAGGCATACAGCCAGTGTAAGTCCGCCGATTGCGACCATTGCTAAAACTTAAAGAACCAAAGTTAGCAATTATTAAAACACGAAGTTAAAAAATGAAAAAGTAGCCTAAGGACTTTTACATCGCTCCTTATAATCTCAGAAATGTGATATCGACTTTAAACGGATATCTTGATTCACACGAATGGACGTTCACATGCTTCTGTAGCCTACTTCATCTGCCATAGGCCTATAATAATCTAACAGTATGAAGATGAATTGGGCGCAAGATGACGCGATTTTTCTTAACCGATCAACCATCAAATTACCCAATCCGGAGTTGAAAATCAGGATCAACATCTTGCATAATGATTCGAATTATAAAAATTAATTCTAAGAGTGGTATTATCTTTACGTTTCAGTTTCCAAACCGTTCCACTGACAGCTCAAGAACTTTGACGATTGATAGTTGAAAGCTTACAAAAATATTTATGATGAAAATATTCTTGTAGAGTGTAGACACCATCATATGTCATCTATCATATTATAACATTATCATGATACATAGTTTAATTTGTTGCTGCGTTACGATCTAGTGTAGTGTATTCAGAAGTTCTGGTTATTGGCAATATCTAGATGCAATGATGCATACACATGTTCATGACTTCACCTACCTTGACCATCGCTCCAGGATTCTGTTTTTATACGCTCTAAATCTTGTATCGGATCTTGTACCATAACTTCTAAGAACACAATAAGTTTTCGCTGATTGAGTTACCGGTACTGATATACTAGGCCTACATGTAATAAAATAAAGAACTGCCATGACTGCAATCAAAAGGCATGGTAGGCTATATTTCGCGAAATGCATTTCTGTGTCGCCAATGTGATAGGTAAGGTCACAGTTTATTTGCTGACCAAGCTCACTAGTCAATGCTCTACTAAGCCTTTCTACATTTACAATAATAATATTTATATCAATTGCTTCGGTCAGACTATGACGCTTTGGCTTGCACGTCGTCATCGCCGTGAAAAATATCACTACAGGTAAAATACAATATGTTTTTTTCTAGTTCTGCATCAACAAAGCCTGGTACATCATCTTAAACCAAATATTCGTATTCGAGTCATGAAATCTCTACGAACATTTATGCTGTTATAGCTTAGGTTGCAGTTGCTATTTAAACCTCACCTTGGGAACAGTTTCCAAAGACGCCAACCCAATTTCCTTCCTGGCAGTTAAGATGCCATGTTTGACGACTAGCGTAGCATCCAATCACAATCGTATCATCACTTCTCTTCAGCCACGCATCTTCTGGTGGAATGAGATCGGAACAACCAATGCCTACAAATAATTGCGTTGGAGCATAAATCGAAAGATATAAAATAATGACGAAGTTGATCATTCAAATTTTTAGTAGGCCTATAGAAGCATGGTCAAATTTGGTGATTGCAAGAGGAGGAATCTACTAGTTGGACTTCATATTTGACATAGGGGCCTAGAGCTGCGCAATATGGCATATCTGCTGCAGAGAGATTTGAAAAACCCTTGGTTGGATTTGACTCAAATTTTAAGATCTTTCATAGTTAGTGGAACTACTGATATTGAAACAGAAAATAACCGAAAATTTTCGAACAGTGAACGTGGCAAATATGCCATGTTCCGTTGATTTTATATGTTTCAACCTGATCAAATTGCCCATGAAACATTAATATAGATCCATAATTATACAACACTAGTCTTTTATGTGAACAGAAAGCGACCTTATAAATAACTTTATAAAAACATAAGACGGAAGCTTACTTGAAACCGCCAGAAGAAATCGTCTGGCAACGGCACTAGATTTTTCCTCTTCGTTAATACTATTGAAGATGATGCTGATTTCATTTCCACGTGACATATAAACTTCTTTGTCTCTAATTCCATCGCCTTCACAGATGGACATATTTGCTTTAGCTGCAGTATCCATGATGACGCCATAAATGATGCATTGCTGTTTCCTTTGTCCTCTTGTGTTATCGCCAATCGATGCAGTGAAATCTAGCAGACCTATGCTGAGTCTTTGTCCAGCTGGGGCCTCGATTAACCATGGTTGAGATTTTGTTCCACACATTCTCTTTGAAATAGAAGAACCGAATATGTGGATTGGATCTGCTGACGCCACCAAAGCACAAGAACGTTCTTCATCTGCAACTGTACATTTATTGCATTCGAGTATTTTTGCGTTAGAGTGCAAGAGCCTAAATAATCAAAGCTGCTCACTATAAATAAGAAAAAAATTTTCCACTACAGTAACTGTCTTTAGAAAATGGTGCACAGGTCATATGAAATGCACACAGGCCTATAGATTCAAATGCAGCGTTTATATTGAACTAGAAGTGGGACCCGGCGTTGCTCGGGAAATTCAGGGTTTTCGCTCCCCTCCCCCCAAGTCCGAAGGTGGCTATTTCAGATATTAAAAATCTCGGGCTAGCACGGTCCGTCCAGGTTGACCTTCGGCGGCATAGGACATTAAATTGTTGCCTTGAGGTTAGGCAACAACCAAGGCATAGGCTCTCTTGCCAGGGTATTTGCCAACACTACTGACAGAACGTAGGACAATGACTCTATTTAAACGCTTAGTGAACAACATAATAATTTATGCTACTGAACTACCAGAGCCCGATAGAGAACCTAGTGCTCTGTTAGAATAATTGGTTTCAAATGCAAAAAGCAGACCATGATAAACTACATGGTTACTGTTACCTAATACATATTGAGTCACTTGATCTTTAACCAACGCGACAACATAGCTAGGCCTAGGTCTACTTACTGTTGATGCATTCATAGCTGGCTTCTAGATATACCGTTAGACCAGGAAAACAAGGATGGATGTCTCTGTCTGAAATCTTGGGTAGACGAACATCACACTGTGACTGTCCGGAGCATTCTTCATCCATTATTGTTAAGACGTCCTCTGAACATCCGAAATAATTGGGATCATCTCCGACAATTTTTTTATGCGCAGCTACTTCTTGGGCTTTTATACAGCGGCCAATGCGCATGCGCCCAAATACAGCGCTTTGGATTATGATGACTTCGTTCTTCGGGCATTGCGGCTGGAAATGTTCTCCCATGCAGTACTCTTCTGTTGAAATTCAAATGCAGATAATTATTACAGTACACGAACAGACAAAGCAGTACTTTAGAAGTTTAGCTAACTTTTGTTAGGGCCTAACAAATGGCATTGGAATTCAACACTGGAAAATTCTCGCAATTCATCAGAAATTTAAAATTGGCAAATCAATGGTGAAATAACTATAGTCTAAATAAGCCATTAATAACAGTTATTTAAAATGTCAATCATCAACTCCTGAAACTAATAAAATATTTACGTTCCATGTAAATTACTGAACTAGTCAGCTGCGTGTGTTCAAACCGGTGTTCAAAACAGCAGAACTGCAATTGGCCATGATAATTATGATGCGTGTGTATTATGACAATAGACCAACCAAAATGACAGGTCTGGTGTAAGCGACAGCTGCGTCCTGTTTATAATTATTCGGTTTGAGGTCAAATGAACAAACAAAAAAGATTAAATTCTGGGGATAAATCCTTACATTAGCATACAAAAAGCGTGACCTGATTAAGATACTTAAGGCTGAAAACGTGTGATAAAGTCTACCCAATCACGTACCTGGTTCATTCATTTGAAACTCGGAGAGAGAAACGGGTAAACGCAACAAAATTATTATTAAACTTGAAAGAGCACGCAAATATATCCGACTCATAATTTACAATTTTCTTGTTTTCAACTTTCTAAAGTTAGTTGCCTAATAATCATAGGTCCTATAGCTTTAGTCCTTTATTACTTTACTGCAGCGCTGCCGATCAGTTGGTCCACGCAGAAAATTATTTCACATGCTTATACAAATCACAAAACAAACGTATGACTCGAGATACGGCGTCTAAGTTTATGTATCTGTGCACGAAAAGTTAATGTTATCGAGGATATGCCTGTATCAAACGCGCATTAATACGTAACCTACATTGCTCCTCATTTTAGAACGCAGGGACCATCTCAAAACGTTCATGTTTCATATAATAGAAGGTTGTAAAAAGAGCTGCGGTAAAATTTTAATTTAAAACATGGTATCTTTGGTCGAAACAATGTTTTGTCGTAAATAAATATCCAAAAAATGTAGAGCGATCGAATTATCATAGGCTACTATTAGTAATGAACAAATAATTCTAATAATAATGCTCGTCTTAATTTAAAACTGACAAATCACCGCATGATTGCAATTCGTCGTATGAACGGATGATTACAGGATATTACAAGTGTCAAATTTAACTGTTTGGCAGCCAGCCAGGCAAGGCGTCTCCCACGTCTTGCAACTCAATTTACCATCTACCGAATGGATGGCTGAGTGAGCCTGAGTCGACCATTGGGAGGGTAACTGGACCGTGCTATCTGAGTGCCAGTGATGTTATTCCCATTAACCTACTCTCTTGATCAACTTTATTGTCAATCTATCATAGCAATGTTGATTTAAGGTCATCAGAAGGACCAAATAAAAAGGCCAACATTAGGCTTTCAGCTGGGATGTAAAGTTGGTCTATAATAATTAGACAATCTATGCATTCAATTGATTTTATCAGTACAACATTGACATTAACACACGTTTAAGATAATAGGAAAACACAAAGCTGTTCGCTGTCACGTAAGAAATGAAAAAAATTAAAGTGAGGGATCTAGAAGCTTCTAGGAATCTTGATGTTTGGTTGTTACCTTGCGTCCTTGTGGCTGAAAATTCGCATGTTACCTCATTTGAGCACACATAATCACTTATGTGTCACGTTAAGAATTACAACACGGTCAGTAGCTATGTATAAAGCCCAGTGATTTAGACAACGTAGCCTAGATGGCCTTAAGGCTTAAACGATCACAGCGTCGCCTTTTTAGTTAGCTTCAGCTGTTTGCTAATTAAAAAGTCAATCTTGCTCGCAGTGTTTATCTATGGTAGTCAAGTTCTTTGACTAAGTCGCTGTTCTTCAGCATGAATCTAAAAGTCCAAATCATTGCTCTTCAGATGAAACGAGGTCACGTGGGTTAATTCGATCGACGAATATATCATGGCCATCACTCCTTTCGATGTAAACTGGAAAACCTGGCATATCTGGTGGAATGCCGTTTTGCATTTCATTCCCATGAAGAAGTCCAGCTGAGATTCCCAGACCCAGACGTTGATCCACGCGCAGAACACTCGAGTGACAGTTAAGTGTGTTGTATTCAGAATGCTTCGTCTTCTGATCAGAAAATCTGATAAGTTACATGTTAGTTATTTAAGTCATGTAAGTATCTTTCACGAATTAGGCTATAGTATTACATTCATGCAAAAGGGCCTAATTTATTTAGTAGGCTACATTGTGTTAGTGATGGAAGATTGGCTACATTAACTGTTTTCATTTTGTGCAGGCGGGATTTATGCAGGCCTAAGCTTAGAGAGGATACAAAATATCTGGGACGGAAGAAATGTTTTTAGCCTATACGTCATGGTGTTGAAACATTTAACAGAATGGATAATAAAAATTATGTTTTCTTCTGGGAAGCTGTGCGTCCGGGTGATTATCGGATTGAGAACTGAGAACGAGTCTGATGACATGGATAGAGCTTTCAATTCACAAGACCTGACAGTGTGTTAGGCTACATTGTAATTACAAAGAAATTCTATAGCTCAATAAAAACGCGTTATCATGTATCTGCCATCTGCAGTGTAGCATAGACTATAGTTTCCAGCTTAAATTTAGCTGCATGCAGCATGCTACTAGTTTTACACTTCCGGTACATCAACTTCTATCTAAAGTATTATGAGTATACCTCTAAGATTTTAAGATTTAAATTAAGAATCTGCACTTCAGCTAACATGAAATATAAATGTAGGCCTAAATGTTTTTAAACACAACCTGCGTAGACAAACAGTTCCGATGCACAAAATTGACAAGCAGATCAAAAGCGTAAAACCACCGATGGCTACCGTGGCTAAAACTGACAAAAAAATCGACAGACAATAATTATGAGAAGCGTAGGCCTACTGCGATTGTTTTAACATTTTAATCTATTCACAAATTAAAGATGACGCTGAACGTATAATTATGAACAAATGATGAATCTTGCATGAGCTGACATCTCCGAGAATTGAAATAATGCAACAGGCTATCAATTTTCGTTATAGTGATTACAAAATGTCACGCTTCTTCAAAAAGTGCCTGCATGTCCATTACCCTATACGGCGTATACGCCCTATGTAGTCCAGGCGTGTTCTTTCTAGCTTACTGAAAAACTTTGAATTGCAATTAGCCAGCTTAGACATTGCTATTCCATAGTATCAGGTCAAAAAGCATGCTAAATTGCTACAGTCATAAGTTATAAGTGATAAGGTTGTCGTATGTGACCAACGAAGCTGATAGTAATGTAGCCCTATGTCCATTCACACAACTAAAACCATATAGGCCTACAGCTTACTAGCATTAATAGCCGACTTTAGGCGAAACTAAAACATTGCTTTTGTAGTCTAGTAGCCTAAGTTATAGGCCAATCTAGATAACTGTCAGTCAGTGTAAGGTAAACTTATAATGATTCAACTGTTAGACAACCTACCTTGTTTATCACTCCACGTGTCTCTCACTGATTCTGTTTCTTCACTGAATTCATTTCCTACTTCGCTCTCTGCAAAAGTGATCGAAAAACTGAACCGTAGACTATTTAGCTGCAGGCGAAATCGAATTGTTAAATATCAGTGATCAGAATTCTCAATGCTTTAAGAAGAAGAAAAATGAAATTGAATAGTATTGTATTGTAATGTATTATTTTAAACATTTATAAAGCCCCTCTAGTAGGGTGAACCGTTCAGAGGCGCTCCCAGTGCTCAAGGCCCCGCGAGAAGAAACAAGTTTTGAGAAGAGACAAAGCAGAGGAGAGACTTCCAGAAAGAAGTGTAGAGCGAACAGAAGGAGAAAGGGCATTCCAAAGAGAAGGACCAATTGAGACAAATGATCGAGACTGAGCCATAGCAGTTCTAGACCGAGGAACCAAGAGGCCAAATCTGTTGGATGAACAAAGTGGACGGTGGGAGGAAGCCGAGTGAGGACAAAGTAAAACATTAGTCAGATATTTTGGGACAAGACCCTGTTGAGCCTTAATGATCAGAGTGAGGATTTTAAATTGTGAGCGAGCACGGAGAGGAAGCCAGTGAAGTTCATGAAACGTAAAGGCAGATATGTGATAGTACTTAGGAAGGCGGACAATCAATCTAGCAGCTGAGTTGAGAGCCGACTGAATCGGTGAAAGACGAACTTTAGGAAGACCAATGAGGAGAGCATTGCAATAGTCAATTCGTGAACATTTAAAAGCATGAATTAAGGTAGTGAAGATGGAGGAGACAGAGCGACGAATGACTCTGAGACGTCTTAAATGAAAATAAGACGAGCGTGTAACATTGGAAATATGCTCAGTAAAGGTAAGTGAGCTATCAAGTACAACACCCAGATCCCGAATAGTAGCCTATATCAGTGGTTCTCAACCTTTTGCAGGCCGCGGACCGGCAATAATTTATTTGGGAAGCTCGCGGACCGCTAACTTAATGGTAAGCACAAACAAAAGCGAACTGTCTGAACTGTATTTTTCTCTCTAAATTATAGGGTTATTTACACCGTGGTTAAAAAAACTAAGCCAAATTGTTTTGCGTATATCTCTAATATCTGCTGACATATCAAGCTACTATTTTCCAAATATTTAGAGAAGTGGACCAAGAATATGATTCCAAAATTTCATGACATAAAGTTGAACGGATAAAAAGATATGAATAATTAAACTTCATATCCCGAAATTACAGTTTACAAGCAATTTTCTGTCAGATTCAATCAAATGTTTTCCTATGTCTCTAATGCCTGATGATTAATCATTCTAAAATTTTCCAGATAATGTAGAGAATTGAACTAACAATGTGATTCCAACAGAATGGTTTGATTATTTAATTAATTAAGATGCTCAAAATGTCCTCCTCCTGCTTGCACGCAAGCCTGGAAGCGCTGGCGCCATGCATTACGCAACAGCATCGTCAATTATCCTCTGGTCCAGGCCTTCCCACACTTCCATCAAGCGTTGGTTGCTTCAGATCGTTTATATCATGGACTGTTGTCTGGTAGACTCGGTCTTGCATCACGCTCCACACTTTATAGTCGATATGATTAAAATATGGGCTGTTCGGAGGCCATAATGTGTGAGAAATGAAGTCTGGCGTCTCTCTTGTCAGCATTTCGATGGTTTCCTTGGCTCTGTGGGCTGGCGCTGTTCTGTTGAAAAAGAAAACAGTCTTCTGGGCCTATAGATTTCTGATAACAGGTGGAAGATGTTGTGACAGCAAAATATTGCGATAATATACTTCGTTAATTTTACTCCAGGATCCCTGAAGACCAAAATTAGGAACTATCAAGCATCGAAACCTCAACGAACACCATAACAGACTTGCTGAAAACAGAAATTTCTGGAGATGAAGTCTAAATATTCATATCTTTCTATCCGTTCAAATTTATGACATGATATTTTGGAATCCTATTCTTGGTTCAATCCTCTAAATATCTGGAAAATTTTTGTATGATTAATTATCAGGCATTGGAGATATAAGAAAAACAGTTTAGCTTACTTTTACTGAACCTGGCAGAAAATTGATTGTATACTGCAATTTCGGCATATGAAGTTTAAAGACTCATATCTTTTTATCGGTTCAATTTTATCTCTTGAAATTTTGGAATCATATTCTTGGTCCACTTCTCTAAATATTTGGAAAACTTTAGCGTGATATGCTATCAGGTATCAGAGATATATGAAAAACAATTTGGCTTAGTTTTTTTAACCACGGTGTATATTATTAGGAATTTTTTAATTTATGAAATTGTTTCTAGAGCCATTTGGCAAGGTAAAATAAGGCACTGGCAATGTATCTTTAAGTTTGAGACAAAAGTTTGAATAAATTTTGAACAACAATTCAAATAATTTCACATTTCAAATATATAGATTACTAATTCTAATTTATTTTTTACTCTCAGACTGCTTCACCGACCGGTGATCAGGACTCCGCGGGCCGGTGCTGGTCCGCGGACCGCCACTTTGAGAACCACTGGCCTACATGATGCATGCAGACTGTTAAAAAGCCATTGACAAGTAGCAAAATGTTCACTAGGACAGATAGATATTTGCAAGGCTGTCATAAGTTAAATCAAAGTCCTTCTATAAATTGTGATCATCCGTTCATACCAAGACTTGTTGTTATGTTGCGTTCACGTCATTGTTAGCACTCTAATTTTCCTTGAGGTTCATGTTATTCACTCCAAAAATTAGAAATTATAATCTTTGCCCGAGGTAGTCCTACTCATCCCTCAGGGACTTAAAGTTGTCATTATTATTATTTTTTAAAATATTATTATTATTATTATTTATTATTATTATTATTATAATTCAATTATTCACTGTGACCTTCTGAGCAATTGCCAAAGACTCCAATCCACTTCGATCCTTGGCAATGTAGATGCCATGTATGACGACTAGAATAGCAGCCAATCACAATCGCGTTGTCATTTCTCTTCAGCCAAGCGTCTTCAGGTGGAATGACGTCCGTACATCCAACGGCTGCAAACGAAACATTCAACAATCATATTTCGCATAACTCTTGCTTTGCATTGCAGAATAAAATTAGACACGCTGTCGTGAATGGTTAAATACTTTCGAAAAGTCTTTGCATTATTTTAGCCATTAACTACAACTTAATTTTCAACGAATGAACAGGTCAATGTTTTAACTTTAAAGAAACTATTAGATCTTCAGAAACGGTGAGAAGATAACTGATTTAAAGTTTAGTAGGCTATCTAGGCTATACTAATGGAATCTGATGTTAATTGATCCATATGCAGTAAAAGTTTTTACTTTCAAGTCTCAGGATTAGTTGCCAAGAAGATGGTTCTCGCTGGTCTTGCTGGTTGATGAATATTTCCACCGCATTTCCTGTTGACAGATACAACTCACTTTCTCTTGACATATCTTCACCTCCGCAAATAGACGTGTTTCTTTTCCCCGTCTTGTCCACAATAAAGCCATAGCTCACACACGGCTTTTGATTTCCATCATCCATCTCAGCAAGAGTCGAAGTTGCGAATTTCAAAAGATTTATCTTGATATTCTGACCTCCTGGTGCAACAGCGTACCACGGTTGAGATTTTGTTCCGCAATTTCTTTTGGAGAGGGGTGAGGTACTTATGTGCATTGGATTGGTCGAAACAGAAACTGTGCAGGATCGTCCCTCATCTGCAACTACATGTACACAACACTGTTTTTGTAAAATAAAGGAAGAGAGTTAATTTCAATCTTCAATTTACATTGAGCTTTATAACAATTTAGAAAATATTTTCATTTTACATTTCTTGTTTTTGCATTTTTACAGCAGTAAGATGTTGAGCTCGAACTCACTATATTTCCACTTTAAGCAATCCGATGTTCTTCGTGTAACGAAACCAATTTATACGCTGGGTCGAGCAAAATAGATAGTCTCGGAAATTAGCATATAGGCTAAGCCTAGCCTAAAGTAGAAGCGGATGGCGCCACATGCGAGGCTCACTTCATCTGATGCCATACAGAACTTACTGGTAATGCATTTGTAACTTGCTTCAAGGTATACAGTTAGCCCAGCGACACATGGATTGATGTTCTCAATTGAGATATCAGACAGACGAACGGCACATTCGGCTTTTCCAGAGCATTTGCGATCCAGAATTGACAGCACATTGGCGGAACAGCCAAGATAACGAGACCCAAATCTCTCGATTTCCTCAGCCGTAATGCATCGACCAACGCGCATGCGTCCATAGGTGGCGCTTTTCATCAGAATCACTTCATTCTTCAGACATCGAGGTTGAAAAACCTCTAGCATACAATACTCGGATGCATCTGAATAAAAAAACATCCCGTAGATTCATTCAATCATTATAATAATTTACCATGTATCGCCTTTTCAAGGGAATTACGCAGAGGCGCTACAAAACCAAGCACGGTAAAAAATTTGTCTTACGATGAGAGAGAAGAACGCCCGAGAGGAGTTCCTGAAAGGGAGCGGAGCGTCAAGGGGGGGGGCATTCCATGTCGATGGGTCCACCACTGAGAATGCTCGGTTCAGCCTAAAGGAGGTGCGAGCAAGAGGCACAGCCGAACGGAAGGTGCGCAAGTGAGGAACACTATGGGTAGGACTAGAACACTTGCTAAATTGTAAGCATGCAGGAGCGAGGCAGGCAGCGCCAGATGGAGCAGCGATCCTCCATTCAATTCGGCGCTAGAGGGGAGCCACTGAAGAGCGTCACTTTGTATAGCTGGAGATGATGCTGAATTTCAATTAAGTAAACTTGATGTAGAATAGTAGGCCAAACAACTGTTTTTGTGTGAAACTTCATCCAGTTTTGCAAGGATCAGATCAAGAGCAATTATAGTCGAAGTCACTGCAATTAATTATTAGGAGGCATTTAGGTTCTCTTGCGGGTCCTGGCACCACTCCTGGCGGGTATTGGAATCGCAGAGAGGAAGATGTGTAAAATAATAATTATCAGGGCCCAGGGGCCTACGCAATTTTAAGAATGTAATCATACCAACCACAAAAGATAGATAATAGGTGTCAATGTGAACTAAAATTTGAAGTAAAAGAAGTGTTCTCGGTTCATGCAGAATAGCTAATCAATGAAAGACTAGCATGACACCAAAAACGTCAATTTGTGGATTAACCTATGTTGCGTTGACATGTTTTTGCGACCACCGCTTGAAACCGCTGTTGTGAAAATTATTGAAAGGAATTTTCAGTAGATATTTTGGATTTAAAATGAGAGTTCAATTTATCGGCAAATATAATTACAATACTGACTACATTATTACTCGATTCTTGAAATAGCCTAGGCTAGACTGTTAAAATCATTGTTGCAATGAACGATAGGCTATAGGTTAATGATATCTTTTGGGTGTCTGAAAGTCAATGCTTAGCATAGCTTTAGCTCACCTGTTTCTTCGTCTTTACCCCGGTATAATGCCGAGTCCAAGTCAACTGCCGATGCCAGTAGTATAGAAATGTATAAAGTTAGTATAAAAACCATGGCAGAAAATATGCCCATCGTGATCGCATTGAAATTGAAGATACTAAAGCAGAAATATTACTTTAAAATGTCGACTTTGCTATAAGTTTTCATCGTCTGTGTCTCTGCTGCAAATGGCATTCCATTTTATACCAGTCAACCGAGATAGCATTCACATATTCATTATATCAAGCTTGAAGTCCTCTATGCTGCCGAAAATCTTCTTATTAACCCAAGTACGGCGTACTATTACACGGCCATTCAGCGCAGTCGCTAAGGACCTAGATAATATTTGCATGTAATAATAATATTGGTCAGGGACCGTCTCAAAATCTTTCAATTCATCATAGTTGAAAACGATTTAGAAATGAGGGCGAGTGGATGAGCTTATATAGAGTTATAGAATAATGTGGTAGAGACAAGGCTTAAAGTGTGGCAGGACGGTCATGGACGGCGTCCATGCATTTATTTTAAAATCTGAACGCAGTCCTGCCACTTATTGGCCAGCACAGCCTGAAAATGTAAGGAGCGTCCTGGCACTTCTTTTCCGCACTTTAAGCCCTGTGTAGAGTTACTTAGACTCACAAGGGTACACTTGGTCTCTGAGGGTTGAGTTGAATGTATTCATAAAAACAAGTTTGCCCACTGTACAAAGTCCGATGTCTATAATGTTAAATAATTATTTTTGGAACCAATCTGAGTTCCAACTGAAATTCCTGGGCCTCGTTACAATCTACACTGAGTATGGCAGTCAATTACTATAGATGAAGGTTGGTCTGACCAATTTGGCCAGAAAGAAGAGAGAGTCTGAGAGAGTTATACAGAGTTAAATGTCAGAATAGATAATGACTCAAACCGATATTTTTTGGTATTTTCTTATGAAGAGTTCCTTGCTATCATAGGCGTACGGGAGTTTTCAGCAGTGGGGGGGGAAAGATTGAACTTCTGCCCGAAAAATACATCCGTCAAAAAGTTCACGACATTTTTTTTTCTTTTTGTTTTAGTCGTTCGGGGTTTTTGCCCGAAAAAACACCAAACTTGCCCGAATTGGGGGGGGGGGCAATTGCCCCCCTGCATCCCCGCCTCGTACGCCTATGCTTGCTATATTATTATTGGATCTTCGTTGATCATTTCCTCATTCTGCTTTAAGTAGCGCCAGTGACATTGTCTGATCGAAAAGTTATTTCTGACCTAGAGACTTTGAATGCATGCAGGCCTGCACAATTAATAAACCACCTTCTTAGATGGTGCTATGGATGAACAGTACTATAGGAAGAGAACAAAGCCGCAATTTTTTTTAGGTCTTTGGTTGAATGTGTGTTCCGTCTAGTAGCCTGTAGTAGAACATGCCCATCGATTTTGGCAATAATTAGACTAATTTTTGAGTAATATTTTTTAAAGATCATTTGATAACAATTATTTGAGATGTGACTTAATAAAATCGTTTCTTGTTACTTTTTGTTGCGTTACGTTTCTGGATTGTCAAAAACAGTGAGTGGGCTCATTAAAAGTGATTTAACTTTTGTTCTGTTTAAAATATTTCGATTAAATTTGTACGTAGATATGAATTACCTTTAAAAGCCCCTTTCGAAAAATTCTTATTTTTGGCCAAGATATTGAAAAAATCCGTAGGGATTACTTTTTATGTCCCACTCTGTATATCGGTATATCATTGAAACTCATAGAGAAATATGACATGCGCAACTGTTTCACAGCGATGTTTTG